>JBBGZY010000441.1:2500-602500 GCA_037952925.1 Lithobates clamitans
CTTCATACCTGTACGCACTCAGCCCCCTTCATACCTGTACGCACTCAGCCCCCTTCATACCTGTACGCACTCAGCCCCCTTCATACCTGTACGCACTCAGCCCCCTTCATACCTGTACGCACTCAGCCCCCTTCATACCTGTACGCACTCAGCCCCCTTCATACCTGTACGCACTCAGCCCCCTTCATACCTGTACGCACTCAGCCCCCTTCATACCTGTACGCACTCAGCCCCCTTCATACCTGTACGCACTCAGCCCCCTTCATACCTGTACGCACTCAGCCCCCTTCATACCTGTACGCACTCAGCCCCCTTCATACCTGTACGCACTCAGCCCCCTTCATACCTGTACGCACTCAGCCCCCTTCATACCTGTACGCACTCAGCCCCCTTCATACCTGTACGCACTCAGCCCCCTTCATACCTGTACGCACTCAGCCCCCTTCATACCTGTACGCACTCAGCCCCCTTCATACCTGTACGCACTCAGCCCCCTTCATACCTGTACGCACTCAGCCCCCTTCATACCTGTACGCACTCAGCCCCCTTCATACCTGTACGCACTCAGCCCCCCTCATACCTGTACGCACTCAGCCCCCTCATACCTGTACGCACTCAGCCCCCCTCATACCTGTAGGCACTCAGCCGCTTCATACCTGTAGGCACTCAGCCGCCTCATACCTGTAGGCACTCAGCATCCTCACACCTGTACGCACTCAGCATCCTCACACGTGTAGGCACTCAGCATCCTCACACCTGTAGGCACTCAGCCGCCTCCCCTCACACCTATAAACTCAGGTAGCCCCCCCTCCCCTCCTACCTGTACGCACTCAGCCCCCCCACACCTGTACACACTAAGCCCCCCTCATAGATGTACACACTCAGCCCACCCACCTGTACTCACTCAGCCCCCTCACACCTGTACGCACTCAGCCCCCTTCATACCTGTAGGCACTCAGCCCCCTTCATACCTGTAGGCACTCAGCCCCCTTCATACCTGTAGGCACTCAGCCCCCTTCATACCTGTAGGCACTCAGCCTCCTTCATACCTGTAGGCACTCAGCCTCCTTCATACCTGTAGGCACTCAGCCTCCTTCATACCTGTAGGCACTCAGCCTCCTTCATACCTGTAGGCACTCAGCCTCCTTCATACCTGTAGGCACTCAGCCGCCTCACACCTGTAGGCACTCAGCCGCCTCACACCTGTAGGCACTCAGCCGCCTCACACCTGTAGGCACTCAGCCGCCTCACACCTGTAGGCACTCAGCCGCCTCACACCTGTAGGCACTCAGCCGCCTCACACCTGTACTCACTGAGCCCACCCACCCGTACTCACTCAGCCCCCTCATACCTGTACGCACTCAGCATCCTCACACCTGTACGCACTCAGCCCCCTCATACCTGTATGCACTAAGCCCCCTCATAGATGTACACACTCAGCCCCCTCATACCTGTACGCACTCAGCCCCCTCATACCTGTACGCACTCAGCCCCCTCATACCTGTACGCACTCAGCCCCCTCATACCTGTACGCACTCAGCCCCCTCATACCTGTACGCACTCAGCCCCCTCATACCTGTACGCACTCAGCCCCCTCATACCTGTACGCACTCAGCCCCCTCATACCTGTACGCACTCAGCCCCCCCACACCTGTAAACACTCACCCCCCCCACACCTGTAAGCACTCACCCCCCCCACACCTGTAAGCACTCACCCCCCCCCACACCTGTAAACACTCAGCTGCCCCCCCCCCACACACACACACACACACACACACCTGTACACACTCAGCTGCCCCCCTCACACCTATAAACAGTCAGGTGCTCCCCCCACCACTCACACCTGTACATACTCAGGTGCTCCCCCCACCACTCACACCTGTACATACTCAGTTGCCCCCCCCCATACACACACATCTGTAAACACACACACAGCTCTACCCCCCCTGTACACAAACAGTCTCCTCCCTTGAATTCACAGCCCCCACTTGTAAGATAGTCTTCCTTGTCCCAGGTCTTGATTCCCCATGTCCCTATGAAAATAAATTGCTGGCAGCACACATGAGGGGCGCACATACATGAATCAGCCAGAGGTGGCAGTAAAGAGCCCGATGTGAGCTGAACAACAGTTGCTGCCCACGCGCATGAACAGAGAGAGCCAGCACAGCTACAGAACACCTCCTGCACCCGCCACTGCCTTTTCCTGGCTCTGATAACCGGCCTGATACCCACCAATGTGTGGCACCCAGGACCCCCCCCCCCCCCCATAGGTACACAACTGCATACTACATACATCCTGTGAATCTTGATGAAAATTTTTGGACCTCCACAACTTCTTAAAATGCCCAATAACTAAAAAGTAAGTCCTGAAAGGTTGAACAAAACACCTAGATGCCATGAGATGATAGTATATCCATCATACAGTATCTATGGATCCAGAAGATACCCATTAAAAACTTCTTCTAGAAGAAGACTAAATACAAATTGGTATTATCCTCCTATCCTCCTCCCAACACCACTGTCCTATTATTTGAGATAAATGTCATCAGAATTTGCTGGTTCCTTCTCCTTTCTTCTGCATAGACATAATCATGAACACTTGGCCAAGTCACCTTTATGTGAGAGCCAGCAGATAGAGGTGCCTGGGGGGTTTTGACTACGCCCGCATATGGCCCTCCTGAGTTTCACATTTGAAGCAACTTTGCATATGTAGATATGAAAGATTAACAGATATAGCTTCTCAGATACACATTAGTTGCAATGCATTGTGGTATTCATATTGGTAAAACGGTGGTTGTAATGTTTAAATTATAATGGTTTGTGAGAAAATATCTGTTATTAGGCATAGCTAATGCATGACTAAAGCATTCAGCTCTGTTTGCCTGTGAATTGATAATGCCACTTCCATTTCAGCATCTACTTCCTCATTGCTAGTGTAGCAAGGTCCAGGGCCTCCTCTTGTCTAATGAGAACCTTTAGAGCCAGGAACTGCTCACATCCTTCTGTATATGGTGGGTTGCAAGGCATAGTGGGTGTAGTGTAAGGTGTATTAATTGGGTGTCAGACACTTCTTGAATGCAAAGAGACTTTCTTTCTCTTAACAGAACTTTGGGAGAGAGGGTTAGGGCCAGGACACCCTTAGGCAGTTGGAATGTTAATTGGCAGACTCTGAGACTTCTATAGGTAGACAGTCATACAGGGAAATGCATCCAGCAAGACGCCACATCTGCATGTGTAGGAATGCTGTCTCCTATGGCAACAGTCTTAAACAGCTCCTAACACAAAGTGTAACAGTTCCTTCACTTTCACTACAATCACTTCTTGTTCTTCAGCCCACTGAGCTCCCAGTCTCTCTCTCACTAGATTAGATCATTCACTGCCACTAAATCCCTTGAGCTCTACCAATCGTCACTGTAGTATCTTCCTCAAGCGTCACCCCCGCTTCTCTGCTGGGTCCCTAGCTTGGCACTCAAGATACTTCTCAAGCGTCACCCCACTGGCCTGCTCGGTCCCTGGTTTGACACACAAGTCTGCCCTTCAAGCGTCACCTTCGCTGGCTGGGTCCCTGGCTTGATACCCGCTGAAGTTTCCCGATTCTTCACTGTCCCTGGCTGGTGAGAATACTGCTCCGGTACTTGCTTCAGCTACTCACTGTGGTCCCTGGTAATAAGGTGGATGGTCCCTTAGTGGCGACAGCTTCCCCTTTACCTCCAACCATGACAGGTTCTCTGGCCGGCAGAACCGTCACTTCTGGTTGGACTTGAAGCCAGAATCCCAACCCTTTTTTTGCGCTATAAATGGAAAAAGACCGAAAATTTTGAAAAAAAAAAATGATATTTTCAAATTTTTGTTATAAAAAAAAAATCCAATAAACTCAATTTTAGTCATACATTTAGGCCAAAATGTATTCGGCCACATGTCTTTGGTAAAACACATGTCAATAAGTGTATATTTATTGGTTTGCGCAAAAGTTATAGCGTCTACAAACTAGGGTACATTTTCTGGAATTTACACAGATTTTAGTTTATGACTGCCTATGTCATTTTGTGCTAAAACGGCAGGGCAGTACAAACCCCCCCAAATGACCCCATTTTGGAAAGAAGACATCCCAAGGAAATTGCTGAGAGGCATGTTGAGCCCATTAAATATTACATTTTTTTGTCCCAAGTGATTGAATAATGATATAAAAAAAAAAATATTTACAAAAAGTTGTCACTAAATTATATATTGCTCACACATGCCATGGTTTTATGTGAAATTGCACCCCAAAATTCATTTAGCTGCTTCTCCGGAGTATGGGGATACCACGTGTGGGACTTTTTGGGAGCATAGCATCATACGGGGCCCTGAAAACCAAGCACCGCCTTCAGGATTTCTAAGGGTGTACATTTTTGATTTCACTCCTCACTACCTATCACAGTTTTGAAGGCCATAAAATGCCAAGATGGCACAAAACTCCCCAAATGACCCCATTTTGGAAAGTATACACCCCAAGCTATTTGCTGAGAGGCATGTTGAGTCCATGGAACATTTTATATTTTGCCACAAGTTGCAGGAAAATGACAAACTTTTTTTTTTTTTTTTTTTGCACAAAGTTGTCACTAAACGATATATTGCTCACACAGGCATGGGTATACATGGGTATATGTGGAAGTGTACCCCAAAATACATTCTGCTGATTTTCCTGAGTACGGGGATACCACATGTGTGGGACTTTTTGGGAGCCTAGCTGCGCACGGGGCCCCAAAACCAAGCACCGCCTTCAGGATTTCTAAGGGCGTACATTTTTTATTTCACTCCTCACTACCCATCACAGTTTTGAAGGCCATAAAATGCCCAGATGGCACAACCCCCCCACCAAATGACCCCATTTTGGAAAGTAGACACCCCAAGCTATTTGCTGAGAGGCATGTTGAGTCCATGGAATATTTTATATTTTGACACAAGTTGCATGAAAGTGACAAACTTTTTTTTTGCACAAAGTTGTCACTATATGATATATTGCTCAAACATGCCATGGGCATATGTGGAATTACACCCCAACATACATTCAGCTGCTTCTCCTGAGTACCGGGATAACACATGTGTGGGACTTTTTGGGAGTCTTGCTGCATACGGGGCCCGAAATCCAATCACTGCCTTCAGGATTTCTAAGGGCGTACATTTTTGATTTCACTTCTCACTACCTATCACAGTTTCGAAGGCCATAAAATGCCAAGATAGCACAAAACCCCCCCCAAATGACCCCATTTTTAGAAGTCGACACCCCAAGCTATTTGCTGAGAGGCATGGTGAGTATTTTTGCAGCTCATTTGTTTTTGAAAATGAAGAAAGACAAGAAAAATGTATTTTTTTTCTTTTTTCAATTTTCAAAACTTTGACAAAAAGTGAGGTCTGCAAAATACTCACTATACCTCTCAGCAAGTAGCTTGGGGTGTCTACTTTCCAAAATGGGGTCATTTGGGGGGGTTTGTGCCACCTGGGCATTCTATGGCCTCCGAAACTGTGATAGGCAGTGAAGAGTGAAATCAAAAATTTACACCCTTAGAAAGCCCGAAGGCGGTGCTTGGTTTTCGGGGTCCCCTACGCGGCTAGGCTCCCAAAAAGTCTCACACATATCCCCGTACTCAGGAGAAGCAACAGAATGTATTTTGGGGTGTAATTTCACATATTCCCATGGCATGTTTGAGCAATATATCATTTAGTAACAACTTTGTGCAAAAAAAAAAAAAAAAAAATAATTTTTTTTAAAATGTGTCTTTTTTCCACAACTTGTGTCACAATATAAAATATTCCATGGACTCGACATGCCTCTCAGCAAATAGCTTGGGGTGCCTATTTTCCAAAATGGGGTCATTTGGGGGGGGGGTTGAACTGTCCTGGCATTTTATGCACAACATTTAGAAGCTTATGTCACATATCACCCACTCTTCTAATCACTTGAAGACAAAGCCCTTTCTAAAACTTTGTTTCCATGAAATTTTTTTTTTTTTTTGCAAGAAAATTACTTTGAACCCCCAAACATTATATATTTTTTTAAAGCAAATGCCCTATAGATTAGAATGGTGGGAGTTTCGTTTTTTTTTCACACAGTATTTGCGCAGCAATTTTTCAAACGCATTTTTTGGGAAAAACACACATTTTTTAAATTTTAATGCATTAAAAACACACTATATTGCCCAAATGTTTGATGAAAAAAAAAAAAGATGATCTTAGGCCGAGTACATGGATACCAAACACGACATGCTTTAAAATTGCACACAAACGTGCAGTGGCGACAAACTAATTTACAGGTTACCACTTTAGATTTACGGAGGAGGTCTACTGCTAAAATTACTGCCCTTGATCTGACCTTCCACTGCTTGTAAATGCAGTCTAGAGGCTAATTAGCCACTAGGATTACTTTTACATGAAAGCGACCGCTGGCTGAAAAGAATGATACCAAGATGATACCTAAACCTGCAGGCATTATTCTGGTATAACCACTCAAAGTCCAGCAACATACCAGTAGGTTGCTGGTCCTTGTTGGGCATATATTGTAAATTTTTTTTCATGCAACCTGTGGGCTGAACGAAAGAAAAAGAAATTGATCGGTGAGTATGCCCACCATTAGAATACCTCCCTTCATCCACCCACTTCTAATGATGGGCATACATGCACCGTTTATATATGCCGAAGCATGGGGGCATCCGCCCCAAAAGGTAGGAGCAAATCGCTCCTCCGCCCCTGCTGCCCCCATGCTTTGGCACATATGCTCTTTTTTTTAACTGTGGTGGTGAAATCACCTCCTACAGCGCTGGAGTCACGGCTTTATGTATCGTGGGAGCAAACGCTGTTGCTGTCAAGCTAAATAAATCCACGCTGCAACTGAATGGCGTACCTGCTAAGCAAATGATGGTTAACAATAAAACAAAGTAACATTACAGTATAACAGTAAGACTTACCATACCCGCAAAGCAAATACAAAAAAAAAAAAATAGTAAAAAATAAAAAACATTTTTTAACGCAACCTGTGCCTAAAATATATATATGCCGAAGCATGGGGGCATCCACCTGCAAAAGGTAGGAGCAAATCGCTCCTCCGCCCCTGCTGCCCCCATGCTTCGGCATATATGTTTTTTTATTTTTTTAACTGTGGTGGTGAAATCACCTCCGACAGTGCTGGAGTCACGGCTTTATGTATCGTTGGAGCAAACTCTGTTGCTGTCAAGTTAAATAAATCTGCTCTGCAGCTGAATGGCATACCTGAAAACAAAAAAATGGTTAACAATAAAACACAGTAAACAGTAAAGTATAAAAATTTGCATACCTATAAAGCAAACATGATAAAACATAACAACAATAAAACATTGTAGAATAGAATACAGTAAAAAAGAGCAGAACAATAGAGAGAGAACAATAAAATGACAACTATTTTTGTTTTTTTTATTTTATATATTTTTTGTGCTTTTTACACTTTTTTTGTAACTGTAATTTTGTAACTGTAACCGGTTCCAGGTTCGGGTCTCTCAAAATGCGATGGCATCTTGGGAGACCCTGTGAAAGTGTGCCTAGTCTGTGCAGTGCTGTACCCTACACTAATAGTCAACTAGTGTATGGTAGCATTCAAAACATTCACCAATGCAAAGACCAGAATTGTCAGGACAGAAGGGACAATAATAGCGGGTGTCAAGCCTATAGCCGCGTTTGCTGCAGACACAACATCTTTTTTGGGGTGCTCGTTGGGTAGGGGTACTCAGAAGGACATAAAGAAAATGCCTCTCATGCAGCCGGCTTACTGCATTTGGTTGGGGAAGGTGAGGTGGAGCACCGTCTGGAAACAGAAGGGCTCTGACGATCTCCTCCTGGAATTTAAGGAAGTATCCAGTCCGTCCTGAAGCTCTGTATAGCACATGAGGGTTCAACAAAGCCAATTGAAATAAATAAACAGACACTTTCTTGTACCAGCATCTGGCCTTACGGGCAATTAGATACGGCGCCAACAACTGGACGTTGAGGTCCACCTCTCCCATATTTTGGTTATATTCGTGGACACAGAGGGATTTCTCCACAACACCAGTCGCCGTAGTAATTTGGACCGTCGTGTCTGCATGAAGGGAGGTAAGAATGAAAACATTCTTATTATCCCTACACTTCATAGTGAGCAAGTTGTTACACTTGAAGCAGGCTCTCTACCCCAGCCTAAGACGGGAATCTACAAGCCGCTGGGGAAAGCCCCGACGATTAGGTCGCACGGTGCCACATGCTCCAATCTGCTGATCAAACAAGTGACTAAAAAGTGGCACGCTCTGTGTGCCACGACCGACCGATGATCTAGAGACGTGCCTCCTTTACTTATTGGCCTGATCATCATTCCTGCCCAAGTCAGTTCCCTATGTGATCTGCACCAATGTGCCTTACGGTAGAAGGGAACCCGGGGGACCACCGGTTTCCTAAATGTCTATTGATTCCCTGAGATGTTTTGATTGGAGGATTGGGAGTCATTGGTCTCTTTGCACATCCACCTTTTTCCCCCCCTCCCTCATCCTCCCCGATAATGTCGGTCGTGGCCAAGAAAGCATAACTGTTCCTGCAACGTTGAGGTTTAAGTTCGTACCCCCGGCTGATGCCGGGAGACTGCACCCACCTATTATTATGATCCGATCTCCAGCAGAGGACTGGATGTTTTTCATCACCTGACTGCTGCTTGTGGCTGCTGTTCTGCTCACGGTACCCCGTTACAGGCGTGTTCGCCTTGGTTCTGAGTTGGGATCCTGAGCCTCCCTGAGGTTTGGGTCGGGGCTGGCGGGGTGGGGGGTGGGGGGCTTGGTTGGGAATGTTTTGTTATACTTTGTTGATTTGTTGTTTTTTCACAGGCGATGCAAATTTTCTTGTCACAAGATGCTCCAGGTGCCATGTCCTGACCTTGTCAAGGGTCCGGGCCTTGCAACTGCTTATATATGGTGATATATGGATGATAAATGTGTTCGAGCGTAGATGGCTGATTGTACCATAATTTCATGGAACACCAGGGGCCTGAATTCCTCTGTTAAAAGATCGCTGGTGTTCCAGTTCCTTAAAGCACACCACCCCCATATCTGCATATTACAAGAGACCCATTTGATGGGAAGCAAACTTTTGAGTTTGAGACGACCCTGGGTGGGACACCAGTACCACTCCACATATACTAATTACTCCAGGGGGGTTAGCATTTTAGTGCACAAGTCCACGCCATTTAGACTGCTGGCGCTGGAGCTTGACCCTGCCGGTCGGTTTGTAATTTTACATGCCATTGTGGACAGACTGGAGTTGGTAGTGGTGGGATTGTACCTACCCCCCCGGCCTCTAAGGGTGCTTAACCAAATTATCTCTAAAATAGCTGCCTTTGGTACAGATAATGTGGTAATACTGGGAGACTTTAACTTGGTCCCGGACCCTGCAATGGACAGACTCACATCGGGGACAGGCTCGCATTCAGAGCTGTCCTCTTGGGCGGAGGCGTCTAACTTGACTGACGTGTGGAGGTGGCGTCATCCTTCTCGGCGTGCCTACACTTGTCACTCAGCCTCCCATAAGACCCTGTCACGGATAGATCTTGCCTATGTGGGGGGTTCTGTCCTGCCCATGGTTCGGGACATCAATATACTCCCCCGTGGCATATCCGACCACGCTCCGCTCGCCTTAAAACTTTCTGTATCTAACGCCCCAGGGGAAAATCTTTGGAGGTTATCCAGATTTTGGTTGACTGACAGTAGGGTGTCCGAACCCTATAGATCCGAGGCGATACAATATTGGAGAGACCTAGACCAATCAGAGGCCCTGACCACATCCTGGGATGCATTTAAGGCCTTCACTAGGGGCAGTTTTCAAACACATATCCGAAAGATCCGGAAGGATCTGAGGAGAGAAACACAGACAGCCGAGAGAAGGGTAGCAACATTGGAGGAGGCATATTCCACAACAGGATCCTCTGAGATTTACTTGAATTTCCAGGCAGCGTTGAGAGACGTTCTTTTACTACGCACAGCGGCCACAAAGACCAAATTTTTACACCAGTCACAAAGAATCTTTGAACATGGAGAAAAAACAGGCAGTATGCTGGCATGGCTGGCGAGGGAAATCTCCTCCCCGGTGACCATTTCATCTATTGGTGATTCGGACGGGATGATCTTGACTGATCCCGCGGACATCAATAATAAATGTGCTTCATTCTACCGGGACCTCTACGGTTCTCAGATGGGATGTTCGGATGAGGAACTGACCGGTTAGCTTGACGGGGTGGAGCTCCCTTGCCTGACATCCACGTTTAGGGAGGCGTTAGATGGTCCGATACAATTAGAAGAAATACAGCGAGCAGTAGCCTCCTTGCAAAACGGTAAGACACCAGGCCCAGACGGAATTCCAGCAGAATTCTATAAAACATATGCTGAAGAAATTCTCCCATCGTTTAGATTAATGCTCCAGAAAGCCACGGAAAGGGGCTCATTACCCCCGACTATGGCTGAAACGGTCATAGTGGTCATTCTTAAGCCTGGCAAACCCCCTGATCAGTGTGCCTCGTATCGGCCAATATCACTCCTTAATGTCGATGCAAAGTTACTGGCCAAAGTACTGGCCAGACGGTTGAATACTGTGATCACGGCACTGGTCCATCCAGATCAGTCTGGATTCATGCCAGGAAGGGGAACCGATATAAACGTCAGGCGCCTCCTTACACACCTCTCTAGGGCAGGTGAGGACGGCTCGGAGGTAGTGGCCTCTCTAGACGCCGAGAAAGCTTTTGACTCGGTGGAGTGGCGCTACCTCTGGGCTGTCCTGCGCAAATTTGGATTTGGCCCTCGCTTCATTGGCTGGGTGCGGATGCTATATAATAACCCATCAGCACGCATACGAACAAACAACTCATTGTCATCTTCCTTTCCTCTATCTAGGGGTACTAGGCAGGGTTGTCCGCTTTCTCCTGGGCTGTTTGCCCTAGCAATAGAACCCATGGCTGCCCGCATTAGAGCCTCCCCTCTGGTACAGGGCATCCAGGTGGGAGTAGTGGTAGACAAAATATCCCTTTATGCTGATGATACCCTACTTTTTCTCAAAGACATATCCTCCCTTTCACCAGCACTTCGAATAATTGATGAGTTTGGCATCTACTCGGGCATTAGGGTAAATTGGGGAAAATCGATATTCTTCTCATTAAGTGCATCTGGTCAAAACCCACTGACAGGTACCCCCCTAAACTGCACACCTGAATTTAAATATTTGGGAGTACGGATTAGAGCTCCACTGTCCACATATTTTGAATTGAATCTTCAGCCACTTTTAAAAAATCTCTCGCAAAAATGTACAACATGGAAAACTCTCCCCCTTTCTCCAGTGGGGAGAGTAAATTTAATTAAAATGATATATTTGCCCAAATTTTTTTACTTTTTTCGAAATTCACCTCTGATCCCCCCGGCTTCGTTTTTTACCAAATTAAAAGGTATATTGTCTTCCTTTATCTGGAATGGTAGGCCCCCGAGACTGGCCATGGCTACCCTTCAGCTGCCCATTACCCAGGGGGGTTTGTCCCTACCGGATTTCCAGGTATACTTCTGGGCGGCCGTCCTGGTGACGGTTAGATGGTGGTTCTCTCAACCACGTGATAACCCGGCAGTGACCCTGGAAGCCGCCATCATGGGGTCCTACTCCTCTCAGTAATGTGGTGTTCAGAGGAGTGAAATCCCACCCTGGTATTACAGATCTGATGAGCACTACTATCATAGTTTGGAACAAGGCTAGAAATAGTTTCAACAACCCAGAGAGGTTTTCCCCGCACATCCCTCTTTGGGGCAACCCTAGACTGCCGCATTTGAAATCTGTCCCAGACCCTCAAGTCTGGGCAAGAAAGGGAATTACTAAACTAAAGCACATTGTGCAGGGTGGCAAATTGAGAACATTTTCAGATCTCAAAAATGCTTACTCACTACCGGGCTGGATGCTGTTTAGATATTATCAACTCCGACACGCCTATAGGAAGCAGTTTCCATCTATTATCCAGTTAGAATCAGACCCTGTGGAGGGACTGCTTACATCAAAAATCATAGATAGACCACTGTCTACTCTATATTTTCATCTGTCCATACCCCCTGCAAAGAAACTTGAAAAAACTTTTGTCAAGTGGAAGGCAGACATTCCTGATTTATCAGAGGATGAATGGGAAACATGTGTATCCTCTTTTGTGATTAACACAATATCAGCCAGAGAGCGATTTATGCAGGTCAAGTTCCTCCACAGGGCCTATTATACCCCAAAACGTCTGACAATTATGACACCTAGCAGTCCGGTGGCCTGCGCCAGATGTGGTCTAGAGTCCGCCTCCTTTATTCATATGGTATGGTCTTGTCCACGCCTCAGAGACTATTGGACGGAAATATCTAACATTCTCAACCGGGTTACCTCCTTAGATGTGGGTGCTCATCCCAAGGCAATGCTATTGAACATTTTCAGTCCAGACGTTAGAGGTAAATATACCAAACTATTTTTGGGTTATGCTACGTTCTATGCCCGAAAAGAAATATTTCTCCATTGGAAGGATGTGTTACCCCCTAGAGTATCTTCATGGCGCCTAGCAATGAACTCTGTACTCCCACTATACAAACTTACGTATCTTAATCGTAATTGCCCCAAGAAATTTGATAAGATATGGTCGGGCTGGATAGATGCATGGGGTGCTGAGGTGGTGAATGATGTTCAAGTTGACGCAGAGATGCCAGCTGTTATATGACAAGATTGAATTATCTTTAAATATCATTTAGTGTATGTGTTTAATTAAGCTATTGCGGTACTTATGGTTCCTTCCTTGCCTCCCCCCTCTCGCCCCTCCCCCTCCCCCCCTCCTCTTTTGAGTATCCTTAAGCCGCCCCCCCTTCCCCCCCTCCCTTTCCTTTTCCCTCCCCTCCCTATCCCCTTCCAGCAGACCCTCTAGATTGACTACTTTAATATACTACCTCTACACCACTGTTTTGCTGCAATGCCATATACTGCTCTCATGCTTCTTTATGTTGTCTATATGGAAAATTGATCATCCATCTTGTGACTATGTACATATATTATTATATCTAAATGTGCCTATGCATCGCTTGTAATGTTTAAATCTTGAATAAAAAATTTTTTCTATTGTGAAAAAAAAAAAAGTGGCACGCTCATGTAATAATTGTCCACATATAAGTGGTACCCCTTTCCGAATAAGGGTGACACCAAGTCCCACACAATCTTGCCAGCGCTTCCTATGTAGTCAGGGCAGTTTGTCGGCTCTACGTGGCTATCTTTTCCCTCGCAAACCATAAAACTACATGTATAGCCTGTGGCCCTGTCACAGAGCTTATACATCTTGACCAAGTATCTCACACGCTTGCTGGGAACTATAAAAAGAGATATGCACTATGTGTGCATTTAGGTCGCCCTTAATGGATATTTGTACTGGCCAAAAATGAGTATTTAATCTCATAGATTGTTTTGTATAAAAGTGCACTAGAGTGCCATCTTTATTAAACACATTCAATATATAAAAGGTGACAGTAGAAAATACAATTGTATAAAGTGCAAATACAAACACTGTACATTCAATTGCATATAGAGGATATAGCACCCATGTGCCTACAGCCCGCAGCCTGTATGTAGAGGATCAGGCGGATGAGGTGTATGGCACGTAACCCGACATGTTTCGGAAATAGGTATGTATTACTCCTTCATCAAGGGATTTATGATTAGGTGCTCAAATCTATCTGTAAATATCAAAAGACAATAAAAAAGTAGTAGGAAATATCTATATCGTCATAAATTGTATGCGACTGCATTTTTGCAATATATGCGATTTTAGTAATTATTGAAAAAATAGTATAAGAAAAGTCTAGTATGGACTAATTATACTTACATCAATTTGATTCATAAAAACAGGTAGAAAATGACAAAGAACAGCGGTTAAACCAGTACAACTGGGAGCAGGCTGGCTTCTGGTTCACATAGCACAAGGTGGGCAACCAGGAGTGTAATGCAGAGCGTTGCAGCACTTTCACAAGGGATGGCCGATGGAGATCTGTATGTTTAAAGAGTGATGTTGTAAATGTACAAGGCTTATAGTTAAGCCAATGCTTTGCTGAAGGACAAAGTAGTCGTTCAGCTATAGTAAAAGGGGAGAGTAGGCATGTAGGGTAAGTATTCAAATATATGGAGCAAAGTATCTAATCAAATTACCTTGTGGCTGTTTAGTGATCTCTCAAGACTCAGACCTCCAGGCAGCAGTTCAAAAGACTGACAGATGCCAAAGGAGTGTCTGTGTCTTAAATAGGACAGCTGATTGGACATCAGCCAATCAGTGTCCACTCCACGTAATCAGCTGCATAGCAAGCAGCCATGTGTGGAGATCGGGCATCCCCCAGACGACGAGGCGCGCGGCGTAGCCCCCCCCCCCTAAGGGCGTGATGACGTCACGCGTCTCGACGTCACCGGCGGGTATGCGGTCCCGGCGCGAGTAGCGAAACTCACACAGGGAGCCGTACAGGAGCTCGTCCACATGCAGAAGGCCTATGGGGCATGCAGCCAAGTGCTGCCCCATGGCCATGCATGCGTGGAGCTTACCCGCCGGGTGTCCGTGCGCACGTGCACATCCCACACCAAGGAAAAACTGCGCCATCTTGTGGATGGATTTGAGAAGTGAACAAAGATGAATCGCAAAAAGCCAGCCTGCTGTACATAATTACATGAATAAAAATAAAGGTGAATAAATGAAGAAACAAAAAAACAAGAAAAAGAGAAACATACTATGCAATTGACCAGAGGTTACATATGGACAATTTATGAAATAACAGTCAATTTCAAACAATGTTGATGGAGTAAACAAAGTCTTAAATTGTTCATTAATTTAGAACAATTCATATTTCAACGGTATAGGGAACCCAGATATATACATTGTTCAGACATATAGTATAGCGATGATTTTAAATCAGAGACAGTCTAAATATATATAGATACAATGTCTTGTATCTATGCCTGTATCTATCTGGAAATGTTCTACTACACCGATGAATACCTGGGAAGGTACTGTTTGAATGACAAGCGGCCAGAAAACTTAATCAGGGACTCATCAACGCAGACAACTTGATGGAGAGTAAACAAGTCTGCAAAATGTTGGTTGAAGTGGTTTACGAGGGGCCGAATTTTGTAGAGTCGATCGTATCCAGGGTCTCCACGAGGACGACACAGTTCATTGTCATTGAAGTGCATGAACCGCAAGATCTGTTTCGTATCGTTCCCTGGTCGTGGAGGCAGAGAACAAGGGCATATGGTGAATTGGGTCAGTGGACCAATATGACCGCAACTCACTCTTTTTAGTTATGCCCATGTTGAGGGAAAGGCCCAGAAAGAGCTTAAATTTGGAAACTAATTGGTCTCCAATCTCTGGCAAGGGAGGACTGGGAAATAGTGGCGATGTGTTGACCAGCATACAAATTGCTTTGGTCCACAATAGATCTATAGAGATCTTCAGTGAAAAACAGCGAATAAAAATCAAGTGACGTAAAATCAACTGTTTCCACCTGAATGTTGGGTTGGCCAGTGAATGGGGGAAGTACGGGTGCTGCAGAAGTGGTGGGTTCCCAATTAGGATTGGCGAATTCTGCAGGAAGGGCACTATGGGCACGACGGGCCTGTGTTCGTCTTCTTGGTGGCAGCGGGACACTACTTGTGCTTGCCACCTCACCACCTTGAACTGCACTTTTGGAACTCGCCACGTCACGTTGTCAGAGCTATCTGTCATGGAGCCGCTGTCCTCTACAGGATTGTATTCCGAGTCTAAATCTGACAGATGAGTGACTTCCTCTTCACTATGGGGTAGATTTACTAAGGGTAAATATACTGTGCACTTTGCAAAGTGCAGTTGCTTCAGAGCTTGGCAAGTGAGCATAAGCTCTGCTGACTTCTATCATCCAATCAAATTGCTGTTTTGTTTTTTTCCTTGCACGTGATTGGGTATTCTTTGCAAAGTGAAGCTTTACCTCTTTTACTAAGCTCTGGAGCAACTGCACTTTGCAAAGTGCACAGTCTATTTGTCTTTAGTAAAGCAACCCCTATCTGTCATGCTCAGAAACGTGTAGGCCTCTTTCTTCACTAGTGTACCTTCGATTTGCCATTTTGGGCTCTAAATTTAGTGGTACACTAGTGAGACTCACAGGTAAAAAAGCTCCTGACTGTTAGCGACTGTATCAAAACGCTACCAAAAAAACTGTTAGCGATCGCAGGGATCAGGCCTGAGTGTGTGTTTAGTGTTTTGTAAGTGACAGTGATCGATTGATACTGCACTTGGGTGGGCTGGGCTGGCCAGAGGGGCTAAACGCAGGTGCTAGCAGGTATCTGGGCTGATCCCGCTAACACTGCGTTTTTGGGAACCCTAAACTGCTGGGGTACCTAGTATAGATCTGATCGGATCAGATATTGATCCATTCAGATACTATACTACTAAGAGAGGTGTATGCTGCGTGTGGGAGTTAGCGGTACTGGCACTAACCTGACGCTGCCTGGGGCGACGCAGACCCCATCTGACCTTAACTTAACTTATATCACCGCCGGGTGATCAGGGGTTATACTTTTATTAGGTAATAAACGGCGGGTGCCCTGAAACTATAAAAAACAAACTAACTAACCAGCGTCACCTGTAACAGTTATACAGTGATCACTGGTGAAAGGGTTAACAAGGGGGAAATCAGGGGTTAAAACCTTTACTAGGTAGTATATGGGGGTCCCTGGCGCTATAAAACACTGACGGCGAACCTAAATACTTACCTCCCTAACTAGCGTCACCTGTGACACTAATACAGCGATCAGAAAAACGATCGCTTAGTGACACTGGCGACGGGGGGTGATCAAGGGGTTAAAACTTTATTAGAGAGGGTTAGGGGGGTACCCTAGACCTAAAAGGGGCCTAACACTAACTGCCCTACCACTTATAACTGTCACAAAATGACACCAATGCAATAATCAGAAGAAAAAAAAACCTGCTATTGGTATCACTGTGACAGGGGGTGCAGGGGGGTGATCGGGGGTTGATCGGGGGGTGACGTGATTTTGCCTGCCCGTGCCATTCTGCCGTAGTATATCTGTGTTAGGTGGTCGGCAAGTGGTTAAGGGGAACCCCATGTATAAAATGAAAGTAATGTGTGCCCCCCCCCCCCCAGGGTCAATGCCAGATTCTTAATCTAAGCACTCTTCCTACCAGAACCATACCAGGTCACATGCCCTCATAATGGCATAGGTAACTTTTCAGGGAGGACCCTCCTGACAAAGCACCTTGTCCCCATGTAGTTAAGTACACAGGCCTCTTCCCCACAATCCCACAACCCTGGCCCAGGGTGGGGTCTTATCAGAATCTGGAAGCCCCCTTTACCAATAAGGTGATACACAGATACCACCCCTCCATGTGAATAGGTAGAGGCAGGGGCGTTGCTAGGTGGCAAAAAGACCACGGGTTTCAGCCCGAAGTCCAAGGCCGGAAACGGGGGGGGGGGGCGCAGACCTTTTTTTTTTTGGCTGGGCTGTGACCTACCTGACCTACCTACACTGATGGTAGTGACCTACCTACACTGACCTACCTACACTGACCTACCAACACTGACAGTAGTGACCTACCTACACTGACCTACATACACTGATGGTAGTGACCTACATACACTTACCTACATACACTGACGGTAGCGACCTACCTACACTGACCTACATACACTGACATTTACATACAGTGACCTACCTGACCCACATACACTGACATTTACATACACTGTCTGACCTACCTCAGCTGTGGTGTGCGGTGTCACAGCAGCCAGGCAGTCAGTCAGAGGAGGACCCGAGGAGGAGAGGAGAGCGCAGAGCAGGGATGTGGCGCGGCAGCCGCATTGTAATCCCCGCCTTCTGGAGCCTGCAGCATCTATGATTGACGTCACACGTCCCGCAGTCCCAGCATTGGACCAGGGGGACGTCCATCATAGGCGTTGCAGGCTCCAGAAGGCGGGACCTGCTATGGCACTCGGCCAAACTCGGCGGCGCTCGGGATCAGATCAGTCCCGGCGCCTGCCACTCGGGGCTTTCAATTGTGAGCTGCATGCCTGAGGCTCGGGGGTTTTCGGGGGCACATTTGGGGCTTCAGCCACCTCAAGCCACCCCCTCCCTATGCCCCTGGGTAGAGGATAGAGAGCCCATACCCCTACTCATTCACAAAAAAAGTAATCACTAAATGAAAGCACTCACTAGATTCAGGCAATCCCCTACATACTTTTGAAGTAAAGCACACGTTGGTCTATGACATTTATCTATCAACCTGTGTATGGTGATTTTCATGTCCCCATATTCAGATAGTTACTTTAAAATGCTTCTATATTTGACTGATATGACCACTGGGCCGTCTGGCATAACCTCCATCACCTTTTTCACTATTCCTTCTAACAAAATCATCCATCTATTTCTAACAGTGTGCTTAGAAAAAAGAAAAACTCCACGCTAAAGCTAAGAATTGCAGATAAATTAAATTTAAAAAAATAAGAAAAAGCTGCTCCCCTCAAAGTGCTTTGTGTGCAGGCTTTGAGCTAGTGGGGGATGTATGATAATAAGGGGGCACTGATAATATGTAAACTTCTAACATATCTAGTAAACTGCCCACTAGATGGTGCTTTTCCCTTTCTATACACACACACACACAACAGTGGTGAGGGAAATCGCATGCGATTTGGGCACAAATCGCACCACATCTCTGCAGGATGTGACACCGAATAAATAGATACCTAAAATGTCATGTATTAAAATTGCGCACACTTGTGGAATGGCGACAAGCTACGATACCTTAAAATCTCCATAGGTGATGCTTTACAAAGAGAAGTATGGGTTTTTTTTGTTAACACATCATGCTTACCTAGGTGGATGCTGCATCTGTCCCCCACTGCCTCTACACTGAGAACCAAGCGATCGAACACTGCCGATGGCACACAGCTCGCCGAGCAGGGAGCTGCTGCCTGTCAGCAGCTCTCCTCTCTGCTCCTCCACGCTCACTGGAGCGCTGAGCTGTGGAGGGCAGGGGGGCGGCCGTCTCAGGCTCTCAGCGTCTCGCTGAGAGGCTGAGACGGGTGTCAGTCCAGGCACCTGGTGGATCCAGACTTTATTGTTGGTATGACGAGGTGCCTGGGCTGATTCCAGTGACGTCAGCAGAGAGTGGACTTCAGTCTGCTCTCTGCTGAAAATGGGTCACAGAAGTACAAAACGAATTAGACTCCTGTGACCCATAGGAGAAGCCCAGCCAAACGAGCTCAGTCTGGACGTCTCCTTTAATGTGAGTTCTAATACTAATAGAGTGCTAGTGCTCAGTATTTTATAATCAAATGTGAACTATACCGTACATAATATAATCATAAGTTCATAGAAATAGGTGCTACATAATTGTGGGTATAATAGTGAGTATAATATGCATAAGTAAACAGCCAGCAGACATAACATACGTCCGCTTGCAGATGTACTAGATCAAGTATTCACAGATTAGGTGAAATGTTCTGGACTGCTAAACCATCATGTGCATAATTTTTAAACATAGATAAACACTAAACACAAACAATTTCAAAAGTGCAATGTGCATTAATAAACAGGCAGAAAATATGCTACAACAATGTCCATATAATAAGGTAATTTAATCTTTAACACCATCACCACTGCTGATAGGCGATTTTGGATAAACCAACACCCAGTGAGTATAGGTAAGTATCCTATTTACCAAACCATCGTGACCTCTTTAATTAAAAAGATAGGTCAGGTGGGGCTTTATATGACCGTGGTCTGTGGTCTTTTACTGGTGTCAGGTGAATAATCCAGTAAAAAGCTCCGCCAGAATGATATTTAAAAAAAAAAGTGGAAAAGGCAATACCATAGTGTGATTGTTTATTATAAAAGCATATAAAAACAACAGGCCAAGTGGCCGCTTACTTTATAAGTGCCCTTCCTCTGCACTGAAGGTGACAGGCTCAGCAAATGTCAGGTAAAGTGTGAAGCAGTCCTACTTGCTCCCGCTTGTAGCGAGCGTTCCACCGCCTGATCAGGCAAAACCAGAAGTGGCCGGAAGGATTGTGTGACTGGAAATGCCACGACGTACTTTTCGTTGTGATGACGTCGTCAGGAAGCATTCCGGTCACTAGAATGAATGTGTTTATTTTCCCTGATGTTGTAGGATTGGTGGAACTCAAATTGAGGGACTGATGCCATCTAGTGGACAAATACTAACTCTATAAAAAATGTAGCGCATGAAAAATCAACAAATGGTGATAAAAAAATAGTCAGACACCCCAAATCTATCAACCGGGTGTAGTAAATACCACAGAAAATGGGGTGAAGTCCATGTGTCATAAAAACGTGAAAAAAAGTGAAAGTCTCCAAATGAATGTGCACATAAGAAAAGTCACTGGCAGTGGGAATGTTCCAAATGTGGACAGAAGACTAGGTTGATCACTACACGGAAACGGCTTCAACCTACAACAGCATCAAATCAGAGAATGGTAGGCATGAACTCTTACCGGATCCTGTGGACTCCCCTGTCTTATGACATGGAGTCATGCAGACATTATGCCACTAAGGGCATGTACACCGATATCCAGACCATCAGGGCTCACAGATGTCAATTTCCCAAGTCTTCGCGGAGTCGTCAGAAGGATCTTCGCAATGGGTGTAGACGGAATTCTGCCGGCTGGAATATGTTGTTGGTAACGAAGGTGGGGCATTTACTTCTCTGCCGGTGTTATGTAAAAAGAAAAGTAAAGCTTCCCCATAGTGCAGGTAAAAAAAGTAGTATCCTTTATTGTTATAAAACAGATACATTAAAACAAAGTGATCACTATAAAAAGTCAAGTTCAACATGAGAGAAGGTAAGGAACGCTGACGCGTTTCGACCCATAGGTCTTCTACTGGGGCATAAGCCACCATCTCAGAGTAGCCAATATTTATAAATACATACAAATGTAAACCAATCACAAAGGGAGGAATGGCTAGATACGATTGGACAAATGAATGTCAGCTGGTCAGGAAGTGGCAAGCCGTACATAGATAGACCAATGATATCCTGCAGGGGAGGACAAACAGACCAGGCAACCAATCTGTGAGCCAGCAGGAAACCTATGGTGTTTAAACCTCAAATTGCACATGTCAAACAAAAGATATGACATCCGGTCCAGAAAGGCGCCGAACGTCAATCTTAAGTCCCATGGTAGAGACTGAGCGGCTCAGGTGGCCAATAGACCTGAGCCGATGTATCCCTGTCTATGGCCGAGGGTCAGCATATTGGACGCTGAAGTCCAACATTGTGTACAGTGACACGCCCAGCCTCCGACTCCCCTCCCACAACGGAAAACAGAGACCGAGCATGATCACATGCGGATGGGTCTTGTGACACCTCCGACGTCATGTGACAAGAGACGGAGGCCGGGCGAGATCACGCGCAGAGGAATGTGTCTACACACCAAATGCCGTGATATCACAGAACGTCCCAACCCGAATGCGTGCACTGTCAGCGTGACACCAAGCTCAGTGTCACCCAAATGGATTCCAACCAATACAAAGACAAATACTAGGCTGAGATCATTCAGATAGAAATTAGAGGGCTAATGCCATCTGATGGATAGTAAAATTTGTTGCGATCGCCTCCAACAAGAGTAACAATAACAGTTCACACTTCACCTGGATACAGTTTTAGTAAGAGTACATTACAAATATAATAGAGATTGATGACAACTATTGTATGACAATAACATAGATTATAAATAATTGGATGTAAAATAATTAGAAAGTAAATCCAATATTACTTATATTTGCATAATAAAAATCGCAAAAAAAAAGTTAATGATAACTACGGTAAATAGCGCAATGATAATAACGCCATCTTGAGGACAATGACAGAAATACTGTGTCTTTTGCCAACACGCTAACTCTCATTATTCACAATTTCATTGCCATTAAGCATGTTGTAAACATATAACCTCAATAGTCTGTAGCGCTGGTAGTTTTTAATCTACCGCTGATAGGTAAATCTTGTGGGTTACTTGTTAGGTGAAGTTAGATTTGCCTCTGTTCCAGCTTGGCTGAGTTGCGTGTAGTTCCACACTGCGCCGGTGAGTGTCATTGTCACCATGGGCTGGTGTTGGAAAGGCAAAGTGTTGAAGCGTATGAGTGCTCCTCTGTCCCAGAGACAACTCGGTGGAAGTGGTCCTCCAAGTTGCATTCTGGGAGAGGGTATTTATGGGACAGACGCCATGTTTAGGGGTTCATTTTTATCCACCTGCTGGCCCTCCTGGCCAACAGGTATGCATTAGGAATACCACCTTGTGGTCCTCCGTTACGGAGGCCCACATTGCTGCGGCGTGTGGGTGGGCCTAGAAGCCTGTCTGGGGCCTACCACAGCAGCAGAGGAATGGTCCTGAGCTGTCTATCCTGAGTGAAGAAGCTGGACAACTGAGGAGATCCCAGGGGAGGACCCGTCATGGAAGGATCATGCAGAGTGCCGGTCTGGAGAGGGGCCTGGTGACTCGGTTGGAGGACATATCCTGAAGTAATCTTACTGCATAGTACTGCCGGGTTGGCATAAAGGTTCAAGTACTGTACCTGACATTCATCGTAAACCAATACATCCTGTGGCAGAGGATCGTATGGGTTTTGTTCCTAACAAGTCTGTGGCAGAGGCTTTTGTTCATGCTACGTACTGGCTGCTAGGCAAGTGAGAGAGGCCTATCCAGGCGGGCAAAGTTTGAATCCCACAAGGGGAGTGCATCCAACTACAAGTGTTCAATTCCAAATGATGTTCTAAAGAATACTAAGAAAAGGTATTTGAGCTTCCCTGCAACTTTCCTTCTGCCTCTTTTCTGCTACTTCCTTTATTACTTGTTCATTAAAGCATTGGAAAACATACTCAGCTTTTTGGTGCTTACATCGTCCAGAGGTAAACTCAACGGGACCCTAGACCCGGTGCTGGTGAAACAGAGGTAGCGAGAGTGAAGGTAACAGCCCGCTTTAAACCAGCAGCTCCACCGAGAGTATAAATAATAAAAGAAATTTAAAAAATAAAAATAATATGGGAATAGGTCATTCCTAAAAAAGGGAACAACCTCTTACACTATATTGATTCAGAGAGCTATATGTAGTGACCAAACACAAATGATGCTTTAATCGGCGCATTACTGATCGTGCTAATACCAAAAAGGATAATGGCACATATTAATTGTTGGTTAAAAAACAATTTAGATCGACATCTATATTGAGGCCTGCCCGCTGTAAAGTATCTAAATTATACAGCCATTTTGTTTCATTTTGTGATACTACTTTTTTAAATTAGTCCCTCTCCAATGTTTTTTTACTTTGTCGATACCGTAGAATGTTAATAATGTGGGGTCTTGGTTGTGGAATAGTCCAAAGTGATTAGATACGCTATGTTTTGGAAAGCCGTTGGCAATATTTGCCATGTATTCATTAATTCTAAAGCGTAATTTGTGTGTAGTTCTACCTACGTACTGTTTTGGGCACAGGCATTCCAAAACATAAGTAACATTTTCTGAATCACTAGTGATTGGGGAATTAAAAAATTATGTTTGGGGGAGATGGGCGGAGCCTAGCGGAGCAGACATGCATTGTTAGAGCTCTGCACCGCTGAGGAGAGAAGAAGGACAAAGCGGAGCCTGCAGGCTCAAAAGGTATCCATTTGAACCTTTTTGCCCCAGGGAACAAACTGTTAAAATGTTTGGGCAGGAAATATGGTACTGGGAGGAAACCGTGGCAGAAATAAAAATCACCTCACAAAGAGCTCACAGGCACTCACTGCAACTAAAGCAGCTCCAGTCACCTCACAAGATACAGCATCAGGGCGCTCTCACAGACAGAAAATGTCACAGCAAGACTCTCCATTTGAGTCAGATACAGAACAAATCCTCTCACAAACTTCTCCACAAGCCTCCTCAGCATCCCCAGTAATATTATTACAATTTGAAAAGATGCTTCATAAGGCTTTAAAACAAACCTCAGACCAAATAACAAAAAGCCTAACCAAAGAAATAGGAGAGCTGGGAAACCGCACCGCAGCCTTAGAAATAAAAATGGATGAAATTGAAATTACAACCCAAGTAAATATAACAGAATTGGAACAATTAAAAGAAGAGAATGTAATACTTCAAACTAAGCTTGAAGATTACGAAAATAGAGCCAGACGTTCAAACTTGCGCATAAGGGGAATACCTGAAACTGTGACAGACCTGCAATCTACTATTACTGCTCTATTACAAGAACTAAAGCCAGATATCCCTATTGAACGTTTAGAACTAGACAGAGTACACAGAGCCCTCACAGCCAAAAGAAAGATGGACCCCCACGTGATATAATCACAAAATTTCATTATTACAGAACGAAAGAACAAATACTAATTGCTGAAAGAGAAAAAAAAAGGAACTTAATTTTCAAGGACACAATTATCAAATTTTTGCTGACCTATCCCAACTTACTATTACTAAAAGATGATCCATGAAACCCCAACTAATGGAACTGCAATGCCACAACATTATGTATCAATGGGGCTTCCCCTTTTCAGTCAGATTTAACTACCAAGGTACAATTTACAGAAGCAGATCAGCAGATGAACTACAACAAACCCTTTTAAAATTAAATCTGACAGAACCCACAAGCAGCAACTCTCCCACACGCAGAAGAATGACATCTTCACCTTCAGGCAGCACTCAGAAAATTTCAGAACAAAATGGGAATCATCATTCTCACAAAAGAGGCCGTTATGCCACATCATCCATGGACCAAGAAGATTCAATGGACTGACATCCTAATTCCTGATATCTCTTCATTTATTATACTAAGAGATGGTTCTCTATAAAAAACCTGTATTTATAACTGAATGTAACTGCATTCTGATAGTCACACACTGTGTGGGATCATGTTACATTCCAGTTATATTTCTTATTACTTCTGATTCATATAGCCTTAGAATATATAAGTGAAATAAGGAAATTCTTGTTCAGTTATATATTATCAGGTAATAACAATAGATTTATTACTTTTTAGGACAAATATGTTCAATAATCCAGAAGTAATGGAAGCTTTTTCTTTCTTTTCTTAAAACAAATATATTATTACCTAACTAGTTCCTAGAATTATGTTTTTGTTTATTCTAATCTGAAGCAATACAACCTCAATTTTATGAGTTAACATATCTAAACAGTTACATATGAATAAAATATGTAATTGTTTACTCTAAAAGGGTTAAAATCCCAAAATAATTCAAACTATCTTCATCAATACCAAAGTTATTAACAGTACCTTTCTAACTGAATTATTTAGCCTAGGGCAAGACTAACCATATACAACCACCCTGAAATAAATAATTTCAACAAAAACTATATTCTGCACTCCAATTAATGAAACATCATTTTGATGTCTTTTGACATAGCACTTCTTTCCTGTAAGCGGAAGATCCGTGTACCCCCATTAGCCCTCCTCATTCTCCCAACCATATTATGTGGGAGTGTGACAAAGGCACTTATTCCCCTGAGAGAGATATTTACTCTTTCACGGGTAAATTGTGATTACTTGCAAAAAATAATTTATACAATGTATCATCTAATCTCATATGTTTTTTGTTTACTCTTTACTCCAGAATTCACTGGTTTCTTTTCTATCTATTCATCTCTTCAGTCCACACAGGTTGATCTGCGCAGTCAGCTCTGCATAACAAAAAGTAAGTCAAAACTATTTGATCTGTTGCCATGGCACCACCGAATATACTTTCCCTGAATGTTCAGGGAATAAATGTCCCTCAAAAAAGGACCAAAGCCTTCCGTACTTTTCATAACAAGAAGGCTCACATAGTATGCCTCCAAGAAACACACTTCACCAAAGATTCTACTCCAAAATATATTTCTCCTTTTTATCAACAAATTTACACGGCTTCTGCCTGTACCAAGCAAAGGGGAACTCCAATTGCATTTCACCGATCCACACCATTCACCTTATCAGAAATTAAAGACCCAGAAGGTAGATACCTGATACTCATGGGTTATTTAATGGATACAGCAATCACGGTGATTTCCTACTACGCTCCTAACAACCTACACTATTCCTCTCACATATATTACAAGTGATTAATTCACACAAAATAGGAACAGTGATAATGTGTGGGGATTCGAACCAGGTCCTCCTCCCATTTCTAGATAGATCACCTTTTACACCATCCAAAATAACCTCTAGATTACCTTTTTCTCAACTTTCCAAATACAATCTGGTAGATTCGTGGAGAGAAAGTAACCCAATGAAAAAGAAATTCACTTATTTCTCGCACCCTCTTCAAACCTTCACCAGAATAGATCATATTTTTCTAACAATAGGAATGATACCAGAAATTATTGCATCAGATATAATTCCGATTACGTGGTCTGACCATAATGCAGTATACACTACTATAGCCTCAGCCATACCAAAAGCGCATGACCCAACGTGGTACTTACCGGACATAATGCTCAAACACCCACTACATCAGATGGCCATTGAACAAGCTTTAAAGGAATACATATCAATTAATAATACAACAACAGACATCTCCCCAATAACACTGTGGGAAGCCCATAAGCCTGTCTTGCCTGGTACAATACAAAGACAAAAGGCACTATTTAAACTGGAACGCAAAAATCTAGCAAAAAAAACTAGAACTCAATTTTAATGCAGCCTACATATCATTTCAAGATAATCCATCTCTGAGTACAAAATCTCATCTGGAAAAATCTAGATTGGAATACAATCTATTTCTCACTGAGTCAGTTGATAAATCCCTCAAACGCTCCAAACACAATTTCTACATGAATACAAACAAACCAGGTACATATTTGGCTCGGGCATTAAATTCAACTAACAAATCTTTCAAACCAATACGTTTGAAATTATCAAAAAATGTTTACACTTGTAATCCAGTTAAAATAACATCTCGCAACTTTATACAAGACAAACAATGAATTTAATCCTACAGAGGCTGAATCCTTCTTCTCAAAAATAACCTTACCTGAGTTATCTCAGAATCAAAAAAGCAGTTTGGATGAGCCTATAACTATAGATGAAGTTGCTAACGCCATAAAAGACCTAAAACTTAACAAAAGACCAGGCCCAGACGGCTACTCGGCTTTATACTATAAAACATTCTCAGAAATACTCTCTCCCATTCTCACTGAAACTTTTAACAAACTTCTAGATGGACATTCTTTTCGTCAAGAAACACTAATGGCAATTGTTTGTATGATCCCAAAACCCCTCTCTGATGATACTTCCTGTGTGAATTATCGGCCTCTGTTAAACCTCGATATTAAATTATTTTAGCAAAAATAATAGCAAAACGCCTCAATAGCAATTATAGGAAAATTAATACATAGAGATCAAGTAGGCTTCATGCCAAATAGACAGGCAGGCGATAATATATGCAGGGCAGTGTTATTGGCACATATTGCTAAAAAACGGAAAATCCCTTTATGTTTTCTATCTCTCGATATTAAGAGGGCATTTGACACAGTATCCTGGCAATATATGCAATATTCATTACAAAAGTGGGGTTTTGGACCCCACTTTTTAACATGGATCAAAGCATTATATAATAAACCCAAAGCCTATATAAAATATGCTGGATACAAATCTGATGCCTTGAATATCGAAAGAGGTACCCGACAGGGTTGCCCATTATCTCCCTTATTATTTGCCCTTATACTTGAACCCATGGCCCAATACATCAGAACAAACCAAACTATAACTGGCATTGAAGTAGGAGGTATTACACACAAATTATGTATATTTGCAGACGATATATTACTTTTTCTATCATCACCACAGGTCTCTGGTCCTAACTTAATACCAGCTCTTGATGGATTTGCAGCCCTATCCGGCCTTATGATTAATCTTAAGAAATGCCTAGTGCTTAATATTTCACTCACAAACATGGAATTGATCCCGGCTAGGGCTGCACTCCCATTCACATGGGCAGAAAAATCAATCCCATATCTTGGAATTCATTTAACATTATTTCATTCTGACTTATTCTCAACCAATTATCTTCCTGTATTAAGACAGATCACAAATCTAATAAAACAATGGTCGCAACTTCCTTTATCCTGGATAGGGAAGATTAATGCAATCAAAATGACTATTCTACCCAAATTGCTTTATCTATTCAGAGTCCTCCCTATACACACACTACATCTTCCCAAAAATAAAGGAGGCCTGGGATACCCTAATTTTACTAACTACTACAGAGCAGCACATTTGGCCAGTCTGTCGAAATACCATGCAAAACAGGAAATCCCATTATGGGCATTTATAGAGGCTTCAGAAAATGACCCTCTATTAATATCGAATTTATTATGGCTTGATCCTAAAGACCGCTTTAAAATTCATAATCCCATAACTAAACACTTCTTATCTCTCTGGGATAAACTAAAAACCAAATATCAGTTACAATCTCCACACAATCCTCTCCTTTCTTTTATCAGAAATCCGGCCTTTTATCCGGCATGTATCTACCCAAATTCTTTTAAAGCTTGGACAACATCAGGCATTCAGACATTAAATGACTTCATAGCATCTAAATCATTCCTTTCATTCCCATCGCTTAGAGAAAAATATGATCTACCAAACTCTGAGATATTTAGATATCTCCAAATCAAAAATTTCTATACACCATTCCTAAAGGGGGATACACCATTATCCCAATTATCCATTTTTGAATCAATCTGTACAAAAGATCCATTTGCTAAAGGTACAATTTCATCACTTTATAATCAATTATATGGAGTAGCAAATCTTAACAGACCCTCTTACGTTCAGAGGTGGGAGGAGGACCTGGGACGAACTTTAGAAGACACGGACTGGTCTAACATATGGCTCACATCTAAGTCATCTTCACCCAACATCTTAGCACTGGATACAAATGATAAAGTCCTAACTCACTGGTACCTTGTACCCGCTAGAGTGGCAAAATATTCACCTAATACCTCAGCTCTTTGTTTTCGAGGATGCCCAGAAATAGGCACATATTTACACATATGGTGGACGTGCCCAGTAATCCAAACCTTCTGGAAGGAAGTCTTTGTGATTGCATCTAAAATATTTAAAAAAATACTACAACCAGATCCATATTTAACTTTACTTAATCTAAAACCGGAATGGTTAACACTCTCTCAATTCAAACTTATGATCCAACTAATAACGGCTGCAAAACAAACAGTGGCCAAGGCATGGAAATCTCCTACATTGGTACTAGCAAAAACAATTCACAGAATGAATAATACAATGTCCCATGCTAAGATGGAAGCCATCGATCAAAATCAAATTCCAAAATTTGAAAAACTTTGGCACCCTTGGATAAAACAACAGTTCCTGTCAAACTTCAATGACTCTGTCCTGTTGCCATGGTAACAGATTAAATGACTTACAGAGACACCCATTCTAAGGCTTCAAAGAGAACTAAAAAGAATAATAAACTGACGAGCGGGACAACCTTGTGGACCATACCTCTACCTTTCAACCCTTTTTCTTCTCTTTCCTTTTCTCCACCTTACGATTAAAGCTCATTATCAGAATTTATTTGACCTATATACACACTCTACTTGTAAACAATATGTATAGTAGGTATAAATCATTTAAATACCTACAAAAGTAACTAAGGAAATGATATATATCTTTAATTTAGGTTTACGTGAACCCAATGTTTATTATTTGAAATTTCATGATATTTACCTATATAAACCCTACTGTAAAACAATGAGCTTACTTTAAAGATCCTTGTAAACTTACTTTATGTATCTTTAAAACATTGTATACTCAATAAACTTCTTTTGACAAGGAAAAATTATGTTTGGTTACTAATGATTGGAAACTTTCAATTTTTCTTTTTGTTCTTTTCGAAATTCTACATGCTTTGCACCTGGTGCAATAATGAAAACCCTCCCTATCTAGGAAGGTAGATAAGACTTTGGGGGGGGATCAGGAAGGTTGGGCGCAAATCTATTACATAATCCTGGTGCCCTTCTATAGATAAATTGTGGCTTTGTAGGTAGTACACTTTTCAGATCTTTATCTTTAAAAAGAATGGGCCAATATTTTTTAAAAACTTTTTCTACTTCTTTATACTGGCGATTAAACCCTGTCAAAAAGGCTGTATCTGCTTTAAAAGGTACTTTGGATTTTTTTGTCAGCAGATCATCTCTGTTCATATGTAAAACTTGTGTTTGGCATTGTTGTAATGCCTTAGGTGAATACCCTTTTTCGACAAATCTTTCAGTGAGGATGGAAGATTGTGCTTCATAATCTCTTACAGTAGCGCAATTCCTCCTCAGCCTCATATTGTCCCTTGGGAATTGCTGAAAGCAATCTAGGATGGTGACAACTTTGTACAGGTACATACCCATTTCTGTCGGTATCTTTGAAATATGTATGTGTGGTGATTTTATTTTGTGTATTAAAATAAAATATAGAGAGTGCAGCGCTGGACATGTGAAGTGAATAGTGAAATTTGATAAACCAATTATTTAAATGGTGAATAAGGTGATTCAGAGTCAATATATCAAAATAGTGAGATTATATAGATATATATAGATAGATAGAGATAGATAGAGATAGATAGAGATAGATAGAGATAGATAGAGATAGATAGAGATAGAGATAGATAGAGATAGATAGAGATAGAGATAGATAGAGATAGATAGAGATAGATAGAGATAGATAGAGATAGATAGAGATAGATAGAGATAGATAGAGATAGATAGAGATAGATAGAGATAGATAGAGATAGATAGAGATAGATAGAGATAGAGAGAGAGAGATAGATAGAGATAGAGAGAGAGAGAGAGAGAGAGAGAGAGAGAGATAGAGAGAGATAGAGAGAGATAGAGAGAGATAGAGAGAGAGAGAGAGAGAGAGAGAGAGAGAGAGAGAGAGAGAGAGAGAGAGAGAGAGAGAGAGAGAGAGATAGAGAGAGATAGAGAGAGATAGAGAGAGATAGAGAGAGATAGAGAGAGAGAGAGAGAGAGAGAGAGAGAGAGAGAGAGAGAGAGAGAGAGAGAGAGAGAGAGAGAGAGAGAGAGAGAGAGAGAGAGAGAGAGAGAGAGAGAGAGAGATAGAGAGAGAGATAGAGAGAGAGATAGAGAGAGAGATAGAGAGAGATAGAGAGATAGAGAGATAGAGATATATAAAGGCCAGTATGGTGGCCTGAATTTATGGGAGGAGCCCGGGGGGTACTTAAGCAGCCCGCTCACCTGTGGTGCTTGTCGGTTTCCTGTGCGCGATATACGTCACTAGGCCGACTATTCGATATACCAGCGTCCGCAAGTTCTTGCCTCGCAAGTTCCCGTATTCGATATTCCGTACTCAAACTTTCGAAGTCCGCGTTTTTCGTTCGTAGTTTGTACCACGCGTCTGGCTTGGCTGTCGCAGGTAAGGTCCCGTCGGACTTTTCGTTTTCATATCATGTCACTAAACCGTGATTTCAAATTTTCGTTTCACTCGCATTTCACAAACTGCAATGTATATCGCTCGTACTTTCGATATGTTACAAATTCGACAGCACAGCGACGCTGACGTCGCTTCATTTCTAGCATGTCGGTATCGATAGACAGCCATAGCCAGTCGCAAGTTGTAAATTATCAAAGCAAGTTAGTTCGATACCAATCATTTCTCATTTCTGAAACATTCTAAACTCATTTCTGACATTTCAAATCATTTCTGAAACATTTCTAAACTCATTTCTGACATTTCAAATCATTTCTCATTTCAGTCACCTACCGCGCTCCGATTCGAATCCAGTCGCACCAAAGATGCGCCGATTCGTTCTGGTGTGCCCCAGTTATTACGGCCTCATTTCTATACATGCTCCAGAGTTACGTTATTGTCAGTCAATTGTACCTCTGTCATGGTTATCATTTCATTTCCACGTATCACGTTCCGACATGAATTCAGTCGCATGAAAAATGCACCGATTCGTCTCGGCGTGCCCCAGGATTGGCCTCATTTCTATACATGCTCCAGAGTTACGTTTTATCAGTCATTCGTACCTCTGTCATGGTTATCATTTCATTTCCATGTATCACGTTCCGACATGAATTCAGTCGCATAAAAAAAAAAAAAAAAAAAAAAAAAAAAATGCACCGATTCATCTCGTCGTGCCCCAGGATTGGCCTAATTTCTATACATGCTCCAGAGTTACGTTATCAGTCATTTGTACCTCTGTCATGGTTATCATTTCAATTCCACGTATCACGTTCCGACAGGAATTCAGTCGCATGAAAATGCACCGATTCGTCTCGGCGTGCCCAGGATTGGCCACATTTCTGATACATGCTCCAGAGTCCGGATCATAGCTAATCGCAGACATCGGGGGATTGATCCACATCTCTGTCATGCAATTTCTACCATTTCACTCCCACAACGCATCACCGTTTCTAAACCAGTCGCATCTGAGGCGCACCGATTCGTCACGGCATGCATCACTGGTTCCGATCGCATTTCATACCTATACCAGAGCTCGGTTAGTTGCCAGTCGCTAACATGGCACAACCACTTCGAGCCTCGGTCAAAACAATCATTTCTCTCATTTCATTTAATATTGCACTCCTATTCGAATCCAGATGCATCAAACAAGCACCGATTCGTCCCAGGAGCACCAATATTTTCAGTTGCCTCATTTCAATACATGCTCCAGAGCCCGGTTCACGGTCGAACAAATCGTGACACGACCAGGCCGGACCTCTGTCATGCAGTTCATTCATTTCACAATCAAGGCAAACATTTTGAATCATTTCATTGTCACAAGATTGCAAGCACCATACAAATCATTGCTTCAAGTTACTTAGCAATCCCTTCACGAATTGTCACCTTTCATTTTTCTCAGGTCAGTCAAAGTTCAGTAGGTCCACCCTGCACCAGGTTGGACGATATCCCCCCAGGTAAAAAAAAAAAAAAAAAAAAAAAAAAAAAAGGGGGGGAAAGGGAGAATAAGTCGGGTAAGTATGACTCAGCGGATCAAAGAAAAAACTTGAAATTTATCTCACCCCCAATAGGTTACAGTCAACCAGGAAATAAAGCTCGAGAGATCCTCACCAGAGCAACCATGTCCCAGGCCGACAGTGAAGACTTCACGGCCCCTCTGTCACCTACTCCGGTCTCAGAAAGCGGCAGCGTGCAATCCCTCAGGGGATGGACTATCCCCAAACTGACGGCAGAGCTCAGACGCAGAGGTGTCCCCTTCCCCGCCACAGCGAGGAAAGGCGAGCTCTTCAAACTCCTCTTTCCCCCACCAGCAGCAGGACCCAGTACCCAACAGGCATCCCTCCAGTCCATATCATCGGCCATCTCGCAATTACACACGATGGTGTCATCTCTATCCACCTCAGTTGCAGACGTCCAAGCCAGGGTTGCACTTCTGGAGGCCCGACCGGCCACGGCTGTCCCCGACCCAACTGCAACTCAGACCTTGACACCTCTTCCTTCAGGTACCTCAGGCTCAAGCGCCATTGTCTACCCCTCCCATCTGGTCCCAACCAGTATCAGGAAGGACATTTTGGACGGCAAGGACGTCAACCTGGCCTCTCTCCTCATCTCCGTGCATGATTTGGCAGAAAATAAGGCCTACTCCTGGGGCGATATATCGGTGGTCCTTAAAGCCAAAGACCCCAGGCTGAACCGCAAGCTATCAGTCCCCGAATTTACCCTGGCCTTTGGCATGCTCAGAGATGTCCTGTGCTCAGCCACCCCTAGCAGGCGGGAAGAGCTGGACTTATATCTCCATACTGTGGTAGACTTGGGCCACAAGTATGGAGGTTTCGCCTTCTACGATTATCATCGTTCCTTCTCAGCCAAGGCCGCCGCCAGATTCATACAATTCCAGATCACGACAGATTGGAGTCTCATGGACACAGAGCTCTTCTGCCGCCACTTTGCCGGCTTATGCTCACCTCTGTGTGCAATTTGCCAGTCTTCCACCCACACTGCCACCTGGTGCGCCAATACGGCGATCAGACGGCCCTTCGAGTTCCCCTCTACCTCAGGTACAGTACAGGGCCAGTCGATCCCTGAACCAACGCCTCAGGTGGACAAACTCGGACGCCCAGTCCGAACCGTGGGAGGGGCAGCCATCTGTAACAACTTCAACTATGGGTCCTGCAACTTCAGCCAATGCCGTCTACTTCACATCTGCACTTTATGCCAAAGAGCACACCCCAGGAATTTGTGTGAAGTCAAGCAACACAAGAGGGCATGACTAAGCCGAATCAACATCTTATGGTTAGGACTGTATCTCACTTCACACCCCACCCCTTCCCTGGCCACCTACCTTATCCAAGGCTTCACAGTAGGCTTTCACACCGGCCTCATTTCACTGCCCCACAGTACTCACGAATGCGCCAATCTTCGTTCGGCAGCCATCGACGAACAAGCCATAGATCAGCTCTTACAGGCAGAGGTAGATCGAGACTACGTAATAGGCCCTTTCACTTGCCCCCCTTTCAGCACATGGAGAGTCAGCCCTATTGGGCTTGTCAAGGGCAAATTCTCGAATAAATTGCGTTTGGTGTACGACTTGTCTGCGCCTCATTCTTCGCACATACCCAGTCTCAATTCCCTGATCCCCTCCGAAGAGTTTTCCCTAAAATATTCCTCCGTTGACATGGCAATACAAGCGATCATCAAAGCAGGCACAGGTGCCTGGCTCTCCAAAGCCGACATCTCGGATGCCTTCAAGCTCCTGCCCATCCACCCATCCCTTTGGTGCTGGCATGGCATCAAATGGAAGGAAGCGTATTATTTTGCTACGAAACTCACCTTCGGTTCGAAGAGTAGCCCGTGGCTCTTCGACACGTTTGCACAGTCCCTCGTTTGGATACTATTACACAAGGGTCAATGCCATGAAGTCATCCACTACCTGGATGACTTCCTACTGATAGAATAGCCCAGCAAGCCCCCAGGAGATCTCGACAAACTTAGAGTAATTTTTGGAAACCTCAATGTTCCTATCGCTGAGCACAAAGTCGATGGTCCAGCTAACATCATCACCTTTCTCGGGGTCAGCTTGGATACCTGCGCAATGCAGGCCAGTCTCCCCCCCGACAAATTAACACGCATTAGGGCAGTCCTTCACGAGTTTACACACACCAAGGGCTGTACCAAAAAACAGTTGCAGTCTCTCCTGGGTATGCTCAACTTCGCTATGCGAATTATCCCACAAGGCCGCACATTTGTATCACGCCTGCTTAGATTTCTGTCAGAAACTCAAGACCCTGATCAGATTTTGAAATTAGACTCCGCAGCTATAGCGGACCTATCAATGTGGGAGGAATTCTTGTCCGCCTGGAATGGCATATCTCTATTTATACCTATGGTTTCGGTCCATTCACCCCAGGTGGTGACTGACGCTGCAGCCTCCACAGGTTTCGCGGCAATTTTTGGCCATCATTGGTTTTCAGGACCCTGGCCTCAACAGATACTGTTGATATCCGGCTTTTCCCAAACATCTGCCCTCTTTGAGCTTTATCCCATAGTGGCAGCCGCACAACTCTGGGGCCACCACTGGACAGGACAAACCGTAGTCTTCACCACCGACAACCAGGCCACAGCAGACATCATCAACAGAGGCAGGTCCAAGTCCCTAGCAGTCATGTCCTTCCTGCGCAGGTTGGTACAACTGTCTTTACAGCATCAGTTCAATATACACTGAATTTTTTCCCGGCAGATACAACTCAGCAGCTGACGCACTATCACGTTTCAATTATCCCTCCTTTTTCAAACAGGTTCCCGATGCCGATCCAATGTCGGCCCCTATCCCCGTCTGGTCACAACTGACCCTGGACTAGTTCAACATCTACACGGAGCTACGCAACTCATAAATAATTCCCTCTCCCGCAACACACTCAAAGCCTACCAAACAGCTTGGAAGGCTTTTAATAAATTCCTCACGTCCTGCCGCAAAGAACCAACAGATATCAAACAGGTACTGGCCTTCACTGCACACTGCCACACGCAGCTGGCCTTATCCTACAACACCATCCGGCTATACCTAGCCGGCGTTTAACATTTCATGGCGCTTGAAGACCTGACGAAACCATCACTGTTCTCATCTCACGCTATACGAGCCATTCTAAGGGGAATTCAGAAACAACAGCCAGTCATCAGCACTAAGCGCTTGCCCATTACGGGGCCCATCTTTAGGGACATGTCAACTATTCTGGCTACTTCGCCATTCGGTCTGCTCCCCAGCACGGTCTTACAAGCAGCCATATATTTAGCTTACTATGGGTTCTTGCGGCCTGGCGAATTCACCTCTAACAAACCCACAGACCACGTACTATGCAGACGACACTTGCTTCGATACCAAGACCACTTTATCCTGCACCTCGAGGTCTCTAAAACCCAGCAAACGGGCTCGGGAGTGAACATTCATCTCTACAAAACCAACAACAGCTGGTGTCCAGTCGCTGTACTCAACCGACTTCTGTCACTCCTGCCTGAGCAACCAGACAGCAGTCCCCTTCTACCATTCCCAGTCAAACCCTTAAACGCCTCTCAATTTGTGAAACACATAAGGATACTTCTTCGCAAGCTTCACCTTAACCCTAGTCAGTATTCCGGACACTCTTTCCGCATCGGAGCAGCCTCCGCGGCGTCCCGCCACGGGGTGCCAGATCACATCATCAAAAGACTAGGCAGGTGGAAATCAGCCTGCTTCGCCCGGTATATCCCCAATCCACAAATAGAGATGGCACAGGCATTCTCCAAATTGGCTCAATAAATAACTGAAAACCAATAAAATTATAACCCTACCTGAATGTTTTTGCCCCCTTATTTTGGCATACCGGCCATTAGACCAAGGCACACTTTCAGGTCCATTTCATATGGTAAGTCCACACTTTCAGGTCTATTTCCGATGGTAAGTCTTATCTTTACTATAAGTGTTATCTATGTACATATCGGACATAGGGCTCCAACCATAAGTAGGAAGGCCAGTATGGTGGCCTGAATTTATGGGAGGAGCCCGGGGGGTACTTAAGCAGCCCGCTCACCTGTGGTGCTTGTCGGTTTCCTGTGCGCGATACCCACCCTCCCATCCCCATTTCACAGCATTTCTCAAACTACTCATTTCATTCATTTCTCTTACAGAATAATTATTTCTTAAACCAGGGTATGCCCCCTTATTTTGGCATACCGGCCATTAGACCAAGGCACACTTTCAGGTCCATTTCATATGGTAAGTCCACACTTTCAGGTCTATTTCCGATGGTAAGTGTTATCTTTACTATAAGTGTTATCTATGTACATATCGGACATAGGGCTCCGAATATATATATATATATATATATATATATATATATATATATATATATATATATATATTTTTTTTTAGAACGTAGACATATGAATTAAAATAAATGAAAAAAACTCCTGTAAATAAAACCTATGACAACACATAAAAGTCCAAAACAGTGTATTTGATGCGATGTAGATTTCAGGGATACATCTTCAATATTCAATATTCAATGTTGCCCACCACCGAATAGATGAATAAAAGGCTTACCAGAAAGCCTGTGAACGCCCTTATTCAGGGGGGTCAAAACAAGCTTAGCAGATATTGGGGAACAGCCACAGGAATACTCCAGGGGACACCGACAGACCGATGTGTTAGGGCTCCTTGCCAGATAGCTAACCAGCCGACAACCGCTATAGATGCTCTCTCAGATCCTGTCCTCTCATAGGGCAAACTTGAAATTTCCACGGATCCGGTGCAAAAAGATGTGGTTTGTAATGCCAAAAAGAAACAAAGAGAAAATGCTCCGCTGGTGCAGATAACTTGGGTTTCGTATATATTCCTTCAGCTCCTCGTAATGCCTCCCACTGATAGAGCCGTGAATGATCATCACCAAGGGCTGGAGAAATATATCTAAATATTCCCCAACCCTTGAGAAGAGGAAGCCAATCCCACTCAAAATAGGCCATCCTGGGGGATTATCTTTAGATTTATGAACTTTATGTGCAATGTAAAGAACTGTAAGTATAGGGGGTGGGGGGACAAGATATTTACGTTCTTTTTTATCTAAAATTTTCATTTTTATTCCCTTTTTTACCCACTCAATAAGTTCAATTTTTTATTTTGACGTGGGGTCACCTTTTAATTTTCTATAGGAGGTCTTATCGTCTAGAAGTCGGAGGACTTCTTTATTGTAATTTTTATTTGGTTCTAATTTCTTGATATCTTCCCAAAAAGATATAAAAATAATACTAAAATTTGGGAAGGTATCAAGAAATTAGAACAAAAAAAAATGTGGTAATAAGACCGGCTGATAAGGGGGTGGGGGGGTTGTTAGTAATATTGACTAAAGAAAATTACAATAAATAAGTAATAAAAGGTGAACCCACATCAACATTGAAAATTAAAAATTAGAGATTGAACTTATTGAGTGGGTAAAAAAGGGAATCAAAATGAACATTTTATATAAAAAAAGAAGGTAAATATCCTGTCCCCCAAGCCCCTATACTTCCAGTTCTTTACTTCGTTCCCAAAGTTCACAAATCTAAAGATAATCCCTCAGGAAGGCCTATTTTGAGTGAGATTGGCTCCCTCTTCTCAAGGGTTGGGGAATATTTAAATATATTTCTCCAGCCCTTGGTGATGAGTGGCCAATCCTATCTCACAGATACCCTGTTTCCCCGAAAATAAGACCTAGCGTGAGTGTCGGTGATAGCTGCAATATAAGCCCTACCCCCCCAAATAAGCCCTAGTTAAAGTCCTTGTAGGTCTTATTTTCAGGGTAGGGCTTATTTTTGGGGAAACAGGGTAGGGCTTATTTGGGGGGTAGGGCTTATATTGTAGCCATCACCGACAATCACGCTAGGTCTTATTTTCGGGGAAACAGGGTAGTAGAGAGCTTATAAACATCCTCTCTAAAGTAACTACCAATCCAGGTACCTTTTTAGTGACAGTGGATGTAGAATCCTTGTACACTAACATTAAACAACAAGATGGGCTTACAGCAGTTAAATGGGCTTTGAAAAATCAATCCCAGCTCAAATCAGCACAAATAAAATATCTGGTAGAATGACTACAATTGGCTATGACCAACAACTATTTTTGGTACCAGGGAACACACTGCAACCAAATCAAAGGGGTTGCAATGGGGGCTCGTTATGCCCCAAGTGTAGCCAACTTGGTATTTAATAAATGGGAACAAGAATTCATCTACAAACACCAATGGGGTGGCCTCAAATTATATAAGAGGTATATAGATGATGTAGTGCTACTATGGGAGGGCCCTGAAACTAGCCTAATAAAGTTTATACAGCTGATGAACATCAACAATTATGGGTTGAAGCTCACAGCTATTTGGAATAATACGTCTATCAGCTACTTGAATTTGGTACTAACTAATACACAAAATAAAATCACCACACATACGTATTTCAAAGATACCGACAGAAACGGGTATGTAGCTATATAAAGTTGTCACTATCCTAAATGGCTTTCAGCAATTCCCAAGGGACAATATATGAGGCTGAGGAGGAATTGCGTGACTCTAATGCCCTGTACACACGGTCAGATTTTCCGACGGAAAATGTGTGATAGGACCTTGTTGTCGGAAATTCCAACCGTGTGTAGGCTCCATCACACATTTTCCATCGGATTTTCCGACACACAAAGTTTGAGAGCAGGCTATAAAATTTTCCGACAACAAAATCTGTTGTTGGAAATTCCGATCGTGTGTACACAAATCCGACGCACAAAGTGCCACACATGCTCAGAATAAATAAAGAGATGAAAGCTATTGGATACTGCACCATTTATAGTCCCGACGTACGTGTTTTACGTCACCGCATTCAGAATGATCGGATTTTCCGACAACTTTGTGTGACCATGTGTATGCAAGACAAGTTTAAGCCAACATCAGCCGGAAAAAATCCTAGGATTTTGTTGTCGGAATGTCCGATCAATGTCCGACCGTGTGTACAGGGCATAAGAGATTATGAAGCACAATCTTCCATCTTCACTGAAAGATTTGTCAAGAAAGGGTATTCACCTAAGGCATTACAACAATGCCAAACACAAGTTTTACATATGAACAGAGATGATCTGCTGACAAAAAAATCCAAAGTACCTTTTAAAGCAGATACAGCATTTTTGACAGGGTTTAATCACCAGTATAAAGAAGTAGAAAAAGTTTTTAAAAAATATTGGCCCATTCTTCTTAAAGATAAAGATCTAAAAAGTGTACTACCTACAAAGCCACAATTTATCTAAAGAAGGGGACCAGGATTACGTAATAGAATTGCGCCCAATGTTCCTGATCCCCCCAAAGTCTTATCTACCTTCCTAGATAGGGAGGGTTTTCATTATTGCACCAGGTGCAAAGCATGTAGAACTTCGAAAAGAACAAAAAGAAAAAAATTAAAAAGTTTCCAATCATTAGTAACCAAGCTTTTTCCTGGATTATCCACTTGACACCAGTAAAAGACCACAGACCACGGTCATCTAAAGCCCCTCCTGACCTATCTTTTTAATTAAAGAGGTCATGGTGGTTTGGTAAGTAGGATACTTACCTATATTCACTGGACGTTGGTTTATCCAAAAACCGCCTATCGGCAGTGGTGATGGTGTGAAAGATTAAATTACCTCACTTATTATATGGACGTTGTTGTAGCATATTTTCTGCCTGTTTATTAATGCACATTGCACTTTTGAAATTGCTTGTGTTTAGTGTTTATCTATGTTTAAAAATCATGCACATGATGGGTTTAGCAGTCCAGAACATTTCACCTAATCTGTGAATACTTGATTTGGTACATCTGCAATATGTCCTCTGGGAGCACCATACATTTGCTGGCTGTTTACTGATGCATATTATACTCACTATTATACCCACAATTATTTAGCACCTGTTTCTATGAACTTATGATTATATTATGTACAGTATAGTTCACATTTGATTATGAAATACTGAGCACTAGCACTTTATTGGTATATTTACATATTATTAGCACCCCCTTATTATCTAACAGTGCGCTTGCCTTTCTGCTGAACCATCTGGAAACCAATCAAAGCCCTTCTCCTATCTGCCCCAGTTGATTGGCTGCCTGCATGTCTCCCCTCAATTGACAATAAGTGGCCAGATAGGTGACTCCCAGCACTGCAGGGAAATGTTTTGCAGGGCAAGTGTGTATTGCTGGCAGCATCTGGGGTGTACAGCATCTGTTACTGACGAACCCAGATGGCACCCAAGTTGAGAAAAGCTCTACTACACTGCACAGAGTTTAATAATAATGATATCTTTACCACAGCCTTGACGTTTTAATTTTTCTCAAGTGCCAAACTTATTTTGTCTGTAAGCACCTATTCATAAGGTAAGATAGAATAGTGAAACTAAATATTTTATGACTGTCCTCAGTAATGACATAACCTCTATTCATTACACTAATAAACACAACTTGAGATTCTTAAGTAATTTATATTCAACAGTTTGGTATGTTTTATCATGTCCTTGGCAAATGTATTTGCTGTCAGAATTAAAAATATATTTAAACATGACTCTTAACGTTTTTTAGTATTAAAGTTTAAGCTTTAATACTAATACGTTGCTTGCTTCCTGGCTATCAATATGCATTTACAATTATACCAGCTTTAGAAAGGAGCTTCTCAGAAACAAAACATATATAATTTAAACCAGTTTCCTATTAAAAAATTATAAAATATAACCTATGAACCACACCCCTCTGTCTTTAACCATATATTTAATAGTGAAAATAAGGATTAAGATTTATATACCCTGTTTCCCCGAAAATAAGACCTAGCGTGATTGTCGGTGATGGCTGCAATATAAGCCCTACCCCCCAAACAAGCCCTAGTTAAAGTCCTTGTAGGTCTTATTTTCAGGGTAGGGCTTATTTTCGGGGAAACAGGGTAGAAAAAAATTCTAAGGCACAACTGCTAAAAAATACATTTGAAGCAGACACAGAAAAATACCTATTTATCACCAACACTCTCAATACCAGGACCCACATTTCACAAATGTTCTTCAAAGTATCAACAGAGGATTTGCTAAACCCACTAAGCCTATTGCTATTACAACCCAACTCAGAAAAACTAGTTATCTCATGAAAAACAGCACAGGCATTTCCCCACAAAAGCTATAGAAGACATAATGAAATCTTTTATACAGCCTGGTAAATGATTACAGAGATGTCTTGTAGAGAAATTATCTTTAATCCAGCAGTATATATACACAGTAAAGTACAGTAAACTGTATACCCAAACTAATTCTTCCTAATGGAACAAATTGCCTCATCCCACTGTTTGAAATGTGAACAAATGAATGTCATGCACTAGGAGCATCTTCTACAATTGGAAAATTCTGGGCTGTGCAACATCTGGTTAGCTACCTGCTCTTGTCTCCAAAATGGGCACTATTTGGACAAACAGATAAATCTTAAAGCGGAGTTCCAGTCATTTGTGTTTTTTAAAAATGCAAGTTATTGTCATAAAAAGTGTTTGGGGACCCGGGTCCTGCCCCAGAGGGCATGTATCAATGCAAAAATGCTTTTTCGGGAGCAGTGATTTTAAGAATGCTTAAAGTGAAACAATAAAAGTGTAATATTACTTTAAATATCGTGCCTGGGGGGTGCCTATAGTATGCCTGTAAAGTGGTGCATTTTTCCCGTGTTTAGAACAGTCCCTGCACAAAATGACATTTCTAAAGGAAAAAAGGTCATTTAAAATTGCTTGCGGCTGTAATGTAATATTGCCCCCCCCCCGCCCATTACTGGGCCCTTTGGGTCTGGTATGGATATTAAGGGGAACCCCATACCTAAATAAAAAAAAAGGCGTGGGGGCCCCCAGGCCCTATATACTCTGAACAGCAGTATACAGGCGATCCCCGGGTTACAAACAAGATAGGGATTGTAGGTTTGTTAAGTTGAATCTGTTTGTAATCTGGAACAGATACATTTTTTTAAGTGTAGCTCCAGCCCAAAAATCTATTTTTAAGCTTTTTGGATAATATAGGGAAGGGTTATCACCCCCGTAACATTTGTTTTGCTGTCTGCCCCTGTTCAGAAGATTTCACCTCGCTTTCTGTCCCAATGACAATTGAAATTTGAAAATTTTGGGTTATTAGGGAAACAAGGATTGGTGATAAAGCATCAGTGGAGACACCTTTTTCCCATATTAACTCTTACAGGAGAGAATTTCCCTTCCTAGGGGTAGATTTCCTCTCACTTCCTGTTGTCTCCCTCCGACAGGGACACTTGACCCATGTTCTATGTTTGGCACACATCCTGAATTTGGTGGTGCAGTGGTTCTTGAGCAGGTCCCCAGGCTTACAATATCTCCTGAGGCAGGCCAGAAAAGTCTGCGGTCATTTCCACTGGCCATACAATGCCAGTGCTCTGCTGGCTGACATTGAAAGAGAATGCAACCTGCCCACCAACCGCCTCATTTGTGACAGGTCCACCAGGTGGAACTCAACATCGGCAATGCTGCAGCAGCTGCACACGCAGCAGAGGGCCATCAATGACTACCTGTGTGAGTATGGCATCAGGACAAGGTCAGGGGCGCTTGGCTTCTTTTCGCCACGCCAGTGGCTACTGATCAAGGATGCATGCACTGTCCTGTCACCATTTGATGAGGCCACGAGGATGGTGAGCAGCGACAATGCATGCATCAGTGATACTGTCCCTCTTGTCTTGCTGTTGGAGCACCCGCTTCATGGAATAATGGACAGGGCACTTGAGGCAGAACAGCGGGAGGAAGAGGAGGACTTCCTTACCTCTCAGGGCCCCCTTTATCCAGATATTATTCCTGCAGGCCCGCCAAATACACAGGAAGAAGGAGGAGGAGGAGGATTGTGTCAGCATGGACGTGGAAGATAACACTCAGCAGCAGTCTTCAAGGGATGGTTTTCAGTCCCCGGAAACCAAAGGAGTTGTACGTGGCTGGGAGGAGGTCGTTACGGATCATGTGATCGTTAGTGACCCAGAGGACTCAGAATCAAATGCCTCTGCAAACTTTCCCAGGCTTTGCAGAATCAGGGAGGCCATGCAGTGTAAGATTTGTGGTATCAAAGAGAGGGATCATTACTGGCTGGCAACCCTTCTTGATCCACGTTACAAGGGTAAGGTTGCAGAACTCTTCCTGCCTTCACAGAGGGAGCAGAGGATGAAACATCTTCAGGAGGCCTTGAAGAAAGGTTTGTGCAATGCATTTCCAGACCCTGTGAGGTTACAATTTTCTGGTGCTGGACAACTTGTTGCTGAGGCTTTGTTCAGTCAGAGGAAGAGCAGTGGAGAAGGTGGTCGGCTGACCGATGCCTTTAGACAATTTTTCAGTCCTCAGCACCAAGGTCTGATGGGTTCAAGCAACCATTGCCAGCGTCTACATTACATGGTGCAGGAATATCTAGGGGCAAGAGCAGAATTGGAGACCTTTCCAACAGAGCATCCACTGGGTTACTGGGTCTTGAGGATGGACCACTGGCGAGAACTAGCTCAATATGCAATTGAGTTACTGGCCTGTCCTGCATCCAGCGTTCTTTCTGAATGCACATTCAGTGCTGCTGGAGGGTTTGTAACGGATCATAGAGTGTGCCTGTCCACAGACTCAGTTGATAGGCTCACATTCATTAAAATCAATCAGTCTTGGATCAGCAGCAGCTATCAAGCACCTGATGCTGATGTAACTGATTGATTTTTTTATGGATGTGGGATCCCTTGAAGACTGCCTGTGCTTAGTGACTATCCTATTCCTCCTCAATCTTGATGCTAGCTTCCAACAATATTTTTGGTTTAGGGCACCACCACTGCCTAAGGCCCAATTTTTCTGTCCCTGTTTAACAAGGGCATGTAATTACAATTTTTGATCCAATATTTCACAGCAGGGCCCATTCCTGCACACAACAAGAGGGGTTGTGAGGGATACAGTGTGAGGGGTTACAGTGTTGTGGCACCACCACCAAAGGCCCAATTTTTCTGCCCCTGTCCCAGCAGCAGAAAAAAAAAAAAAAAAAAAAAAAAAGGACAAGCGTGCCCCACGGCCACATGCAAAAGATGCACCATGTCCATGACCAGCACTGTGGACTGTAGACACAGAGCCTGCTTGCCCTCTTTTAGTAGCCTGTGAGCATCTGCCTCTCCTTGGTGGCCTTCTGGACATGATGGGGATTTTGTTTTGCAACACCACACTACACTGTATTGTGTACTGTTTACACCACCAGAAAAGTAGTAGCAACTGCAATATGGGCACACGGTACTGTGTACACCAACAGAAGTGTATTAACTATGAGTGTACTGTATTGTGTACACCACCAGAAAAGTAGTAGCTACTGCAATAGGGGTTCACGGTACCGTGTACACCGCCTGAAGTTTATTAGAAAATGTACACCAGGAACGGCCTGCAGTCAGATATAGCTAAACTGTATGCAGTGGATATATATACATATACGAGACTGTCTGTATATATATATAAAATACACTGCAGCTAACTGAATAACCTGCCTGCCTGCTCAAGCTAAATTACACTCTCTCCGTCCATGCCAACAACACACTACATGGGGCCAACGTGCAGGCAGCCTTATATAGTGTGGGGCGTGGACTTAGCCCCCCTGAGCCATGAATGGCAAAAGACACCCTGCCTTTGGCCAGTTATGGCTCTCTTAGCTGAGGGCGCTGGGATTGGCCAAAGCATGCAGGTCGTGGTGCATGCTTTGGCCAATCATTATACAGCAATGCACTGCGCTCCCGCAGTGCAATATGTGCCGTTACGCACCACTCGAATTTGGTGCGAACGGCCCATAATGTTCAGTTTTTGACTAAAGAGCGAACAGCCAACGTTCGAGTCGAACTCATGTTCGACCTGAACAGAAAGCTCATCCCTACTGCTGACTTTTAATAAACACACACTTACCTGTCCCGTGATCCAGTGGTGCACTCACCCTAGCAGTTTTCATCCTCTCTCCTCCCTCGGTGGTGACAACAGCTCTACTATGGGCACCTGGCTGTGACAAATTGCAGCTTCACAGCCAGGTTCCCACTGCGCATGCAAGAGCGGCGCTGTGCTCTGTGATTGGTCACGAAGTCCTGTGTCCCAGAAGACTTCGGGAGGGAGGGGAAAGGAGAACTTCTGCTTCCGATCGCCTAAGGTTCTACTTTTAGGTGGAAATCCGCTTTAAGCATGAACCATGAATGGATACAAGGGACTACTGTACTCAGCAATATTTCCTTCAGTATGACATTTTTTTTAAAATAAATAAGCTATTGCATGGCCAATGGGGTAGATTGAGACAGTCCTAAAGAAATAAACTCATGGACATTCATTTTTTAAAGTGTGACAGTCATATATACCCTACTCATCCCAACTGAACAGCAGATTAACCAGATTTCAGAATACTGTTTGAAAATGACCCACCCATAAATATTGCTAATAGGATAAAGCATTTCTTGGTCTCTTTTGTATATCATTCTTTCCACTGGATTCTCACAACTCCTAGAGGAAATAGCTACAACTATAGCTGTCAATAAAGTACAACCCCACAAGACAGCATGCTAAGCTTCCCCAACATTTCCCAAATATATACATTTCTATAATAAACTAACTGATGTTGTTACTGTTATACATGGGGAGGAAGGGCAGATGGGGGAACACTGCAAGTTAAATGGTAACTCCACTTTGGTGGGAAAAAATAGCAAATCAAAAAGACAATATAGCATATATAAGTGCAACACAAGTCATATTTTATTTTATTTAAAATGACCTTTCCTTTTCATTCTGCAGCTCTGTGATTTTCTGTAAAACGCAATTCAATATGGCAACCTGGAGGCATTCTGTAAACAGATGGTGTACAGGAGACCCCCCAAAATGTAATTTCCTGCTTGTGTGATTGGGTTACTGATTTTCCCAAAAGTCTGCACTAAGATACAAGTCAGATTTTTGACATCCTCTGCAACAGGGAAATCACATCTAAAGGGATGCAGACACTGCAATATTCCTCATTAGAGCCTTGCAAGTGCAGCAGACGATTAATAATTATGAAATCACTCCCATTCACATTCATTTTGCACATGGGCACAGACAAACAAACAGCTATTTCTTCATAATAACAAAAGGTAGGAATCTGCAACAATGTTTGTTAAAATCCTTGCATGGTATATTGATCACCCAGAGGGGAATGTTTTTTTCTCAACAAAAGTGGAGTTATTCTTTAAATGTAACTGACTTTAACACAATTTTGAATGTGCACATAATTTTGAGGAACAATTAACCAATGTCCTCTAAAACCTGCACAGCACTAAAATGTAGATTTCATTCATTTTGTAATTTGTTTCATATCTAAATGCAATCTAAGTTGTTACCACAATAATCAACATGTATATTGGAGCTTTTAGTGCTCTTTTGTTTTGTTTGCCCAGGTTTAATTTGCTATAAGATGAATAGAACCTAGTAGTCTGCATGAGGAACAACTAAACACACACATGCACGTTTCCCTGTGGGTTAAATAAAAAAAAAAAAAACTCACAGATCCCCACATCCATACAAAGCGAGGTGGATGCAGGGATCTCCCCCACGTTGCTATTGTATTCTCACTGAGGACTCCCCCATTTTGGCTGCAGCGGCTGATTGAATGCAGGTTTTCCAGCAAGGCTGTTCAAAAGAAGCCAGTGTAATCATGGCCAGTCTATCAACCGGCTTCTGTTAAACAGAGAGGGCTACACACATAGGGACACTGGGGCAAGGAGGAAAAAGGTCGCACAACATCACACATAGATGATGAAACGTGTCAAGTAAATCTCCCGTGCATCACGTCCGGCCCAGAGAGTGGAACACATGCCAGGTAATCCACAGCGACCACTACTCTCACACTGACAGAGGTTGTTTCTATCTGTGACGCGCAGTTTTTTACTGTTAGTTTTTATGTAATTATTCTCAGAGTTTTTTAATATGCAAAATGTCTTATTGTGAATAAATCACCCAAGGATTTTACACCTGTGACAGACTCACCTGGGACAGAGGCTTTTGGAGGGGACTGAATGATAGCCTCTTGCATACCGACAATGGGCCCTGGCATTTGAGGGAGCTACAAGCATTTAGGAAGATATTATGTTATGTAATAACAAAGGACATTATTAAGGAGGCCATAATGGTCTCTGCCACCTTGGGACTCAGTGGACAGATGTATGTGAAAGGAATGCTGATTAATGAGATCTGGAAAGCCCGGGTCTTTCACCCAATAGTTTATTGTGCTCATTAACACACCTTAGTCTCCTAGCAAACTATTGGGGGATGTGTTTATACTTACAGTATCTCACAAAAGTGAGTACACCCCTCACATTTTTGGAAATATTTTCTTCTATCTTTTTATGTGACAACACTGAAGAAATTACATTTTGCTACAATGTAAAGTAGTGAGTGTACAGCTTGTATAACGGTGTACATTTGCTGTCCCCTCAAAATAACTCAACACACAGCCATTAATGTCTAAACCGCTGGCAACAAAAATGAGTACACCCCTAAGTGAAATTGTTCAAATTGGGCCCAATTAGCCATTTTCCCTCCCCGGTGTCATGTGACTCGTTAGTGTTACAAGGTCAATCACACCTCCAAGACAACCACTGCCTTGCTAAAGAAGCTGAGGGTACAGGTGATGGAGTGGCCAAGCATGTCTCCATCCTAAACCCTATTGAGCATCTGTGGGGCATCCTCAAATGAAAGGTGGAGGAGCGCAAGGTCTCTAACATCTACTAGCTCCTTGATGTCATCATGGAGGAGTGGAAGAGGACTCCAATGGCAACCTGTGAAGCTCTGGTGAACTCTATGCCCAAGAGGGTTAAGGCAGTGCTGGAAAATAATGGTGGCCACACAAAATATTGACACTTCGGACCCAATTTGGACATTTTCACTTAGGGGTGTACTCACTTTTGTTGCCAGCGGTTTAGACATTAATGGCTGTGTATTGAGTTATTTTGAGGGGACAGCAAATTCACACTGTTATACAAGCTGTACACTCACGACTTTACATTGTAGCAAAGTGTAATTTCTTCAGTGTTGTCACATGAAAAGTTAGAATAAAATATTTACAAAAATGTGAGGGGTGTACTCACTTTTGTGAGATAATGAATGTGTATTGTAAGTTGTGAGCGAGGAGATGGCAAGTCTACCCTGAAAGGTCATATCTCTGAGTCACCTAGTCTGGGTAAATGATCAGATAACTAGCTCATGTTAATTAGGTTTCTGGTTACAGTTTGTATTGTCAGCCTGTTGTATATATTTGAGTGTCATCTCAAATAAATCCGTTCACATTCAGCAACCGAAGGCGTATTACCTTGTTTGTTGTGGTCAGCGGTTGGAATATCTGATGTTTATATTCTGACTGGGAGGACGCAGTATATGACGAAAGCACTCAAGTGGAGTGTGGGACTTTTCATGACATTGGTGGCAAGCAGTGGGAAGCTTCCTGCAGTCTGGGACATCCAAATCTCCACCTGGATTCAAGGTCCGGATAGCAGGAGAGGTACAGATACCAGCCGCCATGGAAGAGGAATTCGGAAGGAAGTTGCGAGAGATGCAGATACAGTACAGAGGACCAGTATCAGAGCAGGTTCTGCTGGGATGGTATGGTTCTATCCACTGTGAACTTTGAAAGGAAATGCTAGCCTTGAGCAGCACCACCAGGAAAAAATTCTCCCCTCCATCCAGGAAAGGTACTTGTCGCAGTATGGATTGCGGGTTCTGTTTTTGGGAGAAAAACCGCACAGACAGCTGAATTAAGCAGGCTGGCCTGGGCAGAGGTGCGGCTGGATGAGAGCTACAGAGCCATCCGGTGGCGTGAATCCCAAGCATGCCCTTGGATAGCCGATGACAGCCCAACAGAAGGCTTTGGCTACGGCGGCCTGGGACTGTTGTATGTGAAGCTGACAGGGAACCCCAACTTTGGGAGTGATTTGGAGTGGCAGTTAGACAAAATCATGGATTTCAGAGAACAGCTACTGAACGTCTGAGAAGTGCACTGGGCACTGGAAGATATAGAGTTTCTGGCCATTCAGGAATGGGAGCTGAAAATCGCCTACAGACGGCTGCTAGACTCTGTTCAGTGCCAGGGCTGGGCTCCCTTTGCCTGGGACTATCAGGAAATACCAGAAGACAGTCCTTAAATCCTGGCTGAAGAGTCGGTAAGGTGGCATAGTAACAGTGTGCTTTGCCACAGGGAGGGGTAGGGGGTTATTGTTTAGGGTTGAGAGGGGGTTATTGTTTAGGGTGGAGAGGTGGGGAGGGAGGTTATTGTTTAGGATGGAGAGGTGGGTTATTATTTAGGGTGGAGAGGTGGGTTATTGTTTAGGGTGGAGAGGTGGGGAGGGGTGTTAATGTTTAGGGTGGAGAGCAGGTTATTGTTTAGGGTGGAGAGGGATTATTGTTTTTGGCGGAGAGGGGGGGAGGGAGTTATTGTTTAGGGTGGAGGGGGTTATTGTTTAGGTTGAAGAGGGGGGTTATTGTTTAGAGTGGAGAGGGGGGTTATTGTTTAGGGTGGAGAGGTGGTGAGGGAGTTATTGTTTAGGGTGGAGAGGGGGTTATTGTTTAGGGTGGAGTGGGGTTATTGTTTTGGGCGGGGGGGGGGGTTATTGTTTAGGGTGGAGAGGGTTTATTGGTTATGGTGGAGGGGGGTTATTGTTGAGGGGGGAGAGATGGGGAGGGCTGTTATTGTTTAGGGTGGAGGGGCGGGGAGGGGGTTATTTTTTTGGGAGGAGAGGGGCGAGGGGGTTATTGTTTTGGGAGGAGAGGGACGAGGGAGGTTATTGTTTGGGGAGGAGAGGGGTGAGGGAAAGGACTTATATTATAAATAGGCCCTTAAAGCATATCTATGGTCAACATGTAAAATCATACATTTTCACATTGGATCTTAAAGTTTGTAACCTTACTTTGTGAAGAATACCACACATTCACTAGGCACTGCAGTGTCACACATTTTCAGAGAGCCTGCCTTCAGATCTAGAGTAATGCTGAAATCAGGATTTTCAGGAGGCAGATTCAGTACAGGAATCACGGATTGCAGCCTGCAAGGTACCTTGGGTTATGTAGTCCTTAGAAATTGAAAGAAAACAGTAGAAGTGATGCTCCATACAGGGAATCCAGGAAGTTGCAGAAAGAGTTGACCAGCAGACATGCGGCACTCATAACATGAAAGGAGATCTTTGAAGTAACCTTGAATTGTCACAAATAACTGTTTGTATTGCTATTACAATGCTGATGTTACATAATGAAAGTGTATGCTGTGACTATGGATCTTTAGTTCCCAAAGGACCCTTATGTTGCAGCACATTCTGCAAATATAGTATGTCTGACCCTGGCTTTAGAAAACTAAGTGTTGTACAAATGTTTTACAATTAAGAAAGAATCAGTTAAATGGGACTTGCATCCAACTTAAGCAGCTCACCATAATAACACATTTTTGCAGACAGCTTTTCAGCTGTTTTGTATTTTTTTTTTTTAACATTTTGTCTCTACCAGTAAGGCATACTTAGCTCATTATTGAGTGGATAAGCAACGGCTGTCCTCCAAAGCCTTGTGGTAAAGATCTAATGCTATGAATATAATTTCTTCTTGCTGCTTTTGCTGTATCTGTCAGAATTTGTTGATCTCTTTTATGTTAATGGAGAAAATCTGATATATAGAAGGTCTTTTCGGGAATTAAAGTCTATAAAAGTCAAACATTTTTTGAGTGTAGGAGAGCAAAAACCTTTGTAAGACTCTGAATCTCCCTGAGCAATCCAGAATCATTTGAACTAGTTCCTGATCATGTGATCACCAGAACAGTCACTTAGGATGATCACTTGTAGGCTGAAAGTGGTTCCAAAGACTGAAGTTTTTTTTTACCTTCATGCATTCTATGCATAAAAGTAAAATACCTTCAGTGTGCTAGCTCCCTCCTCAGCCTCCCTTTCTACTCACCTGAGCCAGATCCTGATCCAGCGATGTACATGAGAGCAAGCAGAAGCTCTTCCAGGACTCTCCCTCTTTATTGGCTGAGACATAGCAGAGGGACTGAGGAGGAAGTGGGGGACAGGGGCAAGCAGCGCTGTATGTGTCTATGAGAGGAGGGTCAGGGCTGCTCTGTGCAAAACCATTGCACAGGACAGATAAGTATGATATGTTTGGTATTTAAAAAAAAAAAAATATCTGAACCACATGAAGGTTCATTTGAAAACATAAAAATTCTTTAGCCTACAAATCCCACTGCAACCTTAAAAAAACCCTTGTTTAATACTGTAATTGTCAGATACAATTTCAATATCAGACAATAGTTAAAGACAATTAAAACATTTTTAATGTGTTTTAATGTTTAAAAACTTTTAACTACATAAATGCTGCAGAAAACAATGTAAAATTGTTTAGCTAGGTGAATTAATCAGCGTCCAACTCCAGGCACAGTTACATTTTTGTAAACCCTTTTTATTTTAACAAGCATTAAAATGGTACTTTTTTCTTAATTCAAGAGCTCTCTATAAGCTCCACTGAGTGATTCTTGAATGTACAATGGGGGCCGCGATTCGGCTCCCTGCTGTATCGAAACGGTGACTATGATAGACACCAGTTCCGGTGTTGTGACTCTGCCCCCTCCTTCTGCTAGTCATTCAAAGTACAGCACAGTGATGATATTGCAACTGTCCTTTGTGAATGGCACGGCAGAAGGAGGGGGCGGAAGCCCAACACAAAGAAACAGGGAGCTTGAAGTGCTGCTCCTGCTGTACATTCCAGCAGTAATCTGCAAAGGTTACAGAGAACACATTAAGTAAGAAAAAGATACAGTTTTAATGTGAGTTAAATGAATATTAAAGGATCACAAGATAGTAATAATAACTGTGCCTGAAATTAAACATTAATGTTCACCGGCATATCCTGACAATGCTCAGTTTTTTTTATAGGCATTTAAGCTTTAATTACCTCTGATCATAAAGAACAATTATTTTAAACAAGATATGTAAAAAGGTCTAAAAGTATTGAAAATATATTTCAATATGCAAAAAAGTTAAACATATGCTTAGTGGCCTGAATTTCCAAATGAGCAACTTAGCGTCAGTGACAACATTTTTTTTTTTTTGTTGTTGAAAATTACACCAGAGAAGCTTGGATAGTGCTCAGCTGTGCTGCTGAGAAATCTGTGTTGAATGTGAACAAGATTAGCAAGATTCATGCATACCAATGAAATTCACAGGGTTTAGTGTCAATTCAGGTATCTAAGTATACAGTCTTACAATATATGCCACCGAAAAAGATCTCCTGCATGGACAAAATGCTGAGAGTAAAAACGTATGTTATTTTACAATCATCTGAATAGAAAAATAAAAAAAAAGGTGAACCCATTAAGCTAAACGATGATTATATTCATCTGGAGGTGTAATCAGGCTACTGTAAATTTGGTACAGTGTTTGACCCTCATTTTTAGCTTGTAAAACTAGGTATTTATCTTCAGGAAGCAAACCAATTTTCTTTGAGATCGAAGAAATATACAAAACATGCTATCACACCAATGTGTTCTTCAAAAGCTATACAGGTTTACTGTTTATTTCTCTTTCTAATTTTTATCTAGTCATTCTTTTATAGGATTTCATATCTGCTGCATGCAAACAGTATTTGACTAGTATAATCAGTAATACGGGCACAGGTTTACTGTCATTGTATCTAATCTTCATGCACAGACCCAGATGGTTTTTTTGTCCCATTTATGTCTATTCATGTCAGCTTGTATATGATGTCCTTTGCTGCAAACAGTTTTTGACATAGTAAAATTTTGTCACACAGTTCTTTTTTGCCAATTTATTGCAGATCATAATTTTTCTTCCCTGTTCTGTGTCAGAACATGAAATAGTAATTTAGCATTTGTGACAGACTTGCGTTCCCACCCACTGGCTGCTGAGAATAATAATTCCAACAATCTGTGAAATATAGATTCATACTCGCAAGTGATAGGGAAGACCATAATTCATTATATGCTCCACTTGGATTGAATTACAACACCTATAACAGCACTGGATAATCCAGAACTGCAGATAAACATATCTCAGCACAGACAATTTTATGTTTATTATTTCTTATTCCAATAAAAAGGGAAGCAGATTGTTCTATCTTACTGCCCCTTGATGGACTTCATAAATTTGCAATTTATAGCCTCTCCTCTTTTTCTTTATGACTATTTTATCTGACTATATATTTCTTTAGCTTCTGCCATATAAATTCAGCCACATAGATGTGTTTAGGGATCACAGATACACCAATACAGCAATGGAATACATTTTCACTGACAACATCTAAAATATCAAAATTCTTAGGTATTGATTTGGAAGAAATCTAATACGCTATTTATTTAAATTATCTTTAAATAAGAGTTAGCATATCCAAGAGGCTGACTTATTGTAAGTATTAAGTTATCAAATCAAATATTATCATAAGTAGGGATGAATTTCATGTTGTGAACATTATAATACAGGATTTTTATAATGCAGTTTGCACAGCGCTTTGCAAATAAAGGTACTACAGTTACAGTACAATTTAAAACCAGAGGATTCCGAATGCCCTACTCATGGCAGGTTACAAATTAAAAAGTTTGGATTGAATATGCATGTGACTTGAATCCCGCCTGGTTACAGTTTGCAAAATTGCCAAACAAATTGGCCCAAATTGGGCAGATTACTCGCCTGAGTCTCCAGCTGCTGAGCTCAGCAAAACTGGCCCCCCTACAATCAGCACAAATAAAAACTCAAGTGTGTTAGAACCATTATATTGAGTGGGAGATCAGAGGTTATATATTATATTGATATGAACTTTATTTTTTATTTCCATGCAAATGAATAAATTGGCACTTTATGATTGTGTGGTTTATTTATTATGGGTTTTGATGTTTTGGGGCATTAATTATTCATGGCACAGCATTGCAATCAATTCTAATCTATTTTAGGAATCTGGTGTGGTGTTTTAGTGTTTTAATTTGCAGCAGCAGTGGAATTGGGTTTCTATTTTTTACTTTGTGGATGGCACTGTCACTTTTTCCTGAGCGCGGAGTAGGAAAGATCCAACAAATATACTCATGACCATATTCGGTGAAGTCATCCAGGATCTCCAGCTGGTTTATTTACAAACATATGTCATCCGGCTATCTGTCTTTTAATGGTAGTAGTTTTACCGCTGTTAACAGGCAGATCCTCGCCCTTTTTGTTTACTAACAGCAGCTGAGCTCAGCGAAGCTGCCCCCCCTACAATCAGCACAAATAAAAACTCAAGTGTGTTTCTTTAGTGCTATGTTTGTGCTGTTTTGTGCCGTAAAAAATTACATTTGTACTGCTTTTATTTTTAAGATATTAGCAATTGTTTTTTCCAGACTATGACATCACCTAGCCCCCCTACAACAGCCTAATGGCACAAAACTGGTCTTGTTGGTTAGTGCTACGTTTGTGCTCCTAAAATTTCCGTTCTATCTTTTATCGTTTTTGCGTTAATAATGATTCATTAAAGGTCACTTAGCCCCCTACAATGCCCAAATGACACAAAACTGGTCTCGTTGGTTAGTGCTACGTTTCTGCTGCTAAAATTTTTATTTGTGCCGTTGTGGTTTCTAAGTTAACAGTTTTTTTTTTTTTTCAAACCCCACTCACTTTGCCTCCTCTACAATCAACACAAATAAAAACTCAAGTGTGTTACTTTAGTGCTACATTTGTGCTGCTAAAATTTCCATTCTATCTTTTATCATTTTTGCCTCATTAATGATTTATTAAAAGGTCACCAAAGGTCACTCAGCCCCCCTACAACACTCAAATGACACGAAACTGGTCTCGTTGGTTAGTGCTATGTTTGTGCTGCTAAAATTTTTATTTGTGCTGTTATGGGTTTTAAGATAACTGTTTTTTTTAACCCCACCCACTTTGCCCCGCCCCTACAATCAGCACAAATGAAAACTCAAGTGTGTTTTTTTTAGTGCTACATTTGTGCTGTTTAAATTTCCGTTCCATCTTTTATCATTTTTGCATTAATAATTTATTAAAGGTCACTAAAGGTCACTGAGCCCCCCTACAACACCCAAAAGACACAAAATTGGGCTGGCTGGTTGGTGCCTCATTTGTGCTGGTTTGTGCTGCTAAAATTTGTATTTGTGCTGTTATGGTTTTTAAGTTATAACAGCTTGTTTATATTTGATAACACCCCAACCACTTTGCACCCCATGTTATTAAATCTTAAAAACAAACATACTATTTGTTAGTGCTACCTTTGTGCTTTTTGGTGTCATACAAATAAAAATTTGTGCTGTTTTTATTTTTAAGATAATAGCAATTTGTTTTTTTCCCAGACGATGACATCACCCACCCCGTCATGTACCTGGTTAGTGAGCTCCTGGTTAGGAAGCAGCCATGGGAGCACAGCGAGGTATGAGTGCCTGTGATCAGTCCAGTAGACTGCGTGGTGGCAGCAGTCAGCAGGTGGATGTGGCAGCAGAACCGGCTGGTGGCAGATGAGCTGGCACTAGCTGTGTGAAGTTGGCACTCCATGTTTGTAAAACCTGAAAAAAAGTATACTATTTGTTTGTGCCGCGTTTGTGCTGATCTGTGCCGCAAAAATGAGCGTTTGTGCAGCTTTGGTTTCGGAGATATTGTGCGTTATATTTGCTGAAACCCTGCCCACTTTGCACCCCATGTTGCTGCATTTTAAAAGCAAACACGCCATTCGTTTGTGCCGTGTTTCTGCTGGTTTGTGGCGCAAAAATAAACTTTTGTGCCTCTTTGGTTTTGGAGATATTGTGTTATAGCTGTGTGAAGTTGCCATATTTGTAAAACCTGAATAATAATATACCATTCATTCGTGCCATGTTTGTGCTGATTTGTGCTGCAAAAAATGAGCGTTTGTGCAGGTTCGGTTTCTGAGATATTAAACAATCAATTTAATGTAAGCCCCACGCACTTTGCACCCAATGTTACTGAATTTTAAAAACAAACACTTCATTCGTTTGTGCCGCATTTGTGTTGGTTTGTGCCGCAAAAATATAAGTTTGTGTCGCTTTGGTTTTGGAGGTATTGTGCGTTATAGTTGTTGAAACCCCTCTCACTTTGCACCCCATGTTGCTGAATTTGAAAAACAAACACGCCATTTGTTTGTGCCGCATTTCTGCTGGTTTGTGCCGCAAAAATTAACTTTTGTGTCACTTTGGTTTCGGAGATATTGTGCGTTATAGTTTCTGAAACCCCACGTCCAGAGGATCTCACAGTGCGGGTAGCAACTTGGATCCCCTGCGGTTGCTGGACGAGATGCCAGACGTGGACAGGCTGCTTTCCCAGCTCAGGGCGGAGGCGGCGTCCAGAGGAGCGGAGTGGCTGCAGGAGCAGCTCTCATCTGTCCTGCGAGATCGAGCCTCTGGGTCAGGGACAGGGGGGCAGGAGTCCGTACGAGCTTGGAGGTCTTGGCCCCTGGAGCTCTTCTTTCCGGTCTCCTCCCCCCAGAGCTCGGTGCCACATTGGGTGTCCCATGCAGGCCCCTCCAGGACTACCTGCAAAGCAATCGGCTGTGGCCGTGGGTGGTGCTCCTGGAAGGAATCCCCTTCATCGTCGGGGGGGCAGGGCTTCCGAGGGTGTCTGTGTCTCTCCCCGGCCTGCCTGGCATCAGGATCAGGAACAGGCGGGCTCCTCCCCCAGCGATGAGTCAACAGGGGCAGAGCCTTAGCAGGGGAATCGTGCTGCTATGGCCCCCAGGCCCTTTACCTCCGTGGCCAGTGGCTCTCCCGGGACCAGCCAGCACCAGGGGATGTAGGAGGTGCAGAGGAGTGGTGGTGTGAGACCAGCGGTGAGCACCCAGGGCTCTGGGCACTCCAGTAAGGTGACCCAGAAATCTGTAGGTGGAGCCGTGCAAGCAGGCGAGGCAAGCCGTCGCACGGATCCTCAGCATCCAGGGCCACTTCTCCTGGGGTGCTGGTGGAGAGGAGGAGACATGGAGATAGACGAGAGATCGGAGGACAGCTTTCTGCTTCAGAGGGGGAGGAGTCGCATGGATGCCCTGCATCAGTGGAGTCGGGACCTGCGGCTGGTGGGATCCTTCCTAGGCAGCCTGGTAGGTCTACTACTTCTAACACGTCTGTGTTTTCTGCTGTTGATGATAATGTGTGTCTAGAGGGGAGGACCCTCTCCTGCACGGATTTGGCGGCTCTGCGGTCTGATTTGCCCATGCTTTCTGCACCTTCTAGTGCGGGCCGTGGGTGCCCCATCAAGGTCAGATGAGGGGTTGCAGGGGTTCCTTTCGGGTTTGAGGGAGCTGGTCCAGCTATTTGAACCAGAAAGGAGTGCCCAAGCCATGCCGTCGGTGTGGATCCCATCGGTGGGTGGGTCAGAGGCGACGAGGCTGGCTTCTGTGTCCAGGATTGATCCCCCTGCGGCGGTGGTGCCCACCACAGTGGCATTGGTGGAGCCAGGCCAGTCTATGGTGGGGCACAAGTTGGTGTTGAGGGACAAGGCTGAGTCTTGGGGGGAGGCCGTTACCAAACAGGATTCAGTCAGATTGGCCGACTCTGCGAAATGTGAGGTTTACATTTGTTTTGAGGCGCCTCTGGGTGCGCACCTGAAGCCGGAATTCCGCGAAAAAAATTTGGAAGGGTGAGTATGTGGGGATATTTTCTCTGCTACCCCTGGAAAAATTTTATCTGGATGGGGTCAAGCCAGAAGAGAGCAAAAAGGAGGATGAAGAAAAACGGCTGTACAGGCTTATCCCACAGACTTTCCCCAATTGGCTGCAGGCTTTTGCCATTATGGCAAGTGTAATTGGGGAGAAGAATCAGGACCACTGTTCGACGCTCTTTTCTTATCTTGACGTCATCAGGGAGGCCTACAGGGTCCATGGGGAATCCGCATGGTTAAGGTATGACGAGCAGTTCCGGCAGCAGAGATCTATTTGCCCGTCCTTGAGGTGGGACCACAGGGACATTAGTTTGTGGATGTGACTTATGACCTCGGCGCGGGCCCCTAATCAGTTTTTTCCAGGGGGGGCCGGTGGCACATCTACCCCCCGACAACCAGCCGCAAAGAAATAGTGTGTCTGCTGGCAGTATAATGAGGGCTCCTGCAAGTTTGGGGGGCTTGCCGATACCAGCACAAGTGCTCCGGCTGTGGAGGTTTGCATCCCTTGTCCCGCTGCTTCAAAACGGGGAAGGGCCGTGCCGGCGAGTCTGCTAACAAAAGGGATAACGTTAGTGAGGGTGGAAAGGATGCAGCCTTTCCTCGATAGATATCTGGATTGGGAGGCTGCTTGGTTGTTGGGAGTGGGTTTCTCCGAAGGCTTTTGCATACCTTGTTCCCTGGCCTCTGTTCCACCAGTGTCCCAGAACTTGCGTTCGGCCTTGCAACATCCTGCAATGGTTTATGAGAAATGGCGGAAGGAACTTGCGTTGGGCTGCATGGGTGGCTCTTTCCCCTCGCAGCCTTTAGCGGATTTGGTGATCTCGCCCCTGGGGGTCGTGCCTAAGAAGGACTTTAAAGTGCATTTTCACAGTGACAATCCTGGGGTGGTACAGATAAGTGCTGGGACAAGGCCATTTGGTGCCCAGGGCGAAGATGGCAAACTGCGCCCCCCCCGTTTTTAATAAAGAATCAATGTCGTTTCAAAACAAGAATATATCAAGCAGTGGAACAGCCGCTATGATCGTTCTTATGGTGTAGAGAATAGCCGGCTAAAAAAGTTGATATCTGAATGATGCCTGTAGCTGCACCCATCAGTCAGATATCCCCGCACAAAGTCAAGGACGTCGTATGACAACCGGCGGGCGGGAAGTGGTTAAAACGCATTTTTTTTTTAACAAAAAGTTGTCCGTTTATACAATATTTCTAACACATAACATGTACATATCAAAAATGACACCCCAAAATAGATTCTCCTACTCCTCCTGAGTACGGCGATATCACATGTGTGAGACTTCCACAGACTGGCCACATACAGAGGCCGAGTACAGCCGAGTATGGCTGGGTATGGCTGGGTAATGGCCGAGCATGGCTAGGTATAATTGAGCATGGCTGGGTATGGCAGAGTATAGCTGGGTATCGCCGAGTATCACAGAGTATGGCTGGGTATTGCAGGGTATTGCGGGGTGTTGCACAGTATTGTGGGGTATTGCAGAGTATTGCACAGTGTTTGCGGGGTATTGCAGAGTATTGCACAGTATTGTGGAGTATTGCAGAGTATGCACAGTGTTGCGGGGTATTGCAGAATATTTCAGGGTATTGCAGAGTATTGCACAGTATTGTGGGGTATTGCAGAGTATTGTAGGGTATTGCACAGTGTTGCGGGGTATTGCAGAGCATTGTGGGGTATTGCAGAGTATTTCAGGGTATTGCAGAGTATTGTGGGGTATTGCAGAGTATTCTGGGGTATTGCAGAGTATTACACAGTGTTGCGGGGTATTGCAGAGTATTTCAGGGTATTGCAGAGTATTGCAGAGTATTGCACAGTGTTGCGGGGTATTGCAGAGTATTGCGGGGTATTGCAGAGTATTGTGGGGTATTGCAGAGTATTTCGGGGTATTGCAGAGTATTGCACAATATTGTGGGGTATTGCAGAGTATTGCACAGTATTGTAGGGTATTGCACAGTGTTGCGGGGTATTGCACAGTATTGCAGAGTATTGCAGAGTGTTGCGGGGTATTGCAGAGTATTGCGGGGTATTGCAGAGTATTGCGGGGTATTGCAGAGTATTGCGGGGTATTGCAGAGTATTGCGGGGTATTGCAGAGTATTGCGGGGTATTGCAGAGTATTGCGGGGTATTGCAGAGTATTGCGGGGTATTGCAGAGTATTGCGGGGTATTGCAGAGTATTGCGGGGTATTGCAGAGTATTGCGGGGTATTTCAGGGTATTGCAGAGTATTGCACAGTGTTGCAGGGTATTGCACAGTATTGTGGGGTATTCAGCAGTGGTGGTCACTGGTCATTAACCTCGCCTCAGCCTCCTCCCCTCCCCCAATCCAGCCATTTATTAATCTGTTTTTTAGTGTTTACTTGCACAAGTTCAAACAATTTGGGGTGTTCGCGGCAAATTCGAATGCCGTGGAACACCCTTTAAAAGTCTATGGGAGAAATCAAAAGTGCTAATTTTAAAGGCTAATATGCAAGTTATTGTCATAAAAAGTGTTTGGGGACCTGGGTCCTGCCCCAGGGGACATGGATCAATGCAAAAAATAGTCTTTAACCACTTCAGCCCCGGAAGGTTTTACCCCCTTCCTGACCAGAGCACTTTTTACAATTCAGCACTGCGTCGCTTTAACTGCTAATTGCGCGGTCATGCAATGCTCTACCCAAACGAAATTTGCGTCCTTTTCTTCTCACAAATAGAGCTTTCTTTTGATGATATTTGATCACCTCTGCCGTTTTTATTTTTTTCGCTATACACGGAAAAAGACCGAAAATTTTGAAAAAAAATGATATTTTCTACTTTTTGTTCTAAAAAAAATCCAATAAACTCAATTTTAGTCATACATTTAGGCCAAAATGTATTCGGCCACATGTCTTTGGTAAAAAAAATGTCAATAAGTGTATATTTATTGGTTTGCGCAAAAGTTATAGCGCCTACAAACTAGGGTACATTTTCTGGAATTTACACAGCCTTTAATTTATGACTGCCTATGTCGTTTCTTGAGGTGCTAAAATGGCAGGGCAGTACAAAACCCCCACAAATGACCCCATTTTGGAAAGTAGACACCCCAAGGAATTTGCTGAGAGGCATGTTGAGCCCATTGAATATTCATTTTTTTTGTCCCAAGTGATTGAATAATGACAAAAAAAAAAAAAAAATTACAAAAAGTTGTCACTAAATGATATATTGCTCACACAGGCCATGGGCATATGTGGAATTGCACCCCAAAATACATTTAGCTGCTTCTCCCGAGTATGGGGATACCACATGTGTGGGACTTTTTGGGAGCCTAGCCACGTACGGGGCCCCGAAAACCAAGCACCGCCTTCAGGATTTCTAAGGGCGTACATTTTTGATTTTACTCCTCACTACCTATCACAGTTTTGAAGGCCATAAAATGCCCAGATGGCATAAAACCCCCCCAAATGACCCCATTTTGGAAAGTAGACACCCCAAGCTATTTGCTTTGAGGCATGTTGAGTCCATGGAATGTTTTATATTTTGACACAAGTTGCGGGAAAGTGACAAATTTTTATTTTTTTTATTTTTTTTTGCACAAAGTTGTCACTAAATGATATATTGCTCACACAGACCATGGGCATATGTGGAATTGCACCCCAAAATACATTTAGCTGCTTCTCCTGAGTATGGGGATACCACATGTGTGAGACTTTTTGGGAGCCTAGCCGCGTACGGGGCCCCGTAAACCAATCACTGCCTTCAGGATTTCTAAGGGCGTACATTTTTGATTTTACTCCTCACTGCCTATCACAGTTTCGGAGGCCATGGAATGCCCAGGTGGCACAAACCCCCCCAAATGACCCCATTTTGGAAAGTAGACACCCCAAGCTATTTGCTGAGAGGCATGGTGAGTATTTTGCAGCTCTCATTTGTTTTTGAAAATAAAGAAAGACGAGAAAAAAAAATTTTTTTTTTCTTTTTTCAATTTTTAAAACTTTGTGACAAAAACTGAGGTCTGCAAAATACTCACTATACCTCTCATCAAATAGCTTGGGGTGTCTACTTTCCAAAATGGGGTCATTTGGGGGGGTTTTTTGCCACCTGGGCATTCCATGGCCTCCGAAACTGTGATAGGCAGTGAAGAGTGAAATCAAAAATTTACGGCCTTAGAAAGCCTGAAGGCGGTGCTTGGTTTTTGGGGTCCCGTACGCGGCTAGGCTCCCAAAAAGTCCCACACATGTGGTATCCCCATACTCAGGAGAAGCAACAGAATGTATTTTGGGGTGTAATTTCACATATTCCCATGGCATGTTTGAGCAAAATATCATTTAGTGACAACTTTGCGCAAAAAAAAATAAAAAAAATAAAAAATTGTCTCTTTCCCGCAACTTGTGTCACAATATAAATTATTCCATGGACTCAACATGCCTCTCAGCAAATAGCTTGGGGTGTCTACTTTCCAAAATGGGGTCATTTGGGGGGGTTTTGAACTGTCCTGGCATTTTATGCACAACATCTAGAGGCTTATGTCACACATCACCCACTCTTCTAACCACTTGAAGACAAAGCCCTTTCTGACACTTATTGTTTACATAAAAAAATAATTTTTTTTTGCAAGAAAATTACTTTGAACCCCCAAACATTATTTTTTTTTTTAAAGCAAATGCCCTACAGATTAAAATGGTGGGTGTTTCATTTTTTTTTTTCACACAGTATTTGCGCAGCGATTTTTCAAACGCATTTTTTGGGGAAAAACACACTTTTTTACATTTTAATGCACTAAAACACACTATATTGCCCAAATGTTTGGTGAAATAAAAAAGATGATCTTAGGCCGAGTACATGGATACCAAACATGACATGCTTTAAAATTGCGCACAAACGTGCAGTGGCGACAAACTAAATACATTTTTAAAAGCCTTTAAAAGCCTTTACAGGTTACCACTTTAGATTTACAGAGGAGGTCTACTGCTAAAATTACTGCCCTCGATCTGGCCTTCGCGGTGATACCTCACATGCATGGTGCAATTGCTGTTTACATTTGACGCCAGACCGACGCTTGCGTTCGCCTTAGCGCGAGAGCAGGGGGGACAGGGGTGCTTTTTATTTTTTTTTTTTTTTTTTTTTCATTATTATTATTATTTTTTTATCTTATTTTTAAACTGTTCCTTTCATTTTTTTTTTTAAATCATTTTTATTGTTATCTCGGGGAATGTAAATATCCCCTATCATAGCAATAGGTAGTGACAGGTACTCTTTTTTGCAAAAATTGGGGTCTATTAGACCCTAGATTTCTCCTCTGCCCTCAAAGCATCTGACCACGCCAAGATCGGTGTGATAAAATGCTTTCCCAATGGCGCTGTTTACATCCGGCGAAATCTAAGTCATAAAATGCTCGTAGCTTCCGGTTTCTTAGGCCATAGAGATGTTTGGAGCCACCCTGGTCTCTGATCAGCCCTATGGTCAGCTGGCTGAATCACCGGCTGCTTTCTCAGGTTCCCTGTTGAGACAGGAGAGCCAGAGAAAAACACGGAAGACGTTGGGGGAGGGGGGGGCATTCCCTCCCACTGCTTGTAAAAGCAGTCTAGAGGCTAATTAGCCGCTAGGATTGCTTTTACATGAAAGCTGACCGCTGGCTGAAAAGAATGATACCAAGATGATACCTAAACCTGCAGGCATCATTCTGGTATAACCACTCAAAGTCGTGAATGGCGTACCTGAAGACAAAAAAATGGTTAACAATAAAGCACAGTAAACGGTAAGGTATAAAAAATTGTATACCTGAAAAGCAAACATGATAAAACATAATAACAATAAAACATTGCAGAATAGAATACAGTAAAAAAGAGCAGAACAATAGAGAGAGAATAGAGAGAGAGAGAACAATAAAACGCCAACTATTTTTTTTTTTTTTTTTATATTTTTGTTTGTGTTTTTTTTTTTTTTTTCACTTTTTTTTGTAACTAACTTTTATAACTGTAACCGGTTCCAGGTTCGGGTCTCTCAAAATGCGATGGCATCTTGGGAGACCCTGTGAAAGTGTGCCTAGTCTGGGCAATGCTGTACCCTACGCTAATAGTCAACTAGTGCATGGTAGCGTTCAAAACATTCACCAATGCAAAGACCAGGATTGTCCGGACAGGAGGGACAATAATAGCGGGCGTCACGCCTATATCCGCGCTTGCTGCAGACACAACATCTTTTTTGGGGGGGTTCGTTGGGTAGGGGTACTCGGGAGGACATAAAAATGCCTCTCATGCAGCTGACTGAATTTGGTTGGGGATGTGAATGGGGGAAGTACGGGCGCTGCAGAAGCGGTGGGTTCCCAATTAGGATTGGCGAATGCAGCAGGAAGGGCACTATGGGCACGACGGGCCTGTGTTTGTCTTTTTGGTGGCAGCGGGACACTACTTGTGCTTGCCACCTCACCAGCTTGAACTGCACTTATGGGACTCGCCACGTCACCAAGTGTTACTGCAGTGCTGGTTTGACTACGACCGGGGTGTACTAGGCCGCTGGCGCTTGCCAGTTCACCAAAACGCTACCAAAAAAACTGTTAGCGATCGCAGGGATCAGGCCTGACTCTGCGAACGCTGCAGTTATGCGTTTAGTGTTTTGTAAGTGTCAGTGATCGATCGATACTGCACTTGGGTGGGCTGGGCCGGGCGGAGGGGCAAAACGCAGGTGCTAGCAGGTATCTGGGCTGATCCCGCTAACACTGCGTTTGTGCTAACCCTAAACTGCTGGGGACGCCAGTATAGATCTGATCGGATCAGGTATTGATCCGATCAGATACTATACCACTAAGGGAGGTGTATGCTGCGTGCGTGGGTGTTAGCGGTACTGGCGCTAATCTGACGCTGCCTGGGGCTGGTGCTTGCCAGTTCACCAAAACGCTACCAAAAAAACTGTTAGCGATCGCAGGGATCAGGCCTGACTCTGCGAACGCTGCAGTTATGCGTTTAGTGTTTTGTAAGTGGCAGTGATCGATCGATACTGCACTTGGGTGGGCTGGGCGGAGGGACAAAATGCAGGTGCTAGCGGGTATCTGGGCTGATCCCGCTAACACTGCGTTTTTGGGAACCCTAAACTGCTGGGGACACTAGTATAGATCTGATTGGATCAGATATTGATCCGTTCAGATACTATACCACTAAGGGAGGCGTATGCTGCGTGCGTGGGTGTTAGCGGTACTGGCGCTAATCTGACGCTGCCTGGGGCGACGCATATCACCGCCGGGCGATCGGGGGGCTAAACCTTTATTCGGTAATAAACGGCGGGTGCCCTGACACTATAAAAAATAAACGAACTAACCAGCGTCACCCGTAACAGTTATACGGTGATCAGTGGTGAAAGGGTTAACTAGGGGGCCATCAAGGGGTTAAAACATTTATTAGATAGTATATGGGGGTCCCTGTCGCTATAAAACGCTGACGGCGAACCTAAATATTTACGTCCCTAACTACCGTCACCAGCGACACTAATACAGCGATCAGAAAAATGATCGCTTAGCGACACTGGCGACAGGGGGTGATCAAGGGGTTAAAACTTTATTAGGGGGGTAAGGGGGGTACCCTAGACGTACAGGGGGCTAAACCTTTATTCGGTAATAAACGGCGGGTGCCCTGACACTATAAAAAATAAACAAACTAACCAGCGTCACCCGTAACGGTTATACGGTGATCAGTGGTGAAAGGGTTAACTAGGGGGCAATCAAGGGGTTAAAACATTTATTAGGTAGTATATGGGGGTCCCTGTCGCTATAAAACACTGACGGCGAACCTAAATATTTACGTCCCTAACTAGCGTCACCAGCGACACTAATACAGCGATCAGAAAAATGATCGCTTAGCAACACTGGTGACAGGGGGTGATCAAGGGGTTAAAACTTTATTAGGGGGGTTAGGGGGGTACCCTAGACCTAAAGGGGGCCTAAGACTCACTGCCCTAACACACTAACTGACACAAACTGACACCAATACAGTAATCAGAAAAAAAAAAAAAAAAAAAAAAAAAAAAAAAACCTGCTTGGTGTCAGTTTGTGACAGGGGGGGGGGGGTGATCGGGGGGGGATCGGGGGTCGATCGGGGGGGCGATCGGGGTGTTTAGTGTGCCTGGCATGTTCTACTGTGTGTGTGTGTTTGGTGCACTCACATTACAGTCTTCTCTCCTCGGCCCGGAACGGAAAATACCGAGCCGAGGAGAGATGACATCATTTCCTCTGCCTCTGTGTACAATACAGAGGCAGGGAAATGATCCCATTGGCTGGGAGCGATCGCGAGGGGGGGGCCACGAATGGATGGCCTCCCCCTCACCACCGATCGCCGGGGGACATTTGCCGACCGCCGCAGGCACCGGGGGGGGGGTCCGATCGGACCCCCCACCCGCGGGCAGGCAGGGACGTACAGGTAAGCCCTTTTGCCTGCCCGTGCCGCTTTGTCGACGTACATCGTCGTGCGGCGGTCGGCAAGTGGTTAAAACGGACGTTTTTTCAGGAGCAGTGATTTTAATAATGCTTAAAGTCAAACAATAAAAGTGTAATATCCCTTTAAATTTCGTACCTGGGGGGGGTGTCTATAGTATGCCTGTAAAGGGGCGCATGTTTCCTGTGTTTAGAACAGTCTGACAGCAAAATGACATTTTGAAGGAAAAACCCATTTAAAACTACCCGCGGCTATTGCATTGCCGACAATACACATAGAAGTTCATTGATAAAAAACGGCATGGGAATTCCCCAAAGGGGAACCCTGAACCAAAATTTAAAAAAAAATGACGTGGGAGTCCCCCTAAATTCCATACCAGGCCCTTCAGGCGCCGTTTTTTTTTTGCCGCAGGGTTCCCCTTAAAATCCATACCAGACCTGAAGGGTCTGGTATGGAATTTAGGGGGAACCCCACGTCATTTTTTTAAAAAATTTTGGCCGGGGTTCCCCTTTGGGGAATTCCCATGCCATTTTTATCAATGAACTTCTATGTGTATTGTCGGCAATGCAATAGCCGCGGGTAGTTTTAAATGGGTTTTTCCTTCAAAATGTCATTTTGCTGTCAGACTGTTCTAAACACAGGAAACATGCGCCCCTTTACAGGCATACTATAGACACCCCCCAGGTACGAAATTTAAAGGGATATTACACTTTTATTGTTTGATTTTAAGCATTATTAAAATCACTGCTTCTGAAAAAACGGCCGTTTTTAAATTTTTTTTTGCATTGATCCATGTCCCCTGGGGCAGGACCCAGGTCCCCAAAAACTTTTTATTACAATAACTTGCATATTAGCCTTTAAAATTAGCACTTTTGATTATTCATGTTCGTGTCCCATAGACTTTAACGGTGTTCACGTGTTCGAACAAACTTTTTTTCTGTTTGCATGTTCTGGTGCAAACCAAACAGGGGGGTGTTCGGCTCATACCTAGTGGTGGTAATTGATTTGTGGGCTCTGGGGTTGCAGGATGGTATTCAGAGAGCTTTGAGGGTTTGGAAGGGCACTCAAGGGTAAGGTCTTCCCCCTGTGCGCTGTGGCGGAGGTTGGTCTTTGCGGGCGAATGAAGAAACCTCGGATAAGGAAGGATTCGGAACCCATCGGTGGTATAGGTCCCTCTGGTGTATTTCAGGTAACGTGGTTTAGCTGGAATTGGTTATTAGTGCACTGCGGTTAGTGGGTTATCTCCGAGCCAGTATGTCGGCTGGAGGCCTAGTATAGTAAAAGGTACCGCAGTGCATTCTTGAACATACGATAGTTTGGGGTTCCTGCAAAGACCAACGCGATTAGTGACTGATGGGTTTTTGGTTTAATAAATGTTTTTACAGTTTATGTTCATTTAAGTTTATTTGTTAATAAAGAGGCTCCTACAGCCAATTTTTTACTTCATTTATGGAGTGGTCTCCATTAATGGGATTTAATGGTATGGGTGGGATAGAGTATGGGATTGGTCTGGCAGTTATTGGCTAAGGATGGAACATCTGTTTTACAATGGTCATGCCTTTTCCAGGATACAGTATAAAGTGCAGTGCCCATTACAGTGGGAGGAGCATTACATTAAGGAAATACAAGCTGAGTATAGGTTCTGTAAGTTCCTTATGCAAGATTTAATAATGAGGTGTAAAGTCAGTGTGGTTTGGCAACATATAACGCACAATATCTCTGAAACCAAAGCGGCACAAAAGTATTTTTGCGGCACAAACGCAGCACAAACGAATGGCGTGTTTGTTTTTAAAATTCAACAACATGGGTTGCAAAGTGGGCGGGGTTTAAGCAACTATAACACACAATATCTCCGAAACCAAAGCGGCACAAAATGTTTTTTTCGCAACAAACCAGCACAAACGCGGCAAAAACGGATGGCGTGTTTGTTTTTAAAATTCAACAACATGGGTTGCAAAGTGGATGGGCTTTAAGCAACTATAACGCACAATATCTCCGAAACCAAAGCGGTATAAACGTTAATTTTTGCGGCACAAACCAGCACAAATGCAGCACAAAAGAATGGCGTGTTTTTAAAATTCAGCAACATGGGATGCAAAGTGGGCGGGGCTTACATTAAATTGAATATCTAAAATCTCAGAAACTGAACAGGCACAAAACGCTCATTGTTGCAGCACAAATGAATAGTATATTTTTATTCAGGTTTTAAAAACATGGGGTGCCAACTTCACACAGCTAGTGCCAGCTCATCTGCCACCAGCCGGTTCTGCTGCCACATCCACCTTGTGACTGCTGCCACCACGCAGTCTACTGGACTGATCACAGGCACTCAGACCTCGCTGTGCTCCCATAGCTGCTGTCTAACCAGGAGCTCACTAACCAGGTACGTGGCACGAGGGCGGGGTGATGTCATCGTCTGGAAAAAACAAATTGCTATTATCTTAAAAATAAAAAACAGCACAAATTTTTATTTTTATGACATAAAAAAAAGCACAAAGGTAGCACTAACAAATAGTATGTTTGTTTTTAAGATTTAATAACATGGGGTGCTATCAAATATAAACAAGCTATTATAACTTAACATAACAGCACAAATAAAATGTTAGCAGCACAAACCAGCACAAATGAAGCACTAACCAACCAGCCCAATTTTGTGTCTTTTGGTTGTTGTAGGGGGGCTCATTGACCTTCAATATACTATTAATAATGCAAAAACGATAAAAGTAAACAGCACAAACGTAGCACTAAAGAAACACACTTGAGTTTTTATTTGTGCTGAAACAGCACAAACGTAGCACTAACCAACGAGACCAGTTTTGTGTCATTTGGGTGTTGTAGGGGGGCTTCGGTGACCTTTTATAAATCATTAATAAACGCAAAAACGATAAAGGGTAGAACGGAAATTTTAGCAGCACTAAAGAAACACACTTGAGTTTTTATTTGTGCTGATTGTAGGGTGGGCAAAGTGAGTGGGGTTTGAAAGAAAAATAAACTGTTATAACTTAAAAACCATAACAGCACAAATAAAAATTTTAGCAGCACAAACGTAGCACTAACCAACGAGACCAGTTTTGTGTCATTTGGGCGTTGTAGGGGGGCTGACTGACCTTTGGTGACCTTTAATAAATCATCAATAACGCGAAAGCGATAAAAGATAGAACGGAAATTATAGCAGCACAAACATAGCACTAACCAACGAGACCAGTTTTGTGTCATTTGGGCAGTGTAGGGGGGCTAGGTGATGTCATAGTCTGGAAAAAATTGCTAATATCTTAAAAATAAAAGCAGCACAAATGTAAATTTTTACGGCACAAAACAGCACAAACATAGCACTAAAGAAACACACTTGAGTTTTTATTTGTGCTGATTGTAGGGGGGCAGCTTCGCTGAGCTCAGCTGCTGTTAGTAAACAAAAAGGGCGAGGATCTGCCTGTTGACAGCGGTAAAACTACTACCATTAAAAGACAGATAGCCGGATGACATATGTTTGTAAATAAACCAGCTGGAGATCCTGGATGACATCACCGAATATGGTCATGACTATATTTGTTGGATCTTTCCTACTCCGCGCTCAGGAAAAAGTGACAGCGCCATCCACAAAGTAAAATGTGCATCCACAAAATAGAAACCCAATTCCACTGCTGCTGCAAATAAAACACTAAAACACCACACCAGATTCCTAAAATAGATTAGAATTGATTGCAATGCTGTGCCATGAATAATTAATGCCCCAAAACATCAAAACCCATAATCAATAAACCACACAATCATAAAGTGCCAATTTATTCATTTGCATGGAAATAAAAAAAAAAGTTCATATCAATATAATATATAACCTCTGATCTCCCACTCAATATAATGGTTCTCATGCAATATAATTGTGCAATTTTGTGTATAATAGTATTACTTTTTTTTGCACAATTATATTGCATGAGAACATAATTATGATTGTGTGGTTTATTGACTATGGGTTTTGATGTTTACGTGTCGGTCCACACCAGCACAATTCCAGTGCCGATTCCCGCATCATTTAGACATTTTGAACTCGCAGGCAGTTCACACTGCCCTATGCGAACCGCTGTGGGTGTCAATAGAAAGTTATTACACCCCCAGATTGGTCTACATATCGCAGTGCGAACTGTGAATTCGGACAGGAATCAAATCGCATGGGTGTGAACACCCATGCGATCCGTTTCTGGTGCAGACAAAAAAAAAAGGGTCCTGCACGATTTTGGTGCAGGACCAAAATTTGCAATGCAAATTCAGCCATGCAAACTGTATGGCTGAATTAGCATCGCACAGACATTGCATGTAATCTGCACAGCAGTGTAGTGCGAATTACATGCGATATCTGACATTGCACAAGTGTGCGAAAAAGGGGGGGGGGGATGTATATCTCTCTGACATTGCACAAGTGTGAATCAACACTTAAAGCAATATTTTTGTATGGCACAGCGTTGCAATCAATTCTAATCTGTTTTAGGATTGTGTTATAGCGTGCCTATATTTTGGTCAATAAAATCATCTAGCATCCCCAGATGTGTACTCTCCAGTGCTGAAAGCATGTGGCCTGGTATGGTTCAGAAGGGGGGCACATGCTTTTTGCCTTCACTTTACTGGCTGCCCAGGCTGAATGCCTGGATTTTTTGTGTACTGTTCCTTAAAAAAAGATGTTGGGTTCCCCTTAAAATTTATACAAAAGACAAGGCATGCACCCTCCTCCGGAACCATTCTAATATACATGCCTTCAAGAAAGTATTTTCCCCTTATATATTATAGTTACATAGTAGAAGTAGAAGTTGAAGTTAAAAAAAGAAGTTGAAAAAAGACACAAGTAAATCAATTCCAACCTATGTGTGTGATTTTATGTCAGTATTACATTGTATATCCCTGTATGTTGTAGTCGTTCAGGTGTTTAATAGTTTCTTGAAACTATCGATGCTCCCCGCTGAAACCACCGCCTGTGGAAGGGAACCCTCTACGCAGTTTAAGTTTAAACCTCTTTTCTTCTCATTTTAATGAGTGGCCATGTGTCCTATTAAAATCCCTTCCACTGAAAAGTTTTATCCCTATTGTGGGGTCACCAGTACGGTATGTGTAAATTGAAATCATATCCCCTCTCAAGCGTCTCTTCTCCAGAGAGAATATGTTCAGTGCTTGTAAGCTTTCTTCATAACTGATAGCCTTCAGTGCCTTTTTTAGTTTTGTTGCTCTTCTCTGTACTCGCTCCATTTCCAGCACATCCTTCCTGAGGACTGGTGCCCAGAACTGGACAGCATACTCCAGGTGCGGACAGACAGGAGTCTTGTAGAGTGGGAAAATTACTGCTTTATCTCTTGAGTTAATCCCCTTTTTAATGCATGCCAATATTCTGTTTGCTTTGTTAGTTGCATGCCATTGCTGAGCCTATCATCTACTAGGACCCCCAGGTCCTTTTCCATCCTTGATTCCCCCAGTGGTTCTCCCACCAGTGAGTAGATCCTGAGGACTGGGACCTGGTACTAACACAGCAAAACCCATCTCCACCTTCAAGAGCTCTGGCTAATACCAGCTATCATTTAGACCCCACATCTCAGGTGAACTCGTGTCATCAGCCAGGGTGACCTGCTTGTATACCTGTCTCACTCGTTGGTGGGTGCTGCTCCACTGCTATAGCTACTGGCCTCCGAGTCTGACTCCAGGCAGTGATACACGTGCTGTGTTGAGCATTCTCCAATTGTGTGTGCTAGAGATATTCTGTGGTAAGCATATTTAATACCTGACCACTTAGCAGGCTTGGGGTCTGTTGTACGTGTTCAGAGGAGTAGTATGTATCCAAGGCACTTCCTTGTACATGGTCTTCGATTTAGAGCTTTTGTCTTAAGAGGATGCATCTGTAACATCTGTCAGGGGAAGTTGCATCATCTGAGAGGAACCCTTAAATATACTGTCTGGAGTGCTATTTTTGAGCCTTGAGGAATCAAATTTCAGTTGTTCCCAACATGGAGAAGGTGAATGGCCTACTGAGTTGGAAAGTAACACAGGAAACGTAATATGCTATCCTGCCTTGGATTTTAATACTTAAATATTACTTGAACCTCAGTTGTCTAGTAGCAAGTTTAAAGTTCAAGAGTCAAGCCAGTATAGGTCTATGAGAGAAGGACACAGGCGGTTAGTCAAAGGTCAGTCAAAATAGCATTACACAGGAATCTGAAGTATAACTGGATTTATGCAAAGTGCAAAAAGTGAGCAAAAGTTTCCCTCAACCCCAAATAGGAAGTTTGTCTATTTCCTGCAGAACTTTAAATCTAAGTTTCTGATGCATTTAATTTAGACTACCAGACACAGAAACAGATCAATATAACTGTTACGGTATATTAATCTTGGTAATTAAGGCAACGTTTTAAAAAAAATTTAATTGGCCACAATAATGACATACCATTTGATCGTAGGCATGGCATATGCATTTCATTATGTGGTGCACTATAATACATCATATCTGCCAACAAACTGCCAGATAAATAATACATTGGTGAGTCATTTAATTGCTTCAGACAGTGGGCTTCATTCACAAAATGGTTTCTTACCACATCCGAGTACGCGGTAAGATACCACACAGCGTTTTTCAAAAAGTTTTTTGGCATTCACTTAAAAGACGCTGCTAAAATACTGCATGAGTTATTTTATGAAGTTATGTGGTGTTTTAGTAGTTAAAGCCTGCGGTAATTTACTGTCAGCAGTAGCAGGCGTCCTTAACACAGGGTGTAAATAGCTGGTTATTAAGGAGCAGGCGGCCATCGGCATCCTTAACCAGTAACTGTTGCATATAAAAAGCAAAAGAGAAGGCCTTCAAAAAATACAAGGCTGAGGGGTCATCATCAGCATTCCAACTTTACAAAGAATGCAATAAGAAATGTAAGGGTGCAATCAGGGAGGCTAGGATAGAACACGAAAGACACATAGCGGAGGAGCATAAAAAAAAGAAATTATTTAAATATATAAATAGTAAGAGAGGGAGGTTAGAACATATTGGCCCCATAAAGAATGATGAAGGGAACCTGGTTGCAAAAGATGGAGAAGGTTTTACATTTTTTTTCTTCTCCTCAGTCTTTACAAGGGAAACGGGGGGATTCAGTTACCAAGACTGCAAGATTTATCCTCATGACATGCCACAGGAAGCACCCTCATGGCTAACAGAGAATAGAATTAAAAATAGACTTGAAAAACTTAACACGAATAAGTCACCGGGACCAGTTGGCTTGCACCTGACGGTCCTTAAGTGATTGTGATAAGTCAAGTGATTGCCAGACCATTGTTCCTAATTTTTACGAGTAGTCTACTGACTGGAATGGTACCAGCTGATTGAAGGAAAGCCAAAGTATCACCAATATTTAAAAAAGGGCCAAGATATATCCCTGGGGACTACAGACCAGTTAGCCTAACATCAATAGTTTGAAAGCTCTTGGAGGGGATGGTAAGGGACTATATACAAGATTTTAGTAATAAAAACTGTATCATTAGCAGTAATCAGCATGGGTTCATGAAAAACCATTCTTGCCAAACCAATTTATTAACCTTTTATGAGAAAGTGAGCTGCCATCTAGAAAAAAGAAAGGGCTATAGACGTGGTGTATCTTGATTTTGCAAAGGCATTCGATACAGTTCCCCATAAATGATTACTGTACAAACTAAGGTCTGTTGGCATGGACCAAAGGGTGAGTACACGGACTGAAAACTGGCCACGGGGGTGAGTCCAGAGGGTGGTGATAAATGGGGAGTACTCAGAATGGTCTGGTGTGGAAAGCGGGGTCCCTCAGGGTTCTGTCCTGGGACCAATCTTATTTAATTTATTCATAAACGATGTGGAGGATGGAATAAACAGCTCAATCTCAGTATTTGCGGTCAATACAAAGCTAAGCAGGGCATTAACTTCTACGCAGGATGTGGAAACCTTGCAAGAAGATCTAAACAAATTAATGGGGTGAGCAACTACATGGCAAATGAGGTTTAATGTTGAAAAATGTTAAATAATGCATTTGGGTGCCAAAAATATGAATGCAACCTACTCACTGGGGGGGGAACCTCTGGGGGAATCTAGGATAGAAAAGGACCTTGGGGTCTTGGTAGATGATAGGCTCAGCAATGGCATGCAAAGCCAACAGAATATTGGCATGCATTAAAAAGGGGATTAACTCCAGAGATAAAACGGTAATTCTCCCACTCTACGAGTCTCTGATCCAGCCGCACCTGGAGTATGCCAGCCAGTTCTGGGCACCAGTCCTTAGGAGGGATGTGCTGGAACTGAAGTGGGCCCAGAGAAGGGCAACAAAGCTAATAAAGGGACTGGAGGATCTCAGCAATGAGGTAAGACTGCAAGCATTGAACTTATTCTCTTTGTAGAAGAGACACTTGAGACACTTGTAGAAGAGACACATGATTGCAATGTACAAATACCGTACTGGTGACCCCATAATAGGGATAAAACGTTTCCCCGCAAGGGAATTTAAAAAGACACGTGGCCATTCACTAAAATTGGAAGAGAAGTGGTTTAACCTTAAACTGCATAGAGCGTTCTTTACTGTAAGAGCGGCAAGGATGTGGAATTCTCTTCCACAAGCAGTGGTTTCAGCGGGGAGTATTGAAAATTTCAAAAACCTATTAGATAGGCACTTAAACGACCACAACATACAGGGATATACAATGTAATATTAACATAAAAGCACACACAGGTTTGACTTGAAGGACTTATGTCATTTTTCAACCTTACCATCTATGTAACTAAGTGAATAAGTGGGCGGCTGCCGCGTCCTTAACAACTGATGAGTCATCGCACTGACAGCTGAATATAAAAAGTAGAGCTGCCGGCAATGAAAAATTGAATTAAAAAATGGTGTGCCCCCCCCCCCACACGAACTCATACCAGACCCTTGGGTCTGGTATGAATTTTCATTAGATACCCCTACCCAGAAGCGTCCCCAGGGGGTGGCTATTGGGGCTACAGCCCCGAGCCTGGGGCTAATAGCCCCGAGTCTCTTGTCCCGGTCCTCGAATGCAGGGGACAGGGGCGGACTGAGCCGTGGTAGCGCTGGCTCCGGCCGGCTCCAGCTCCGCCCCCCCACTCTACACTTGGTCACTGGTTGCTATAGCCGCCTAGCGGCTAGCAAACAGTGACGTCACTGACCGGCATTCAAAGCGGAGGAGGATTGCACTTCCTCCTCCTCCACGCTAGTGCTCATGGGGCCTGCCTTTTCTGGACTGGAGCGGCCCTCCGGTGCGATGCAGTCCTATCCCAGAGCGCTGTGACTGGAAGAGGACATCGATCGGCACTCGGCTCTCCTCCTCTCCTCTGGCTGCCTCACACACCAGCACCACGGCTGAGCTGCTGCTGCAGGACCTGGACACAGGTAGGTCAGTCAGTGTGTGTATGGCAGGTACCAGGTCAGTGTGTGTGGGTCAGTGTATGTAGGTCAGTGTAGGTCCCTGTGGGTCAGGTAGGTCAGTGTATGTAAGTCAGTGTGGGTCAGGTAGGTCAGTGTATGTAGGTCAGTGTGTGTGGGTCAGGTAGGTCAGTGTGGGTGGGTCAGTGTATGTAGGTCAGTGTGTGTGGGTCAGGTAGGTCAGTGTGGGTGGGTCAGTGTATGTAGGTCAGTGTGGGTCAGGTAGGTCAGTGTATGTAGGTCAGGGTGGGTCAGGTAGGTCAGTGTGGGTCAGTGTGGGTCAGTGTGTGTGGGTCAGGTAGGTCAGTGTATGTAGGTCAGGGTGGGTCAGGTAGGTCAGTGTGGGTGGGTCAGTGTATGTAGGTCAGTGTGGGTCAGGTAGGTCAGTGTATGTAGGTCAGGGTGGGTCAGGTAGGTCAGTGTATGTAGGTCAGTGTGGGTCAGGTAGGTCAGTGTGGGTCAGGTAGGTCAGTGTATGTCAGGTAGGTCAGTGTATGTCAGGTAGGTCAGTGTGGGTGGGTCAGTGTATGTAGGTCAGTGTGTATGGGTCAGTGTAGGTCAGTGTATGTAGGTCAGTGTGGGTCAGTGTAGGTCAGTGTGGGTGGGTCAGTGTATGTAGGTCAGTGTGGGTCAGGTAGGTCAGTGTAGGTCAGGTAGGTCAGTGTGGGTCAGGTAGGTCAGTTAGGTCAATGTATGTAGGTCAGGGTGGGTCAGGTAGGTCAGTGTATGTAGGTCAGTGTAGGTCAGTGTATGTCAGGTAGGTTAGTGTGTGTAGGTCAGTGTATGTCAGGTAGGTTAGTGTGTGTAGGTCAGTGTAGGTCAGGTAGGTCAGTGTATGTCAGGTAGGTTAGTGTGTGTGGGTCAGTGTATGTAGGTCAGTGTGTGTGGGTCAGGTAGGTCAGTGTATGTCAGGGAGGTCAGTGTGGGTCAGGTAGGTCAGTGTGGGTCAGGTAGGTAGGTCAGTTTAGTGGTCAGCATTGATGGGCACTGGTAAGCCAAGCAGCAACCAGCAAGTCAGCCTACCCCCGCCACACAACCCCTCCGCCCAACCAAAAAAACCCAGCGCCACTAGAGGGCCCCCCCCCCCTAGCCAGCCTTGGACTTCGGGCTGAAGCCCCTGGTCTTTTTATATCTGTAAAATATGTAGCGCTACTCTATTGAACAGTACCACACTAGCAAATAAAAAACTGACCAGGATCAATAAGAACAACGATCAGACTGCCTGGTCTTTTTGCCACCTAGCAACGCCCCTGCCCCTACCCATTCACCAAAAAAAATGTAGTGTTTAAAAAAAAAAAAAGACAGGCAGTTTGACAAATCCTCTTTAAAAATCAAAAATCGAAAAATTTCCCCCGGTGTAGATCCACCATCAATCGCCCTTTCATTGGTTACTTCCTTGCTGCGGTGATTCCATTTAAATGTGTGGTTTGGCTTCTGTGCTCACCTATGGGTGTTGCCTGCTATACTGTGGGTTTTTATTTCCTTTCCTTCCAACATTTCCTTGTCCACATCCTAGTTTGCTTTCCTATATAAGACATGCTCAGCGCAGCCATCGTTGCTTAAGCAACTTTCTAGTTCTGAGCTCTTGCTTGCCTTGTGTTTGTGCATTCAGTGTCTGGCTGCCCATGTACTGACCCCAGCTTTGTCTCTCTTTTGTGCTTGCCTGCCACCTTCCCTGACCTCGGCTTGTTTTCTGGATCCTCCTCTGTCTCCTGCAATATGTACTCTGCATACGTGCATGGTCTCTGTATTGTCAGCTGGGCATACCTGGGGGCCACGACCTGGTTCCAGTTTGCTGCAAGTCCATCCCCGCCATTAGAGACCCTGGTGAAGAAGCAGGCTGGGGTTAAAATATGTGCTCTGGGGAACCTCGGGTTGGCATTCTACAAAGGCTCACTACCACAGAAACCTGAAACCACCTAAACTAACTTTTTTTCTATGTGGACAGGGGGTTCAGTGAATGATATAATGTGAGGCGTTTCACAAAGTACAAAAGGGTGCTAACAGGCAGTTCCAAAACAGATGGCCAGTAACAAGTGATTGTCCACTTTGTGCACCCCCAAATTAAACAAAAAAGCCCCATCAACATAAAATTAAGAAACAAAAGCCCATTTTTAAAGGAAATCCTTGTATCATGAAAAAAAGAGTTTAATCTAAAGAAAAGGCCTCATCAACAAAAAACAAAATAAAAAACAATATTCCCCCAAAAATACCAACCAACCCATGCCACAAATAGCTTAATTTTTATTGGGAAGCCTGCTGCCCATAGTAACAGGCCATGTAGTGCATTATGGTTTAAAAACTTCTCCTGGATGAGAATCTGCACATAAATTTGTCATGACTGTAAATCTTGAATCCCCAATCCATGATAGCAAGCCTAAATCTCTTTCCTATTAACAGTCTGTCACAAGGCTGGTAATTGAATGGAAAACTCACATTCATTTATTACTATACAAAGAGAAAATATATATGGGCAGAGCAATACACAGAACAATGCAAAAATCCCACAATACACATTCCAGCTAATTAAAAAAATCCAGCTAATTAAAAATCCTAATTCCATTTCTCAACTTTATTTAAAACAGCAGGCTTTTGCATGTTTTTGCAAACAAATGTGAGGTCACAGTGTCGCAAGAAATGTGAAGGCCCCTCTGAAAAGTGTGGTACCAAAATCTAAATGATCCACCCCAACTTTGTACATCTATACAGTGGAACCTCGGTTTGCGAGTAACGCGGTTAACGAGCGTTTCGCAAACCGAGCACTGTATTTTTAAAATTCCTAACTCGGTTTGCGAGTGTTGTCTTGCAAAACAAGCAGGATTCAGGCTAAAAGCGGTGTGCAGTACCACTTTTGGCCTGAGGTGGGGGGCGCCGGAGCCGAGCAGAGCTGAAAGTCGCCGATCGGCGCCGTTCGGAAATGCACGGAAAGGCCCCAGGACAGTTCGGCTGACCTCGGCAAACCTCGGAAAGGCTCGTGAATGGAGTCTTGCTGAGGTCTGTCGAAGTGTCCCTCGGGCCTTTTCGGCCGTTTCCGAGGCTCTCCGGTGCCCCCCGCCTCTGGCCGCATGCGGTATTGCATCCCATTGAAGTCAATGCGGAACAAATTACTTTTGTTTCCATTGACTTCAGTGGGAACACTTACTTTGACATGCGAGTACATTGGATTACGAGCATACTCCCGGAACGGAGTATGCTCGTAATCCGAGGTTCCACTGTATTGCTGGGAAGGAAAATGTGCTTGTGAACTCTAAATAGGCCTCTGGCCAAAATCTGATGGATATGTTCCACAAAAGGTTAGAGACTGGGATTAGGCAGGGATTTAGTGTGTAGAGCACCTGCATGTGCTGGGCTACTGGGGCAGCAGACTGAGGTCAGTCCCTACTGGACAACCAGCATCACAGAGAGACAACCTGTGATAGCATAGTCATAGTTAGTCATGTTGAAAAAAGACACAAGTCCATCCAGTTCAACCTTAAAAACAATAAATAAAATATACCCAATTTTATACCCTCAGTTGATCCAGAGGAAGGCAAAAAACCCCAGCAGAGCATGCTCCAATTTGCTACAGCAGGGGGAAAAATTCCTTACCGATCCCCCAAGAGGCAATCGGATTTTCCCTGGATCAACTTTACCTATAAATGTTAGCACCCAGTTATATTATGTACATTTAGGAAAGTATCCAGGCCTTTCTTAAAGCAATCTACTGAGCTGGCTAGAACCACCTCTGGCGGCAGTCTATTCCACATTTTCACAGCTCTTACTGTGAAGAAACCTTTGCATATTTGGAGATGAAATCTCTTTTCCTCTAGACGTAAAGAGTGCCCCTGTGTCCTCTGGGTTGACCGTAAAGAGAATAACTCAACACCAAGATCACTATATGGACCCCTTATATATTTGAACATGTTGATCATATCCGCCCTTATTCTCCTCTTCTCAAGAGTGAATAAATTCAGTTCCTCTAATCTTTCCTCATAGCTGAGCTCCTCCATGCCTCTTATCAGTTTGGTTGCCCTTCTCTGCACATTCTCCAGTTCCCCAATATCCTTTTTGAGAACTGGTGCTCAAAACTGAACTGCATATTCCAGATGAGGTCTTACTAATGATTTGAACAGGGGCAAAATTATATCTCTCTCTCTCTCTAGAGTCCATACCTCTCTTATAACAAGAAAGGACTTGGCTCGCTTTGGAAACCGCAGCTTGGCATTGCATGCTATTATTGAGCTTATGATCTACCAAAACTCCCAGATCCTTCACCACGGATTCCCCCAGTTGTACTCCCCCTAGCATGTATGATGCATGCACATTCTTAGCCCCCAAGTGCATAACTTTACATTTATCAACATTAAACCTCATCTGCCACATAGTCGCCCAATTAAACAATGCATTGAGAATAATTTTCAGAGATATTCCTGCGCTATCAAGTATGGAGCTGGCTGGAGGTGGAAAAGCTGCATGCACCTTTTTGGGTAAACACCTGACCTTTTTAATGATTGTATAAATAAGTGGTGCAGCGCTAATCCTAAGTGTAAAACCTCAGGTGGTTTTCAAATATGGTCATAATTTAAATCACCAAAGTGTATATAAAAATGGTGGAAGCAATAAATTTACATTTAAAAAACAGTGGGGTAATAAATACAGTGGTGAGTCTCACTGAACTAAATGAATGGTGAATGCAAATAGGCTGATAAAAATGTGCGTGTTGCAAACTTAAATCTCTACGGTAAAAATTTGATACAACATAAATAACAAAAACCAATATTAAAAAATATATAAATAAAGTGCAGCGTGATTTACACTAAATACATATAAAGTTCAAAAGTGACAATGTGCGAACACTGTGCATAATAGACTTGGCTACACCTCAAATTACATGCGGTGTTGGTATTCAAACCTTCATAAAGTGCAAAAATCTGCAAAAAGGACCGAAAAACTCCTGAGAACATACAGTAATAGATGTCCCAAAAATTAAATATATATATATATATATATATATATATATATATATATACATACATACACACACACACACACACACAAAGATATACTATTTCTACATATTTTTAAAAATAGGTTGTTTCAGGCCCTTTGGTAACAAAATACCGTTTTATTATTTGTAATATTTTTATACATATTTTTTTATATATACTTGTTTATTTTGATTTTTATCTTTAAATATATATATATATATATATATATATATATATATATATATATATATATATATATATATATATATATATATATATATATATATATATATAAAAGGGTTTTGACACAAAGAGAAATGTCCTTTTTAAATAGAATCTGACAATAATGTGCTGGCATGCGCATGTAGCAGTTAAAGTGCCAAGTGACTTAAAACTCGTGCATCTTCGTGTGCAGACACTTCAGTGGGTAGTGGCCCCTTGCCTCACAGTAATGGGGCAACAGCATATGACCAAAGGGCTCTTTATCTCATCCACCTAGGGGCTCCTGCGCATCCCTCACCGTCCTCACAGTAATGGGGCAACAGCATATGACCAAAGGGCTCTTTCACTCATCCACCTAGGGGTTCCTGCACATCCCTCACCGTCCTAGGATTAGGTTCCCTCAGATGCGATGCAGGAAGGTATTATAAAAATAATAGAGTGCAAGAAGAACCCAATAGTGTAATTCCATTTACATAACTTGTATTTTATTTAGGCAAAAGCAGGTACTCACAATTAGCAATTGAGAAAAAAATGATTGTATCCGACGAGCAGCGAGCTCGTATGCTTCTCACAGTGTGTACAGCCTATCCCGTCCCTATGCGTGACGTCACACCACACGTGACTTCTTCAGGGGATGAATATAGGCTGGGAAAGTGTCCTTAAATAGTTTAGTATTGGCCGGCAATGGGCGGCTATTTTCCCGAAGTTTAGTGTATTGTGTTACGGCGGCCATTTTCCTAGGGGTTTATTATGGAGCTCAGGTTCCGCTTTGTAGTGTATGTCAGCTGACTTTTACTGGCCAATAGGGGCTGTCATCTATTTTAGTACCGCTTGTACTGTCAGCAGAGAGAGACAGATACTGCTTCTAGTAAGAGGCCGAGCGGGGGGGCGGGCGAATTGCGGTTTGAGCTACTGATAATGTGAAAGGTCTGCATCCGCCTTAAATGGGTGAAAACAGGCAGAGCTTATAAACAATAATATAATATTGGAGGCGAAGGAAGAGAGAGGCAGCAAACACTGATAGCATGCTAGGTGTACATAATGAGTAAAAATTAAAGATAAAAATCAAAATAAACAAGTATATATAAAAAAATATGTATAAAAATATTACAAATAATAAAACAGTATTATTTTGTTACCAAAGGGCCTGAAACCTATTTTTAAAAATATGTAGAAATAGTATATCTTTATTTTGTGTGTATATATTAATCTTTTTATTTTTTTATATATATATATATATATATATATATATATATATATATATATATAATAAAAAATTGTAAAATTAAAAAATAAAAAGATTAATTTTAATAAATATCAAAGGCCGGTTAAAATTAGAAGAGAGGCAGCTCCTAAGGGGACTTTTAAATACTTCCAAATATTGCTACTAAATAATGAGGAAAAGTGAATATGCATAGGGAAAATGTCAGGAGATATATAGGACAGGGAAATATGGTCTTTATCCAAAAGTCTCCAGACATTTGGGGTAATGTAGATTGTTTGTGTGATATATAGCTTATATAAGGCCTTGCCAGGCTTTGCATGAATGCATGAGAAGTGCCCGGTGGGCCAACAGACACATATCTAAAATACCATATTTAAATTAACGTATGTTTTAAATTTAAAATTAATTAATTTAAAATGATTTAAAACTTTGTTAAAAATTCTGATTCTAAAAATCACTCAGGAAACAATTCAGGTCAAACTCAATGTTTAGACCGCGGGGCCAGAAAGTATCCAAGGTGAAGATCCATTTGGATTCCAATTTGCTTAGGGTTCTCACCATGTGGCCTCCCCGCCAATGTTTGATATATGGAGTAATACCCCAGAAGGTCAAATGGGTAGGGTCTTTGTTATGGCAGGTGAGGAAATGTTTTGATACACAGTGTTTATCATAGCCGTTAAGGATGTTTTTGACGTGTTCCTTAATGCGGACTCTCAGGGGTCTTTTTGTGCGGCCTACATACTGGAGGCCGCAACTACATTCGAGTGCGTATACTGCCCCTTCTGTGTTGCAACAAATAAAATCTTTAATTTCGTAGCTTTCGCCAGTACTAGTTGAAGTGAAATTAAACACTTTCTTGTTTGGTCGTTTGGTCCTGAGGCAGGCAAAACACCTCTTGAAAGAATCCGTTTCCGGAGAAAAAAGTAAAAGGTTTCTTGGGTGGGTCCACAACATTTTTTACTAGTAAATCCCTAATCGTCGGTGCCTTTTTATATATGAATTTCGGGTTCTCAGGGAGGATTTCTTGTAGTTGCTTATCTGCCCATAAGATATGCCAATGGCGCTTGATTTTTTCTATTTTCCTGTATTGTACATTGAAGTCTAGAATCAAAGGTATTCCCGCAAGGCCTTTAATTCTAGCCATATATCACACAAACAATCTACATTACCCCAAATGTCTGGAGACTTTTGGATAAAGACCATATTTCCCTGTCCTATATATCTCCTGTCGTTTTCCCTATGCATATTCACTTTTCCTCATTATTTAGTAGCAATATTTGGAAGTATTTAAAAGTCCCCTTAGGAGCTGCCTCTCTTCTAATTTTAACCGGCCTTTGATATTTATTAAAATTAATCTTTTTATTTTATATATACACACACACACACACACACACACACACACTATTTCTACATATTTTTAAAAATAGGTTGTTTCAGGCCCTTTGGTAACAAAATACCGTTTTATTATTTGTAATATTTTTATACATTTTTTTTATATATACTTGTTTATTTTGATTTTTATCTTTAATTTTTACTCATTATGTACACCTAGCATGCTATCAGTGTTTGCTGCCTCTCTCTTCCTTCGCCTCCAATATTATATTATTGTTTATAAGCTCTGCCTGTTTTCACCCATTTAAGGCGGATGCACACCTTTCACATTATCTATCAGTAGCTCAAACCGCAATTCTCCCGCCCCCCCGCTCGGCCTCTTACTAGAAGCAGTATCTGTCTCTCTCTGCTGACAGTACAAGCGGTACTAAAATAGCTGACAGCCCCTATTGGCCAGTAAAAGTCAGCTGAACATACACTACAAAGCGGAACCTGAGCTCCATAATAAACCCCTAGGAAAATGGCCACCGTAAAACAATACACTAAACTTCGGGAAAATGGCCGCCCATTGCCGGCCAATACTAAACTATTTAAGGACACTTTCCCAGCCTATATTCATCCCCTGAAGAAGTCACGTGTGGTGTGACGTCACGCGTAGGGACGGGATAGGCTGTACACACTGAGAAGCATACGAGCTTGCTGCTCGTCGGATACAATCATTTTTTTCTCAATTGCTAATTGTAAGTACCTGCTTTTGCCTAAATAAAATACAAGTTATGTAAACGGAATTACACTATTGGGTTCTTCTTCCACTCTATTATTTTTATAATACCTCCCTGCATCGCATCTGAGGGAACCTAATCCTAGGACGGTGAGGGATGTGCAGGAACCCCTAGGTGGATGAGTGAAAGAGCCCTTTGGTCATATGCTGTTGCCCCATTACTGTGAGGACGGTGAGGGATGCGCAGGAGCCCCTAGGTGGATGAGATAAAGAGCCCTTTGGTCATATGCTGTTGCCCCATTACTGTGAGGTAAGGGGCCACTACCCACTGAAGTGTCTGCACACGAAGATGCAAGAGTTTTAAGTCACTTGGCACTTTAACTGCTACATGCGCATGCCAGCACATTATTGTCACAGATTCTATTTAAAAAGGACATTTCTCTTTGTGTCAAAACCCATATAATATATATATATATATATACTTAATTTTTGGGACATCTATTACTGTATGTTCTTAGGAGTTCTTCGGTCCTTTTTGCACATTTTTGCACTTTATGAAGGTTTGAATACCAACACCGCATGTAATTTGAGGTGTAGCCAAGTCTATTATGCACAGTGTTCGCACATTGTCACTTTTGAACTTTATATGTATTTAGTGTAAATCACGCTGCACTTTATTTATATATTTTTTAATATTGGTTTTTGTTATTTATGTTTTATCAAATTTTTATCGTAGAGATTTAAGTTTGCAACACGCACATTTTTATCAGCTTATTTGCATTCACCATTCATTTAGTTCAGTGAGACTCACCACTGTATTTATTACCCCACTGTTTTTTAAATGTAAATTCATTGCTTCCACCATTATTTTTATATACACTGCATAGCTTGGTGTATATAGCTTAGACAGAAGCTTAGCATAGCTTCTGTCTGCAAAGAGAGAAATGTTACTTTTGATCCCAGACCCTATATCATTTAAAAAGATATTAAAAAGTAAGGGTCCCAGCACTGAACCTTGGGGTACACCACTGATAACCTTAGACCATTCAGAGTAAGAATCATTAACCACTACTCTGAATTCTGTCTTTTAGCCAGTTTTCTATCCATTTACAAACTGATATTTCCAAGCCTGTAGACTTTACCTTACACACAGTGGCGTAGCGTGGGTTGTCAGCACCCAGGGCAAGGCAAGTAATTTGCGCCCCCTAACCTGTGGGCTTTTAGCACCTTGGGGAAGAGTTGGAACATTGGTGCTAAGTGGGGGGATGTTTGGTATAAGTGAAGAGAGAGGGGTTACTTGGAATAAGTGGAGGATATTGGGGATACATGGGAGGAGAGGAGAAACATTTGGGATAAGTGGCGGGACAGGAGGGACATTGGGGATAAGTGGGTGGAGAGGAGGGGCATTTTGAATAAGTGGGAGGGGAGGGGGGACATTTAGGATAAGTGAGGATAAGTGGGATAATGGGGATAAGTGGGGGGACAGGAGGAACATTGGAGGGACAGGAGGGACATTGGGGGGAATGGGAGGGACCATAAGGATAAGTGGGAGGACAGGAGGGACACTGAGGATAAGTGGGAGGACAGGAGGGACATTTGGAATAAGTGAGAGGAGGGGCATTGGGGATAAGTGGGGGGACAGGAGGGACATTGGGGGACAGGAGGAACATTGGGGGGGACGGGAGGGAGATTGAGGATAAGTGGGAGGACAGAAGGGACATTGGGGGAAATGAGGAACATTGAAGGGACATTTGGGGGGGACAGGAGGGACACTGAGGATAAGTGGGGGGAGAGGAGGAACATTTGGGATAAGTGAGAGGAGAGGAGGGGCATTGGGGATAAGTGGAGGGACAGGAGGAACATTGGAGGGACAGGAGAGACATTGAGGATAAGTGGGGTGACAGGAGGGACATTGGGGGACAGGAGGAACATTGGGGGGGACGGGAAGGACATTGAGGATAAATGGGAGGATAGGAGGGACATTGGGGGACAGGAGGAACATGGGGGGGCGGAGGGACATTGAGGATAAGTGGAAGGACAGCAGGGACATTGGGGGACAGGAGGAACATAGGGGGATGGGAGGGATATTGAAGATAAGTGGGAGGACAGGAGAGACATTAGGGCACAGGAGGAACATTGGGGGGGACGGACGGGAGGGACATTGAGGATAAGTGGGAGGACATTGAGGATAAGTGGGGGACAGGAGGGACATGGGGGGGACATTGAGGATAAGTGGGAGGACAGAAGGGACATTGGGCGACAGGTGGAACATTTGGGGGGGACAGGAGGGACATTGAGGATAAGTGGGAGGACAGGAGGGACATTGGGGATAAGTGGGAGGACAGGAGGGACATTGGGGATAAGTGGGGGGACAGGAGGGACATTGGGGATAAGTGGGGGGCGGGAGGGACATTGAGGATAAGTGGGAGGACAGGAGGGACATTGAGGATAAGTGGGAGGACAGGAGGGACATTGAGGATAAGTGGGAGGACAGGAGGGCCATTAAGGATAAGTGGGAGTACAGGAGGGACATTAAGGATAAGTGGTGGACAGGAGGGACATTGGGGGACAAGAGGAATATTCTGGGGGGGCAGGGGGGTCAAGAGGAATATTCTGGGGGGGCAGGAGGGACATTGGGGATAAGTGGAGGGCAGGGGGGACATTGGGGGACAGAAGGAATATTGGGGGGGGGTGGGAGGGACATTGAGGATAAGTGGGAGGACAGGAGGGACATTGGGGGGGGGGCGGGAGGGACATTTGAGATGGGGGAGAGGGTGATGCTCTGTGTATGTGAAGTGTACATCTGTTTCAAATACCGCAGTTCACTTGTTCAGGAAGATCCGGTTCCCCGGAGATGTTATCATTGCATGTGGGGTAGAGCTGGCTGCCCAAATGTAGAAAGGGGAGATCCAGTCCAGAGCGGCGGAAGAGAAGACGGCGGCGGTTCACACACACTAAGGCGGAGGCGGGACTCCTGGAGCAATCCAGCCCTGTCACCGCACGTGACCCCCGTTCATCCAATCAACGGGCACCCGCTGCCCATGTCGAACCTGGTGGCCGGAGCACAGCCAGTGACACCGTCCTTACACAGTTAGCATTTGGACGGAGTGTCACTGGCACCTGATGCTGCGCCCCCCCCAAATTTTGCGCCCGGGGCCACGGCACCCCCCACGCTACGCCACTGCTTACACATGAGCTGTGTGTGGGGAACTGTGTCGAACGCTTTTGCAAAATCCAAGTATACCACGTCCACAGCCACCCCTCTGTCCAAGGTTTTACTTACCTCTTCATAAAAAGAAATCAGGTTTGTCTGACAACTTCTGTCTTTCATGAATCCATGCTGTCTGTTGCTTAAAATGTTTTTTTCCAGCAAGAACTCGTCTATGTGGTCTTTTATTAAACACTCCAGTATCCTCCCAACTATAGAAGTTAAACTAAAAGGTCTATAGTTACTTAGTAACGACTTTGATCCCTTTTTAAATATAGGCACCACGTTCGCCCTGCGCCAATCCAGTGGCACTGTTCCCATCATTAATGAGTCCCTAAAAATTAGATACAATGGCTTTGAAACTACTCAATTCTTTTAGGATCTGTGGGTGGATGCCATCAGGTCCAGGTGCTTTATCCACCTTTATTCTGTCTAAATAATTCTGGACCATATCCCTTTTGAGCCAATGTGGATCATTCGGGGCTGTGTCACTACCACCCCCATTATGGACAGAAGCTCCCCCATGCTCCTTTTTATACACAGTGCTGAAAAAAGTATTTAATAAATTTGCCCTCTCTTTGTCCCCAGTCACCCACTCTAGATTATTTTGTAAAGGGCCTACATGCTCAGACCTGGCCTTTTTACTATTAATATATTTGAAGAATTTTTTGGGGTTTGTCCTACTATCTTTTGCAATCTGTCGCTCGTTTTGAATTTTTGCATCCTTGATTTCCTTTTTACATGTTCTGTTAAATTCTTTGTAACATTTAAACGACACTAGTGTTCCTTCATTTTTATATTTTTTAAAACTTCTTTTCTTATTGTTTATAGCTTCTTTAACTTTGGCCGTGAGCCACATTGGTTTTGTTTTTAGCCTTTTAGCCCTCATGCACACAGGCTGTTAAAAAAACGTTATGAAAACGCCAGTATCTTTGCAGTGACTTTTTTTGACTTTTTTCAGCTTTTTTCAGCGTTTTTGCAATAGCGTTTGAGCGTTTTATTTTTTTCAAATTTTATTTTTTTTTATTTTTTTTATTTTTTTCAATGGATCAAAAACGCTAAAAAACGTTGGTGAATGACGTTTTTCAGCGTTTTTCAGCGTTTTTACAGCTGAAAAACGTCTTTCAGAACCCACTGGTCCTGGGTTTTTTTTACAGCTTAAAAACGCCTATGCCACTTGCAGCTCAAAAACGCCTAGGTGGGCATGAAGCCATAGACTAACATAGACAGGCCTTTTTAAGCTGCAAAAAAAGCTCAAAAAAGCAGCTGTAAAAACATCCGTGTGCATGAGGGCTTAAACTCATTGTCCATGGGAATATACTTTGCAGTGAGGTCCCAAACAGCCTTTTTGAAGAATTCCCATTTCTGTTCTGTGTTTATCAATGCAAATATTCCCTCCCAGTCTAAATCCTGGAGAGCAGCCCTCATCCTTGGAAAATTTGCTCTTGAAGTTAAGTGTTTTTATCTTTCCCATATGTATTTCTTGTTTACAGCTAACATCAAATGAAATCATGTTATGATCACTGCTACCCAGGTGTTCCTTAATCTGGACATTAGTAATAAGCTCTGCATGGTTTAAGATTACCAGGTCCAACAGAGCTTCATTCCCAGTTGGGGCCTCAATAAACTGGAACATAAAATTGTCCTGTAATAGGTTTATAAATTTTTGCCCTTTAATTGTCCTTGTAGTGCCATTACTCCAGTCAATTTCTGGGTAGTTAAAATCCCCCATTATTATCACTGTCCCAGCCCTTGCAGCCCTTTCTATCTGTGCAAGGAGCTGAGTCTCCACCTCCTCGTTAACATTGGGTGGTCTATAACAAACTCCAATGATTATTTTGAACTACGCACATCTATATGCAGTTCCACCCATAATGCTTCAGACTCATCACGCTCTCCTTCAACCAGGTCCTCTTTCACACTTGCTTTGAGATCACTTCTCACATAGAGACATACCCCGCCACCTTTCCTTTTTACCCTGTCTCTCCAAAAGAGTGCATAGCCAGGAATATTAATAGCCCAGTCATGTGAGGATTGAAGCCAAGTTTCAGCAATACCGATTACATTGTAGCTCTCCTCATGCACCAGAGCTTCCAACTCACCTATTTTGCTTGGCAGACTTCTGGCATTGGTGTACAAACACTTTAATGCATTATTACATTTTGCTCTGGTGTTTTTCATATAATTTTTAGTAGTACAAATGGCACTATAATTTCCAATAGCTGTTTGCAACATGGTAAATTTCTTGTCACCTGCTATAACCCTCCCCCCATCTATCCCCATTCCACCCTCCATTAATGTCTGCCCCCTAATTGACCTGTTTGTCCGATGTAATTCTAGTTCACCCTCCCCCCCAATCCTAGTTTAAATACTCCTCCAGCCTTCCCATAAACCTCTCCCCCAGCACAGCAGACCCCATTCCATTCAAGTGCAAACAGTCTTTAGCATATAGGTTGCACCCCAATGAAAAGTCAGCCCAGTGCTCTAGAAACCCAAATCCCTCCTCCCTACACCAGGTCTTTAGCCATGCATTCAGCTCTCTAATCACCCCCTGCCTTTTCTGTGTTGCGCATGGCACAGGTAATATTTCAGAGAATATCACCTTGGAGGTCCTTCCCTTCAACTTGCAGCCTAGTTCTTTAAATTGATTCTTAAGGAGCCTCCACCTTCCATGTACACTGTCAATGCCCAGCCCCTCCCAGTAATTTATCCACCCAGTCCACCACATGCTGAACCCTAGCACCAGGGAGACAGCAAACCATTCAGTTGAGGCGATCCTGGCGACAAATTATTCTATCAGTCCTTCTGATTATAGAATCCCCTATAACCATCAACTGTCTAGGCCTAACTGCATTCCCCTCACCACCTCTACTAGATGGGCTGCTCTCCTGGCTGTTAGGGGTAGCAGTGACATCTAGGGCCGCCACCTCTGTGTTTGCCACCTCCACATCTTCACCCAACTCAGCAAAAGTTTTGATGCACAAATACAGGACTGGCCTTCCTTTTCTGCAAGCCCCTTCCACTCCCTCTAACTACATTAACCCAGCTTCCTATCTGATAATCCTGACTTGCCCCTCCACCCTCCACATCAACCCTACTGACCACCTGCTCTGCGAGCAGAGGACCCCTTTCAAGGTTGTCCTTTCTGCCCAGTGTTGAAACTTGCTCCTCCAGATCTCTAATGTGAGCTTCCAGAAGGGAAACCTGCTCACATCTGTCACAGCGGTATCCATCCTGGAGCTGTTGCACCAATTTTGCATACATGTGGCACACTGTGCACTGAGAAAAACCTTCAACCCTGCTAGCACTCATTTCCCATTTACAATACAGTTACTTAAAGGTAATTTAAGATGTTACTTACAGGTTAGAAGCCTCCTGTTTTCAACTCCTGGTTATTAACTCTCCACTTTAGTTCAAAAATTCCACTTGTGTTCACAAAATCCACATGCAAGCCACCAGTCGGGAGCAAGCTCCTAGGGGAGTTTTTAAAGATACTTTTATACACCTGGGAACAATTAACCACCCCTTAATTAGCAGGAAGAAAAAGAAAAAAAAGCTGTTTAAAAAGGTGTGAGGGAAAAAAAAAACTGCTAGCAAACGTATCAAATAAAGGAGGAAAAAAACAAAAAAAAAACCCAAAACAAAACTTGCAAGCAGAAGCAGTCAGAAGCACAACTCCTGGTTAAATGAACAGGCAAAAATGCTCTACTGTCCGGGGAGCTTTGCCCTTAATGGAATGATGTGCTATGCGCTATACTGTATATATATTCGTTTTTTTTCCACAAGAAAGACCTTTTTATGTGGAAGAATCATTTATGATGTTTAATAAATGGGACCTTGTTTGACACTTGCTGTGCCATGTGAGCTGTTGTAATAGAAAAACAGGATGGGAATGGACAGGGTTTTTTGACACCCTAGGCAAAACCTCATTTTGCAGCCCCCCTGCTCCACCCCTGACTCCACCTCCTTTGCCCTGCCCATGTATACCCCATCTTTTTAATGACTGCTACTATTTTGCATGCAACACTTTGCTAGACCCATCAATGCTGCCTCCCCAGTGCCTATCAATGCAGCCTCACCAGTGCCTATAAATGCAGCCTCACCAGTGCCCATCAATGCAGCCTCACCATTACCCATAAAATGCAGCCTCACCATTGGCCATCAAATGCAGCTTATCAGTGCTCATCAAATGCAGCTTATCAGTGCCCATCAAATGCAGTTTATAAGTACCCATCAATGCAGCACATTAATGCAGCTTATCAGTGCCCATCAATGCAGCCTCACCAGTGCCCATCAAATGCAGCTCATTAGTGCCTATCAATGCAGCCTCACCAGTGCCTATAAATGCAGCCTCAACCATGCCCATCAATGCAGCCTTATCATTACCCATAAAATGCAGCCTCATGGTTGGCCATCAATTGCAGCCTATCAGTGCCCATCAAATGCAGCCTCACCAGTGCCCATAAAATGCAACCTCACCAGTGCCCAACAATGCAGCCTCACCAGTGCCCATCAAATGCAGCCTACCAGTGCCCATCAAATGCAGCCTCACCAGTGCCCATTATTGCAGCCTCACCATTGCCCATCAATGCAGCCTCACCAGTGCCCATCAAATGCAGATTATCAGTGCCCATCAATGCAACCTCACCAGTGCCCATAAAATGCAGCCTCACCAGTGCCCATAAAACGCAGACTCATCAGTGCCCATCAATGCAGCCTCATCAGTGCCCATCAATGCAACCTCACCAGTGCCCATGAAATTCAGCCTCACCAGTGCCTATCAAATGCAGCCTCACCAGTGCCCATCGAATGCAGCTTATCAGTGCCCATCAATACAGCCTCACCAGTGCCCATCAAATGCAGCCTCATCAGTGCCTATAAATGCAGCCTCACCAGTGCCCATCAATGCAGTCTCACCATTGCCCATAAAATGCAGCCTCAACATTTCCCATAAAATGAAGTCTCACCATTTCCCATAAAATTCAGCCTCACCATTACCCATCAAATGCAGCCTATCAGTGCCCATTAAATGCAGCCTATCAGTGCCCATCAAATGCAGCCTCACCAGTGCCCATTAATGCAGCCTCACCAGTGCCCATCAAATGCAGCCTTACCAGTGCCCATCAAATGCAGCCTACCAGTTTCCATCAAATGCAGCCTCACCAGTGCCCATTAATGCAGCCTCACCAGTGCCCATCAATGCAGCCCCACCAGTGCCCATTAAATGCAGCCTCACCCGTGCCCATCAAATGCAGATTATCAGTGCCCATCAATGCAGCCTCACCAGTGCCCATAAAATGCAGTCTCACCAGTGCCCATCAATGCAGCCTCACCAGTGCCCATCATGTGCAGCCTCATCAGTGCCCATCAATGCAGCCTCACCAGTGCCCATCAAATGCAGCCTCACCAGTGCCCATCAAATGCAGTCTCACCAGTGCCCATCAAATGCAGCTTATCAGTGCCCATCAATACAGCCTCACCAGTGCCCATCAAATGCAGACTACCAGTGTCCATCAAATGCAGCCTCACCAATGCCCATCAAATTCAGCCTCATCAGTGCCCATCAATACAGCCTCACCAGTGCCCATCAAATGCAGCCTACCAGTGTCCATCAAATGCAGCCTCACCAATGCCCATCAAATTCAGCCTCATCAGTGCCCATCAATGCAGCCTCCCCATTGCCCATCAAATGCAGCCTCACCATTGGCCATCAAATGCAGCTTATCAGTGCTCATCAAATGCAGCTTATCAGTGCCCATCAAATGCAGCCTCACTAGTGCCCATTAAAGCAGCCTCACCAGTGCCCATCAAATGCAGCTTATCAGCGCCCATCAATACAGCCTCATCATTGCCCATCAAATGCAGCCTTTATCAGTGCCTATCAATGCAGCCTCACCAGTGCCTATAAATGCAGCCTTACCAGTGCCCATTAATGCAGCCTCACCAGTGCTCATGAATGCAGCTTATCAGTGTCTATCAATGCAGCCTATCAGTGCCCATCAATACAGCTTATCAGTGCCCATCAAATGCAGCCTACCAAGGAGGGGGGAGGGACCCTTACATCCAGGCCATGTGCTCGGTACACAGACACACATCAGTGTGATGGACAGATCAGTCTATATACACTATATACAATAATAGAATGTCAGTGACAGTATTTCACCAACCGGCTCTGGGGCTCTGCTCTGCATCCAATGATGCGACCCTGCTAGTGCTAGGAACAATTTCAAACCCTACCTCAGTGCCTTCTCCAGCCCAGGCTCCAGCTGTCACCAAGCCCGGAACGCCCACTACTCTGATCTAAAAGATGCTACAGCATGTGAGTGACGCTGCCAGCGCTGTTTAGGACAGGCAGAATACCGGAACACCGAGAGAGAAAGCGGCCTCTATGACGGGGAGGAGGTCCCATGACCTGGTATAGAAATCACGTATCGTATGGGCAGAGAGGCCAGGGCTGGCTGTACTAGGACAACAATCACTGAGAGACTGGTGAGACAGACAGCAGGTCACTGATCATAGAGGAGATCAAGGGATGTTGTTTTGTTTCTGGCGTTGGGACACAATCCTCGCCGCCGATGCACCTCTAACACTACGGATGGACAGAGCGTCTGCCTGCTGAGAGCTGGCTACATGCTGCAGAGCCAGAGTAGAGTAGGAACACCAGCAGCTGGGAGTCCTAGGAGGCAGTGTGCCCTAGGCGGCTGTCTAGTTTGCCTAGTGGTAGCACTGGCCCTGAGAATGGAGAGTAGGCTCACCTTGGAGGTAAAATCATTTTACTTAAATATACAGAAACACACCAAAAGCGCATACTCACTGAAGGCAGCTGAAGACCCCAAGGAGCATACTCATTGAAGGCAGCTGAAGATCCAAAAAAACAAAAATGGCAGCAGCCCAAATGTATGGAATGAACACCTTTGTTTTTAACTTAAAGACTTAATAGAGTTTAAATCATTTTTTTCCTCCTGAATATCCTGAGAGTGTTCTCTGTTCATGTGCACCTTTCCCTTGACTTGTAATAAATTGATCATAAGTTGACATTTTTGTTTGGGATTTTTTTGTTGGATTTCTGCAGATACACGCTAGGATACTCAGCTGCCTTTGGCATGTCTGGCCTTCTGGTGTGTTGCTGCATCTCTCAATTTATTTATTGCTATATAGATGTCCCAAGTTGGGAGCCCAGTTAGTTTAGGGAACACACTTTGCAGAGGTACCTTTATGTTGGCAGTGTGACTTCACATGTATTTTCAAATGTATACAACAGAAACCTCTGTCAGTTTAATTAGGCTTTTTGTGCTGAATAGTTGGAGAGGGTGCTAGGGAATCTGTATATTATTCTGGTAATGGAACATGTCTAAAATGTATCTAATTCATCAGCACTAAAGGGAAGTTCTGAAGTCTGCAATGGTAATTGTAGCATTTTTGCAGACATACAGTAAATGCTCTGAAGCACAAAGAAAGACACCAAATCCTAACAGTGAGAACATTTTTACGATCTTAAACTGTTTAAATCATTTACATTTCTCAAAGCACAGACATCTTGTTACATATAGCTGCGCATATATAGCAAAACATTACTTTGTACTGTTTTGTTATTTTTGTGCGGTTACATTTAACAACATGTTTTTGCCGTCTGTAAATGATATATATATAATATGCCTTTTAATTCTGCAATATTAAAGTAATCCTGATGGGCAGAGTTCTTCATTTGTAAACATATACTACAACTCTTTACTAAAATTAATTATAGATTTATCTATTTTGCCAATCTTTAGAAGAAATATATATATATATATTTGATATGATAATTGACTGCAGACACTACAGAAATCAGAAGCTTGTGGAAAACTCAGAATATATAAAGTGTTATTACTGTATCAAATAATGCGTTTTAGCATAGGTCCCAATTAATTAAATTATGGAGTGTGTCAACAAAAGAATAATGTAAATATGATGATAGGGTATATCAGAACATCAGATGTAGAAGACTGAGTGTTCAGATATAAAATATTTAACTTACTCCAGCAGTTGTACAATAATCATCTTTCTGCTGCCACTTTGGAGGTTACTGTGAACATTGGAAACATTTAAGAGAATGCAAGTAATTAAGTTTGTTAACCTTCAATGCAGTTGATTAGGTTGCTATTATAGGGCTCCGTCTGTTTATCTACTGTAAATGTGACGCCTGGTGCAACAATCCCCTGAAGAACACTGCTGAATCTGTGTTACATTACTGAAATTCAAATACAGACTTGTTAATCTGTCAGTTGGTTCACAATCACTGCAAAACAGATTAAGTTATTTACATTTGTTTTTTGACCTCCTAAGTGTTCTGTTTTATATAAAATTTATTCTAAGCAATATTTTCAATGCTTTTGCTTTATACAATGTTATTATTGCTAACAGCTGTATGTGCTCACAGCAGCTTCTGACATCATGTACTATAGTGTACTGTGTTAAATATGACTTGTAGCATCTCAGATCTGTTAGGATTTCAAGAAATGTTGGGTGTTTGGTATGGTGCCCTGTATAATAGACAAACTGTCTCCCAAAATACAGGCAGTCTTCGTATCCCACTTTTAGACCTTCGGGTCCCCACACTTTGTGATCGGATCTGCGTTCAGGGCAATTTTCACAAGAAATTCTTCCATTACTGACTTTCTTTGTGACTCTGACATATTACATGACCTATTGAAGAAAGCAACAAAACAAAGATAGTTCTGAAAGACATTTGTCAAACTGCTCTGACCACAGTTCTTAGTGGGTAGCGGGTTTGTTACTACTCGTGAGTCCTACTTTGATTGAAGTCAGAAAAGGGAAGAATTTCATTTTCTCATGCTTAAAATATATATATATATATATATATATATATATATATATATATATATATATATATATATATAGCCTTTGTGGGACTATATGTTTCTGCATTTATACTGGCACACGTAGATTCATAAAGGGCATATATCTATGTAGCACCCTCTAGTGTGTGCTACTAGAAGTGGCAGTCTAGTAAAATATACCTGACTCATGTTACAGCCTGTGAGTCTTAATTGGGTCAGGGTTCACTAGAGTTCAGGCCTGGGTAACTCATCCTGGTAGCTCTCTGGTGCCTCCCCCTGGTGTCTTGAAAATTGAAGAACCTTTAGAATTAAAGGGCGGGGGTTAGGAGGAAATGCCATGAATATTTATGGGGCCTCAGCCAATCCCCAGAAATGGGCTGGCAGTGGGCAGAGATAACCACATAAATAGACATGGGCCATTCCAGCTCAGGAGTGGAGTGCTTGAGGAGAGGCTGTTGGTGGCTCTTGAGGGAACCCCCTGCCAGGAGGGGTAATACCTTGAGCCGGAGGCTCAGGATAGCTGGCCTAGAAGGATGGCACCACAGGAGGCAGTTGTAGGAGAACCTTCAGAGATCAGCACTGAGCAGGGACAACACAAGGGGAGAGAATGTCAGCTACAGTGCTTTCCGAAAACAGCAGTGGGCCTAGTCTTCATGCTTGCCCTGGGGAATCTCCGTTGAGGTGTGCCAGTCTGACAGGACTGGAGCAGAAGATCAGTCAGAAGGATTGGAAGGAAGATCAGCCAGGTGTGGCTGGTAGCAGCCAGGTGGGCTAGCATTTTCTGCAAGTAAGCGGAGCTGGGATCAGTGGCCACAGGGAAGCAGATGGAGTAATGTCATGCTGTTTGCTCACTGCACTACTTTGTCAACAACAAAACTGTTAGTTCTCTCAAGAGTGAGCAGCAGATGCTTTTCTGAGAAAACTAAGTTTGTGCAGGAAGAAGGTGAAATGAACTTTTGAAAATAGGGAGGAATTTTCCCTTTTGTTCATAGTTCTGGACATTTTTTCAAGTTGGACATTCCATAATTCCCTACCCCATCCAAGTTCTCAACTCCCAATAAAACATCAAAAACAAGCCAAGGACTGATTTCTGTGTTGGAGTGCATGAAGGAAATTCTGTGTGACTGGCTGTACAGCAGTGGGGACCTGGGACACTAACAACTCCTATGGGGATAGTGCTACATCTATATATTATGACAAACAACATCAGATGACAAAATGTGCAATCCTCTGCTTTAACAAAGCACCACTGGTAGCACAAGTGGCTAATTGGAAGCCTGAGACAATTAAATAGGGGTTAAAGGAGAGTTCATAGCACTGTAAAAGTTCCAACCAGATCTGCTTGTAGCTTTCACCGGTGATTTTTCTGCTTGCTTTAGATGCAAGGCAATTAAAGTGGCTGTAAAACCCATGTTCCAAAAATCTGAAAGACTACTATCTGTACATAGTCAGTACCATAATGTATTAGATCGCATAATTGTTACTTTTGTATATCACTCTGATTTTCATTAATAGCCAGTAGGGATGGGCCGAACGACCCCCTGTTCGGTTCACACCAGAACTTTCGAACACCGGGATAGTTTGAAACCGAATAATGAACCCCATTGAAGTCTATGGGCCTCGAACGTGAAAAATCAAAAGTGCCCATTTTGAAGGCTTATATGCAAGTAATTGGGCATACAATGGCTATGGGGGTCTGGGTACTGCCCTGGGGGACAAGTATCAATGAAAAAAGTTTGTAAAAAAAACGTCATTTTTAAATGAGCAGTGATTTATTGATGCTTAAAGTGAAAGTATAAAAATGAAAATTTTCTTTCAATATAGTGCCTGGGGAGTCCCCTTAGTCCACCTGTAAAGTGGAAAATCTGTACCGTGTATAGAAGATGCTGCAGGAATAATTGCACTTATAAAGCCCAAAAAATGACATTTTCCCTGCAAGCTTTCTTTATTTTGTAAGCAACGGCTTGGGGAGCCAGCCTGTATGATGAGGCCACAATGTAGTGCACGGGGAACAAGATTAGAGATTTTTTGGATAAATTCTGGTGTCTTTATCACAGACTTTGGATATCTATCTGCAGTCAAAAATTGCAATGATAAGCACCTGTCAAACAGGTGCGGAAAGATTGTTCTTTGGGTGTTAGTGGCCCCTTCACACTGTAACCCTATAGAGGTACTCTTGATGAAAGCAAGAATTGGCATTGCTGTCAAAAATTGCAATGATTTGCAACTGTCAAAAAGCTGCAGGAAAAATAGTTTGACAGCACATGCCCAGCATCTAAATGCAAGCTTGTCAAAGCTGCTGGCTCTACAACTTCTGCCTTTCCGCTTGGCGGATTCTGCCCCTTCCGTGAATTTGCAGAATGTGGAACAGAAAAGCTGCGCTAAATAAATTTAAAAATATATATGTTAAACCTGAAAAAAATAACTTTTCAGTATGAGCTATGAAGCAAAAAATAAAATAATATATGAGAAAAGTAGAACAATCCAAAGAACATATAAAGAATGAAATATATGTGATAGTTCTAAGTAAAGTCCAAAATGTTGAATGTTCAAATAGTTCAAGAATTACACCCAGTGAATTGGCATGAGGAAGTGTATCCCCAACTAGTGAATGGCATGCTTACCAGAAACATAAGCCAATTAGACAGATGGCTTAAACCCAGCCCAGGCCTTGATTTGAAAAAAGTTACAATATGATGAATTTGTATCAAACAGATGGCAAGCCCGAAAATGCAGATATCCTAATGAATAAGTGGAACATCAACCAGTGAGATTATCAAATCCAGCGCACCAACACCACACAGAGGGCCTTCTTACCAGATGGCAGGCTCAAATTGCAGATATCCTAACGAACAGGTGGATCGCCAACCAGTTGCGATGAGGCTAATGGATGGATGGAACAGACTCACAGCATTGAACCGAAGGCTCCATACATCGCATGGGTTGGATGAATACCAGTCCCCCAAAAAAAGGGGAATAATACCAATAGCCAGATACCGTATAAACAAATATATTAAAAAGAAGAAAATCACGTACAAACGAATTGTCTAATGTAGCTAAAAACGAAGCTGGCCGGCAACATTACGAAACTCCCGTCCTCCTCAATGGGGCGACGTGGTGACGTCAGCTCGTACCTCCCAGACGCGTTTCATCACAGAATGACATTTTCAATGGGGAATGGGCAGCGTGCTGAACTACCACCATATATAGACACACCAAGCCTCGCTCTGCGTCCCTCAGGGAGAGTTACAAAGTGCCATCTTAAGTGTGGGCACAACCCTTAGTTAAAAGTGTATATTAAAAAGGGTTGAAACAATATATCATCATTAAAAATTTGATAAAAAAATGTTGAAACAATATTTAATTATATATAAATGTAGCCTAATGGGGCCCATATAAATTGTCCCAAACAAAAATTAATGGTATTAAGTGAACCGTATAGTGCATAGGTAAATAACCTGAATCTTAAGTAACATCATATCGTCAGAGAATCTGATTAATAAAAAGATATATATATATATATATATATATATATATATATATATATATATATATATATTATCATATTAATCAGAATGAAAAACAAATATTATAATTCATCATAGTGAACAGTGAAAAATGAATTATTTTATATAAATGGCCGATTAAACCATAAATAGTGTTAAAATAATTAAAATGAAATTAATTATAAAAATTAAAAAATCCATAGAGAAAAGAAAAAAAATATAGAAATTATTAATAATAATGTGAATAAAATTAATAATTAATAATAATGCGGGTATTAATTATTAATTTTATTCACATTATTATTACTAATTTCTATATATTTTTTTTTCTTCTCTCTATGGATTTGCCCCATTGAGGAGGACGGGAGTTTTGTAATGTTGCCGGCCGGCTTCGTTTTTAGCTACATTTGACCATTCATTTGTAAGTGATTTTCTTATTATTAATAAATTAGTTTATACGGTATTACACTATTGGTATTATTCCCCCTTTTTTTTGGGACTGGTATTCATCCAACCCATGCGATGTATGGAGCCTTCGGTTCAATGCTGTGAGTCTGTTCCATCCATCCATTAGCCTCATCGCATCTGGTTGGCGATCCACCTATTTGTTAGGGTATCTGCAATTTGAGCCTGCCATCTGGTAAGAAGGCCCTCTGTGTGGTGTTGGTGCACTGGATTTGATCATCTCACTGGTTGATGTTCCACTTATTCGTTATGATATCAGCATTTTTGGGCTTGCCATCTGTCTGCTACGAATTCATCATATTGTGACTTTTTTCAAATCAAGGCCTGGGCTGGGTTTAAGCCATCTGTCTAATTGGCTTACGTTTCTGGTAAGCATGCCATAAACTAGTTGGGGATACACTTCCTCATGCCAATTCACTGGGTGTAATTCTTGAACTATTTGAACATTCAACATTTTGGACTTTACTTAGCACTATCACATATATTTAATTCTTTATATGTTTTTGGATTGTTCTACATTTCTCACATATTATTTTATTTTTTGCTTCATAGCTCATACTGAAAAGTTAATTTTTTCAGGTTTAACATATATATTTTTTTATTTATTTAGCGCAGCTTTTCTGTTCCATATTTGTTTTGTGTATATCCCACAATAAGCTGCTGCTTATTGTGCGGGGCATGCAAACTCCAGTATGTTGCATGTATTATATATCCTCTCAGGGTTGGGATAGCCAAACATTATAATGACACCAATAATTTGAAAGCTCAGTATCAGGTAAACAGGGGAGGAAAAAAAAAGTAATGAGGGATGGTGAAACTCCTAGTTAATATCACTTTTGCTATGCTATTTTGTTTACATGGTTGGAACGGGTTAGGGGACCCCTATGCGGGTTTTTACGTGAACAGTACATTTTTAATCTTGACCATTATTAAATTCACTGCTGTCTAAAAAATTTGCACAGCCCCCATCCACTTTTTTTTACCAATAACTTGGATATTAGCCCTAAAAATTTTAAAAATTGATTTGACAAATTTTGGCCCCCATTGACTTCAAAGCGGTTTGGATTTGGCATATTTTTTTTTGTTTCATACATTTTTATTGAATGAACATAAGAATATCATACAACAATCCATTGTAACATTTGGTGCTTAAAGGTACAGTAGATAAGAGCAACATTGTATATCTGCAGAATATTTCAAGTAATAATTAAGAGTTGTTTAATATATTTTAAAAATATACATACTGTATAGTTTATCTATATGATGCTTTTATATTATAGCTTGTAGATGTGAGGGTAGTATTGTTTTGACATTAATAATGTGGTTTTAGTAATTGCCAGTTTACGACTGACTTAAAAAAAAAGAAAAAATGGTGGGGTAAGGGGATAGTGTTGAGGGTTCGGTTTGTACCCAATTTTTTCCTCATTTCTTTATTCTTTTCTCTCTTCCTCTAATGTTAAATGTATTCTATTGTTGAATGGTGTTTTCTATATTTATACATTAATTGATTTGTAGGCAGAAGAGGATTTAAATTGTATCCAATTATACCATGTGTTAATATTATTTTTTCCTGTGATATGCTAATGAGCTCTTCTATTTTCTCTATGCTATTGATTCTGCTGAACCATTCCTTCTTGGAAGGAATGATAGTTGAACGCCAATGGCAAGGTATACAATGTCTCACTGCATTAATCAAGAACATGGATAACGATTTGAGGTATTGTTTCTTGGGGATAATGGTATGATGTAGGTGATATTGTACTGCAGTTCAGGTTTTCAGATGTGATTGAAGAGATGGTATCACAAACCATCTTCCAGAAATCCGGGATTTTGGGGCACGACCACCATATATGTAACATCGACCCTTCCTCTTTTTCACATCTCCAGCATCTATCTGACATCTGGGATAAGAATTTGTTTAATAAAACAGGTGTTCTGTACCATCTTGTGAGTATTTTGTACCCACATTCTTGTGTAGCTACGCTTAAAGATCCTTTATGAGCATACATGTATATGGTTTCTGTTTTGCTTGTGTCTAGCATGAATTTTTGGGGCTAATATGCAAGTTATGGGTAAAAAAGTGGATGAGGGCTGTGAACATTTTTCAGACAGCAGTGAATTAAATAATGGGGAGTACTTGGAAGGTCAGGGGTGGGTAGTGGGGTCCCCCAGGGTTCTGTGCTGGGACCAATCCTGTTTAATTTGTTCATAAACGACCAGGAGGATGGGATAAACAGTTCAAACTCTGTATTTGCGGACGATACTAAGCTAAGCAGGGCAATAACTTCTCCGCAGGATATGGAAACCTTTCAAAAAGATCTGAACAAATGAATGGGGTGGGCAACTACATGGCAAATGAGGTTCAATGTAAAAATGTAAAATAATGCATTTTGGTGGGAAAAATATGAATGCAATCTATACACTGGGGGAAGAACCTCTGGGGGAATCTAGCATAGAAAAGGACCTAGGGGTCCTAGTAGATGATAGGCTCAGCAATGGCATGCAATGCCAAGCTGCTGCTAACCAACTAAATAGAATATTGGCATGCATTAAAAAGGGGATTGATTCCAGAGATAAAATGATAATTCTCCCGCTCTACAAGACTCTGGTCTGGCCGCACCTAGAGTATGCTGTCCAGTTCTGGGCACCAGTCCTCAGGAAGGATGTACTGGAAATGGCAAATGAGGTTCAATGTAAAAATGTAAAATACTGCATTTGGGTGGGAAAAATATGAATGCAATCTATACACTGGAGGAAGAACCTCTGGGGGAATCTAGGATGGAAAAGGACCTGGGGGTCCTAGTAGATGATAGGCTCAGCAATGGCATGCAATGCCAAGCTGCTGCTAACCAAGCAAATAGAATATTGGCATGCATTAAAAAAGGGATTGATTCCAGAGATAAAATGATCATTCTCCCACTCTACAAGACTCTGGTCTGGCCGCACCTAGAGTATGCTGTCCAGTTCTGGGCACCAGTCCTCAGGAAGGATGTACTGGAAATGGCAAATGAGGTTCAATGTAAAAATGTAAAATAATGCATTTGGGTGGGAAAAATATGAATACAATCTATACACTGGGGGAAGAACCTCTTGGGGAATCTAGGATGGAAAAGGACCTGGGGGTCCTAGTAGATGATAGGCTCAGCAATGGCATGCAATGCCAAGCTGCTGCTAACCAAGCAAATAGAATATTGGCATGCATTAAAAAGGGGATTGATTCCAGAAATAAAATGATAATTCTCCCGCTCTACAAGACTCTGGTCTGGCCGCACCTAGAGTATGCTGTCCAGTTCTGGGCACCAGTCCTCAGGAAGGATGTACTGGAAATGGAGCGAGTACAAAGAAGGGCAACAAAGCTAATAAACGGTCTGGAGGATATTAGTTATGAGGAAAGGTTGCGAGCACTGAACTTATTCTCTCTGGAGAAGAGGTGCTTGAGATATTACAAATACCGTACTGGTGACTATGGATGGGCTATCTGTTCGAGTCGAACATGAGTTTGACTCGAACATTGGCTGTTCGCCCATTCAACGAACAGCGAACAATTTGGGGTGTTCTCGGCAAATTGAAAAAGCCGCAGAAACCCGTTAAAGTCGATGGGACACGAACATGAAAAATCAAAAGTGATAATTTTAAAGGTTAATATGCAAGTTATTGTCATAAAAAGTGTTTGGGGACCTGGGTCCTGCCCCAGGGGACATGTATCAATGCAAAAAAAGTTTTAAAAACACCCGTTTTTTCGGGAGCAGTGATTTTAATAATGTTTAAAGTGAAACAATCAAAGTGAAATATTCCTTTAAATTTCATACCTGGAAGGTGTCTATAGTATGCCTGTAAGGTAGCGCATGTTTCCCGTGTTTATAACAGTCCGAGAGCAAAATGACATTTCTAAAGGAAAAAAAGTAATTTAAAAGTGGTAGCGCTAGTGACGGCTATTAATGAATTGTCGGTCTCGGCAATACACATAAAAGTCATTGAAAAATAAATTTAAAAATGCATGGGGGTCCCCAAAAAATCCATTACCAGGCCCTTCAGGTCTGGTATGGATATTAAGGGGAACTCCACGGCAAAATTTTTAAAAAAATGGCGTGGGGTTCCCCCAAAAATCCACACCAGACCCTTATCTGAGCATGCAACCTGACAGGTGGGTAGAAAAGAGGGCGGGAGGAGAGAGCGCCCCCCCACCTGAACCGTACCAGGCCACATACCCTCAACATGGGAAGGATGCCCCCATGTTGATGGGGACAAGGGCCTCATCCCCACAACCCTTGCCCGGGGGTTGTGGGGGTTTGCAGGCGAGGGGCTTATCGGAATCTGGAAGCCCCCTCTAACAAAGGGGACACCCAGATCCCGCCCCCCCATGTGAATTGGTAAGGGGTACATTGTACCCCTACCATTTCACAAAAAGAAAGTGTCAAAATGTTAAAAAACCACAGGAGACGGCTTGGGACAAGTCCTTTATTAAAAATAAAAAAATAAAAAATAAAATTTTTTTTTAGCAATGTAATCCAATAAATCCACGCTCCTACTCCAGCGATGTAATCCAATTCTCGATCTCCAGTGATGGATGATCTCCAGCGACTCCAGTGAGGAACATGCACAGAATCCTGCCTTCACCGGAGGCACCCAGCCAATGACGTGGCGCTAGCTTGACAGCTCTTATGTAGCTGAGGGTGGGACCCCTGTCACGTGACCCCACCCCACTCTGACAAGGGAAAAAGCCGGAGTTTCCCAGTGACGTGTACAGGTGACCACGCCCCCTCTGATGCAACGGGAATCCTGCGTTGCATCAGAGGGGGCGCGATCACCCATACACGTCACTGAGAAACCCCGGCATTTCAAGGTCTGGTGTGGATTTTGGGGGGAATCCCGCGCCATTTTTTTTACATTTCGGTGCGAAGTTCCCCTTAAAATCCATACCAGACCTGAAGGGTCTGGTATGGATTTTTGGGGGAACCCCATGCAATTTTTTTTTTAATTTTTTGTGGGGAGTTCCTCTTAATATCCATACCAGACCTAAAGGGCCTAGTAATGGAATTTTGGGGGACCCCCACGCATTTTTTTTAATTTTTCAATGACTTTCAATGACTTTTATGTCTATTGTGGGGACCGACAATTCATTAAAATCCAGCAATAGTGCTAGCACTTTTAAATGACTTTTTTTCCTTTAGAAATGTCATTTTGCTCTCGGACTGTTATAAACACGGGAAACATGTAATACTTTACAGGCATACTATAGACACCCCCCAGGTACGAAATTTAAAGGAATGCTTTACTTTTATTGTTTCACTTTAAGCATTATTAAAATCACTGCTCTCAAAAAAACAGCCGATTTAAAACTTTTTTTGCATTGATACATGTCCCCTGGGGCAGGACCCAGGTCCCCAAACACTTTTTATGACAATAACTTGCATATTAACCTTTAAAATTAGCACTTTTGATTTTTCATGTTCGTGTCCCATCGACTTTAACGGTGTTCGCGAGTTCGAACAATTTTTTTGCCTGTTCGCATGTTCTGGATGTGAACCGAACAGGGGGGTGTTCAGCCCATCCCTACTGGTAACCCCACAATAGGGATAAAACTTTTTCACGAAAGGGAGTTTAACAAGACTCGTGGCCACTCATTAAAATTAGAAGAAAAGAGGTTTAACCTTAAACTACGTAGAGGGTTCTTTTCTGTATGAGCGGCAAGGATGTGGAATTCCCTTCCACAGGTGGTGGTCTCAGCGGGGAGCATCGATAGTTTCAAGAAACTATTAGATAAGCACCTGAATGACCACAACATAGAGGGATATACAAGGTAATACTGACATATAATCACACACATAGGTTGGACTTGATGGACTTTTTTCTACCTCACCTACTATGTAACTATGTAAGGTTACTTTGTGGTATAAGCAAGGAAGCTGAGACCACTGCAGTTCGTAAAATGTGCTTTTACTATACAAAGATGCTGTACATACAAAACTATTACCATATTAGGAATACAATACAAGACTGACAGATATCTATAACAAGCAAAATGCCTAGTAAATAAACAGCCTATGGTTTGTAACAGTAGAAATACACTTAAAAGTTACTTAGCTCCAGTTACTGTGTTCATGATCTCCGTTGCCCCTGGAGATCAGGCACCTTCTTCTTTGCGGATTACAGATTTGAGTGTCCTTCGGTGTTAATCCATGTTGAATTGCCTCCTCTATCAGTCTCTACTGCTTTTTTATTTTATTTGTTGACAATGGTTACAAAACAACCAAGCTGCCAACTGTCAACAGTTCCCATTGTTACCAAGGCATTTGTTTGAGAAACAGCCTCAGACAAACCTGCTCTCTGTTAGAATAGCAATCAGACTAGTTTTATCACAGTCTTATAGAAAAATCGTATATTTTATATCAAACGCAACACATTCCACCCTTGATTTTTCTCTCAGACTACACACAGAAAATCTCTTCATTACTAAACTCATTCAAAACATTCATTTTCCTTGAATGCAACCCCTCCCATATGTCTGTCACTGAGAAGGTGTCTCAGTCTTTGGATAAAAGTTCATTAGAAAGTAATTCATTTTTCCATTTTATTTTATTTTAATACATCTCCAAATTGTTGTTTCTATGTCTACTTGCTATGGGGATTTCCATTTTAGATTTATTAACCAGCAGCAGGTGCGGAGATCTCATACGGCTGCTTCTAAGCTGTTTTGTATTTTCTGACCATTGCATGGTCACATTTTCTAATATTTTTAGTATATATATGGCTTTTCATTCCCATTTTAGCCAGCTATGAGTAAGCACTTGGAGTAAGTGCGAAACGCATGAGCTATTTTTGTACCACCCCACAGTCGTGTTTTGTGTACCCCATGAGCCTGTATTTTGAATAAAAAGACGGATTTATCCATTCCAGTGTGCGGCTGTCCAGGTCTTCTTGTTCTCTTCTACTTGATCAGCATTCAGGCAGCCCCTGGGGCTCTTCTCTTCCTGGAGGTAATGAGACACAAGCACTCTGGTTTAAGCCCCTCTTTGAGCGGAGGATCCCACATCATCTTGTTTAATTCCTGGACTTTTGCTTCTTTATCCACCAGCTCAGAGGTATTCCCGGATTGCTGATTTCACTGTTCTTATCTTGTCCTCCAGTTTGTTTTCAAGAAAAGTTTGTCTACATATATATACCATTATGGATCATGCGGTTACGTCGACACCACTGGCTGATAGTGTGTACAGCAGAACTCTTACGGCACCTTCTAACAATCCGTTAAGACAATCTTTACAAATACACACGCCACAACTTTCTGACGATGATGGAGTTTTACTGATTCGCCATTTTAGGAAATTGGAACAATTCATGGCCAAGGAAGTTAGAGCTTATTGGAACATTAGCTTTTTAACAGAATATTTATCCCTAGCACACATCCCACGAGGATTGAGGATAAAGAAATTCCCTACTTCAGAATTATTTGACGATTAATTAAAGAAAGATTGGACTGACACCCTTGATACATGTTCATTTAAACTTATGAACATTTTGATTGCCTCAAAAAAGAAGGACTTGGAATTGTTAAAATCGGATATGTTTTCGATCCAAAAGGATCTCACAGCTCTACAAACCCACACTGGCTTTACAGACCTGGATGGACGATTAAACAAAAAATTGGATAAAATGGAGAGATCAGTAATTGACAGCAAAAGAGACAAGATGGCCCGGGATAAAAACGACTACAACCCCTGGCAAAAATTATGGAATCACCAGTCCCTGAGGATGTTCCTTCAGTTGTTTATTGTTGTAGAAAAAAAGCAGATCACAGACATGGCCAAAAACTAAAGGCATTTCAAATGGCAACTTTCTGGCTTTAAGAAACACTAAAAGAAATCAAGAAAAATAATTGTGGTGGCTATTAACAGTTAGATTTATAGAACAAGCACAGGGAATAAATTATGGAATCACTCAATTCTGAGGAAAAAATTACGGAATCACCCTGTAAATTTTTTATTACAAACACTAACACCTGCATCAGATTAAATCTGCTTGTTAGTATGTAGGTAAAGAGGGTAAATCATCACGCAGTGTTGCACAAGATGTTGGTTGTTCACAGTCGGCTGTGTCTAAAACATGGACCAAATACAAACAACATGGGGAGGTGGTTAAAGGCAAGAATACTGGTAGACCAAGGAAGACATCAAAGCGTCAAGACAGAAAACTTAAAGCAATATGCCTTGAAAACAGAAAATGTACAACAAAACAAATGAGGAACAAATGGGAGGAAACTGGAGTCAACATCTGTGACCGAACTGTAAGAAACCGCCTAAAGGAAATGGGATTTACATACAGAAAAGCTAAAAGAAAGCCATCTCTAACACCTAAACACAAAAAAACAAACTTACAATGGGCTAAGGAAAGGCAATCGTGGACTGTGGATGATTGGATGAAAGTCATATTCAGTGATGAATTTCAAATCTGCATTGGGCAAGGTGATGATGCTGCAACTTTTGTTTGGTGCCGTTACAATGAGATTTATGCAGACGACTGTCTGAAGAAAACATGCAAATTTCCACAGTCAATTATGATATGGGGCTGCATGTCAGGTAAAGGCACTGGGGAGATGGCTGTCATTAAATCTTCAATAAATGCTCAGGTTTACATTGAAATTTTGGACACTTTTCTTATCCCATCTATTGAAAGGATGTTTGGGGATGATGAAATCATTTATCAAGATGATAATGCATCTTGCCATAGAGCAAAAACTGTGAAAAAATTCCTTGAAGAAAGACACATAAGGTCAATGTCATGGCCTGTAAACAGTCCGGATCTCAATCCAATTGAAAATCTGTGGTGGAAGTTAAAGAAAATGGTCCATGACAAGGCTCCAACCTGAAAAGATGATTTGGCAACAGCAATCAGAGAAGGCTGGAGCCAGATTGATGAAGAGTACTGTTTATCACTCATTAAGTCAATGCCTCAGAGACTGCAAGCAGTTATAAAAGCCAGAGATGGTGCAACAAAGTACTAGTGATGTGTTGGAGTGTTATTTTGTTTGTTTGTTTTTCATGATTCCATAATTTTTTCCTCAGAATTTAATGATTCCATAATTTATTCCCTGTGCTTGTTCTATAAATCTAACTGTTACTGGCCACCACAATTATTTTAGTGTTTCTTAAAGCCAGAAAGTTGCCATTTGAAATGCCTTTAGTTTTTGGCCATGTCTGTGATCTGCTTTTTTTCTACAACAATAAACAACTGAAGGAACATCCTCAGGGACTGGTGATTCCATAATTTTTGCCAGGGGTTGTATGAGAGCAACAGGGTATATACAAGGAAAAGACCACCATTTGTCCCTAGTCGGCAACACAGAAATCGGGGAAAACAGGTCAGTTTTTCTGACCTTGAAACCGAAGCAGCAGATGACACCACCACACCTACCACTCTTCACTTGATCCGTCTATAGCCCCCTTGGAACCAGCAAGATCTGGCGATGACCGGAGCCCTGGAAACCCTGGGTCCCGACAAACCAAGAAGAAAAAATCCTCCATAAAAAAAACAGGAGAGGGGACAAGAGGCACAAGAGATCGGGACAATGTACATTACACTCTGCGGGGCAAGAAGTAATAATAGTGTCATCAACATTTCCAAAAGACCCTTAAACAGAGAAGAATTGGGTCTTTTAGCGAAGGGCCTCAATTTTTGTCCTAACAGACATTTTAATTTATTTGATACCATTTTGGATGTCAACAAATTTTTCACGTTCTCTAACTCTTAAGAAACATTATTTTGGATTTTCCACAGAGGATACTGAGGTCTCCTTTGATGGCTGCCATGCAGGTGAGTCTCCCCCTTCACCTATATTATTTACTGAAGTTTGTGCTTTGCATGACTTAATTGATTTGACACATGAATCGGATCTATCTCCCACAGATCCCACTGATGTTTAACATAAACTACCATTCAAAATCAGATCGGAGTTTTATCCAGTGGCATCCATGGGAAAGGATCTCGGTCTAAAAGATGGTGGAGGGCGACTTAACGCACCTGGCTCGCAGCTATCACAGGAAACCCACTAGCGATAATTTAACTTTAGATGAGAGACATGCATTTAAACAACTGATGGCAGACAACAGTATTGTCATCAGAAATACAGACAAGGGTGGGATGGTTGTTGTATTAGATTCAGATATGTATAAAATGTAAGCTTTACGTCAATTTTCTGATACACACACCTATTTACCACTCAGTTCGAATCCCACTATCCCTTTTTAAAAAGAATTATCCACCTTACTTGACAGGGCAGTGCAGGTAGGCCTTTCTTCTCAGAGGGATAAAGAATCATTCATCCCATTTACACATTGCTAGCCATATCTAATTTTTTTTATTTTATTTTTTTTTACTTACATATTTATGGCTTTAGTTTCACTCAATGAACATCAATATTGATCTTTATCCTTCCAATCCAAACATGGCTATACCTAAGGACGGACTTAAGTTGCTCTCCAATATTTAACAACATTTTTTGTTTTTACAACTCCCGTCCCATTCCTTTTCCTCCTCTCTTCTCTTTGCTGAATTATTATTTGAAGTGCCGTATTTTTTGAATTTTTCTCCAAAAGGTTCCCCTTTGTTCACTGGCAGCTCGCACATATATTTCGTTATACTTATATCCATATTTTTACAACTAAAACCAGCTGCTTAATACGAATGATTAAATATATATTTTTAAGACTTTGGAGAGCATTTCAATATAGTTCTGCTAAGGGGTGTCTGGATTGGCGTTTTTGCCTCATACGCCATTCCAGTACCCCAATTTCATTTAGTTTTGAACCAATATATGCACATGGATACATATATCTTTGTTTAATTACACATCCATGTGGATGAGTCCAAGTTTATGGTTCATCACCATTCTAGAAACATAATATTAATCTTGTATATGATGTTTTTTTATGGTTACAGGTACGTCTTTACCACATAACAAAAAAATTTCTTTATATATTCTAAATATATTTTTTGTACTTGTTTTTTAATGTTTGTCTGTGACATATTTGTTTTTTTCTCAGATCATGGGCTTGATGATTATGGACTATGTAGATCTAACAATCATGCTGTCTTGAGATCACGGCATCTGTTGTTGATTTATTACATATTAATTTTGCGTGCATGTCTTGCACATATTCACTCACATGCATTTACCCTCAGTCCTCATCTTATTATACATATACATATTTTTTGTTAGAATTGATTGCCCTGTGTCTATACATCTTTTTCACACATGATTAGTCTTTATTCAGATAACATATATATCACTGCCCATTTGTCACTACGCACATTCACATTTTGAAAAACATTTTTAGACCCTGGATAACCGGGTTATAAATTGTATTATTTGTTCATATTATAACACATATCACCACACACATTTTTTCACATGTGCTCATTCATTATATGTATATTTCATACATTTATGGATATCACATGATTTTAACACTTATTTTTATTTTTATCTTCTTCATTTTTTCACTTTATTTTATTTTATTACATCTCCAAATTGTTGTTTCTATGTCTGCTTGTTATGGAGATTTCCATTTTAGATTTATTAACCAGCAGCAGGTATGGAGATCTCATACGGCTGCTTCTCAGCTGTTTTGTATTTTCTCACCAATGGTCACATGTTCTAATATTTTTAGTATATATATGGCTTTTCATTCCCATTTTAGCCAGCTTTGAGTAAGCACTTGGTGTAAGTGCAAAGTGCTATTTGCACTTACACCACACAGTCGTGTTCTGTGTACCCCATGATCCTGTATTTTGAATAAGAATACAGATTTATCCATTCCGGTGTGCGGCTGTCCAGGTCTTCTTGTTCTCTTCTAATGACGTGGCTCTAGCTTGACAGCTCTTATGTAGCTGAGGGAGGGGCCCTCGTATAGCCACGCCCCCTGTACGTGGCTGTACGACGTTCCTCACCAATGATACATGACGCTTTCTAGCCTTACAAGGAAGAGGTGATCTGTTAGAGTGGCCAGGCATCGAGGAGTAGGTGAGAGTTGGTTTCTGACGCCTACATACCTCGGGTCCTCCGTGACCGCAACCCTTTACTGTGAGATCCAGGTGTTCGGTTTAATGTGCTTTGCTGTGCTGTGGAGTTTTATTCTGCTTATTTTGGTTTTTCAAAATGTGAGTTTAATAATTGAAGAGTGTGAGTGTTTACAATAAACTGGTTATACTATTTTACACTGGAGCACTATTTTTATTTACATGTGGAACGATTCCTGCATGCATTTTTGGATGTTTGGTTTGCCGATTTAACCCTTTTCGTGTGGTCATAAAAAGCACTTTAGCCTAACACGAGAGTGTAGGCAATTGGAGTTGTTGAGTGGATTTCTTTAGGGAGTGGGTTCACTCAACACCTGGGTGTGGTGGAAGCTGCCAAGAAGATATCACCATTCAAAGGACTTTATATATAGGATTTATAAATTGTTTATCTAAATCACTTGTCACTTGGTGGTTATACTGTTGATTTGAAATTTACACTTATTTGTAATATTACCTTAAGGGTAATTCTCTTTAGGGTAGCACCACTGTGTTTTATTGTTGTTCAGGTTTTATGCACGTTACAAAAACACTATATACACATTTTAATTTTTAAAGTGGCAGCTTCACATTTAAAATATACATTTTTTAGGGATTGAGTTTTATAAAAATTATTTTTTGTTTCCGAGGCGCAGTGGTGGTAAGCATAGTTGAGGGGGGCCGTGTTATTGCAATACCAACATTTGGTGATATGACAATAACTTGCATATTAACCTTTAAAATTATCACTTTTGATTTTTCATGTTCGTGTCCCATAGACTTTAATGGTGTTCGTGGGTTCGAACAAATTTTTTGCCTGTTCGCATGTTCTGGATGTGAACCGAACAGGGGGGGTGTTCAGCCCAACCCTACTGATGACCCCACAATAGGGATAAAACTTTTTCACGGAAGGGTGTTTAACAAGACTCGTGGCCACTCATTAAAATTAGAAGAAAAGAAGTTTAACCTTAAACTACGTAGAGGGTTCTTTTCTGTATGAGCGGCAAGGATGTGGAATTCCCTTCCACAGGTGGTGGTCTCAGCGGGGAGCATCGATAGTTTCAAGAAACTATTAGATAAGCACCTGAACGACCACAACATACAGGAATATACAAGGTAATACGGACATATAATCACACACATAGGTTGGACTTGATGGACTTGTGTCTTTTTTCAACCTCACCTACTATGTAACTATGTAAGATTACTTTGTGGTATAAGCAAGGAAGCTGAGACCACTGCAGTTCGTAAAATGTGCTTTTACTATACAAAGATGCTGTACATACAAAACTATTACCATATTAGGAATACAATACAAGACTGACAGATCTCTATAACAAGCAAAATGCCTAGTAAATAAACAGCCTATGGTCTGTAACAGTAGAAATACACTTAAAAGTTACTTAGCTCCAGTTACTGTGTTCATGATCTCCGTTGCTCCTGGAGATTAGGCACCTTCTTCTTTGCGGATTACAGATTCGAGTGTCCTTTGGTGTTAATCCATGTTGAATTGCCTCCTCTATCAGTCTCTACTGCTTTTTTTATTTGGGCTTTTGTTTACCAATTTGTTGACAATGGTTACAAAACAACCAAGCTGTCAACAGTTCCCATTGTTACCAAGGCATTTGTTTGAGAAACAGCCTCAGACAAACCTGCTCTCTGTTAGAATAGCAATCAGACTAGTTTTATCATAGTCTTATAGAAAAATTGTATATTTTATATCAAACGCAACACATTCCACCCTTGATTTTTCTCTCAGACTACACACAGAAAATATCTTCATTACTAAACTCATTCAAAACATTCATTTTCCTTAAATGCAATTCCTCCCATATTTCTGTCACTGTCCGCCCTTCATCCCACAAGCGTAGCAGCCAACTCAAGATGGGCTCCCCGAACCTTTGTTTGTATTGTTTTGCCAACTCGTGGAGTTCAGTTTGTGTAAACTCCCATACTTCTTCAAATTCAACATCTCTGGGCTTGCGATAATGCACCTCCCCATCTGCCATATCCTCTCTATCATGTTGTCGTTTCCTATGCTTAGTAATGAGATTTCTGGCATATTTTTTCTTTCCCACTAGCAGTTCATCATCTGAAATATCAAACTCTATCTCCTCATCCTCACTATCATTTGAGGAGAGCACATCCTCACAATCCCAGTTTTGGGATATGACAATGGCATGTACCCTGGATTTACTAACAGGTTTACAGCCCTTCCTTTTCCTTAAAGTGGATGTAAACCCAACTACTGCCATGGGGGTTATCTATAAGGATATACATGCCTCCTGCATGTATCTTTACCTGTCAAATGTCTCCCCTCTGTCTGTTATGAGACCCGAAAAACTGCATATTCTGTGGGTGGGTCTGTTGTCTGGAGCTCGGTGGGTGGAGTCGTGATGTCAGTAGACTCCCCGCCCACCTCCACACTCCTTGTCAATATGCATTTTTTTCCTGTGTATTTCTAACACTGAACTTCTGCTGAACTTCTGCTATGATCTCTAACATCCTGTGAAAAGACAGGAAAGTAACCACATGACTTCAGCATGCCAAATCATGCTGAGGTGTGGAACAGCCAATCCTTGCAGAGCTGCTGAAGAAAGGAGTGGGGGAGGGAATTAAAAAATAATGCCTGTGTCTTAGGCTGTCACTCACAGCAAGGGGGAGTATTTGACAAAGTTTTTCTCAGTTTGTCAAGATTTTTCTCACTGAACAGTAAAAGAGGATTGCTCAGAGATGGATTAACTCTGTGTGGCAAGACTGGGCTCAAATGATAGCAAATCTTATACTCTATAGTATGATATAAAAAATAAAAAAAAATTCGTAAAATGTGCTTTTACTATACAAAGATGCTGTACATACAAAACTATTACAATATTAGGAATACAATAAAAGACGGACAGATATCTATAAGAAGCAAAAGACGGACAGATATCTATAAGAAGCAAAATGCCTAGCAAATAAACAGTCAGTGGTCTGTAACAGTAGAAATACACTTAAAAGTTACTTAGCTCCCACCCTAACCTTACGATTCTTACAGAGAGTGGAGTCCACCAAGACGTGGAGACTGGATGCCCCATTCTTGCTGATCCTGTAGATCTAGCAAGCATCAGGCAAGCCCTTATGGACTATTTCTACCAGAATGACACACCTGAGGTGTCTCCCATGGTTCAATGGGAAGCACATAAGTGCATCATAGGAGGACACCTCCTTGCTATAGCAGCTAGGAAAAAGAAAGTACATCAAGCGTTGATAATATCTTTTTCAGAGAAAATAGCTAGGCTGGAAGCCCAACATAAATGCTCTCAGGCTCTCCAAGTAGCTACGGAGTTAGCAGACACGCAGGCTCAGTTAGTAGAGGAACTGTTTAAGAAAGCAAACAAAGGTTTTGTCCTGTCACATAAACTGTTATATGAACAGAGCAATAAGCCAGGTAAGCTACTATCCAGACTCACACAAAAGCGTACAGGGGCCCACACAGTGCACCATGTGACGACCCACCTGGAACGATCTACTCCAAAAACAAAGAAATAGCACATCAATGTCTGTGCTTTTATAGTGAACTTTACAATCTTAAAGGGGCGAGCCAGAACCAGAACCCTACTGCAGTTGAAACACGCTCCCGGTTGATAAAGGACTTCCTTACTACATATAGCCCTACAGCCCTGTCAGAGACCGACCGGACTGCATTGGAAGCCCCTCTGTTCTCCAAAGAGTGGACGGATGCCCTAAAAGCCACGAAACCTGAAAAATGTCCAGGACCGGATGACTTCTCAGCACAATATTATAAAAGCTTTCCAGATCTTCTAGCCCCACGTTTTCTTAAAGCCTTTAATATGCTGGCCACTACCTCCTGCCCCTCAGAGACCCTACGAGAAGCCTATATTTCTATCATTCCGAAAGAAAATAAAGACCCGACTAATGTGGCTAATTATCGGCCGACCTTACTTCTAAAGGTGGATGTCATACTCTTCTCTAAAATCCTGGCCAATCGACTTGCATTTCATGTACCGGCCTGGATAGGCTTGGATCAAGTGGGTTTAGTCCCTGGCAGGGAAGCCAGGGACAACACCATAAAAGCCCTGAATCTCCATCATTGGCTCACCTCCTCTCAACTGGAGGGATTTTTCCTGGCAATGGATGTGGAGAAAGCTTTCGATCGAGTGGCCTGGGATTATATGGAAGCAACACTAATATCTCTTGGTCTAGGGAACAATATGTGTGCCTTTATAGGATCCCTTTATGTGAACCCAAGAGTCTGAGTCAACGGCAACTTATCGGACGCCTTTCCCATCCACAATGGCACTAGGCAGTGGTGTCCTCTCTCTCCCATACTCTATATCCTGACCCTAGAACCCTTACTACGATGCATCCGAAACAATCCGAACATAAAAATCATAGCAGTCCACCAAAGGGAATACAAAATTGCGGCCTTTGCGGACGACATCCTGCTCTTTCTTTCCTCGCCACTGACGTCCCTACCTAACCTTATGCCTATCTTAGACCTTTTCCAGCGTATCTCGAATCTAAAAATCAATCTATCCAAATCGTTTGCACTAAATGTCTCATTACCAAATGACCTGGTGCAACAATGCCACGCGAACTTCCTGTTTAAATGGGAGAAAGAGTCCATCACTTACTTAGGTATCCAGCTCCCAGTCAATCTTAAAACACAATACTAAAAACTTCCTTTCTGAGCTAAAACTTATACAACAAGATCTATTGAAGACCTTTCATGGTTCGGACGGGCCTCTTTCCTGAAGATGACAGTCTTACCCCGTCTACTATACACAATGCAGACCGTCCTGATTCACTTACCACCCGCCTTTTTAACAGCTTATAAGAAGGTGTGTAGATCCTTTATTGGGGGTACAAAACCAGCTCATATAGGGGAAAAGGCAGAATTGGTCTCCCGGCTTGCAACGCTATTATTGGGCTGTCCACATCACTAGAGTGGTGGACTAGAAAGTTCATGCCCGTTGTAAAAGCTGAGTGAACCTTAAGAAAATGACTGCAGAAACTGAACTGGGCTCGATACACTGGGTAGCTTTACTGGAGCAATTCTCCAAGCTTTTGGTAGGGCATGTAAGACCCAAGCAATGTCAGCCACAGACTCACCGATTACCCCCATTAGAGGCAATCCAGACTTCCCCCTGGGTCTACCGAAATCCTATCTTTTAAAGGAATGGCCCTACGCACAGATGCAGGCTAAACACTTCTTTCACAGAGGCAAGTTTCTAAGGCTACAAGATTTTGCTACATTATCCAACACTATCCCCTCTTGGTCTTATATGCAACTAAAACACTTTCTAGATGTCCCAGTGAAAAATAGCCTGATTCATTAACCCTCTCACGGTGTTCGAATCTCTATGTTCAAGCTCTTCACCCCAGAGCCATGTGATTTCGGCCCTATATGCCTCTATGTTTGGAAAACCGTACTCCTCTCTATGTTCAGACCACGCATTTTGGGAATCAGCCTTAGACATGGAGATAGGAGAAACAAGCTGGGACCGTATCCACTTGTACATACACAAAGGCTTTCTCAATGTCAATACACAAGAAAATGGGTAAAAGCTTAAAACTAGATGGTAAAAAACCCCACAAGTGCTTCATAAGATTTTTCCAACAGTGCCAGATCACTGCTGGCAATGTGAAATGGAGGTAGGCACTCTTCTTCATGTCTGGTGGTCCTGCCCTCTGGTTCAGCCATACTGGCGTAGGGTGCATGAAGTTACTACGGTTATTTCTTCACTCCCACTGGAGTTTTCACCAGGACAATACCTACTACACTTATCCAAAATCCCCCCAAAAATATACTTCAAATCGATAGCCATGCATTTGATAAACGCTGCTAGGCTCTGTATACCGGTGCATTGGAGGTCCACGCGACCGCCTTCACTACGCGTTGATCGCATAGCAACAATGGAGGAACTGATTCTCACCTTACAAGATAAAATCTCGAGCTTCTCAGCTATCTGGGAAGCATGGATCACATACAAAAATTCCCAGCCATATCAGGAATTGATGCAACATAACGTGTAACATATTATCATAACATAGATTTATCTCAGATGGTCCTCCCCAGGGATCCAGGGGACCCAGTAGATGTAACGCATGGACAGTAGACGTAGCAGGTGGGATCCCACCCCCTCTCCACATCTCCTCCCCTTCCTCCCTTTTTTCTGTATTCATTCTCCCTCTTCACCACCCCCCTCCCCTTTCTTCTCTTCTGTCCTTTATGTTATTTGAGCCTTGTGGCATAACCGACATGGAGCTTGGGGCAGATGGTAGTGTCTGATCCTGAACCCCGGGTCCCCAGCCACAGAAAAGAACAATTGGGAAAGGTGGAACTAGCATGTGTGTGCTCTGGCAGGTAGTTCCAATAGACTCCTAAAACAGTAGTAAACCAACTTGAGAGGAGACATATTGAATCGAGGAGCATATATACCCTAGAGCATTGACCACTATTTTTGGTGCAAATGTGTTGCTTACGGAACTTGAGTATTTTCTAGATAATTACTGTACTCCGAACCTGTAAACTAATGCTTGGAACATTCCAAATGGAACCTGTTACCCAATTTGTTACAATGTGTTATATATTTCTTTAAATATGTAATAAAATCTTTATGAAACAAACAAAAAAAGTTACTTAGCTCCAGTTACTGTGTTCATGATCTCCATTGCTCCTGGAGATCAGGCACCTTCTTGTTCGCTGATTACAGATTTGAGTGTCCTTCGGTGTTAATCCATTTGAGTCACCTCCTCTATCAGTCTCTACTGCTCCTTTTATTTGGGCTTTTGTTTACCAGTTTGTTGACAATGGTTACAAAACAACCAAACTGCCAACTGTCAACAGTTCCCGTTGTTACCAAGGCATTCGTTTGAGAAACATCCTCCGACAAACTTCATCTCTGTTAGAATAGCAATCAGACTAGCCACTCAGTGAGCGGGTGAGATCCGAGGAAAACAGATCAGAGAATGATGACACCGGGTCGCGGTATGCAAACCACAGAGCAAAGATCTCCAGGGCTGGGAAGGGGAAGGACGGCTTACAGAGGTTGCAGCACAGTAAAAAGCGTGGACCCCCCAGGGATAGAGAAAGGTCTACAATCCCCCAGCCGGAACGGTCTGGGATATGGAGAAACTCCAATGAAAGCGGACTCTGGAACAGAGAGAAGGAGAGATGGCCCATCTAAAGTGCAGCAGAACTCCCAGGTACAAGAGCAAATTGCATTAAAGACCCAAGTGGTTAGTAGGAACAGGGGAGACAGGACAATATTGAACCTCAGTGAGGAAGTATCCACAAAGGATAGGACTCCCCCAGGGTCGGAGGAAGAAAGTGTGGGGGCTGATATGGGAAAGAATGTGGATGGACCAGGCTCCCCTGGAGAGGGATCAGTAGCACAGACCAAAACCCCTAGCTTTGTCCCAATACAATATGGAGATAAACTATCTGTAGGGACAGGTGGGGGTCTAGAGGGTCTGGAGCTGGACATTAGAGAACTTTTAAGAGCCCTTCCCACTAAATCAGATATCCAGGAACTGATATCAGCAGTGGAACAGTCGTGTCAACAAGCAGTGGAAAACCTCAGAGAGGATACACGTGCAATTGGTCACAGGGTGGAGTCACTAGAAAATAGTCATGAAGCAGTGGTACGAGCAGTAGCAGACATTCAAGACACTGTAAAACAACATGAGGAAGCCCTGAATTTCTACAGGGACCAGTTGGACGTTTATGAAAATAGAGATCGTAGACAAAATATTCGAATAAAAGGATTACCTGAAACGATTCAGTCACCTGAATTGCTCCCAACTGTTCAAAGACTATTCCGCCAGATAATGGGGGACTCATCACCAGAGAACATTGAGGTGGATAGGGTTCACCGTGTCCCCCCTAATGTAACCCCAAATTCTGAGAAGCCAAGAGATACCATATGCAAATTACATATATATACTGTTAAGGAATCAATTATGAAAATAACTCGAAACAAATCTGAAATTATTTTGGACGGAGTACATGTATCTCTGTACCCTGATTATCATGTAGGACCTTAATGCAACGACGGGCTGTTAAACCTCTGTTAGAGGCTCTACGCGCAGTAGAAACTAATTATCGATGGGGATTTCCGTTTAGCCTCGCGGCCTCTCGAAATGGCAAGACAGAAACCCTGCGCACTAAGGATGATTTGCAAGTGTTTGTAGAGACTTTAGATTTACACCCAATTGACTTTGTGGACTGGAGGAAGAATAATTTTATGAACCCCCTACAACGCCCTGCCCAATGACAACAAATGCCCAATAGATCCCAATGTAGAAATCAATCAAAGGGACATAAGGAAATATGATAGACCTGATGGGGTTCACTTTGTGGGGAAATTGAGATAGAGGGGGGAGGGGAATAGGAAAGGGAATGGTTTGAGGATTCATTTCTTTAATTTTTTTTTTTAATATTTAACTGTTTACTTGTATTTGAGGTCTACATTCACAGTTAAGTGTGCAAACAGGGATTGTGTTTGTGTGTGTGTATGTGTGTGTACATGGGCTCACGTATACACCCTTTGGAATGTATGTGATTTCATGATATACCTATTGCATATACAACAACAGAGATCTGGTGGATCTCATATAAAAATATGCACACAAGATATATATATGTATGAGAGCACACGTTCCTTACACACGGTTGGTGATGGACAGCACTTATTCATTTATTCATATGTACCTCTGTGATTGGGTGCGTTGTGGCACACCTGTATGTGTGTATGTGTGTGTATATATATATATATATATATATATATATATATATATATAATATATATATGTGTGTGTGTGTGTGTGTGTGTGTATATATATATATATATGTGTATGTATGTATATATGTATATATGTGTATGTGTAATATGCATGTATGTTTTTCACAGTCAGTTGTGCAAACAGGGAGTGTGTTTATATGGGTGGGTACATGGACTCATGGATACATCCTTTGGAACATGTGTGACCTCATGATATACCTATTGCATATACAACAACAGAGATCTGGTGGACCCCATATAGAAATATACATTTATATATTTTTATTTTTTTTATTTTAATAACCTAATCTAACACTAGGAGAGAGTTGTAAAGATGGAGGATAAAATACCCTGCGTCCCCCCAGTGTTTAAAAAGACATGAAATTTGGTGTTTAAGAGGATAAGCAATGGAGGGAGGGGACGGGGTGGGAATATGATATTATCTTCAGAATGGAGGTGTTTGTCAAGGTGAATAATATATAAATATGTGGGGGTGGAATATGTGTGTACATGGGCTCATGTATGCATCCTTTGGAACATATGTGACTTCATGATATACCTATTGCATATACAACAACAGAGATCTGGTGGAACTCATATAAGAATATACACACGGGATGTGTATATGAGCACACGCTCTTTACACACAGTTGGTGTTAGACAGCACGGATTCATTTATTTATTTACACATACTTCTGTGATCAGGTATGTTTTGGCACACTTATTATTATTATTATTATGCAGGATTTATATAGCGCCAACAGTTTACGCCGCACTTTACAATATAAAAGGGAGACAATACAGTTATAATACAATAAAATACAAGAGGATTATGTACTTATGTATATACATGTATATTTCTCACAGTCAGTTGTGCAAACGGGGACTGTGTTTATAAGTGTGTGTATGTGGGCTCATGTATACATCCTTTGGAACATATGTGACTTCTTGATATATCTATTGCATATACAACAACAGAGGATCTGGTGGATTCCATATAAGAGTATACATATATATTTTTTTAGTAATTTAATCCGACATAAAGAGAGAATTGTAAAGATGGAGGATAAAAACACCCTGTGTCCCACCAGTGTTTAAAAAGACATGATGTCTGGTGTTTATGAGGATAAGTAATGGAGGGTAGGGACGGGGTGGGAATATGATATTATTTTCAGATTGGAGGTGTTTGTTAAGGTGAATAACATATAAATAGGTGGGTGTTTATTTTTATTTTTTTCTCTTCCTCTCCTCTTTTCTTCCCTGCTCCTTCTCCCCCCTTTTTCCCGCATTTATAGGGGAAAAGGGGGGTTACCCCGCATAGTGTATATGAGTAAGAGGGATGATAGTGAAGGTCTCTAGGGAGGGGACAAATAGCCGGATGCAGTTCTAAATAAAGGGGAATATATTATGATGCTCGGGGGGAGGGATATATACTAATGCGTGGGAGTAGGCCAGGTCCGATATAAAGGACTTGATATCCTGCGGTGTAGCAGGAAGGTGGAGAGGTCTGGGTCTCAGAGTTCTTTATCATTTAGTACATATTCCCTAAGGTGGAATATTGGGGTGGGGGAGAGTGGGTGGGAGAGGGGGGGGGGAGAAATGGGGAGGGAGGGATGGTGTGGGGGGGTTACTTCTCTTTTTGGAATTCTTCCCTTTTTTTTTTTTCACCCCCCCCGGGGACACCTGCTGGGAGCAAAGAGACACTCTAGCTACTGGATGATTATATTGGGCAATAGTATTATCGGATATGGCAGCCCCAATAAAGGTGATATCATATAACGTGAGAGGTTTATGTTCACCACAAAAAAGGGGTCGTCTTTGGCAGGAACTATGCCACCTTAGGGGTGACGTGGTTTTCTTGCAGGAGACACACTTCGTGAAGGATTCCATTCCAAACATGCCCGTGCATGTGTTTAACCAGTGGTTTCATGCACCATCCCCGATTGCGAGAGCAAGGGGGGTAACAATAACCTTTAGAAAGACATGTCCAATGGTTGTAATAGTCTCACAAATAGACCCAGAGGGTCGCTTCCTGTTTGTAAAGGGAAGACTACACGGCTTCTGCTATACATTTGCCTCAATATATGCGCCAAACACCGGAACGGTCAACTTCCTTGTAAAGACTCTGAAGCTGTTGGAGGAATTCAGGGAGGGCCTTTTGATGCTGGGGGGAGATTTTAACCTTACTCTAGATTCAAAGATAGATACGTCAACGGGCAAAACTCACATATCTTTTAAAGCGTTAAAGCATCTAAAACAGCTCTTACATTCCTTTCACTTGGTGGATGGATGGCGTGTAACACATTATGGGAAAAGGGATTATAGTTATTATTACAAAATACACAATACTTATTCTCGCCTAGATATTTTTTGGTGGACTAGTTCTATCTTGAAAGGACCCGTTCTTTCACTTTAGAACCATTAACAATTTCAGACCATGCTCCGATTACCGTGACTTTCCTTCCAATTTCTGCAGGCCACCTAGAACGAACTTGGCGGTTGAATGAATCCTTACTGGACGATAATAAAGTGGTGGAGGCTTTAACTTGTAAGATTAAAACATATTTTGAAATAAATATGCCTGGAGAAGTTTCAGAGCAGGCTGTTTGGGAAGCACACAAATCAGTGATTAGGGGGGAACTGATAGCACACGGGTCACGGATAAAAAAAGAGAAACAAAAAAAACTAGTAGATTTATTGAAAGAGATAAATGAATTAGAAATCAAACACAAAAGACACTTGGACCCAGCAGATTCCCAACAATTTGAGGACCTGAGACATAACTTAGCACAATGCCTAGACCGCAAAGCTAAAAACAAGCATAGATACTATGCGCATCGGTTTTATGAGCAGGGCAATAAATGTGGTCGGCTACTTGCTAGACAGCTTAAAAAACAGCAAGAATCCAGGCATGTGCATAGCCTAATAGTCCAAAATAAAAAGATAGTAGAATCTCAAGCCATTGCGGCAGAATTTCACAAATTTTATAAGGCTTTATATAATATTCATACTGTTTTGCCGAATGCGACGAGAGAACAGCGTAAATTAGAAATTTGAGAGTATATAGAAAATTCAGAGCTGCCCTCGCTGCTGCCCACGGTAATCGAGGAATTAGATAGACCAATTTCTATTAATGAATTAAACGAAGTAATATCGAGTCTGCCAAAAGGTAAAAGCCCAGGACCAGATGGACTCACCAATTCATATTATAAGAAATTTATTAGCAGATTAGGAGGCCCGTTATGTAGCCATTTTAATTCAATTAATGCCTCCAATCCATTACCTCCAGTGGCCTTGTTGGCATACATAACGATACTTCCTAAACCAGGGAAAGATACTCAGCAGTGTGCGAACTACAGACCCATCTCCTTGTTAAACTCGGACACTAAGGTTTTAGCAAAAATGTTGGCTCTTCGGTTACTGGATCATATAGTGAAACTAGACACTCTGATCAGACAGGATTTATGAAGGGCCGTGAGGCCAGAGATAATACCATGCGGGCATTACACACCCTTCATTGGATGCAACACGGCCCTGACAAGGCCCCAAGAGTGATATTGTCAATGGATGCCGAAAAGGCGTTTGACAGGGTGAACTGGGGATTCATGACGGAGGTGCTAAGGGGGATGGGTCTGGGGGAACGCATGATGGGCTGGGTTGCAGCATTATATGCGACACCGAGAGCGATAGTCAAAGTAAATGGCACACTGTCCGATTATTTCCAAATACGTAATGGCACAAGACAAGGGTGTCCATTATCCCCGCTGTTGTTCGCTATGATATTAGAACCATTTCTTTGCAAAGTGAGGGGAAACATTAAAATTCAAGGGGTACGGGTCGGATCAGTTGAATATAATGTCTCGGCATATGCCGACGACTTATTATTCTATCTTTCATCACCACAGACATCACTACCGGCTTTGATGGCAGAGGTCTCTAAGTTCGGAGACTTATCTAACTTCAAAATAAATTTTGAAAAGTCTGTACTGTTACCTAGTCATGTCCCCTTAGGGATGAAAATGATTTTGCAAATTTCTTATCCCTTTATTTGGAACAAAAACTCTTTGGCATATTTGGGAATACATATCACAGCAGATCCTAAACTACTGTATGATTTAAACTATGGTTCCTTAATGAAGGGGGTAATGGGGGACCTGCAGAAATGGAGGGGCCGGTTATTAACGTGGTTTGAAAGGGTCAGCGCCATAAAGATGAGTGTACTACCCAAAATAATTTATCTTTTCCACACAGTCCCAATTACACTCCCACAAAGTTTTTTTAAAACCTTACGTAAGGCCTTCATAGCATTTGTATGGAGTGATAAACATCCCAGATTGGTGTATGATGTTTTGCGTAGAGGCAAATTGGAAGGAGGAATGGGATGTAGCTTTATATTATAGAGCAATGTCTTTAGTGCGGATCCTGAACTGGTGCCACGACTCTGCAAAGAAAATATGGGTCTCCATAGAGCAGATAATGGCAGGCAGGAAGCTGGCCGGAATCCCGTGGATTCCGAGTACAGACAGGGGTCTTTCAAAATGGACGTCACCATTAACAAAGGGCACACTCTTAATTTGGGATAAATTAAATCAATCAGGAGACTATGCTCCTCGGATATCCCCTCTGACCCCATTGGAGGGGTACCCATGGTTTCCTCCAGGGGAGGAGGTGGGATTTTTTGGAGCCTGGGGGAGGGATGGGGATACGACATGTGGCAAATTTGCCCCCATGGAACATTAACCCCCCTGCGAGATTTGACATCGAAAATGGGGAGGATACCTATGGAGGAGTGGAGATACCATCAATTGGGGTGCTTTTTCAAAGGTCTGAAACCCGGGATGAGACCAGTGAGTTCTCTTACTGCTTTTGAATCCATGTGTGTAAAAATACCCACTGACAGACACTTGATGTCACAGATGTATAGACTGATTCTCGCGACACAAAATCGAACAGTTCCATACTTTATTAGAGAATGGGAAGGAGAACTAGGTTATAATCTTACCACAGCACAAATTAAGAAACTATTTAATTTGACGCACTCTACATCTATAAGCTCTCAGATTCAAGAAATGTCATATACATTTTTTAATAGGTGGTATTGGACCCCAGTTAAGATAGCAAAGAGGTTCCCGATGGCAGACGCCAGATGTTGGAGAGGGTGCAGACAGGAAGGCACCTTTCTCCACCTATGGTGGTCTTGCCCTAAGATTAAGGTGTTCTGGGAAGCAATCGCTTCTTGGGTTGAAAGGTTATCCCCCGGATCAATAGAGGTGATGCCCTGGAACTTTTTGTTTCATGGAACTTCAATGTCTGTTAGAGCTTATAAGAATAGTGTTATTCCACACTTACTAAATGCTGCTAAATCATTAATACCTAGGCTATGGAAACAAACTAGAAGTCCAACCTTGGCGTACTGGAAGAAAGAGGTTAACTTAATAATGGAGGCCAAAAGATGGGTGCATGCAGCAAAAGACAAGAAAGATAAAAACATTGAAACATGGGCAGGATGGGTGCGCTGCTTGAATGAGATTGGATAGAACAACGTTGTAAAGAGCAGTGTGGTCTCTGGGTTCGATCGTGGGTGTCCCGGGGGGGGGGGGTTATATAATTTTTTTTTTTCTCTTCTCCCTTATTAGTTTTTTTCACCTTTCACCTGCGGATGAATACGGCGAAGGGATAAGAGGTGGGGAAATGGGAAGGGATAGAACACTTAGGGAGGAAGGGGGGCACAGAAGAGAAGGGATAGTTTGAACAGATATAGTAAAGGGAAGAGGGCATATTTACTCACTGATTATGAAGGATGTATGGCTCATGGAAGCCTCATATAGTTCTCTATATTTTTTTTTTTTTTGGATATTAAGGTTGACGCTTAAGAGTGATTTGAATTGGCTTAGTAGCCTCCTAAACAGAATTTTTTTGTACAGGCTGAGGGTTTTTTTTTTCTCTCTATCACAAGGACAGAATGACTTTTCAATTTTGTGGATTTTGAAGGGAAGTGTGGAGCACAATGGGAACACTGTATTTAGAGGAAGAGATGAGACGACTGTGGGAGGGAGCACTACTGGTGTAGGGGTGGGAGAAATAAGGAAGGGGGAAGGTGTTTAAATTTTATTGGGTTGTTTTTTTTGTGCTTGAAAGGGGGAAGAATTGTTAAGAATTGTTAGATGTTAAGATAAACTTGTCTATTTGGATAAACTTGAATATTGTAGATTCAAAGTATGAAGTAATGTATATAATGGAAAATTGATAATAAAAAAAAAAATTGATATGAGGTGTCTCTGTGGGGTTTTTTTGAGCATAGGTTTTCTAGGCTCGTAGGGGGTCTTATCCATGCCTGAAATGTTTCCTGTCTAGTTAAGTAGTGTTTGATTTGCATATAGTTACATTGTGGAATTGAGCGTGGATTAAGCTCATTATTGAGTTCTTCTTTAAAATAGGTATTCTCTTATCTAGAGAAGTGATTGGATAAGACGACCCTATGAGGCCAGATTTTGGAACCTAGTCCTGGGGGGAAGTCTGGATTGTCTCTTAATGGGGTAAGTGGGCCTAACCAAGGTGTTGGGTTATTGGTTTTGAAAATTTCTCGAAAGATCTCTAATGTAAGGCCTAGCAGAGGATGTAATTTGATAGCAGGATGTTTGTCATTTGGATGTATCCATGGTAGGGCTCTTAGGTTGTGAGAAAGTTGTTGTGTTCTAGTGTTACCCAGTCTTTGATTGATTGATGTATATTCCAGTCCACTATTCTTGCTAACAGAGCTACCTGATATTATTTGCGTAAGTCTGGGAGTGCTATTCCACCGTTGAGCTTAGGTAGGGTAAGGCTTGTGTATTTAATTCAGGGTGGTTTACTCCTCCGGATGAATATCGAACAGGCACGTCGGAAAGAGGCAAAGAATGTTGCTGGTATTCAAATTGGTATAGTTTGCATGATGTATAAGAATCTGGGTAGGATTATCATTTTAATTAATGAAGCTCTGCCAAACCAGGAGACATTTATAGAATTCCAATGTTTTAGGTCTTCATGCATCTCTTTGAGGACAGGGGAAAGTTGCATTTGAATAGATCTGAAAGTTTGGTGGGAATTTGGATACCTAAATATGTTTATTATTATTGTATTTTTGGCCCATGTAAAGGGAAATTTTTTTTGGCATAGTGACACTGAGTTTGAATGTAGAGTGATATTTAGGGCTTTAGATTTAGAGTGGTTGATTTATAAGTTTGTTATAGATTGAAAGTGTTTTAGGTCTTGTGAGAGATTTGGAATTGATATATGTGGTTCAGAGAGAAACAGTAGCATATTGTCAGCAAATGCTGCCATTTTGTATGTATGATCATGTATTTTGATCCCTTTATGTCTGGATTAGATATTAATCTATTTAGCAAGGGTTCTAGTGTAATAACGTATAATAAGGGTCATCCTTGTCTTGTACCATTGCAAAGATCAAAGGCGCACGACAGGTGGCTGTTCACACGTACTCTTCCTGTTGGGTTTGAATATAGTGCACGTATATACAGTATCTCACAGAAGTGAGTACACCCCTCACATTTTTGTAAATATTTTACTATATCTTTTCATGTGTCAACACTGAAGAAATGACACTTTTCTACAATGTAAAATAATGAGTGTACAGCTTGTATAACAGTGTAAATTTGCTGTCCCCTAAAAATAACTAACAAAATAACAAAAATAACACACAGCCATTAATGACTAAACCGCTGGCAACAAAAGTGAGTACACCCCTAAGTGAAAATGTCCAAATTCAGCCCAAAGTGTCAATAATTTTTGTGTCCACCATTATCTTCCAGCACTGCCTTAACCTTCCTGGGCATGGAGTTTACCAAAGCTTCACAAGTTGCCACTGGAGTCCTCTTCCACTCCTCCATGACAACATCACGGAGCTGGTGGATGTTAGAGACCTTGTGCTCCTCCACCTTTCCTTTGAGGGTGCCCCACAGATGCTCAATAGAGTTTAGGTCTGGAGACATGCTTGGCCAGTCCATCACCTTTACCCTCAGCTTCTTTAGCAAGGTAGTGGTCATCTTGGAGGTGTGTTTGGGGCTGTTATCATATTGGGATACTGCCCTGTGGCCCAGTCTCCAAAGGAAGGGGATCATGCTCTGCATCAGTATGTCACAGTACATGTTGGCATTCATGGTTTCCTCAATGAACTGTAGCTCCCCAGTGCGGGCAGCACTCATGCAGCCCCAGACCATGACACTCTCACCACCATGCTTGACTGTAGGCAAGACACCTGGTTGCCGCCACACACGCTTGACACCATCGGAAACCAAATAAATTTATCTTGGTCTCATAAGACCACAGGGCATGGTTCCAGTAATTCATGTCCTTAGTCTGCTTGTCTTCAGCAAACTGTTTGCGGGCTTTCTTGTGCATCATCTTTAGAAGAGGCTTCCTTCTGGGATGACAGCCATGCAGACCAATTTGATGCAGTGTGCGGCGTATGCTCTGAGCACTGACAGGCTGACCCCCCCACCCCTTTAACCTCTGCAGCAATGCTGGCAGCACTCATATGACTTTTTCTCAAAGACAACCTCTGGATATGGCTCTGAGCATGTGCACTCAACTTCTTTGGTCGACCATGGCGAGGCCTGTTCTGAGTGGAACCTGTCCTGTTAAACTGCTGTATGGTCTTGGCCACCTTGCTGCAGCTCAGTTTCAGGGTCCTGGCAATCTTCTTATAGCCTAGGCCATCTTTATGTAGAGCAACAAATCTTTTTTTCAGATCCTCAGAGAGTTCTTTGCCATGAGGTGGCATGTTGAACTTCCAATGACCAGTAGGCGAGAGTGAGAGCGATAACACCAAATTTAACACACCTGCTCCCCATTCACGCCTGAGACCTTGTAACACTAATGAGTCACATGACACCGGGGAGGGAAAATGGCTAATTGGGCCCAATTTGGACATTTTTACTTAGGAGTGTACTCACTTTTGTTGCCAGCGGTTTAGACATTACAGGCTGTGTGTTGAGTTATTTTGAGGTGACAGCACATTTACACTGTTATACAAGCTGTACACTCACTACTTAACATTGTAGCAAAGTGTCATTTCTTCTGTGTTGTCACATGAAAAGATATCATAAAATATTTACAAAAATATGAGGGGTGTACTCACTTTTGTGAGATACTGTATGCTCTCATTTGAGGTAGAAGCACAATACTGCATCCATGTAATCCCACGTTTTCTCAGCATGGAGTGAGAGAAAAAAGCCATGTTTATTTGTGGATGTGAGCCAGTGGTGGATGTTTAAAGCCTTAATCAAATTATCATGACCTTCTCTTCCTGGTATAAAACCAACTTGATCTAGTGTTATGAGGGATGTCAGTAAAGGTTTAAGACTATTTGCCAGTATCTTCGCATAGATTTTTATGCCAACATTTATGAGGCATATTGGGCGATAATTAGTGGCTTGAGATTTGCCTTCTTTGGGTAATACTGTTATACGGGCTTCTAGAAGTTGAGCTGGAATTAGTTTCCCTGATTTGAGTGAGTGGAATGAATTTAGAAATCTTGGTTTCAAGATGTTTAAAAATGTTTTGTAGTATTGTAGGGGAAGACCACCAGGGCCTGGGGCTTTGCCCAGTTTCATGTCTTTGATCGCTTTTTCAAATTTAGTGTCAGAGATAGGGGCTTCAAGAGCACGCGCCTTATCCGCTGATTTTTGAGAGGAGCTGTATTTTTGTAAAAAGTCTTGTATAAGACTTGTTCTTTTTTCAGAGTTTCAAGAACATTTGTGGTTTGATGTTATGTTGTATTAAGACTGGTAGTATAGTTCAAATTGCTTAGCTATTTCTTCATCAGAAGATTGTTAAGTGCCATGTTTATCCCTGATTTGGTGAACCGTGGTGGCTGTTTTTTTGTGTTGTACTGCTCTTGCAAGTAGTTTTCCACTTTTATTTCCTTGTTCATAATATATTTTATGTCTAAGGATGTATTGTCTTTTTGTTTTCATGTTTAATTCCTCTGCAAGTTGGGATCTAGCTTGTGTTAGTTCATTAAGTGTTGATAGGGCCATATTTTATTTGTGTGCTGTTTCTGGTTTTTGGATCTGGTTTGTGAGTGCATTAATTTTAGATTGATGTTCTTTCCTAATTTTTGCAAGCTTAGCTATAAATTCCCCTCGTATGACACATTTATGGGCTTCCCACTGATTGAGGAGTGATGTCCCCTCTGATCAACCCTGAAATCTTTTTATTTATTTATTTATTTTAATTTTTTTTTTTTTTAGTCCAGTACTATACCATCTCTCCCACCTTTTCTTTTTCTTTTTTTTTAGGGACAAGAGAGAACAAAATAGAGAGAAAATACCATATCAAATAAGGTAGACTAGCAGGACTAAATCTACTTCCGGTAAACTATTTTTTTTTTCCCTACCCCTCACCTCCTGACCCACACCCTTCACCCTCACCCAACTACTCCTAATTCTATAAAACTCCTAATCCAATAAAAAAAACAAAGAAAAAAACAATATAAGGGGTACACACACTTCCTCTAAATTTTCTCGAACTCAGGCATCAAATCCAAACGAAAGTCACACAAGAAACAATATACATTTAGAATGTCTACCCTTAAACAACAAACCTCTCCACTATCGCTGAAACTCTTGTCCATAAATACAAAAGGATTTAATATTCCCGAGAAAAAATCTCAGTTTCTCAGGGAATTTCACAAACAAAAAGCTGATATCGTAAGCATTCAAGAAACACACTTTAAATCTGACAAAATTCCAAAACTCTATGACAAAGGGTTTCCCCTAGCATATCATGCCACCAATCCAGATGCTAAAAGCAAAGGAGTCTCTATTCTAATATTCAAACAAACACCATTCCAGATAGCAGATTCCTTGCATGATCCTTTGGGAAGATATATATTTTTTAAACCCTTGCTGATAAGCGCACAACAATGTACGCTGCCACAATGGCACAGCTGGGCAAATGGGCATAGAGGTACGTCCCCTTTAAATCGCGGCATAGTGGTCCCGCGGACTCAATGTCTGCTGGGGGCCTGCGATCATGTCACGGAGTGTCAGAACGGGGAGATGCCTATGTAAACAAGGCATTTCCCTGTTCTGCCTAGCAACATGACAGAGATCTACTGCTTCCTGTCATCGAAAGCAGTGATCTCTGTCATGTTCTAGTGAGATAATCCCCCCTACAGTTAGAATCACTCCCTAGGACACACTTATCCCCTTGATCGCCTCCTAGTGTTTAACCCCTTCCCTGCCAGTGTCATTTACACAGTAATCAGTGCATTTTTATAGCACTGATCGCTGTATAAATGACAATGGTCCCAAAATAGTGTCAAAAGTGTCCGATGTGTCCGCCATAATGTTGCAGTCATGATAAAAATCACAGATTGCTGCCATTACTAATAAAAAAAATTATAATAAAAATGCCATAAATCTATCCCCTATTTTGTAGACGCCATAACTTTTGCGCAACCAATCAATATACACTTATTGCGATTTTTTTACCAAAAATATGTAGAAGAATACATATCGGTCTAAAAAAAGAAAGAAATTCATTTTTTTATATATTTTTTGGGGATATTTATTATAGCAAAAAGTAAAATATATTGCTCTTTTTTTGTTTATAGCGCAAAAAATAAAAATCGTAAAGGTGATCAAATACCACCAAAAGAAAGCTCTATTTGTGGGAAAAAAAGGATGTAAGGGGAGATAGGTGACTACCCAATAACAATTGATAACATATATTCTCCCAACACCAGGTGATTGGAGAAAAGCCAATGTAGCACCAATATTTAAAAAGGGCCCAAAATGCATTCCTGGGAATTACAGACCAGTTAGCTTAACATTAATAGTATGCAAGCTCTTGGAGGTGATGATAAGAGACTATATACAAGATTTTAGTAACGAGAACGGTATCATTAACAGTAATCAGCATGGATTCATGAAGAATCATTCTTGCCAAACCAATCTATTAACCTTCTATAAGGAGGTGAGTTGCCATTAAGATAAAGGAAGGCCCATAGACGTGGTGTATCTGGATTTTTGCAAAAGCATTTGACACAGTTCCCCATAAACGTTTACTGTACAAAATAAGGTCCACTGGCATGGACCATAGGTTGAGTACATGGATTGAAAACTGGCTTCAAGAGCAAGTTCAGAGGGTGGTGATAAATGGGGAGTACTCGGAATGGTCAGAGGTGGATACTGTGCTGGGACCAATCCTATTTATTTTGTTCATAAATGACCTGGAGGATGGGTAAACAGTTCAATCTCTGTATATATATCAGAAGAACTAAAGGGATTTTAACGGTGCAGGTAGACTATACATACGGGAAACTATATATCTTTTTTCTTTTAAAAAACAAGTTTATTGTTTACAATCAATTACAAGGAAACATATATGTTGTCTAGGGTAACAAACACTTTTTCTTTTTACAGCAATATAAGAACAAGGTGGTCAAACGGGATGAAAAGGGTATATTGTATATTAACAGATGATGATTATTGCATACTAGTCCGACATGTTTCGCATTGTCGCTTTTTCAAGGGATATGCAACTGGTAATTGTATCATCCAACACTTTTAGTGATTCCCTAAATTGACCCCACAGAGCCTCGTCAAAACCAGCGCGTGCAGGCCCAACCAAGCAGGGTAGCAAGGAGGCTAAATTGCAACCACAGGGAGCAGAAAGATGAAGACAGGTAATTAATTAAAGCTGTAACCAAGGATGCAGATGATCATCGGTATCAGTAAAGTTGTACTTACAGGGGATACTTGGATGGTAATTGAATGAAGCAGTCACTCACACTGCTGGGGTCTTAGCTTACATCCTCCGGCGCTGGCCAGCAATCTCTGTATTTGCAGACAATACTAAGATAAGCAGGGCAACAACTTCTCCGCAGGATGTGGAAACCTTGCAAAAAGATCTGAACAAATTAATGGGATGGGCAACTACATGGCAAATGAGGTTTATTGTAGAAAAATGTAAAATAATGCATTTGGGTGGCAAAAATATGAATGCAATCTATACACTGGGGGAGAACCTCTGGGGGAATCTAGGATGGAAAAGGACCTGGGGGTCCTTGTAGATGATAGGCTCAGCAATGGCACACAATGCCAAGCTGCTGCTAACAAAGCAAACAGAATATTGGCATGCATTAAAAAGGGGATCAACTCCAGAGATAAAACGATAATTCTCTCGCTCTACCAATCTCTGGTCCAGCCGCACCTAGTGTATGCTGTCCAGTTCTGGGCACCAGTTCTCAGGAAGGATGTACTGGAAATGGAGCGAGTACAAAGAAGGGCAACTAAGCTAATATAGGGTCTGGAGGATATTAGTTATGAGGAAAGGTTGCGAGCACTGAACTTATTCTCTCTGGAGAAGAGACGCTTGAGAGGGGATATGATTTCCATCTATAAATACCGTACTGGTGACCCCACAATAAGGATAAAACTTTTTTGCGGAAGGGAGTTTAACAAGACTCATGGCCACTCATTAAAATTAGAAGAAAAGAGGTTTAATCTTAAACTACGTAGAGGGTTCTTTACTGTAAGAATGGCAAGGATGTGGAATTCCCTTCCACAGGCGGTGGTCTCAGCAGGGAGCATCAATAGTTTCAAAAAACCGTAATGACCGCAACATACAGGGTTATACAATGTAATACTGACATATAATCACACACATAGTTTGGACTTGATGGACTTGTGTCTTTTTTCAACCTCACCTACTATGTAACTATGTAACACGAAGCAAGTATTCTTTCGCCAAATAGCAGACTTACTAACTTCTTTTGCCTCAGGCATCCTTATTCTAGGTTCAACGTTTCCTTGAACCCAATCCTGGATACATCAAATGGTACATTGACCCTTCCTTTCAGAGCGCTAAAACAAAATAAATTACAACTTAAAAGCCACATGCTACACGACATCTGGAGAACTCTAAACCCCCACAATCAGATCTCAACCTCCCAAAAAACAATACAATTAAACCCACGACCTTATCAGACCATCAACCAATCACCAGGACACTTGAGTTCCCAGAAAAAATAAGAAAAACCAAAACATGGAGATTGAACACATCAGTCCTCAAAGATCCTGTAGGTATTCAACACTTTAACAAATGCTTAAGGGAGTACTTTTCACAAAATGATAATGATGAGGCATCTTTTGAAATGTTCGGCTGAACCACCGTGAACAGAATCAAGGCATGTTCTGCTCAGCGCTAATCTGGAAATGCCCCAAGCTAGTTGGAGTAAGTAGACTTATGTGCACCTGGAAGATTCACCTACAGTCAATATTTGGTGATTATATAAACCGAATTCACCAAAAGAAAATTATAGATGAAATAGTGGCGCTAATCCCCAGGTGGGGAGATGCCAGACACTCTTATCCAACCAGACGTGACTAGAGAAAAAGTGAAAAAGCATATATTGCTAAATATCCCAAAAAGTAAAAATTAATATTAAATAAAATTCAATATGAGCTAATATAAATTATAACACTCAGTGAAAGTGATATACAAATATATAAATCCAAGAAAAAATATATAATGAAAATTGAGCACAGTAAATATCTATAAAGTCCAGAAACCAATCAATCGTGAAAAATAATCATGAAAATATTTGAAGAAAGTCCAAAAAAAGAGTGAGGGTGACTCCAAAACTGCTCAGCTGTGTTTTCAAACATCCACCACACCTCTGTAACGTGAATCCACTCCCTGCTGAAATTCAAGCTCACCAGCTGTTAAGGCCTCTCATTCTCATGTTTGGCCTGACAGAGCTTCTAACCCACTTACATGGGGGTTAACATGCGAGCATACACCTCCACTGCTCCATAGGAACACCGCTTTTCTCAGGTTGGTAGTATGACATAAAAATAAAAGAAACTCCAATAGTGTAATCTCATTTAAAAGATTTAATCACACATAAAACAACTTGTATTGAACTCACATTTAAAATAAAATAACAGGCAAGTCACTTCACGGCAAATGGAGAACTCCCACAGCACAGCAAGCAATGGCAACCAAACTAACAACAGGCAGGCCACGGCAGACCCAGGAGGTGTGTGTGCTCACGTTCGTCTCACCCGTCCGCAGCACTCGTCCCTTCACTGGAGCTCCGCTCTGTCCCCCTTCGCTCCCTCCTCTAGCACTCGTGTGAGATCGCCGTGTAGCTACGCCCCGACATGTTTCATCATAAAGATTTAATCATGAACCCCATGATCGACGGGTGAGACGAACGTGAGCACACACACCTCCTGGGTCCGCCGTGGCCTGCCTGCTGTTAGTTTGGTTGCCATTGCTTGCTGTGCTGTGGGAGTTCTCCATTTGCCGTGAAGTGACTTGCCTGTTATTTTATTTTAAATGTGAGTTCAATACAAGTTGTTTTATGTGTGATTAAATCTTTTAAACGAGATTACAGTATTGGAGTTTCTTTTATTTTTATGTCATACTACCAACCTGAGAAAAGCGGTGTTCCTATGGAGCAGTGGAAGTGTATGCTCGCAACTGCACTCGTGGCAAAAAATATATCAAATAAAGAAAAAATAATATAGCACATATAATTGCGACACTAATCATATTGTAATTTAATGTTATAAAAAATGACCTTTCCTTTTCAATCTGCAGCCACTGTAATTTTCTGAGGATGCATTGCAATATGGCTACCTGGAGTTGTTCTGTACACAGAGTGTGTACTGACCACTCCCCAGACACATAATTTCCTGCTTGCGCTATTGGCTCACCAATTTTCCCAGAAGTCTGCCTAAGATATAAATCATATTTCAGGCATTCCCTGCAACAAAAATGTCATTTTGAATAGATACTTTCAATAGGAGCATGTCTAAAGGGATGCAGGCCCAGCAGATTTCCTCATTGGTGCCCTGCAGCTGCACACCTGACAGTTAATTATGAAACCACTCCCATTAGACCCACTCAGAACAGAGGCACAGACAAACACACATAGATTTCTTCAGAATAACAAAAGGTAGGAATCTGCAACAAAAGTTGTTATAATCCTTGCAATGTAAATCGATCACATATGCATTTACAGCGCCAGAGAATTTGTGTTCTGGGTCAGTAGTCACTGACTTCTACAATCTTTTATGCAGACTTGTTATTTTCTACACAAAAAAAACAGCAACGTGTTAATTAACTTTAACAACCCAAGAGACAAATTTACTTCATGGAAGTTTCATTTATTATTCTAACCTTGTAGAATGTAAATTTGCAACATCAGAGACCTTTAAACAATGTTTAAAGTGCTGTGTTTCATCATAAAAGTTAGAACACATATCTGTACTTTCAGGGCTAATTTTCCACTTGTTCAGTGCTAATAAATATAGAAGAAAAAACATAGCCTACATATCACTAACTGAAATTAACTGACTAATATGTATCACTTATGGAAATAAATTATCTTGGTTAATAGTTGGTATATAAATTGGGCATAAGAGCCAAAAGTTTACTGTAGTATTATAATTATATATGGATATAATCTGATTGTAAACTGTTAAAGATTAGTATATTGAGAGGCAAATGAAAAATAGGTACAGAAAAATGCATAATATCCAATTACGGTATATGGCATAATAGCCATTAGTGGACCTGAGTTCAAAAATGAAGGTTATATAGGGATAATTAAAAAACTTTACATTAAAAAAATAGTTCTTTATTGAGAGAATAATCCAAGCATGTACAATGAAGTACAGAACAAAACAATTTGTGACTTATTGATGACAAGCATTGAAGGGACAAACATAACGCAATATTATGTACAAAGACCAGATCTGTATTAAATATAGAACTGATGTTACATCACACTCAACATTCAAGAACATTATTGCAGCTTATCACGCAAATAAAAAGGAGAAAAATAATAATGGGAGTAATATTGAGTTGGTAGGGCAACCACATATGAAGGAGTAACAGTTTAAACGGTAAATTCAGTAGCCTGAGAGATTGTCATATACCTGGTTGAGGCTGAGCTGAAGGGGAGGGCTTTTCCTTACACCTTCTGTCCTGTTTCTCCTGGAGGTGGTGACAAGATATAACAAGGCACGGAGTGGCATGGGTGCCTGATTGGAGATCCTGGATGGAAGGTACTTGCAGCAGGTGCCAAACAGCAGGCAGACTTGTGGACTGGCAGATGCAGATGCACGGCAGCAGGTGCAGGATAGAAGGCAGACTGGTGGACTGGTAAATGTGGATGCATGTCAGTAGGTGCAGGACAGCAGGCAGACTGGTGGACTAGCAGATGTGGATGCACAGCAGCAGGAGGTACAGAATCGGATCCAGAGCAGAGTCAGGGTATGATATCAGGTGAGCAGAGAAGGCACCAGAATGGTAGGCAAAAGGCAGTCAGGTCACAAAACGGGACAGCAACAAAGTATCAGGAAGTACTTTTGTTTTTTACCAGTGTCTGCAAGGTGGATGGCATGGTTTGTTTGAGCTCTCTGAGCTCCAGGTCTTTAGTCCCACAAACGGTTCCAAAACGAATCAAGGCATTGACCGATCGGATTAATTTGACACAGGCTTTTATGCTTAGATAAATGGTACCGAAGCCCCACAAAGAAGACTCAACATCCTTCAAGGTTTTGCCTGTGATGTGGCCTCCGGGCGCTGGACCATGCAGAGTGGAAATCCTGGACACTACAGTGCTAAGGCATTTCCTGTAGGGTGCTGTAAAGGTCCAAGGGAGTGCACCCTAAACATGGAAGGGTGCCCAGTCCTTGAAGGTCCAAGTGACAGGAACCTGCCGTGAATGGTGAAGATTGGGCCCTTAGTTTCTAAGTGGCCCTGTACCTGGAAGGGTAAGTGAAACCCCTTTATTTTATTATTGTGGGGTGTCCCAATGATTGTAACAATCAGTCAAGCTAGCTAAAGGCTGGACACCTGTGAGCAATGACCATATGGGGGAGTTCTGGGCTATCTGTGGGTGTTTGCAAAGTGTACCCTTTTTGCTAGTGTCTGGCTGTTTTTTACCTGTATGATTGCGCATGACGCTGCACCATTTCGCCTTGGTTGGCCATGGCGTATGTGCGTTCACAACAGTGCCGCTGGGCTCAGCAGTTTGTTTGATGGCCATGGCACATGCGGCTCCACTGCACATGTGCCGAAGCCTTTATCTGGGCGCATGAAGATTTGTGTCGTGCGCGAATACAGTCACGCTCCTTCCCCTGGACCATGCATGCACACGCACGCATAAAACGTTCTGGCGCACACCCAGCTTATTTAAGCTGTGTAGGCCAAGCATATGGTACTTCCAGAAGGCAGCTGTGGGACACAAAGCAGGCTCTGAGCAGACATTGCAGTGGTTCATTTTTCCTTACCTGGGTCACGTGAGTCACCAGGTGTTGCTTGGCAGGCTAACTAGCAGGGTTGTTGCATAAGGAGTTGGTGAGCCCTATTAAAGGGTCTCCCTTCTGAGGTGTTTTAATAAACACCCAAGTACTCTTTGTTTGCGGCTATTTATGTCTTCCAAAAAGAGGAGCGAGACTAACACCACAGGGAAGGGCACACCTATGTCATCAGTAGTTCCTGATGAACCTAGTAGTATCCCTAGTGTTGTATCCCCTAAGGCACCAGAGGCTTCCAGGCAATCTGAGCCGCTGCGCCTATCTGGTATTGTGCCTACAGTCAACGCTGCTGCTTCACCCTTTATCACTAAGGATGAAGCCTTAGCCCTAGCCGGGTTAGAGCACAGGATTGCCGGCATGATTGCCTCCAACCCGCAGGGTGGCAGGAAGCATGATAGATCCCCCTCCCCGGAGTCTCCTAGTCTGGAGCAGGATTGAGTTGAGGATGGGGAAGAGCTTAAAGCTCAGGATTCGGTGGAGTGCCTGGCAGATGAGTCTGCTTCCAAGCAATCTGGACAAGAAGATATCCAGTCGATGTCTGCCTCTCAGTGGCAGAGGCTTTTGATCCTGACTCTGACCAAAATGGTTCGTTCTCCCTTTAAGTTGCCTCTTGCAGAGGTGAATTAGCCCCCCTGGTCCTCTTTTGGATCTCTGAGGACTTTTCAGTTCGCACAGACTTTCCCGCTACACCCCCAGTTGGAACAGGCGGTGTATGCTGATTGGGACCATCCTGACAGGACATTTTTGCCTCCTAAAAGGTTTTCCCTTTGATATCCCATGGATTAAAAGTTCATTAATAAATGGAGCATGCCAGCTGTAGATGCAGCAGTCTCTTCCTTAAACAAGAACTTAACTTGTCCGGTAGATAACGCACAGGGCTTGAAAGACCCCGTTGACAAGAAATTTGAGTTATTATTGAAGGCTTCCTTTTCTTTGGCCAGATCAGCTATTCAGCCAGCTGTTGCAGAAATTGGTATTTGCCAGTCCATAAAGGATCAGGTCAAATGGCCTGATAGGCCTAACCAGGACATATGATCCAGATGATCTGTACATATGATCTGCCTGAAAGTAAGACAGATATTCCTTGAGCGCTGTGTTTTGCTGTTGATGCTTTAAAGAATTCAGTACAGCAGGTTTCTCATCTGGCTCTCTTGTCTGTACATATGCGCAAACTTTTATGGCTTAAGAACTGGTCAGCCAAGCATCCTTGTAAAAAGTTATTGTCAGGTTTCCCGTTTCATGGGGAGCGTTTATTGGGTGATCACTTAGACAAATATATCCAAAAGATTTTCGGAGGGAAGAGTTCTCTACTTCCTGTGAAGAAAAGCACCAGACGTCCCTCGTTTAAAAACCCAGGGACTGCTTCCTCAAATGTTTCAGCGTCAGGGCGGTTCCGCCGCCAACAGGATGCTAGGGCCAAGGGCAAGCTGCAAGGCCAGGGCCAGAAAAGGCCCTGGGTCCAAAATTCTTCTAAAACCAGCACCAAGCCCTCCTTTTGAGGGGACGCCCCCACTCTATCGGGTGGGGGGAAGGCTGCTGCACTTTGCGGACATTTGGAAATCAACAATTCAGGATGAGTGAGTCACCTCAATTATATATCGTGGTTACAAGCTGGAGTTACGGGGGGTTCCCCCTCAGAGGTTTTTAATTTCAGTAGTTTTTATTGGTTTTATATTCACAGAGACAAAGTAAGTTCAAAAAAGACAAAGGGGAACATTTGGTACATGTGACTTGAAGAATACATATATTGGCCAACATGGCCTAACATAGAGTGAGATAACATATGACTTACTCAAAGGATACAGCATAGGTTATACATGTGTAGTTGCAAAGGAGCGTTACGTCAACAAACAACGCTAACTCCGACATGTTCCCAGGTCGGAGTTATAAGCTTGATAGCGGGTCGGTGATGAGTATGGGTTTTTTGTCCCCTAGCTTTTAGCTAGTAATGGAGAGGAGAGTGATAGCAAGCTCCCCCAGCCACCCCTAAAGGGATCATGCTGTGGGTGGGGGATCCCCCCTCCCCTCGACTCCATTAATATTTGACCCAAGTCTCCACTCAGGAGAGTGAAGTGAGAGTATGTATTGTGTAGAAATGTTAATACTTTAAAACAGGAAAAATAATTACCAATATAAGCAGAATTGAAACTCGGTTGTTAGGAGCGGGAATGGAGGCGAACTCAGATAGCTTGGAGAGTAAGAGTTCTGGAGAAACTGAGCTCAAGTGTTGTTGTACCATGAACATCTGAAGCATAGTAAAGAATTCAGGATTGGCCTTGTCTTATATACATTGTCATGGATCGGTGGGTAAAAAGATTAGAAAAGAAGAATTAGAGGAGGGAAGGGTGCAAGGGAAGGAGATAGGAGGAGATGGGGGATTCAGTAGGGTCATTCAGAGCCTTATTCATTAAGAGGGTTCGACGCCTGGGTATAAAGGGATATGACAGTACTTGGCCCAGGGTTCCCAGATTAGTTCAAATATACTGGTTTTGTCTTGTATAATGCTTACTATTTTCTCCTGCGCCATGATCCAGGATATTTTATGCTTCACCGATGTGATTGGAACCAAAGTTTTTTTCCAATGGGCAGCTATTGTAATTTTGGTGCCCAGCAGGATGAAGAAAATAAGTGCTTGAGTGTGTTTGTCTACTTTATTTACTTTAAGGTTAAGGAGTGCTATGTCTGGTGTTTGGGGGACCTGTACAGTCGTCACTTTGCGTATCAAAGAAAATACTTTGTTCCAGAGACCCCTTATGCATGGGCAAGACCACCAGATATGAAACATTGTTCCTATATGGTTGCGGCTAAGCATCTGGATAGATCCTAGCGAGGAGGGAGGGAACCCTGTACCAGCGGGTCAGAATTTTGAGGCTTGCTTCAATCAGGGAGACATTTAATATACCTTTGAAGGAGCGTTGGAAACAGGTAAACGTAAACCATTTATCCTGGTCCCAGGATATATCAAGGTCGCTTTCCCAAGAGAGAGCGTAGGAGGGTTTGGACATATCTGAGGCTAGGGAGGAATAGATGATGGAGATCCCGCCACTCTGATCCATGATGTCCGAGCACCATGATTCATAGGTCGTGGGCCTGGGGGGTTCTGGTTTATTAGGCCAGATCGAGTGGAGGAAATGTAGTATTTGCGAGTATCTGTACTTTTTGGAGGATAGCATCTCTAGTTTGCTAATGCAGAATGTGATAGGTATGGGGCCTGTGGAGGTGAAAAAGTTCCCTATTCTGAGTGGTCCTCAGCTAAATGCTAATATGTTCATTCCTGGTGGAAAGTCAGGATTATGGAACATGTGTGTTAGGGAGCAAAGGGCTGAGATCAGGGAAGGGTTTTTGTGTATTTGATCGCACAGAGCTAATGAGAGATGGGAGAGAGTGGGAGCTAAAATAGGGTGTCTTAGTTTAGGAGGTGACCATATTAGGAAGTCAATAGTGTGGAGGGGAACTGCTTGTCTTTCCATTGAGACCCAATCAGGTTTTGGACCTCGTGAGTAGACAATAGAGATCTGGGCCAGCTGTGCGGCTTGGTAGTACCACCAGATGTTGGGTAGGGCAAACACCCCTTGAGATTTGAGTCTAAATAGAATAGAATATTTTTAGAGCATCTTCTGCCTTTTGGTCCCCAAATAAATTGTAGAATTTTAGATTGAAGCGTATGCAGTTGTGATTTCCGAATTGGGATAGGTAGAGATCTGAATAAGTACAGGAGGCGAGGGAGGAGGGTCATTTTGATTGCGTTTATGAGGCCTAGCCAAGATAGGTTATGTTTAGCCCAAATAGTAAGGTCTGATGTTAGTTTGTGGAAAGTAGCTGGGTAATTAGAGGAACATAAGGAGTCTATTCTAGGGGGCAGATTGACCCCTAGGTACAGGATTAAAGTCGAGCACCAAGAGAACGGAAAATGTCTCTGTAAATTGCTGAGTAAATTGGAGGGGACAGTGATGTTTAGTGCTAATGATTTTGAGACGTTTACGAGGAGGCCGGAGATTTTGCCAAATTTATCAAGCAGGGAGAAAATGTTGGGCGTTGATATCAGTGGAAAGGTGACAAATAATAGCAGATCATCCGCGAACAATGCGCTCCTATGTTCTTTTTTCCACAGAACACTCCCCTGATGTCAGGGTGACACCTGATTGCTATGGCCAGGGTCTCGATAGCTATGGCAAAAAGGAGGGGGGAGAGTGGATAGCCTTGTCTGGTACCTTTTTCTATGGTGAGGGGGTCCGAAAAACAGCCCTGGAGTCTAACCTGTGCACCAGGGCGAGAGTACAGGGCTCATAGTGTCCACAGAAAGTGTGGGCCGAAACCGCATCTCTCTAGGACATTGAATAGGTAAGGCCAAGTGACTGTGTCGAATGCTTTTTGTAGGTCGATCGACAGTAAAAATCCTTCCTGGTGGGGCCTCCGTCCCAACGGGAGTTGAGGAGGGATATGATGTCAACTGCTCTCCTTATCTGGTCAGGTCCTTGTGTCCCCGGAATAAAGCCCGCCTGGTCCTTATGGACATAAAGAGCGATACAGGAGGAGATTCTATTGGACAGTACTTTTGTTAAAATCTTGAGATCGTTGTTAATTAAGGAGATAGGACGATAACTAGACACCAAAGTTGTATCCTTACCAGGCTTAGGCATAACTGATATATAAGCCAAGTTTAGGGCTTTATCCAGGGGAGAACCAGACCTGAGAGAATTAAAGAATTTGACCATATATGGGGCAAGGGTGGTGGCAAATTTTTTGTAATAGACGACTGAAAAGCCATCAGGACGCAGGGCTGAGTTGTGTTTAAGCTGTTTTATTACTTTGAGGACTTGCGCTTCAGATATCGGCTCGTCCAGGAGGTCAGAATGTTCTGTTGAAAGTTTTGGGAGAGGGATGTTATTTAGGAATTCATCTAGGGTAGGTTGAGTACTTAAATTCTTGTTTTTATATAAAGTGGTGTAGAATTCATGGAACGTTTCCATGATGCGGCTTGAGTTTTGGGTCAGCTCCCCTGTCTGAGCTTGTATCTTGGGAAAGTTAAGGGAACGGGGTTTGGGGGAAAGTTTTGCTGCCAATTTGGCTCCTATTTTGTCTTTCTGGGAGTAGAATCCTGCCCCTGACCATCTTAGATGATTCTCAGTTTTGGTGGTCAGAGCAAGATTCAAGGACGTTCGGGCTGATTCAAGGGATTCCAGAGACTCTCTAGTGGGATTATGTTTATGGGCCTTACTTAAGGATTGGAATTCCCTGGTGAGTTTGTCGATATCTACCTTGCGTTCCATTTTAAGTCGTGAGGTAGTTTGGATAATCTTCTTACCTGCATTGGAGAGGTAAAACTGGGGGTAGTTACCATGTAGGAAGGAGGGGTTGTACGATGATGGGAAATGAGTTTCCTGTAATAAGGAGGACTTCAATCTTTTGAGATTGATAGTGTTTAAAAAGTTTTCGTCTCTTAACTTGGGAATTTATCCCCTGAACATTGTGGGTAGCAATACATAGGGGGAAGATGTGTTGGTGTCAGAATGCATGAAATAGAGGGGGGGTGTACGCATCAATCTTTGGGTTCTTACCCTGACCTCCTGAAGTGGATTATAGATCACGGTTACCAATGTCCAAGCGCTTAGTTGATACTTCTGCGGGCATTGTGAAGAGCCTCTGGGTGACCCGGAAAAAGAGAGAGAAGGGTTAGAAGGGGGATAGACAAGGCCGATCCTAAGGAATATAGACAAGGCATGTCAAAAACATTGTACATAACAATATAACAGGCAATAAAAATGCAGCTTAAGAAGAACCAAAGTCCTCTTGCAGGGAGAGGGGGCTTCCCTCCTCTCCCTGCAAGTTTTTCCCAAAAAGGTAACCCCAACCAGGGGGGTTGTTTTGCAGTCTCCGAGTGGAGAGAAAACGCCACTCTGAGACAGATGGAGGCGAAGTGCGGCCGCTCCAGCCATTCTGCCAGGAAAAATACTAAAAAAGAAAATGGCAATAGAAAAATAAAAAACAAAAACTGTGGAAACAAGGACTATAGGCAGCGACCTAGGTCTTATATATCATGAGTGTTTTTGAAAAAAAAAAAAAGACACGATAGTCCTGTGGTTGTGGAATGTCTACACATCTTTGGTCTGAGATTTCTGTCTCCGTCCCCCGACAATATGTGAGGGGAGGGAAAGGGAAATCAGCTTTAGAGCAACCAAGAGAGTGATCAGATCATCATGAAGCTGACTATGGGAAGTCTTTTTCCCCCTGTAAACAAGAAAGTTACTAGTTCACATGAAAACATATTAGGATTGGGTAGTGTCAATCAGGGTCTGAAAACCCAGGTAGTAAGAGAATGGCAGGGGGTCCAGATCATTGCAGTAGAGATTTGGGGTGATTATCATTCTGATATTATAGGACGTGGAACAGGACCAGTCCATGTAAGGTGGGCCGGGATAACTTGGCGAGTCATTTGACCAGAATAAATAAAAATAGGAAAAACCGCGCTAGAAAACCTAAACGAAAAAAAAAAAATATAGCTGCACAAACAAAACACCAATATCTGTGTAAAATATACTAATAAATCTAAATAAGTGCGCTTACAGCCTGTATGTAAAAGTAATAACATTAATTAAATTGAATTAATTGTACGTGCATAAATCCAAGTGCAATAAATTAAAAAACGTGAAATAAGTATACACTCGTGCACAAAAACACGTATATGCAAAACTCAAATAAATCAAGTACTGAATTAGTGATCACATCAATCTATCACCAACCAAAGCGAAATTCATCAGTAGTGAAAACACGTAAAAACAGTGAATATAGTCCATAAACTAAATAGCAAGAAAAAGTTCCATGAGTGTGTGCCAACTTCATGAAAGTAGGGAAACGAATCCACGCTCCATCAGACCGTACCCCGTATAGATGAAGGGAGAAGTGAAGAATATAAAGATGTGACTTTCAGTTGAGGTAAGTCCAAAAAAGTGCTAAGGGTGGACCCTTACCCTAAGTGGTGGACCTCCCTGTTAGCGAGGTCTTGCGTGCAAGCAGACTTATCCCTCTGCGGGGACCGTGTAGTGATGGCGTCCAACACAGCTGATACGTCCAGCGTCTTCAACCTGGCGTTATTCAAATCGTCCACCTGGAGAGGGGGGAAGCGCCCACTTGCCCCTAAGGTAGTGGATGAAAAACAGAGAAAAGCTCCAATGGTGTAGTATATACTAATTGGTTTATTGTTAATGGGTAAAACAAAACCGGAGGGAACACACTTCGTGAAAACACTTTTTAAAATTCATAAAATTTTCCGGCATATAAAACAAGTGCAAGTCATGGGGTGAACTAGGTGATGGCTTACAATGTGTAGCCACGCCCTACATGTTTTGTCACAGATGACGTCTTCAAAGGGGCACGGGCGACGCATTGAGCCATCACCTATGTAGTGCTGAGCGTGAGCCAAGCCTCGTTTCCGACTTAGCATCGAGCAGCACTTAACATTGATCAGAAGAGTCGAAGGGAAAAACCAAGCCTCTACCTGGTGCTCTCCCCCGGGATGAGTGTTGCCATGGTAACTGCCCTCAAGCGGAAATACCAGAAAGAGAGAGTTTAACCCTATATTTCAGTGATCATAGGTCCGCTTTACCATACAAATCTGAAAACAAACATTGCCCATCTAGGTTTGCTTCCATCTGGCATACGACCCTAATGGTTCCCCTGAATAGCCATAGAGTATGGTTATACATATCACCATTGTAAACTGTATGTAAGAAGGTGGAATATCACCAAAAAATTAATTTAACTTATTTGGACGAAAAAATAAAAAATAAAAAATTAAAATGGAAATTATATGGACGAATTGGCAGGAGTCCCCTCTATTTCCAAATAAATATTGGGAGGCGCATTCATTTGCGTGAAGAGCACCAAGTATCACAAAGTACTACAATCAGCTTGGTAATTGGGGGATGCACCCCTGTACTAAATATATAATCAGTAGCGCATAATTTTTAAGCATTCCAATTGCATATAAATACATCTAGGAAGTCACAATGTAAAACGTAGACGTAACAATTATAAATATATAATCAAAATCATATATAAATGTAAACTGTAAAATGACATTGTCGCATATTATTCTTTGTAAATTAAATCCCATAATTCTAAAAAAGAAAAGAAACAAACGAAAAAACGTATTTTAGGAATTATCAATAAATGCGTTTAACTCAATATCCACATTGAATCCTAGAGGCCTAAGAGAGCGGATTTTATAAATCCACTCCATTTCGAGCTTAGAAATGGCACGTCTCTTGGAACCTCCCCTCCATGGGAGTTTGAGTCTGTCAATCCCCACAAATGAGGTCCCCCTAGGATCTTGTTTATGTACCTCCAGGAAATATTTGGAAACGGGGTAGCCTAAAAAACCCCTCTTAATATTCCCAATATGCTCACTAAGTCTCACCTTCAGTGAACGTACAGTGCAGCCCACATAGTGGAGCCCGCACGGACAGGTAAAAAGATATACGACGTGAGTTGTGGAGCAGGTGATGAACGATTTGTTAGAAAAATCACGGGGTGTGTTGTTAGAGTGGAACTGGCACACCTTCCTTTCAGTGATGGCATTGATGGAACAAACTTCACAATTCCTACACTTATAGTAGCCTATTAAATGTTGAAAGAACATAGGTTTATTAATGGGAGGGTCACATACAGTGGACACCACACGTGATTTAATTGAAGGGGCACCTCTAAAGACCAACTGAGGTCTATTGGGAAGAAAATGGTCCCAACAGGGGATCATTCTTAATAATGTGCCAGTGTTTTATATAGTATTTTTTTAATTGAGAAATGGTGGCAAGAATATCCGGTTATAAAAGGACAGACTACCTTTTTATCAGTGTTGTTACTAGGTCTATCGGTCAGGAGTAAATCTCTATCCAATAGTTTGACTTGTTCCAGTTTCTCCTCCAAGAATTGGGCCTCGTAGCCTTTCTCCAAGAATCTTTCAGTTAAGACTTTGGATTGGGCCACGAAGTCCGCAGTAGTGGAGCAGTTCCGCTTTAACCTGATGTATTGACTCTTAGGGACAGAGTCTAACCACGCTTTATGGTGACAACTGTCTCGAGGGATAAAAGAGTTCCGGTCTGTGACCTTAAAAAAAGTGGAGGTAAGTAAATATTCCTTTCACTACGAATCTCCAGGTCAAGAAAATTGATCTTTTGTTGACTGGCCTCGTACTTCAGTATGATGCCCCTCTCATTCTTATTTAGACCTTCCATGAATGAACAAAGTGAGTCATGAGAGCCACTCAATAGGAGGAGGATGTCATCTATATACCTGGCCCACAGGACCAATTCAGGTCTTTGTTGGGCATAGATGACGTCCTCCCCCCATTTCCCCATAAAAAGGTTCACCAAACTGGGGGCAAACTTAGCCCCCATAGCGACACCTTTAGTCTGGAGAAAACATTTTTTGTTATGCCCAAAAAAATGATCTGTCGTAGCATATTCCAAGAGTTCCATAATGAAACGTTTCTGTTTCCTTGGTATTGAGGAATTCTTATCCAAAAAGCATTTAACTGATTTGATACCCCAATTATGGGGAATGATGGTATATAGGGACGTGACATTGGCCGTGACAAGCCAATGTCCGTCTCTATATCCACTATTCTTGAGTAAGTTGATGGTATGTCTGGTATCCTTAATGTATGCTGGTAGGAGTTGTACCAGTGGTTGGAGAAAACTATCAATGTACTTACCTGCCCTAGATGTAATGAGTCTATTCCACTAATGATAGGACGACCCGGAGGATGCACCGGGTCCTTGTGGATCTTGGGCAGGTAGTACATGACAGAAATTCTCAAAGCCATTGGGATTAAAAAGGATTTCTCCGCTTGAGGGCAGTTACCATGGCAACACTCATCCCGGGGAGAGCACCAGGTAGAGGCTTGGTTTTTCCCTTCGACTCTTCTGATCAATGTTAAAGCGGAGTTCCACACAAAAATGGAACTTCCGCTTTTCGGAACCCTCCCCCCCTCTGGTGTCACATTTGGCACCTTTCAGGGGGGAGGGGGGTGCAGATACCTGTCTAAGACAGGTATTTGCACCCACTTCCGGCATAGACTCCCATGGGAGTCTATGCCTCTTCCCGTCCCCACCGCGCTGTCTGCTGGGACACACACGGGTCCCAGAGACAGCGGGGACCAGTTAGGAAGCGCAGCGCGACTCGCGCATGCGCAGTAGGAAACCGGGAAGTGAAGCCACAATGCTTCACTTCCTGATTCCCTCACCTAGGATGGCGGCGGCAGCTGCCGAGAACCGAGCGGGTTCTCGGCGTCGCCTGCCGACATCGCTGGACCCTGGGACAGGTAAGTGGCCATGTATTAAAAGTCAGCAGCTGCAGTATTTGTAGCTGCTGGCTTTTAATATTTATTTTTTTTGGCGGTTTAGGTGGACCCCCGCTTTAAGTGCTGCTCGATGCTAAGTCGGAAATGAGGCTTAGCTCACGCTCAGCACTACATAGGTGATGGCTCAATGCGTGCCCCTTTGAAGACGTCATCTGTGACGAAACATGTAGGGCGTGGCTACGCATTGTAAGCCATCACCTAGTTTGCCCCATGACTTGCACGGGTGTTCGCTTGTTTTATATGCCGGCAAATTTTATGAATTTTAAAAAGTGTTTTCACGGAGTGTGTTCCCTCCGGTTTTGTTTTACCCATTAACAATAAACCAATTAGTATATACTACACCATTGGAGCTTTTCTCTGTTTTTCATCCAATACCTTGGGGGCAAGTGGGCGCTTCCCCCCTCTCCAGGCGGACGATTTGGATAACGCCAGGTTGAAGACGCTGGACGTATCAGCTGTGTTGGACGCCATCACTACACGGTCCCCGCAGAGGGATAAGTCTGCTTGCACGTAAGACCTCGCTAACAGGGAGGTCCACCACTTAGGGTAAGGGTCCACCCTTAGCACTTTTTTGGATTTACCTCAACTGAAAGTCACATCTTTATATTCTTCACTTCTCCCTTCATCTATACGGGGTACGGTCTGATGGAGCGTGGATTCGTTTCCCTACTTTCATGAAGTTGGCACACACTCATGGAACTTTTTCTTGCTGTTTAGTTTATGGACTATATTCACTGTTTTTACGTGTTTTCACTACTGATGAATTTTGCTTTGGTTGGTGATAGATTGATGTGATCACTAATTCAGTACTTGAACTATTTGAGTTTTGCATATACGTGTTTTTGTGCACGAGTGTATACTTATTTTACGTTTTTTAATTTATTGCACTTGGATTTATGCACGTACAATTAAATCAATTTAATTAATGTTATTACTTTTACATACAGGCTGTAAGCGCACTTATTTATATTTATGAGTCATTTGACCAGAGTTCAGTCAGTGAAGTCCCGGAAGGAAAAAAAGATTAATTGCAGGATTCTCGTTAAGGTGGACGTCCATCTTTAGATCTCTTAGCTTGTTGTTTGTGCCATAGGGGTTGGATGGGGCTTAAGGGGGGGGGGGAAATTGGAGTCTTGGGGTCCAATGCGAGGGCAGAAAAATGGTAGGTGAGGCCCAGTTGAAGTAGCAGGCGTTCTCTGTCCACGAAGTTTGCGAAGCTGTATGATTAGGTAAGCAAAGTTTAAGTGGAAAGGAAAAGACCATCTATAAGTGATCGATTTTTGTGACAGGATTTGCAGGAGAGGTTTTAAGGATCTCCTTTTTTGTATCGTATAAGGAGAGAGGTCAGCAAATATTTGGATGGGATGTCCCTGTGTAGTGAGATTTTCTGTTTCCGGGCTCTACACATGACCTCTTCTTTGACTCTGAAAAAATGTGGCTTTACCACAATGTCTCTTTGTAGGCCATCTTAGCGTAGTGGTTGGAGGGCTCTGTGCGCACGGCCCATTTCCAGGCGGTGTTCTGGTATGTCAGGGATCATATTTTTGATAAATGTGTGAACGGTTTCCTTTAACGATTCAGGAAGGCCTCTGAGTCTGAATTTGTACCTGCGAGATCTATTTTCATTCAGCTCTAAAAGAGGTGAACTACATACTAGCCTGGGCAGAGGGACATGTGGCAATTATATTGGCAGTCCATATCCTGGGAGTAGAGAACTGGAAGGCAGATTATCTCAGCCGCCAGCAGATCTGCCCGAGGGAATGATCCCTACACCCAGAGGTGTTCCAGGAAATTTGTCAACGCTGAGGATGTCCAGGGGTTGATCTACTGGCATCCAGGTTCAACAACAAGCTACAGCAGTTTGTGTCTCGAACAAGAGATCCTCTGGCAATTGGAGCAGATGCCCTGATAGTTCCATGGAGCCAGTACTCCCTGCTTTATGCTTTCCCTCCGATCCCTCTCCTTCCACATTTGTTGCGCATGATTTGGAGAGAGGGGGTTCCAGTCATTCTGGTGGCACCAGCCTGGCCCAGAAGGCTCTGGTTCCCGGAGATTGTGAGATTGACAATAGACAGGCCATGGACGCTTCCATGTCGCCCCGATCTACTGTCTCAAGGTCCAATATTGCACCCCAATTTACAGTCTCTAAATTAGACGGCATGGCTATTGAAGCCAGGGTGTTAAAGGACCGTGGCATCTCGGAGTAGTGTCTACTCTAGTGAATGCTAGAAAAGCTGTTACTAGGAAGATTTATCATAAGGTCTGGAAAATTATATTGCTTGGTGTGAAGCCAAAAAATGGCATCCTCGAAAATATGTACAAGATAGTTACCACCGCTCTAGGTGACCGGATTCAAGCTTCCCGTCCTCCGCTGTGTGGATGATTGTGAGAGCCCCAGGTGCCAGCAATTGCTATTCCAATGGTATGTGTGTGATGGAAAAATCTGGACAGCCGCACTCCGGATTGGAAAAGTGAAAAATAAAATCCTCTTTATTGAAAAAGTAATAACATGATTAAAATCCGTACATGGCTTTGTTGGGATAATGCAGCATAACCGCTAACGCGTTTCACGCTCCCATAGAGCGCTTATTCATAGCTGGTTTGTACAAAAGTGATCACAACTTATATACACATAATTTGTCTACCACATGACTACATGTTGATTATCTGATTCTAAACAGCTGGTCGTTAGTCTGTGTGGGATTTTTTTGGCATAGATGTAATTGGATGTGCATCCTATAGTGGAATCACTAATGAAGACATGAATATATAAATGAAATGTGTTCATGTTGACAAATGTCAACATATATGAATGATAAAAAAAATTTTTTCAAGGTTTTCGAAAAAACATATTTGTTGTTTTCTAAAATCACAAGAATGAGATGAGTGCTGGAATTTGACGTTCAAACGTATAAATTATCATACGGATAGGCGCAAGTATGGGCAAACTATGTGAACTGGTGGTTGTGGTATAATGTAAATGGTGATTGGGAGAATTCTCTCTTTTCTATAGTCAGCTGTGGAAATCAAATTGGCTTTGAGTACAATCAGAGGTCAAGTTTCGGCCCTATCAGTATTCTTCCAAAGGTCTTTAGCCTCCCATTCACTGATCCAAACCTCTATGCAAGGGGCAACTCACTTGCTTCCCCCAATTAGGTCACCTTTGTGTCCTTGGGACTTGAACTTGGTGCTGTCTGTGTTACAGAAACAACCATTTCAACTTATTAAGGAAATTCCATTAGACTTGCTGTCATGCAACCTAGCCTTCCTGATGGCTATCACCTTGGCTAGAAGAGTGTCAGAGTTGGCGGCCCTTTCATGTGGGGAACCATACTTGATCCTTCACCATGACAGAGTCGTGTTACAACCTGTTCCATCCTTTTTGCCAAAAGTGGTGCCTGCCTTTCATTTAAATCAGGACATTATTTTGCCTTCTTTTTTCTCTCAACCTCGTTCGGCGGGAAGAGAGACAACTGCATTCTTTGGACGTTGTCCAGGCAGTCAAGGTTTATTTGTCTAGATCTAGATTTGTCTAGATTTGTCTAGATCCGAGGATCAGACTCCTTTTTTTGTTTTACCAAAAGGACCCAAGAAGGGGCAGGCAGCTTCCAAAGCTTCCATTGCCATTTGGGTGCGTCAATTGGTCATACAAGCCTACAGTCTGAAACATAAAGCTCCTCTCTTTAGGGTGAGAGCTCATTTTACCAGGCGTGTAAGAACCTCCTGGGCTTTTTGCCATCAGGTATCTGTGCCTCAGATTTGTAAGGCTGCTACCTGGTTTTTAGTGCATACGTTCACAAAATTTTATCAAGTGGATGTTTGAGCAGCCGAGGATTCGGCTTTCGGCCTCAGTGTACTGCGGGCTGCCGTATAAGTTCTGATGGTCATTGTTTGGCAGGGTGTCTCCCTCCCCTCAAGGCTATTGCTCTGGGACGTCCCAGCAGGTAATGAATATTAGCCTGACTCTGTATCCCATGATGTATGAAAAAGAAAATAGAATTTTTACGTCATACTTACCTGTAAAATCCTTTTCTTTGATTACATCATGGGACACAGAGATCCCTCCCCTCTTTTTTGAGGATTTAGTGCTTGCTACAAAACTAAAGTATTTCCTGTATGGGAGGGGTTATCTAGGGGATCACTTCCTGTCTGAAGACCTTTGGTCTACCAGCGTCCATTCACCTCATGATGAATTATAACCCAGCTGGTAATGAATATTAGCCTGACTCTGTGTCCCATGATGTACTCAAAGAAAAGGATTTTACAGGTAAGTATGACGTAAAAATCCTATTATTTCACAGTGCCACTGTGTGGTCACATGACCTCCCGCCGGTCTCCTTTCCCGATCTAAGGACTACAACAGGAGGGGCTGAGATTCCCCTCTGACATCAGCCGAGAGATCATGTGATCGCAAAGTGGCACTGTGAAATAAGGTATTTAGCTTTATAATTTAAAAAAAAGCACACTGTCAGGAAAGAGTTCTCCCATTGGTGGCGCTGTCGGTCTCTTGGATCGCTGTACCAGTGTCCACCAGCGGGTGTCTTCCAACACTCAGGATCTGTGGTGGAGGCATTCACCTGTTGGTGGCACTGTTGGATGCTTGGGCTGTAGTACCGGTGTCTGCCAGCGGGGGTTTCCCAGCAGTGTAGAGCAGACAGCACCTCCTGCGTTCAGGTGTCACTTGAGGCTAATCACAGGCATACATATAAATACCCAGCAAGCACTCAAATGTTTGCCTTGGTTTTGTCCTTGCGCCCTGACCTGCTAGCCTGTGACCTGAACCTGTACCCGTACCCGATCCTGAGCCTGTATCTGATCCCCATCCCGAGCCTTTCCTGATACTGTCCCTCCTGTGTTCCAGTCCCCTTTCATCCTTGCCTTGTGCCCTGATTCCCATTCACCTTTCCCCATCTGCTGATTACCCTGGCTTGGCTTACATTTATGATTCTGGAACTGCCCTTGTTTATCTGGTGATCCTCTGTGTATGACCCTGGCCTGGCTTATGTTCTTGATTACGGTATTCCCCAGCTACTGTATATATTATTTATATGTCACTGTTGGGTTAATTGTCACTGTTTGGCATTGGAAGTGTTGTGTACTTATACAGTATATCACTCATCTTAATAAACATTTATTTACACTTTACATGCATTTGGTTCTCTCTTTGCAGTCCACACAGTCTGGTCATACTTGGTTCATGGCAACTTGGTTCTTGCTATAACAGATGGGATACCAGTAATTGTGCTCAGTGGCTTTACAGCCACACGGAATAGGAGGGAAGGGGCAGGGAGGAGATCGGCTTACACACTAGGAACTGACAGGGAGGGAGGGAGAAAGGTGGAGAGGGAGAGACTCTGAACACATCGGGATGATGGAGGCACATAAACTGACCATGGTATCATGGATGAGCAGCCATGATTATCATGGTCAGCACACCTAGGGGGACACAGGAACAGGCAAGTATTTTACAGCATAGAATGGGACAAATCACACTGCAGCAGCACTATGCTGTTATGGTGCTTTAAAGGAACAGGGTATTATTTTTTAGTGTTACAACTGCTTTAAGCAAGAATTTGTAATCCCTAAATGTGAAAGTAGTAGTCACACACATGTACTTGGTTGTTGCAACCAGTGGTCCCAGATTTTATTATATTTAGATAGGCACCCTCTATGAGGGTAGATTGTTTTTTAATATGGTAAGGTACCATTAACTTCTGAGAGGCAGGCCTTGGAAAGTTAGAGGAACAGCTAGCATCCAGCCTCATCCTTTCAGTTTCTGTGCTATTCAAACTTAATTCAAGTTTTATATAGAAAAATAGTTATACATTTGTCAGAAATAGCCACAGTATACATTGTTCGCGGTTCAAAGAAAGGGGAGTGCCCATGGTATCATGGAGGAACCTTACAATTTGAATTTTAAACCCCTGAGGCTGGGTTCACACTTATGCGAATTGGATGCCGGTTTCCCTGCATCCAATTCGCATGACAGGAGACTGTGACAAGCTCTCTATGGAGCCGGTTCACATATCTCTGGGGCTGCTGCAAAGCGTATTTCACTGTGGAAGATGGTGCCAGGGGCAGCTGAACACAATAAACATAGCAGGCTGTATGTTGGACGGAATTTGGATAAATGGATGGGGGTAAGATAGGCCCTGTGAAGTACTGTATGTATAATTGTGTTAAATGATCTGACAGTTTGGGAGATACCAGTTTACAATCATCTAAAACCTCACCACAATCATCATTCAGGCCATCTCTGTCAATCTCCCAGTAACATATAGCCTCATATGCAAGATTTGTGGCTGAGGGCCTAAGGAGTGTATTGTATTGTATGGAGGTCAGCTTTTGGGGCTCTGTACTGCATACTTCATCCAACAGAGGGATAGGTGTTAACGATGAGAGAGTAATGTGGAATTTAGTTTGCAGGGCATGTCTTAATTGTAGATATCTAAAGGGCATATCACTTGGAAGATAGAATACATCTTTCAGTAAATGCCCTTGGATGCCCATAAATCTGGATTTGGGATCATGAGAAGTTCATGTAGGCATTTACTGTTCCAAAGAAGGGAGGAACCATGGATCGTGGGAACATTTCATTTGGTCAAGGTCATGTCCCAAATTTGTTTATGGTGGTATAGGAGGTCAGTGCGGTCCTCAACCCCAGTGGAGCCCTTCAGGCTATGCATTATTGAACAGAAGTGATGTGGTGTGTTGCACCCAAAAGAAGTACAAACCAAAGTTTTTTTTTTTTTTTCTATTCATTCGATTTTTATTGAGATTTTACAGATAAATACAAGAAACAATGTGTGTATTGTACGTCGTGCAACAGCGTCGATGTAGCAGTAACAAAACAAGAGATATAAATGGATATCCAACAGAGTTTGATACTAGTTTAGCCAGAATGCATAAAGTCAGCGGACTCCTCTCCTTCCCTGACGCCCCATTTGGGAGCACTTTTGTGTGCAGGAGGAGAGAAGGTCCGAAATGTAATAGTTTGATGAGGGTATTACCCTCTGAAACCGGTAGATCAAACAATAATATACTTATCAAATATTAGAACTAAGTATAACTAACGTAGCGTAATTTTCTGTGTGAGTTCCCAAAGGGCTGAGCATTTCGTGGTTTTGTATATGGTATGTAATGCGTATTTCCATTGTTCGTTAGAATAAACAGTGGTTAAATCTGTTTCCCATTGGATGTGCGTGGGCAGTTTAGTAAATATTGTTTTCTGGCGAAGCAGGTTGTAGAAGTGGGAAATGCCTTTTGTTTTGGAGAGAGGATTAGTTAGGAGTTCCCAAGTCTTTGGAGGGATAGCGTACAGGGGAAGGGGTACTGTAGTCAGGCAATGGTGGATTCTCAAGTATGTAAAGTATTCTGAAGATGGAAGATCAAACTCTTTTTGGAGTAGAGAGAAGGTTTTGGGTTGTTTCCCTTGAAGTAAATTTTGTATAGAGTGGATCCCTTTAAGGGTCCATTGTGATCGTGATAGGTCAGGTGACAAGTGATGGAGTGATTTGAGGGGTATTTGGTGGAGCGGAATGGTGGGGGTAAAGTTTGAGAGGGCGACCATTTTTTTCCAGGCTTGAGCTGATGCTTTCAAAGTAGGGGACACGGTGGATGGGATTACTGAACCTAGAGGTATACTCAGCAGCCAGTTTTTTAGGTTAGGTCATAGGAGAGATAATCTCTCTATTTGGCCCCAAGTACTGATAGGAAGGGTTTGGAACCAGTCTGGTGTATGTGCGAGAATTTCTGCAAGGTAGTAATCCTCGAAGTCAATGGAGCCCACACCACCCGCCAATTTGTGCTTAATAAGTTTTGAGTCTGCACCAGTCTGGGTCGTTTGCCTAACCAAAGATGTTTGGTTAGACAGTGCGTCAGCTGGTCCGTGGGTTGAGATATTAGATGCTGGAGAGCCGGAGGCATGGCCGTGGCTTCATCAGGCGCCATTATTTGTTGGGAGTCTGAGTGAATCTTATGAAGGAGGGGTAAAAAGTTGGTGGAAAAGAGACTTTTAAGTGATCTTGTAGGAAGGAGATGTCAGTATTTGCCCAAGTAAATTGGTGTTGTAGTTGCAAAAGATTTTTACAAACCAAAATTTGATATTACTGTAGATCAGTTTTATTTATATGGTAGAGGTGAGAGAGTTGAGTGGCAAGATAGTATATGTTAAATCCAGCATGGCAACTCAGCCGAGGTTGATTGGGTTTTTTAAGGTGCACCAGTGGAGCTTATGTCTGTCATTGTCCCAGACAAAGGGCTTAGGATAAAATCCAAGTGGTTGATTTACCAAAACTGGAGAGTGCAAAATCTGGTGCAGCTGTGTATGTAGCCAATCAGCTTCTAGCATCGGCTTTTTAATTTAAGCTTTGACAAAAAACCTGGAAACGGATTGGTTGCTATGCAGAGCTGCAACAGATTTTGCTCTCTCCAGTTGTATTAAATAACCCCCCATGAGTTTGAAGTATTTGAAAGGTAAATATACTGGGAAGTGCTATAAAATATATGGGGTCTTGGGCAGGAGGATCATTTTTAGGGAGTTCTATTAATGTGTATCCCCAGATATATTAGAGCACTAACCCTGTTAAGAGGTAGAGATGCACGTTCGGTTGAGAAAGGAAAAGAGTAAATTGGGGAGGATGTGGGACGTGTCATAGTTCATTTTAAGGCCTGAATATCTCCCAAACTGTTTCATAGTATGTAAGGTGGCCTGTAGTGAGGGCCAGGGTCCTCTAAGTACAGTAGCATGTCATTGGCATAAAGTCCAATAATCTTGACAAGTGAACCTACTCGCAGGCCTCTTACAGAGACGTTGGCTCTAAAAGATATTGCAAGTGGTTCTGTGCCTAGAGCATGCAGAAGTTAAGACAGTGGGCTTTCATGACATGTCCAGGTTATGATAAAGCGATTTGGTTCATGAGACATGTTAACCTTGCTGCTTCAGTCCTGTTGTATCATGGCCTATTGATATTATTGGTAGATTGTAATGATTAAAGTATTTATATTTCTGAAGATTGGAGTGCGGTCACCTCTTTTGCACATACTTTGAAAGTTTTCCAGTTCATGGACTGGACCAGCACCAGCACCAGATCTTCAGAACAGCTATTGTATCACCTGGAGCTGTGTTGCAGCCTCTCTTTGATTCATGACATGTACCCCTCGTGGAGGGGGAATGGGTCAGAGACCCAATCATTTGCAAACACCCAGCCATTGGAGCCTAGTATAACAGTTGCACCTGTTTGATATAGTGGAGACCAAAACCAAAGCATTTCAAATGTTGCCATAAATATCCCCATTCCACCAAAAACTTTGACTGCTTCCAATGCAACTATCACCCTTGTGCCAGTATGGTCGTGAGAGGCTTGGGGATTCATAAAAAGATTTCTGGTGTTAAAGATGGTATTTTTACTAGGTATAATACCCATTCGGTCTGGCTTTATTAAGGAAAGGATAACCTGATTTAGGCGTATGGCCACGATCTTAGCTAGGATTTTGCTATTGACGTAATAATGAATTTGGTCTATAGGACTCTAGATAATTTGGAAATTTTAATTGTGTCTAAGCAGTATGCTGAAAGAATTAAAGTAGTTCTAAAGGCTGATGTTTTATTTTACCTTCATGCATTCTATGCATAAAGGCAAAAAACCTTCTCTGTGCAGCAGCCGCCCCGCCCCCTAATACTAACCTGAACTCCCTCGCGATCCAGCGATGTGCACAAGTGCATTGGCTCGCGGGGAACTCTCTCTCCTCATTGACTAAGACAGCAGTGGGAGCCGCTGTTAATCATCTCCTGTGAGCTAATGAGGAGAGAGAGGGGCAGGGCCGAGCTGCAGCTCTGTGTCTGAATAGACACACAGAGCAGTGACTCGGTGCCCCTGCTTGGGTGTCCCCATAGCAAGCTGCTTGCTCTGGGGGCACTCGACAGCACAATGTGCTGTGAGAACCATGATTGGCCAAAGGCAGGGTACTTTTGGCCAATCATGGGTAAGGGCCTAAGTCCACTCCCCACACTATATAAGGCTGCTGCTTACATGGCGGCCATATATAGTAAATGAACAGAGATTAGGCAGGTAGTTAGTGTAGTGTGCAGTCAGTCAATGTAGTATATATAATGCAGTTCAGAGTAAATAGTGCAGTCCGTGTAGTATATATAATACAGTTCAGAGTATATAGTGCAGTCAGTGTAGTATATATAATACAGATCAGAGTATATAGTGCCATCAGTGTAGTGTATATAATACATTGCAGAGTATATAGTGCAGTCAGTGTAGTATATATAATACAGGGGAGAATATATAGTGCCACCTGTGTAGTATATATAATACAGTTCAGCGTATATAGTGCAGGCCGTGTAGTATATATAATACAGTGGAGAGTATATAGTGCCATCAGTGTACTGTATATAATACATTGCAGAGTATATAGCGTAGTCAGTGTAGTATATATAATACAGTTCAGAGTATATAGTGCAGTCAGTATAGTATATATAATTTAGGTCAAAGTATATAGTGCTGTCAGTGTAGTATATATAATACAAGTGAGAGTATATTGTGCCATCAGTGTAGTGTATATAATACATAGCAGAGTATATAGAGAAATCAGTGTAGTATATATACTGTAATACAGTGGAGAATATATAGTGCAGTCAGTGTAGTATACATAATACAGTGCAGGGTATATAGTGCAGTGCAGCGTATATAATACAGTGTATTGAAGTGGTGGAGGGAAACCCTATGACAGAATTAGGAAAAGAAATGGTGTGGTGTCCCCCCAAAATCATACCAGGCCCTTTGGGTCTGGCATAGATTTTAAGGGGGACTAAACGCCAACATTTAAAAAAAAAATGGCATGGGGTCACCCCAAAATCCATACCAGACCCTTATCCCAGCATGCAGCCTGGTAGGCCAGGAAAGGGAGGAAATGAGCAAGCCCCCCCTCCTGAACCATACCAGGCCGCTTGCCCTCAACATGGGGAGCGTTCTTTGGGGTGCCCCCAAATCTCCTTGTTCATATGTTGATGGGAACAAGGGCCTCTTCCTGACAACCTTGGTCTGTGGTTTTGGTGTCTGCTTATCCCTCAGATCTCGCTCCCCCCATGTGAATGGGTATCGGGTATACTGTACCCCTACCCATTCACCAAAAAAGTGTCAAACAGTAAAAACCACAGTTTTTAACAATTCCTTTGTTAAAAAAGAAAAAAGTGTCCCACGATGTCCATCCATCTTCAATCATGCCACCCGATGGACCCGAAAAATAAAAAAAATGTAAAAAGCTCCGCCTCCACGGGAGCCCTCCCGGCGACTGCTGTCTTTTGGCTTTGAAAGAGCCCCCTGCCCCAAGGCATCCACCCCCCCAGGTTGAGGGCAAGTGGCCTGGTATGGTCCAGGGGGGGCTCGCTCGTTCTCTCCCTTTCCTGGCCTCCAGGCTGCATGCTCAGATAAGGGTCTGGTATGAGCTTTGGGGGGACCCCATGCCATTTTTAAAAAACATTTGGCTTGGAGTTCCCCTTAAAATCCATAACAGACCTGAAGGGCCTGGTATGGACTAGGGGGACCTTACACCATTTTTTCATTGATTTTTCATCTATATTGCCAGGAGCAGGCTATACATTACAGCCGAGAGCAAGTTTGTATCAAATGTTTTCATTTAGAAATGCCATTATTGCTGCGGCACTGTTCTACACATCACAAAGATGTGCTACTTTAAAGGCAGACCAAGGGCACCCCCCAGGCATGATATTTAAAGGAATATTTCATTTCTATTGTTTCCTGAAAAAACAATTGTTTTAAAAACCTTTTTTTGCATTGATACATGTCCCCTAGGGCATTACCCGGGTCCCCATACACTTTTTATGGCAAAAACTTGCATATAAGCCTTTAAAATAAGGACTTTTGTGTTCCATAGACTTTAATAGGGTTCGCATGTTCGCCAGAACTTTTTGCCTGTTCGAGGTGTTCTGGTACAAACTGAACCGGGGGGGGGGTGTTCGGCCCATCCCTAGAAAACATGAAAACTCTATTATCTATTATCTAACATCATACCTGGGGGTCCCCTTAGTCTGCCTGTAAAGTTGCGCATCTGTGCGATGTGTAGAACATGCCGCAGTGATAATGACTTTTCTAAAGGAAAAAATGTAATTTAAACTTACTTGCGGCTTTAATGTATCCAGCTATCATTGACTCTGGAGCTTGCAGCTGCTTTATGGACAACAATTTTACTCTGCATCATCAGATTCCCCTCAAGTAAAAGCTTGCCAATTATCCATCCATCTTGCTGACAGATCTCATCTCAAGTCTGAGCCTATAACTCAAGAAACTTGCCCACTACTAACTGTATCTGATACTGACCATCGAGAATACCTATGTTTGGACGTTATTCCATCTCCCCTGTTTCCTGTCATTCTGGGCATTCCCTGGTTACAAGCTCACAACCCTCAGATAAACTGGGGTTCAGGAGAAGTGACATTTCCATCTATGTATTGCCAACAGCATTGCTTCCAGTCAATGCCCATTAAATCTGCACCTCTATTTGGCCTACACTCTGATCCCTCTGTATCACAGCTTGTGCCCCAGATAAACCTTTTGGGTGCATTTTTCCTCTCTCGGAACTAGAAATTGAAGCTCTTCATAAATACATTGATAAAAATCTAGAGAAAGGCTTCACCCAGCCCTCCATGTCCCCTGCGAGTGCTGGTATATTCTTTGTAGAGAAGAAGGATCACTCCCTGCGTCCCTGGGCCGATTACAGGGAATTAAATAAATTCACAGGAAGGCAGGGGGGGATTAGAGAGATGAATGCATGGCTAAAGACCTGGTGTAGGGGATTTGGGTTACTAGAGCACTGGGCTGACTTTTCATTGGGGTGCAACCTATATGGTAAAGATGGTTTGCACCTGAATGGAAGGGGGTCTGCTGTGCTGGGGAGAAGTTTATGGGAAGGCTGGAGGAGTATTTAAACTAGGATTAAGGGGGGAGGGTGAACTAGAATTCCATTGGGCAGACAGGTCAGTTAAGGGTCAGACATTAATGGAGGGTGGAATAGGGATAGATGGGGGGAGGGTTATGGCAGGTGACAAAAAAGTTCCCATATTGCAAACAACCATTGGAAGTTATAGAGCCATTTGCACTACTAAACAAGATATGAAAAACACGAGAGCAAAATGTAATAATGCATTAAAGTGTTTGTTTACCAATGCCAGAAGTCTGCCAAGCAAAATATGTGAGTTGGAAGCTCTGGTGCATGAGGAGTGCTATAATGTAATCGGTATTGCTGAAACTTGGCTTCATTCCTCACATGACTGGGTTATTAATATTCCTGGCTATGCACTCTTTCGGAAAGACAGGGTAAAAAATAAAGGTGGTGGGGTCTGTCTCTATGTGAGAAGTGATCTCAAAGCGAGTGTGAAAGAGAACCTGGTTGATGGAGAGTGTGATGAGTCTGAAGCTTTATGGGTGGAACTTCATATAGATAGTTCAAAGTTAATCATTGGAGTTTGTTATAGACCACCCAATGTTAATGAGGAGGTGGAGACTAATCTCCTTGCACAGATGGAAAGGGCTGCAAGGGCTCGGACAGTGATAATAATGGGGGATTTTAACTACCCAGAAATTGACTGGAGTAATGGCACTGCTGGGACAGTTAAAGGGCAAAAAATTATACTACAGGACAATTTTATGGTCCAGTTTATTGAGGCCCCAACTAGGAATGATGCTCTGTTGGACCTGGTAATCTCAAACCATGCAGAGCCTATTACTAATGTTCATATAAAGGAACATCTTGGTAGCAGTGACCATAACATGATTTCATTTGATGTTAGCTGTAAGCAAAAATCACATACGGGAAAGATAAAAACACTTAACTTCAAGAGAGCAAATTTTCCAAGGATGAGGGCTGCTCTCCAGGACTTGGACTGGGAGGAAATATTGGCATCAACGGGCACAGAACAGAAATGGGAATTCTTCAAAGTGACTGTTTGTGAACTCACTGCAAAGCATATTCCCATGGGCAATAAGTTTAAAAGGCTAAAAATAAAACCTATGTGGCTCATGGAAGTTAAAAAAGCTATAAACAATAAGAAAAGAGCTTTTAAAAAATATAAAAATGAAGCAACACTAGTGTCGTTTAAATGTTACAAAGAATATAACAGAATATGTAAAAAGAAAATCAAGGACGCAAAAACTCAAAACGAATGACAGATTGCAAAAGATAGTAGAACAAACCCCAAAAAATTCTTCAAATATATTAATAGTAAAAAGGTCTGGTCTGAGCATGTAGGCCCTTTACAAAATAACCTAGAGTGGGTGACCGGGGACTAAGAGAAGGCAAATTTATTAAATATTTTCTTCACCTCTGTGTATACAAAGGTGCATGGGGGAACTCATGTCCATAATGGGGGTGGTAGTGACACAGCCCCAAATGATCCACAATGGCTCAAAAGGGATATGGTCCAGAAATATTTAGACAGAATAAAGGTGGATAAAGCACCTGGACCAGATGGCATCCACCCACGGATCCTAAAAGAATTGAGCTCTGTAATTTCAAAGCCATTTTATCTAATTTTTAAGGACTCATTAATGATGGGAATAGTACCACTGGATTGGTGTAGGTCCAATGTGGTGCCTATATTTAAAAAGAGAACAAAGGCTTTACCAAGTAACTATAGACCTGTTAGTTTAACTTCTATAGTCGGGAAGATACTGGAGAGTTTAATAAAAGAACACATAGATGAGTTCTTGTTGAAAAAAAATATTTTAAGCAACAGACAATATGGAATCATGAAAGACAGAAGTTGTCAAACAAACCTGATTTCTTTTTATGAGGAGGTAAGTAAAACCTTGGACAGAGGGGTGGCAGTGGACATGGTATACTTGGATTTTGCAAAAGCGTTTGACACAGTTCCCAACACACATCTAAGGTAAAGTCTACAGGCTTGGAAATATCAGTTTTTAAATGGATAGAAAACTGTCTAAAAGACAGAATTCAGAGAGTAGTGGTTAATAAATCTTACTCTGAATGATCTAAGGTTATAAGTGGTGTACCCCAAGGTACAGTGCTGGGCCCCTGACTTTTAAATATCTTTATAAATGATATTGGGTCTGGGATTAAAAGTAACATTTCTGTCTTTGCAGATGATGCTAAGCTATGCAGTGGAATAACGTCTTTACAGGATGTCTCCAATTTACAAACCGACCTCACTGCTCTAATTGGGCGACTATGTGGCAGATGAGGTTTAATGTGGCAGATGAGGTTTATTGTTGATAAATGTAAAGTTATGCACTTGGGGGCTAAGAATATGCATGCATCATACATACTAGGGGGAGTACAATTGGGCGAATCAACGCTGGAGAAGGATCTGGGGGTTTTGATAGATCATAAGCTCAATAATAGCATGCAATGCCAAGCTGCAGTTTCCAAAGCGAGCAAAGTCCTTTCTTGTATTGAGAGAGGTATGGTCTCCTGAAAGAGAGAGAGAGAGAGATAATTTTGCCCCTGTCCAAATCATTGGTAAGACTGAAATATGCAGTTCAGTTTTGGACACCAGTTCTCAAAAAGGATATTGAGGAACTGGAGAAAGTGCAGAGAAGGGCAACCAAACTGATAAGAGGCATGGAGGAGCTCAGCTATTAGAGGAACTGAATGTATTCACTCTTGAGAAAAGGAGATTAAGGGGGGATATGATCACCATGCATAAATATATAAGGGGTCAATATAGTGAACTTGGTGTTGACCTATTCACTTTATGGTCAACACTGAGGACAAGGGGGCACTCTTTACGTCTAGAGGAAAAGAGATTTCATCTTCAAATACAGAAAGCTTTCTTCACAGTAAGAGCTGTGAAAATGTGGAATAGACTCCCTCCAGAGGTGGTTCTGGCCAGCTCAGTCGATTGCTTCAAGAAAGGCCTGGATTCTTTCCTATAATAATATAATATAACTGGGTACTAACATTTATAGGTAAAGTTGATCCAGGGAAAATACGATTGCCTCTCTGGGATTAGGAAGGAATTTTTTCCCCTGCTGTAGCAAATTGGATCATGCTTTTCTGGGTTGTTTTTCGCCTTCCTCTGGATCAACTTTGGGTATAGGGTTGGGTATATGGGATTGTATGATATTTTTAATTTTTTTTTTTTTATGGTTGAACTAGATGGACTTGTGTCTTTTTTTCAACCTGACTAACTATGTAACTATGTAACAGCTGCAGTATTTACAAAACTTGACTTACGAGGGGCATACAATCTTGTATGGATCCATTTAGGGGATGAATGGAAAACAGCCTTTCGCACTAGATTCGGCCACTTCGAATATCTTCTCATGCCCTCTGGGTTGTGCAATGCACCGGCAATCTTTAGCATGTCGTAAACAATAATTTCAGAGACTTTCTTGTCCTTTTCATGATTGTGTATCTTGATGATATCCTCATCTTCTCAATATCCATAGAAGTGCACCGTGAACCTGTTAAAAAGGTACTTAGCTGTCTAAGAGAGCATGGACTGTACGCAAAGACAATTCAATTCCTGGGACTTATTATTTCTATCTTAGGCATTTCCATGGACCCCCAGAAAGTCAATTCTATTCTTGAATGGCCTGTTCCAATGGACAGAGATAGCACACAGAGATTTGTGGGATTCACCAACTTCTATCTAGTTTATTAAGAATATCTCTGCTATCATCTCCTCCATTACTAGTTGACAAAGCAAAATACTTGTTTTCAGTTTTTTTTCTCTCATTCACTCTTCAGAGAGGGCTGGAGGAGAGAACTCTCTTTCTTTGGTCATGCTCAATCATTTCCCCCAAATAGGCCAGCACTCACAGGGTATAGACTGAAGAGGTTGAGTGCATAAAGCAAAATTGCTTTGATACCACTTGTGGAGGCTGTAACGTAACAGCCACTGAAAGAGGATTTAGTTAGGTGTTTGTGTGTGTCTTGTAGTTTTGTATTTGGGTGTTCTCCCTTTTTTTTTCTCTCCTCCCTCTCCATTTGCATTGCATCATTCTCGCTACCCCCCGGGATTAGATAAAATAGGATGGAGATGGGCTCCCTATTTATATTATCCCTCAATGTCAGGGGACTGAATACACCAGAGAAGCGACGTATATTACTCTAGGACCTGAAAAGGTCAAGGCTAGATATAGCATTCTTACAGGAAACACATTTTAGGGACAATAGTATATTCCTGCTTAGAAATAGGGACTTTTCGGTGGTATATCATGCTACTAACCTTGTTGCTAAGTCAAAGGAGGTATCTATACTTATCTCAAGTAAGATTCCCTGGGTATATATGGATTCCCTAGTGGATACTGGGGGTCAATACTAATTTCTTAACCACTTGCCGACCACCTCACGCCTATATACGTGAACAGAATGTCACGGGCAGGCAAAATCACATACCTGGTACGTGATTGCCTTCCCGCGGGCGGGGGGTCCGATCGGACCCCCCGGTGCCAGCGGCGGTCGGCTTTTGGCTGGGAGCATTCCGTGATGAGGGGGAGGCCATCCGATCATGGCCCCCCCCCTCGTGATCGCTCCCAGCCAATGAGAAACATCCCCTGCCGGTGTATAGTACACACAGGCAGAGGATGTGATGTCATCTCTCCTCGGCTCGGCAGTTTCCGTTCCGGCGCTACACACACACAGTAGAACATGCCAGGCACACTTTACACCCCCGACCCCCCCCGATCGCCCCCCCCGATCACCCCCCAATCACCCCTCTCCCTCCCTGTCACACTGACACCAAGCAGTTTTTTTTTTTTTTTTCTGATTACTGCATGGTGTCAGTTTGTGACAGTTACTGTGGTGGGACAGTTACTGTTAGCCCCCCTTAGGTCTAGGGTACCCCCCTAACCCCCCCTAATAAAGATTTAATCCCTTGATCACCCCTCGTCACCAGTGTCGCTAAGTGATCATTTTTCTGATCGCTGTATTAGTGTCGCTGGTGAGGTAAATATTTAGGTTCGCCGTCAGCATTTTATAGCGACAGGGACCCCAATATACTGCCTAATAAATGTTTTAACCCCTTGATTGCCCCCTAGTTAACCCTTTCACCACTGATCACTGTATAACCGTTACGGGTGACGCTGGTTAGTTCGTTTATTTTTTATAGTGTCAGGGCACCCGCTGTTTATTACCGAATAAAGGTTTAGCCCCCTGATCGGCCGGCGGTGATATGCGTCGCCCCAGGCAGCGTCAGATTAGCGCCAGTACCGCTAACACCCACGCACGCAGCATACGCCTCCCTTAGTGGTATAGTATCTGAACGCATCAATATCTGATCCGATCAGATCTATACTAGTGTCCCCAGCAGTTTAGGGTTCCCAAAAACGCAGTGTTAGCGGGATCAGCCCAGATACCTGCTAGCACCTGCGTTTTGCCCCTCCGCCCGGCCCAGCCCAGCCCAGCCCAGCCCACCCAAGTGCAGTATCGATTGATCACTGTCACTTACAAAACACTAAACACATAACTGCAGCGTTCGCAGAGTCAGGCCTTAACCCTGCGATCGCTAACAGTTTTCTTGGTAGCGTTTTCGTGAACTGGCAAGCACCAGCCCCAGGCAGCGACAGATTAGCGCCAGTACCGCTAGCACCCACGCACGCACCGTACACCTCCCTTAGTGGTATAGTATCTGAATGGATCAATATCTGATCCGATCAGATCTATACTGGCATCTCCAGCAGTTTAGGGTTCCCAAAAACGCAGTGTTAGCGGGATCAGCCCAGATACCTGCTGGCACCTGCGTTTTGCCCCTCCGCCCGGCCCAGCCCAGCCCACCCAAGTGCAGTATCAATCGATCACTGTCACTTACAAAACACTAAACGCATAACTGCAGCATTCGCAGAGTCAGGCCTGATTCCTGCGATCGCTAACAGTTTTTTTGGTAGCGTTTTGGTGAACTGGCAAGCACCAGCGCCCTAGTTCACCCCGGTCATAGTCAAACCAGCACTGCAGTAACACTTGGTGATGTGACGAGTCCCATAAGTGCAGTTAAAGCTGGTAAGGTGGCAAGCACAAGTAGTGTCCCGCTGCCACCAAAAAGACAAACACAGGCCCGTCGTGCCCATAATGCCCTTCCTGCTGCATTCGCCAATCCTAATTGGGAACCCACCGCTTCTGCAGCGCCCATACTTCCCCCATTCACATCCCCAACCAAATGCAGTCAGCTGCATGAGAGGCATTTTCTTTATGTCCTCCCGAGTACCCCTCTCTCTCTTTATTGTTCTGCTCTTTTTTACTGTATTCTATTCTGCAATGTTTTATTGTTATTATGTTTTATCATGTTTGCTTTTCAGGTATGCAATTTTTTATACTTTACCGTTTACTGTGCTTTATTGTTAACCATTTTTTTGTCTTCAGGTACGCCATTCACGACTTTGAGTAGTTATACCAGAATGATGCCTGCAGGTTTAGGTATCATCTTGGTATCATTCTTTTCAGCCAGCAGTCGGCTTTCATGTAAAAGCAATCCTAGCAGCTGATTAGCCTCTAGACTGCTTTTACAAGCAGTGGGAGGGAATGCCCCCCCCCGTCTTCCGTGTTTTTCTCTGGTTCTCCTGTCTCAACAGGGAACCTGAGAATGCAGCCGGTGATTCAGCCAGCTGACCATAGAGCTGATCAGAGACCAGAGCAGCTCCAAACATCTCTATGGCCTAAGAAACCGGAAGCTACGAGCATTTCATGACTTAGATTTTGCCGGATGTAAACAGTGCCATTGGGAAATTGGGAAAGCATTTTATCACACCGATCTTGGTGTGGTCAGATGCTTTGAGGGCAGAGGAGAAATCTAGAGTCTAATAGACCCCAATTTTTTCAAAAAAGAGTACCTGTCACTACCTATTGCTATCATAGGGGATATTTACATTCCTTGAGATAACAATAAAAATTATTTAAAAAAAAAATGAAAGGAACAGTTTAAAAATAAGATAAAAGCAAAAAAAAATAAATAAAAAAAAAAAAAAAAAGCACCCCTGTCCCCCCTGCTCTCGCGCTAAGGCGAACGCAAGTCTCGGTCTGGCGTCAAATGTAAACAGCAATTGCACCATGCATGTGAGGTATCACCGCGAAGGTCAGATTGAGGGCAGTAATTTTAGCAGTAGACCTGCTCTGTAAATCTAAAGTGATAACCTGTAAAGGCTTTTAAAGGCTTTTAAAATGTATTTAGTTTGTCGCCACTGCACGTTTGTGCGCAATTTTAAAGCATGTCATGTTTGGTGTCCATGTACTCGGCCTAAGATCATCTTTTTTATTTCATCAAACATTTGGGCAATATAGTGTGTTTTAGTGCATTAAAATTTAAAAAAGTGTGTTTTTTCCCCCAAAAAATGCGTTTGAAAAATCGTTGCGCAAATACTGTGTGAAAAAAAAAAAATGAAACACCCACCATTTTAATCTGTAGGGCATTTGCTTTAAAAAAATATATAATGTTTGGAGGTTCAAAGTAATTTTCTTGCAAAAAAAAATAATTTTTTCATGTAATCAAAAAGTGTCAAAGGGCTTTGTCTTCAAGTGGTTAGAAGAGTGGGTGATGTGTGACATAAGCTTCTAAATGTTATGCATAAAATGCCAGGACAAATGACCCCATTTTGGAAAGTAGACACCCCAAGCTATTTGCTGAGAGGCATGTCGAGTCCATGGAATATTTTATATTGTGACACAAGTTGCGGGAATGAGACAATTTTTTTTTTTTTTTGCACAAAGTTGTCACTAAATGATATATTGCTCAAACATGCCATGGGAATATGTGAAATTATACCACAAAATACATTCTGTTGCTTCTCCTGAGTATGGGGATACCACATGTGTGAGACTTTTTGGGAGCCTAGCCATGCACGGGACCCCGAAAACCAAGCACCGCCTTCAGGCTTTCTAAGGGCGTAAATTTTTGATTTCACTCTTCACTGCCTATCACAGTTTCGGAGGCCATGGAATGCCCAGGTGGCAAAACCCCCCCAATTGACCCCGTTTTGGAAAGTAGACACCCCAAGCTATTTGCTGAGTGGTATAGTGAGTATTTTGCAGACCTCACTTTTTGTCACAAAGTTTTGAAAATTGAAAAAAGATAAAAAAAAATTTTTTTCTTGTTTTTCTTCATTTTCAAAAACAAATGAGAGCTGCAAAATACTCACCATGCCTCTCAGCAAATAGCTTGGGGTGTCTACTTTCCAAAATGGGGTCATTTGGGGGGGTTTGTGCCACCTGGGCATTCCATGGCCTCCGAAACTGTGATAGGCAGTGAAGAGTGAAATCAAAAATTTACACCCTTAGAAATCCTGAAGGCGGTGATTGGTTTTCGGGGCCCCGTACGCGGCTAGGCTCCTAAAAAGTCCCACACATGTGGTATCCCCATACTCAGGAGAAGCAGCTAAATGTATTTTGGGGTGCAATTCCACATATGCCCATGGCCTGTGTGAGCAATATATCATTTAGTGACAACTTTGTGCAAAAAAAAAAAAATTTGTCACTTTCCCGCAACTTGTGTCAAAATATAAAATATTCCATGGACTCAACACGCCTCAAAGCAAATAGCTTGGGGTGTCTACTTTCCAAAATGGGGTCATTTGGGGGGGAGGTTGTGCCATCTGGGCATTTTATGGCCTTCAAAACTATGATAGGTAGTGAGGAGTAAAATCAAAAATTTACGCCCTTAGAATTCCTGAAGGCAGTGATTGGTTTTCGGGGCCCCGTACGCGGGTAGGCTCCCAAAAAGTCCCACACATGTGGTATCCCCATACTCAGGAGAAGCAGCTAAATGTATTTTGGGGTGCAATTCCAAATATGCCCATGGCCTGTGTGAGCAATATATCATTTAGTGACAACTTTTTGTAATTTTTTTTTTTTTTGTCATTATTCAATCACTTGGGACAAAAAAAATGAATATTCAATGGGCTCAACATGCCTCTCAGCAATTTCCTTGGGGTGTCTACTTTCCAAAATGGGGTCATTTGTGGGGGTTTTGTACTGCCCTGCCATTTTAACACCTCAAGAAACGACATAGGCAGTCATAAATTAAAGGCTGTGTAAATTCCAGAAAATGTACCCTAGTTTGTAGGCGCTATAACTTTTGCGCAAACCAATAAATATACACTTACTGACATTTTTTTTTACCAAAGACATATGGCCGAATACATTTTGGCCTAAATGTATGACTAAAATTGAGTTTATTGGATTTTTTTAGAACAAAAAGTAGAAAATATCAGTTTTTTCAAAATTTTCGGTCTTTTTCCGTGTATAGCGCAAAAAATAAAAACGGCAGAGGTGATCAAATACCATCAAAAGAAAACTCTATTTGTGGGAAGAAAAGGACGCAAATTTCGTTTGGGTATAGCATTGCATGACCGCACAATTAGCAGTTAAAGCGACGCAGTGCCAAATTGTAAAAAGTGCTCTGGTCAGGAAGGGGGTAAATCCTTCCGGGGCTGAAGTGGTTAAAGACAAGATCAGGGAGATGGAGGTAACGCTGGCATCTTTCTATACCCCTAATGTACAACAAGATTGTTTTATTAGAAATACCTTAGACACACTTGAGGAGTTTAAGGAGGGCCAGTTGATCTTAAGAGGGGACCTGAATATGCCTCTGATACCTAGGGAAGATACTTCCAAAGGTATTTGGTCAGTTCTACCGAGTTTAAGGAAACGGATGGCGCGGACACTCCAGGGAGCAAGATTGGTAAATGTTTGGTGCCTATTACACTCGGGGGAAAGAGATTACTCATACTGCTCACCACCACATAAGTCATATTCACCTATTGACTTGTTCTTTATTCCTCACAATCAGTTGCATTTGGTGACGGAAACCACTATCGGGGCAATCACTTGGTCAGATCACGCACCAATTTTTATGAAATACAATATGTTGGAGAGTCGAGGTATTAGACCGGCGATATGGAGACTTAATGAAAGTTTGCTACAAGACACCATGGTGATGGAGGAGGTTCTGAAAGAGGTGACATGCTATTTTAACGATACTCCCGAATGTACCCCTGGAGTGATCTAGGAAGCTCATAAGGCAGTGATCAGGGGAATTTTGATAAAACACGGGGCCAGGATTAAGCGAGAAAGGGAGGCAAAATTAACACTCTTACTAAGAAATATATATCAGTTAGAATCATTGCATAAGCGTGCTCCCTTCTCAGACGTTGAACGGGACCTCCAGACTGCTCGTAGACAGGTTACAGAATTACTGATGTATAAAGCAAAAAAGGCAATACAGATTGGACATAAACATGTTTATGAGTCTGGTAACAAGTGTGGCAAACTGCTGGCTAGAACTCTGAAGGAACAACAGGCGATGACTTATGTACCAACGATTACAGGGGAGGAAGGGGAAAAGTTTACACTGCCTAAACAAGTTGCCCAAAGATTCAGAGAATACTATTCTTCTCTTTATAACTTACAACTAGATCCACTGACACAGCCAGGAATAGACAGTTACTTGGCATCATCTGGAATGCCCAGTTTAACGTCTGTAGCACAAGAGGAATTGGATGTACCAATCACACTAGAGGAGGTACAGGATGCAGTGAATGGGGTGGGGGTGGGTAAGGCACCTGGCCCAGATGACTATACAGTTCAATATTATAAACATCTCTTACCCATACTAAGACCATATCTTGTGAAGATGTATAATGGTATGGATGACCAGAGTCCATTTCCTTCGGAGTCTCTCAAGGCCCTTATTACAGTGATCCCTAAGGAGGAAAAAGATCCCACGCTATGTGGAAGCTATAGGCCAATATCCCTTCTAAACGCAGATTTGAAATTTTTTGCAAAAAATCTAGCAACCAGACTACAGCGACAACTGCCTTCTCTGATTCATTTGGACCAAGTAGGGTTTGTCCCAACACGAGAAGCACGGCACAATACTACCAAGGTCTTGAGTCTAATACCTATAGCTAATCTATTTAAGCTCCCGTGTGTGTTCCTTGGGACAGATGCAGAGAAGGCGTTTGATCGGGTTAATTGGCAGTTTATTTTCTCGGTTCTGCGATATATAGGGTTGGGAGAAAATATGCTCTGATGGATCTTAAGTATTTATACCTTACCTAGTACTCAGGTAAAGGTAAACGGAGTATTATCTCCCTCTTTTGGGATCACCAACGGGACCAGGCTGGGCTCCCTTCCTCTCTAGGGTTCGTTTAAACCAGGATATCCAGGGCCCGACAGTATAAGATTTCAGCTTATGCTGATGATATGCTTTTCTCATTGACAAACCCAATGATATCCCTCCCTAACCTATACTCTGAAATGGAGAGATTTGGTACCCTATCATATTTTAAGATCAATCCAACTAAGTCAGAGGCTATGGGAATTGCAATACCCAAAGACATGTTGAGATTATTGAAAGCCAATTATAAATTTAAATGGACGAATCATGCCTTGAACTATTTGGGTACACGTATCCCAGCCGACCTTTCACATACATTTGATCTTAATTTTACACCACTTTTACAAAGGGTTCGGGGTCTCTTAGAGAGATGGCACAAGGGATTCCATTCCTGGATTGGAAGAGGTAATATACTCAAAATGAATATTTTACCAAAGTTTTTATACTTATTTCAGGCATTACCCATTGCTATTCCTAGGCAATTTTTTGAACAGATTGATACATTCTTTACTGGATTTACCTGGGCACAGAAACATCCAAGGATTAGAAGATCCTTGTTGACCCTTCCCAAGTAATACGGCGGGTTGGCCATACCTGACGTATATAAATACTATCAAGCAGCCATACTGAGTTGAATAATTGACTGGTGCCGACATGGAGACCTAAAGATATGGCCGAATCTGGAACAAGCACAGAGCGGGGCCCTATTACATAGAGCACCTTGGTGCTACAGGGAACTTCCATCTACAATTAAGACACACCCACTGAGAGGCCATACGATAATAATATTTTATGGATTTATTTCTAAAGGGAAGCTATCATCATTAGAGTCCCCATTATTCCCCATTTTGGGGAATACACAATTTGCACCAAGACTGTGGAAGGAGCCCTTTGGGGTATTAATAGAAAAGAGGCTATATCAGGCTTCCCATTTTCTAGAAGCAGCATCGTGGTCCACTTGGCAAACACTGATATTTAGTTCCAACTTATATCAATTAGATTTCTGGGGTGCAGCACAATTGAGACACTTTTTGCAGACATTACCTCCGCCCGGTAACTTTACGCGGAAGTTAACGAGAGTTGAAGAATATTGTACTTAGAAAGGGTTACTCTTGCATGTCCTTTCAAAGATGTATGACCTTTTGGTCAGACCTTCAGAGGATTTCCAATTGCCATTTATAGGGCAAAGTGGAATTGGAACTAGGTAGAATTTTTTCAGAAGAACAGCGTACTAGTATAATATATAATATATTTGAATCTTCAAAATTGTCTCTCAATGGTACTGAACCCCAGTTCTTCTCCACCGATATCTTCCAGAGGTCTCTGATACCTGCTGGAGATGCTGTGAGGAGTCTGGGATGTTATTGCATATTTTTTGGTCCTGCCCTAGAATTGAGGGTTTCTGGAAAGAGGTTCGGAGAATTAGTCAGCAGTTTTGGGAAGATGAGATCCCTGAGGACCTGGCCTTTTTTATATTACATGATTCCAAAATGCCAGTTAAGAAATATAAGGAATATATAGTATGCCACCTCCTGAATGCGGCCAAAGCATGTATACCTTGCACTTGGAAGCAAAGACAACCCCCATCAGTGGGATTGTGGCTTAAGAGAGTAGAGGAAATTAATCAAATGGAAGAACTGGTATGGACAGCCCGACAGAAAAGAGAGACCTATCGGAAAACATGGTCTGCATGGAATCTCTTCATCAACTCAAAAGAGGGGGAGACTCTCATGGGATCAGTATAGAGGAATGCTATACCCTGTAGGATGGAGGTTGGAGGGAGAGCGGTGTGATGACGTGGAGTAGGGAGGGGGGTTACTCCCCTTTTTTTTTTGTTTGTTTTTGTCTTGTCTTGTATTGTAATGCCCTGTACACACGGTCGGATTTTCCGCCGAAAAATGTGCGATCGGAGCTTGTTGTCGGAAATTCCGACCGTGTGTGGGCTCCATCTGACTTTTTCCATTGGAATTTCTGACACACAGAGTTTGAGAGCAGGCTATAAAATTTTCCGACAACAAAATCTGTTTGCGTCAATTCCGACCGTGTGTGGACAATTCCGACGCACAAAGTGCCACGCATGCTCAGAATAAATTCCGAGACGGAACTGCTCAGTCTGGTAAAATTAGCGTTCATAATGGATATAGCACTTTCGTCACGCTGCAATGTTTTACATAGTTTAATGCACTCTCTTCTTCTTTATAATGCTAGAAGAATGAAGTTGTTTTGCTGCTCATATGCACACAGAGTTCTCACAAACTTCTTTCTTTATTATTTATCGTGATTTCATGAAAATAATATTTTTATTTGTCACATCTCCTGAAAAAAATTACTTATTTGGATGTTTTTAGATTTTGTTTTTTTTGTTTTTATTTTTTGAAATCCTGATCTCCTGTTATTTTTTGTATATATTTTTTTTTTACTCCAGAATAGTTTTGGGTGTGTGTTGTGTGTCAAGTTACCACAACACGATTATTATCTTGTATTATTTAATCTCAAGGAGATTGCTTGGTGTTGGTGTCTCTTGTTAATTACACATTGTATTTTTGTAATGTACCTGCCTCCTCACAAACAAACTGTCCCTTTTGAAGGAAAACACACATAGGCGAGTATAATAAAAAAACCAAAAATGTATTAAAGGGTCATAACCAAAGAAAGAGGGAGGCAACGCTGGAGAAACAGCAGAAATTGGCAAAGCCTTTGGCCCCCCAGGGCACACATTAATTATTTCCAGGCAAAATTGTTGGCCTGAGGAGTACTTATCTAAGGGAGTACAATCTGGTCCAGAAGTCCAAGAGATCATGAACAGCAGCAGATGACATCTATGTCCCCAGGCTGTGGTCATACAAGAGCCTGCATCTTTTGTCAGACCAGACTGAACCCAGGTCATCAATTTATTGTCTTCCTTCCACTCCTCCTTCCACGCTGTGTCTGTGGTGGTGGAGGTGTGGCAGGAGGAGGAGGATGATGTAACTCACACAGGTGGGTATTAGGTGTGATTTCGCCCCTCACCCCCTTAGTTAATGTTTTATAAAGGATGTCCTCACACATGAGGCGTTGGCCCTCCTGCATGTCATGCAGTTTGGTGGCAGCCATGCAGGCAAAGGAGAGGAACCTGCGATTCTGTGAGGCTCCTACTGGGCCCGGCCTCCTCCTGGCTGCCACTTACCCCCGCCTCCTCCTGGCTGCCACTTCCCCCTGCCTCCTCCTGGCTGCCACATTACACAGCCTCCTCCTGTGTGCCACATTCCAAAGCCTCCTCCTGGCTGAGGTCTTCCTGTGTATGAAAAAGGAACATAGTTTTAGTTTTTTTTCATCAATCACACACAATTTTCACCTCATGACTGTTGCAAATTGAATGTTAACAAATATAACAGACTATCATTCTGAGCCCAGCATTTTTCATTCTTGTCCCAATTCTTTTTGCCCACTACTGTCTATTGATATGTAAAACACTTTATTAAATCAGCAATTAGTGATCAATAATAACATCTAGTAAACATCAATTATTTATTGACCAGAAATCTGTAGAAGAATGCTATACCTGACTCAAGCTGGACTCCTCCACTTTTTCCTGGCTAGAAGTCCCAGGTTGGACATCGGAAGCCTCAGCTGGGGTGGAAGATAGAGTGGAAGGAAGAGTGGAAGGAAGGGTTGAGAGGAATTCCCTGACTTCAGTCTGGTCTGACAGAAATTCGCAGTCTCTCATACTACCAGAGCCTGGGGACATAAACATCATCTGCTACAGCTCCGGATCTCTGGGAATCCTGGACCTTCTTGCGCTCCCTAAGATATGTTCTCCTCAGGCCACAAATTTTGGCTTTTAAATAGGGGATGGTTGCTGTGGGGACCACCGGCTTCACGAACTCCAGCGGTTTCTCCAGCGCTGCCTGCCTCTTTTGTTTATGATTATATTGCGGGTGTTTGACCTGCCACAGACAGGGCAGCTCCCTGTATTTGTCTATGAACAGGGGAAGGAAGTTGTGGTCATTGAAGCCATCCATTTTATCTGCAATACACAAGACAAACCCTAATGTCAGGCTAAAGTCTCCTAATCTTGTCCCAATATAGGCCTAAATTCTTGTTTTTTTCTGACAATTGTTTGACATACTATAGAAAAGCCAAATTTTGAAGATGCACACAGTGGGGGAGACTTACCAAAACCGGAGCACTCAGAATCTGGTGCAGCTGGACATGGTAGCCAACGAGCTTCTAATTTCAGCTCGTTCAATTAAGCTTTGACTGTAAAACCTGGAAGCTGATTGGTTTCTATCTGTACCAGATATTGCACCATGCAGTTTTAGTAAATAACCCCCAGTGTGTCAACATGTGCAATCTGCCATCGCGGGAGATCAATGTACGCGTTTTGGGGGTGCAACCCCTTCCTCAATAATAAAGTAGCTGAGAGGAAGGGGTTTCACCCACAAAACACGTCCATTGATCCCCCATGATGGTAGCTAGCACATGTTGACATTCGGCAATTTGTGTGCATCTTCAAAATTTGGCTTTTCCAGGGGTGACATCACCCCATCTGCTGAACGCAATATCAAACACAGTTTATAAATACTCATGTCTGATATTGCCTTCACTTTCTATAAAAGTTGAGCTTTGTAAGTTCCAGAGTTGTGTATTTTTTTATGGTTTTAAACATGCCTCTTTTACCTTAAAAGGCAATTTCTACTTTTAATGTGACCTAAAAAATTGTTATACAACAAACATGTTGGTTTGTTCTACAAACCTTTTATTAGAAATGCACATGTGATTGTGCTTTCATTAAAAGCTTGAGAATCAACAATGTGTGGCTTCTTCTTTCAATGCTGAAAAGCATTTTTTGTAGTAAAGTTGTTTTCAGTGACAATGGGGGTTATCTACTAAAGGCAAATCCACTTTGCACTACAAGTGCAGTTTTAGTGCAGTCTCAAGTGCACTTGTAGTGAAAAGTGTATTTTCTATTAGTAAATAACATCCACAGTGCTTTCTAATTTTACACAATCATGCCATTTTCAGGACTCCCCAAATTTTGGTCATGGTTAGCTAAAAGAAAGCCAAGCAGTAAATAAAAGCAAATATTTGTTCAGTTTAAAATATATTTTTATTTAAAAAATGTCTCAGACATTGTCTGGCATATCGATGGCCCCCCTACCCGCAAAGTATTCCATGTATCTTATACAGACCTTGCAGGCACTCTGGGGGGGGTAAGCCAGGACGACCAGCTTCAAGCGCCGTCAGGGTTGGTTCATTAATATTAATTCTGGCCTCAGGCCCAACTGAGCCAGCATAGTTCCAAGAATTTCTCCTTAAAAAGTTGTGGAGAACACAGCAAGCCAGGATGATGTGATTGAGTTTATATTCCGCCATGTGTATCGGTGTAAGAAATAGGCGGAACCGGCTGGCCATTATTCCAAACGTGTTCTCCACCACTCTTCTGGCTCTGGCCAGCCGGTAATTAAAAACCCTCTGGTCCAGGGTGAGGGTCCTCGTTTGGGAATGGCTGCATAAGATGGTCCCCCAGCGCAAATGCTTCATCCGCAACGAAGACGAATAGGAGTCCTTCCGCATTGTCTTCTGGAGGTGGCAAGCCGAAGCTGCCATTCTGGAGATGCCTGTAGAACTCCGTGTGGGCGATGACTCCACCATCTGACATCCGGCCATTCTTCCCCACGTCCACATACAGGAACTCGTAAGTAGCCGACACCACCGCCAACATCACAATACTATTGAACCCCTTGTAGTTGTAATAGTATGACTCCGAGCTGGGTGGTGGGACGATGTGGATGTGTTTCCCATCAATTGACCCGATGCAGTTAGGAAAGTCCCACCGCTGGGCAAAGTGGAAGGCCACAGTTTGCCATTCCTGTGTCGTGGAAGGAAACTGTGGAGTCAAACAAGAAACATAAATGAATCATTTTGCACATAAACATGGAATGCAGATTAGACACAAACATTCTTGGCCAACATCAGTATAACATTTATTTTAGGGAGTATTTAAAGACAAAGGTATAAGGTCCACCTATCAGATTCCTCCCCCACCCTCTCTTGGACCATTTTAAAAATTTTAGGGGGGGAGATGTTTTGGCCAGGTAACCCTCTCCACTCCATTAAGAGATGAATGCCTAAATAATGTGTATTACTTTGGCCAGGCCCTCCTTACTTACACTATTGACAGCCCACTGGACAGGTAAGAAGTGTCATAATACAAAGATATAAATACACACCGTACACATTTTAGCACATTTTTACATTCTGCTATTACCTATCAAGATAATAATAGGATACAAAAACTTTAAACAGTACCATTTGAAAGTATTCAGGCAGGCCCTTGCACTACATGCTTTGGGGAATTCATCCATAAATCTGACCACAAAAGAGGTGGGTATAGTGTGTATGGGTTTAGCAAAGTCAGCAGATAGAGGATTGGTATCAGCTGCTGAGTTAGCAGTTAGGGGGAGGGAGGGTTCCAAATGATTTTGGGACCAAAAAAAACCCTTTGGCACTCTGTCTGAATGTAAAGCACAAATCACAATTTTTACACATTTTAGGGGATATTTAGGGTAAAGCACTACTATGGAGCTGACAAAATACATTGTTAATTGAGTAGACGAGGTGGATATAGGCCCAGGAGAGCATGCTGGGGAAGTTAGTGAAGGCAAATATGTATGAAGGACAATTTTTTTTTTAACAAAATCCAGCATGCATGAGGACAATGGATTTTGTTGTCGGAATGTCCGATCAATGTCCGACTGTGTGTACAGAGCATTACTGTTTTGTCATATGTGTGATGGTTGGGGTTAAGCGAAGGGGAAGGACAGAGATAGATACCAAATTATGAATATTTGACTAGACTGAGCCAGTAAATGCATGACCAAAGAGAGATGAATACCTGGAGAAATAAGTGATTGTGATTATGAAAAAAAAATGAATGTAAGTCTTGAAATGTAATATGTCTATTATGTTAACATGCTATTTTTATGATGTACGGAAAATGTCCTGAGACTCTCCCTTTTTTTTTTAAATAAAGAGAAAGATTTAAATTTAAAAAAAAAAGAATTTCTCTGCTATCATCTCCTTCATTACTAGTTGACAAAGCAAAATACTTGCTTTCAGTGGACACCCACAGACCAAGCTGCATTTGATCAGTTAAAAACTTTATTCACCACAGCATCAATCCTGCGACATCCAGACCCTGCATCACCCTATGTCCTTGTGGATGCCTCGGAAAATGCAGTAGGTGCTATCCTGTCACAGCGCCAGGGTGTAAAGTCCCTTTTACATCCCATTGCTTTCTTTTCTGAAAAACTCAGCCCTGCAGAAAAGAATTACGATGTGGGAGACCGGGAGCTGCTGGATACAAAGTTGGCCCTGGAAGAATGGCGCTTTTTCCTAGAAGGGCCACTCACCCTATTTTGATCTTTATAGATCACAAAAATTTACAGCTCCTCAGAACGGCCAAGCGATTAAAAACTCATCAAGCCAAGTGGGCATTATTTTTCTCTTCACTTTCCATATAACTTACAGGCCAATTTCTAAAAATTACAAGCCAAATGCGTTATCACAAATGTATCCAGATCATGAAGAACCTCATCAAGAAGACACAATTCTGCTGGCCCAAAGTTTTTTGCTACTGCAAGCAGATCTGATTACTCAGCTCAAACTCAAGTAAGCATTCATAAAGGATGTTTTACCACCAGATGTCTGTCTTCAGGAGCAAGAGGGACAGTTCCTGCATAATCAGAAAGTGTTTGCACCCCCGAGTTTACGTTCCAGTATCCTTAGTCTGTGTCATGACCATCCCTTGGCAGGACATTTTGGGGTATCTAAAACAATAGAACTTGTGCAACACTCCTTTCCTAGTTTAAGGTCAGACTGCCAAGATTATGTTGGAACTTGTGGAATTTGCATGGAGTTTGCATTCAAAGTAAGAATGACAAAACCAAATCTTGGGGTTTGCTAAGGCCCTTATCCATTCCCAAAAGGCCCTGGTAAATGATCAATATGGACTTTTATTGTTTAACTTTCCCCATCCGAAAAGTTTACTACCAGCTTTGTGGTAGTCGGCAGGTTAATGAAGATGGCTTATTTTATACCTATGTTGGGGAATCCCTCCGCAATAAAGACTGCATGTACCTTTATCAAAGAAGTGGTCAGGCTTCATGGGGTACCTAGCAGTATCACCTCCGGGGGAGGAGTACAATTTACATCTAGATTCTGAGGGATCTTTGCAGAACACTAAAGATTGAAACTTGTTTTTCTTCAGCCTACCATCCGCAAACAAATGGCCAGACAGAACAAACAAACCAAACTCTTATTATCTTTTGCTCAAGATGACTGGGCATCACTCATTCCCTTGGCAGAATTCACGTCCAATAATGCGGTTCACTCAGCCACAGGACAGGCTCCATTCTTCCTGAATTATGGATATTTTTCAGCCTGTTTACCTGAAGCCATGCCTGATTCTTCTGTTCCCGCAGTCCAGGAGAGGTTGAAACTTTTACAGTAAAACAACAAGGTGTTGCAAGAAGCCAATACCAAAGCCCAGTAAGACAATAAAAAATGTTTTGATAGAAAAAGGAGAGGAGACTTGAACCTTAAACTAGGAGACAACTAGTCTAATACTAATGGAAAAATAGAACGCTGGATAGCCGCACTCCAAAAATTCACCTTTATTGTAAAAATAGATATCAAGGCATCATAGATAGATACAGACTAGCTGCACAGCCTCTGACACGTTTCACACCAGATATGGTGCTTAGTCATAACCATATCTGGTGTGAAATGCATCAGCAGCTGTGCAGCTAGTCTGCATCTATCTATGATGCCTTGATATCTATTTTTACAATAAAGGTGAATTTTTGAAGTGCGGCTATCCAGCGTTTTATTTTTCCAAACAGAGCCAGCACCTTGTTGGATTGCGGAGACATTGCGGAGACAGCTGTCCATAGGAGAAGTGATTACTCTGGAGCAGTGAACTCCCATATTTCATTAGTCTAATACTAATCTAAGATTGTCTTGCCCATCCAAGAAACTGGGACCTAGATATGTCGGTCCATTTGCTGTCAAGAGACAAATTATTCCACAGCTCACAAACTTTTACTCCCGGAAACTTACAAAATTCACCCAGTCTTTTATGTATCCTTGTTAAAACTTGCAAGGCTAGATCCATTCCCTACTTGTGAGTCCGGTCCACCAGCACCTGCAATAGTCAATGGTAACAAGGAATTGGAAAGGGGCAATGTAAGATAAGCTCAGTTGGATCCAGAAGGCCATTAAATGTTCATGCTCGTAATTACAAGCAAGGGCTCATTGCAGAATGGGCATTGGTGCCCATGCGCTAAAAATATTAGCGTGTGCACAAGAAGAATTGGGCATATGCGCATGCCTGTGAGCACATGCACAGGTGCCGAATGGCCTATTTAATCTGAGCTGTGGCATGAACAGATTGCTGAGTGGTCTTCAGCTAGTTCCTGTTCACCTATCCCTTGACCTGCTATATGACCCGGTTTGCCCTTGAAAAGGGTTAAAACCGCTCGTATAGCGCGGCTATAGCTGCGGTATTGCCGCGGTATAGCCGCGCTGTCCCATTGATTTCAATGGGCAGGAGCGGTGAATACACCGCTCCTTCACCGCTCCAAAGATGCGGCTGGCAGGAGTTTTTTCTTCTCGGACTTTCACACTGAACAAACAGCAGCGGCTGTTTTGGGTCGGTTTGCAGGCGCTATTTTTAGCGCAATAACGCCTGCAAACCGCCCCAGTGTGAAAGGGGTCTAAATAAAGGTATGAAAATGAAAATTTAAACAAAAAGTGTTTTTTTTGTTTCTGTTTTAGAAATCTAGCAAATTAGTAATTTTACTTCATAAATTTAGTCCAAAACGTATACTGCTACATTTCTTTGGTAAAAATAACCCAAAAAGCTATAGGGGTTGATTTACTAAAACTGGAGAGTGCAAAATCTTTTGCAGCTTAGCATAATAGCTGCACCAGATTTTGCACTCTCCAGTTTTAGTAAATCAAGCCCATAGAGTCTACAAGCTATGGCATTATTTAAGGCCCTAAAATGCCAGGACAGTACAAATACCCCCCTTTTTGGAAAGTAGACAGTCTTAGGTATTTAGTAAGAGCCTAAGGCATGGTGAATTTTGCGCAGTATTTTTTGTATTTTTTGGAAAAGTAAGAATATAAAAACAATTATATAAAAAACAACAGTTTTTTCACATTTTTTTTTTACATACTGTCACCAGAGCAGTACAGCATCACTATATGACTGGCGTGGTGGTGATCAGGAAAACTGACTTGTGACAGTATGTGAAGAAAACATTTTTTTTTTTTTTTAATTTTTTAAAAATGTATTTCTTTTTTCTTTTTCTTTTTTCTTGTTTTATATTTTGTGTGGTATTCGGCCGCCAGCGGGGGGTTAAAACTGCACCACTAGCGGCCGAATACCGCGGTAAAGCAGTGCTAAAAATAGCGCTGTTTTACCGCCGACGCCCCCTACCGCCCCAGTGTGAAAGCAGCCTTAGCAAGACATAAAAATTGCAGTGGTGATTAAATACCACCAAAAGAAAGCTTTATCTGTCTCAAAGAATATTATAAATATTTCATTTTGGTACAGTTGCATGACTGAGTAATTTGGCATTCAAACTGTGACAGCACTGAAAGCTAAAAATAGGCCTAGGCAGGAAGGGGGTAAAAGTGTCTGGTACTGAAGTGGTTAATATCATGTGCCATAAAAATTCGCTCTGGCAGTGAAAGGATTAAACATTTTATTCTAGGCCACATTTTCAAAATGACCTATGGCATGTAGTTTTTCACTTAAAATAATCACATTATACATATACAGTATATTTTAGAGAAAAAAAGGAAGGAGCATTGTACAGACTTCATAAACAGTATTTAAACACTTTGATGTAGGCCACATTTTTCAAAATGAGACACTGCATGCAGCTTTTTAGCCTAAATATCCCAATAAATGTTCACATTTCACAGAAAAAAATGGAAGAAATATTTTACAGACACCATAAACAGTATTTTAATACTTTGTTAGCTAAAATGACACACTGCATGCAGATTTTCAGCCCACAAAGCCACGTCAAAATGTATATATATATTTTTTAAAAGTAAGGAATATTGTACAGACTCCATAAACATTATTGTAATACTATGCTGTAAGATGCATTTTCAAAATGACACACAACATGCAGCTTGGCAGACCAAAAATCCATAATAAAGTGTGTATATTTCACAGAATAAAATGAAGACATATTGTGCAGACTCTATAAACAGTATTTAAATATTTTGTTGTAGGCTGGATGCTGAGCCCAAATCCACTTTAAAGTATTTAAATTGCAAAGAAAAAGAAAGTAAAATTATATAGACTACATAGATAGTGTTTAAATACTTAGGGTAAGCCACATTTTGGACACACCAAATGCTGGTTTTCAATCTGATATCAAACTGATTCAATAGACAGTGTTTAGGCATTGTTGGTAGGCTACATTTTTTTTCAGGAGAGACAACAGTAAGCCTTTTATCCAGAATTCAACATTAAAGTGTATTTCCTTTTTATTTTATTTTTATTTCACATAAAAAAGCCAGCCATATAGACTCCATAGATAGTAATTAAGAACCTTTAGTAGGCATTCTGAATCAGAAAGACAACAGTCGGGTTTTTAACAAAAGAACAACATTAAAGTGTAAGGAACACCAAATATTATAGTGAGACTATGCACAGTATTCAAGCACATGTACTAGGCTGCATTTTGAAGAACAGCCAACTTTTAATCAAAAACATCAAAATTACAGTGCATTATGTCATAGAAAAAAGCCAGCAAAATATTGTTTCCTGACAGACTCCATGGCAACATACGTATGAGTTAACCCGCTTCCACTCCTCCCCTATGGAACCCCACTTCCATAAATCTTTGCTCTGAGCCAGAGGCCACATTCCTTTTTTGTCCTCCTAAGGACCAGAATGGTCTTACCTTGGATAAAGTGTCCACGATCGAGGCCTGGTTGTTCGGCAAGCTGTGCCTCAGAAGATGTTTGGAATCTCCAGCAGTCCCCAACTAATAGTGGGGTGGAGAAGGGGTGGGTTATGGATGCAGTGCAATGTGGATTTTTCAGCAGTCCCCAGCTATTAGGGGTGGAGAAGGGTGATGCATGTGGTGCCATGAAGAGCTTAAGCCTGGCCATTGGCAGGCAAAGTGGCAGTACGGCCAAACGTCCCAGCCATAAACACCCTGGGCCCTTGCAGCAGCACCTTCTGTATCTAGGCTTGGTCGTGGGGGATGCCATGTGTAGTGATGTATACTTTTATATTACATATTCCATGGCAGCAGTTTTGTGTGTTTGTCTGTTTGTTTTCTTCCCTAGCTGGAGCGCATTTGCATTCCAAGCCAAATGCTCTCTCTTCCGGGCCTGGTGTCCCTGGGTTACTCCTGCCCAGGGACTAAGCGCATGTGCGCTGTGGGCGGCAGTTGCATAATTTCAGTGGAGAAATTCAAACAGCTGTTGATATTAAGATTTCTCTGTGGGCAGCTTGCAGCAGTTCCCCAAAATGCTGTGTGCAAGCATCATAGGTATATGCTCTGCATTAACACACTTATATGCTGCATCCGTGTGATTCTGATTCTGTGCAGGTTGTCTGTCTGTGCAATTTCACACTGTGGATGTATCACCCCCCCCCCCTTGTGGCCAGCCCTTGTATAGCAGGTATGAGAGGGTGTGTTTAACCCTTTCCTTTCCTTGGGGACCTGGGAGCTTTTTTTTTTTTTTTTTTTTTTTTTTTTTACCCTTTCCTTTCTACCCTATGCTTTTTGTGAGTCCTTCTGGGTCGGATTGACAATACACAGCACCAGATGATAAAGACCTCATTAGGTCACAACATTCTTCTTCCAGATGTAATCATAGGTCACCGTCAAGGTCCAGACTTAATAGCAGAATCTCTGAATCCACCTTTACGCCATTTCAATTGCTCCAAAGAGGAGAGCCTGCTGGGGATGCGGGACTCAGGTCCCAGAGGGCAAGTCTCTGTGTGATCTATGCTAAGCCCAGGCAGTTGGAAAAGGGGATGATGATTTCTAGCAAATGGAATCTCTGGTGGGGCGCATGGTGCAAGCATCCCTTAAAGAGTGGGGTAAAAGCCACACGTAAAGTCCAACAGCCATTGCGGCTGATATATAGTCATGCGTACCAAAATCATTTGTATGAGTATAAGGACCCACATAAGGCTGATTTTTGCACTAAAGTTCTGCTTTATGTTCCTTCCACTAAATGTTTCATGTTTAGTTTAAAAATGATGTTAGATGATGATCTAGCACAAAATAAAACAGCTTAAACTAGAAATGCAAACAGAATAAAAAACTAGCAGTTGATACATTGGCATGGAAACATATCTATTTGCAATCTGCTCTCATTAAAATTATTTCTGGGCAAAAAAATAAATTTTAATGTTTCCATTTTTAATGCTTGAGCAGATATAATGAATTCTAAGGCAATAATTAATTCTTCTTCTAAACCGTATTTATTAATGAAAACTGCCCAAAAGTGTTGAAATGTAGAACACTTTCTCAAATGCTGCTATAAATTTGTTTCTACAAAACACAACACCAGGTTATGTTAAAACAATTAAGAGTGAATATTCTTGAATTATTTCTCCAATGGTTATGCTTCACCATTTCCTTATTTTATTTTACTAATATGTAAACCTTAACAATGATTGATTTAGGACAGGAAATATCTAGCGTCCAATATGATTTCTAAAAAAGTCATATGATCACCATGTAAGTGCTGACATGGTTTGTTGTTTGTTGATGAGAAGTGAAGAATGTTGCTTGGTTGCTGCTCAGGTAGGTAAAAGTATGCAGAAGGAATGAGGCACACCGAGGTCCATTTTGGTAGTGTGCTATGTGTGTTGTACCTTTTCTATCTAATGACTGTTCAGTGGTTGCCCAGGTCTTTTGGAATCTTAGCAACATTTCATATACACATTGACTGCATTAAAAATTCTAGATATGTTTATCATTTCCTAAGTTCTAAATAGAAGCTTTTCCTGGGGAGGAGGCTTGGTTCTATGAAATGTACCCTTAAATAAACCCCCAATATGGTTTGGTCAAAATAAGAATGGCTGTGATCTGTGATAATCCTAACCACTTCCCGCCCAAAGACATCATATGATGTCTTTGACTTTCAGTGGGAATATCTGAATAATGCCTGCAGCTACAGGCATCATTCAGATATTCTTGTTTTCAGCCGGCGATTCTGTGCACCATAAGAATGATCATAGCGGCAGTTCCAGCAGTAAATGATGTGGGAGGTGGGGCCTGGGCCTTGCTATATATACACCACTGTTCAAAAGTTTTAGAACACCCCACTTTTACCATTTTTTTTTTAGAATTTACTAAGTTTAATGACTCAATGTACTCTGAAAATAAGGCATCGAACAAATAAAATATTGGACTTAAAAAGAATCATTGAATTGTTTTCTTTAACAAAATGTAATCTAAATTTTTGACTCAAAGTAGCCACCATTTGCAGATATAACAGTCAAACACACTTGTAACGTTCTTTCTACAACAGAAATCAAATACTGTTTGGTAAGTTCTTCCCAACACTGTTGCAGACGTTGCCACAAATGTGTTGCACTTTTCCTTCACCCTTCTTTCCAGTTCATCCCAAACCAGCTCAATCGGGTTTAAGTCTGGGGACTGTGCTGGCCATTCCATGAGTTAAAGCCTACTATTTTGTTCCTTTCTTCTAAGGTAGTTCTGACACAGCCTGGAGGTATGTTTTGGGTCATTATCTTGCTATAGGATGAACCCCTGACCAACCAGGTGTATTCCAGAGGGTATTGCATGGCGTTGCAAAAATGCTGTGGGTTTTTTTTTGGTTTTAGGATGCTACTCACTCTGTGCAAGTTGCAAACTCTGTATTCAGCAAAAGTGCCCCAGACCTTTACAGTTCCTCCTGCATGTTTGACAGGAGTTATCTTTAACCTACTCAACGGTGTACAAAAACCATGCGTGATGAACCGAAGATCTCAAATTTTGATTTATAAAACCATAAGACCTTCTTCTAGTCTTCAGTAGTCCACTGGTGGTGCTTTATGGCCCAGGCAAATCTTTTTTCTTATTTCGACATCTTATGCCACGTACATACGTCCGGACTTTCTGGCAGAAAAGGTCCGACGGAATAATTTCATCAGATATTCCGATCGTGTGTGGGCTACATCGGACTTTTGCTTTCGAAGGTTCTGATGGACCCAGAAATAGAACATGTTTCAAATCTTTCGGGAAAACCATTCGTCTGTATGCTATTCCGAGGGACCAAAAATGACGCAAGGGCAGCTATTGGCTACTGGCTATTTAACTTCCTTTTCCTAGTCCTGTCATACGTGTTGTACGTCATCACGTTCTAAACGATCGGACTTTGGTGTGATCGTGTGTACGTAAGTCCGTTTCAGCGGAACTCCATTGGAACTCCGTCAGAAAAACTGTCAGTTTATTCTGATGGAAAAACCGGTTATGTGTACGTGGCATTAGCAATGGTTTTCTTACAGCGACTTGACCTGTCAAATCTGCTGCTTGAAGTCTTCTCTTCACGGTATAACTGAGACTTGCTTACTTTGATCCGTGTTACGATGTGCTTAAAGCTGTTGTCCTGTGAACTGCCTGTAGGTGGAGTGCAGCATAGCTTGGCAGCAATAATTCACACAGTCAGGTGCAATAGAAAACTTGTATTGAATTAATACAGTGACAGCTCACAACAAACCCAAAGGGACGCCTGCCCAACTGGGTACATACATGGTTTCCAACAATGTGAAGAGAACAGGTATCAGCTAGACTGACAGTGTCTATTAAGAGAGCGGAATGGGGCCTGGCCATCTCGTGCCCAAGCAGGATGAGGTCTCTACACGTTCCCTCTTCGTCAGGAACCTTTCCCTACCACTAGTCTGTGCCTGGCCCAAGATGGTTGCTAGCATCACATGGGATAGCAGCATACAATTGGGTGCTTCCCCAGTGCCCCAGGAAACCATAGAGGAACTGTGTTTCTTTTGGCTTCCTCTCCAGCTGTGGTGCCACTGCGGAGGAACACCACCTGCAGTGGAGAAAGTAAACTGCACCTGCCTACATGCTTCTCTTGCAAGCTGTTGACTCTCAGAAACATCTGATTCTGTTGTGGCTTTGGGTCTGCCAGACCTACTCCTGTAATAGTAACCTCCAGTTTCCAAGTGCCTTTTGGTCGTGTAGGAAACTGTGTGTAGGAAACCTTGGCTTTCTTTGCAATTTCTCTAGGGGAAAGGCTTACACTACACTCCTTTGTTAATTGCCTTTCTCTCACCATTTTGAGAGCACTATACTACTTCCTGCTGTAGAAATCTGTCCAAGTATTGCTTCAGAGGGTGTCGTAACAAAGTCTGTTTCAATGCTGCTTATATACAGACAGTGTGCTTGTAAGTAATCAACAAAAGTTGTGACAACTGTTGGAATTGAGTTGTTAACCATTACTTCTTCCCTGAAAAAGGCCTCTTTGTAAAACTCTGAAATTAACATTATTTTCCAGTTTTTGTTAAAATAAACTCTTTTTTGTTCATCTCTGGTAGTTTATTTGCAGAGCTGTTAATCAAACGTATACAGTATTTCCAAGAAAAAAAGAAAAAAAAAATCACTTACAGAATTTATGGACAACACAATATACAATTTTTTTGTAAAATATAAAAGATAAGGTGGCACAGAATGAATAGATACCACACATCTGAAGACTCAATATTGTATGCGCTTATAAAATGTTAAAAAAATAACAGTACCTCACATTTTTTATAGGTTACGATTAAAATACTTTACAGGTTATCAATTTAGAATTAACCATTTTAACCGCTTTAAGACCAGCCTCCATCAAACACAATGGCTCTCCTGCGCGAATCGCCGTAGCTGTACGGCGGCTCGCACAGGCTCAGTGACGGACGGGACCCACTGCATGCTGCGGGAGCGTGCCTGAGGGTCAGAAAGACATGATGTCCTCTGGTGGCCCGTGATTGACTTGTACACAGGCAGAACGGGCAAATGCCTATGTAAACAAGGCATTTCCTTGTTCTGACAGGTGACATGACAGGGATCTACTGTTCCCAGTGGTCTCTGTCATGTCCCAGTAAGCCCACCCCCCCACAGTTAGAAACACTCATAGGGAACACAGGTAACCCCTTGATCGCCCCCTAGTGTTAACCCCTTCCCTGCGAGTGACATTTTTACAAGAATCAGTGCCTATTTTTAGCTTCAATCGCTGAATAAATGTCACTGGTCCCAAAAAAGTGTCAAAAGTGTCTGATCTATCCGCCGCAATGTGGCAGTCCTGATAAAAAAACGCAGATCACTGCATTACTAGTACAAAAGTAAAAATAATAAAAATGCCATAAATCTATTCCCTATTTTGTAGATGCTATTAATTTTTACGCAAACCAATCAATATATGCTTATTGTGTTTTTTTCTAACAAAAATATGTAGAAGAATATACACTGGCCTACACTGATGAAGAAATTTGTTTTTAAAAAAATAAATGTGGGATATTTACTATAGCAAAAAGTAAAAAATATTGTTTTTTTCAAAATTGTCTCTCTTTTTTGTTTGTAGAGCAAAAAATAAAAACCGCAAAGGTGATCAAATACCAACAAAAGAAAGCTCTATTTGTGGGAAAAAAAGGATGTCAATGTTGTTTGGGTACAATGTCGCACGACCATGCAATTGTCAGTTAAAGCGATGCAGTGCCAAATCGCAAAAAATGTTCTGGTCATTAAGGGGGTAAAACTTTGCATGGCTGAAGTGGTTAATATGGTCCTAGAATTATTGTTCCCACTCTGACCTTTGTAGCAATACCTCATGTGTGGTGCACTCAATGTTTACATACATGTGTGGGCCATACATGCACATTTGCATGAAATAATTGGACCCCAAATCCGTACAGGGGTAGTAACAGAGATAACCTACTGCTGAGAAGGAAAGAAATTTGCATATACACTCTAAATACTGGTATCCCCAAGAGTTTGAACACATCATTTGAATTTGTGCTAAGGAATACTTTTGTGATTTGTGTCTTTTGCATTATGTTGAGCATTTATGGAACCTTTTTCAGGTACCAAGAGTTTGCCTTTTTAAATTGATTATGTTTATACTTATATGCTCCTAATTATGCATTCCATTAAGTGCTGTTGTCCATGTGCTCCACGCTCTCCTCAATTCATCCTCTCACTCTTTCCACCACTTTACTCCCACCTCACTATCTACTTGTTAAGTGCATCCTTTATTTCTTCCTTTCTATATGTCCCATCCATCATGCTTCTGCCAGCACAACTCTATTCAGTCCATACCACTGTGTCTGTGGACAGAAGCTAAGGTATTGTTGCATGACAACATCAGACACAGCCAAGCCCTTTCTTGCCATTGATATAGTCTGCACATGCCCAGCGAGAATCCAAGATAATATCCATATTTACACATATACAGTATATTTCAAATGAAAAAATAATAAATACTTCTATAACTCCATGGATAGCATTTAAGCTATTTAGTTATGTTGCATTTTGAACAGGAAGGACCACAGTCAGCTTTAATTTACAATACATCTTCGCAAAAAAGCACACTTATGTAACTCAATTAACATTAATAAAAAAAATTAAATGATCCACATTTTCAGGAGGCAGCTTGAAATCAAAATATTGACATTAGCATGCATTATTTACCCAAAATAAAGGCAGGAAAATATTTCCCACAATCCATGCACAGTATGAAAGCACTTTTAGCCATCTGCTGTTTATTGTAGAGAGAGAATGCAAGTTTTAAAGTGGTTGTAAACCCTTACGTATGAAGTGACTGGTTTCAGATGATACACAGAGATGAAACAAATCCTCCTACATAAATTGTACCTATTTATCTGCAGTCTTTTCTTCATCCATACACAGTCCAAAATGTATAAAGCTTACCTGAGTTGTCAGAAAAAAGGGGCAGAGAGCTGAAATTACACTCTGCAGAGCTCAGTGAGGAGAGCTCTGAGAGCTGATTAGAGGGAAGGGACACACCCCCATTCACACAGCTCACAGGAACAGAGCCGAGACTGTCAATCGTCTGGAACTCCCTCCCCGTCACCTGTTTTCTCTTGATATCAGGAAAATTTGTCAGTAGTGACTCATGCATTTAGCAGAGGAACAGAGCAGCAGACAGAAATGACATTTAGTGTGCTTAATTGAGACACGCACACACTATACAGGAATATGCTTTGCTCATATTTCATGTCGGAGGTTTACAACCACTTTGAGGCAAAATCACTTTTAGAATACACTACTCAGAGAAGCAATATCCACAAATTATCTGGGTTAATGAACCTGTTGCTATTACTATGGTGGTGATTTTTTTATAGCATAGATATACAGTATCTCACAAAAGTGAGTACACCCCTCATACTTTTGTAAATATTTTATTATATATTTTCATGTGACAACACTGAAGAAATTACACTTTGCTACAATGTAAAGTAGTGAGTGTACAGCTTGTATAACAGTGTAAATTAACAGTGTAAATTTGCTGCCCCCACAAATTAACTCAATAAACAGCCATTAATGTCTAAACCGCTGGCAACAAAAGTACACCCCTAAGTAAAAATGTCCAAATTGGGCCCAAAGTGTCAATATTTTTTGTGGCCATGATTATTTTCCAGCAATGCCCTAATCTTCTTGGGCATGGTGTTCACCAGAGCTTCACAGGTTGCCACTGGAGTCCTCTTCCACTCCTCCATGACAACATCACGGAGCTGGTGGTTGTTAGAGACCTTGCGCTCCTCCACCTTCCATTTGAGGATGCCCCACAGATGCTCAGTAGGGTTTGGGTCTGCAGACATGCTTGGCCAGTCCATCACCTTTACCCTCAGCTTCTTTAGCAAGGCAGTGGTCATATTGGAGGTGTATTTGGGATCGTTATCATGTTGGAATACTGCCCTGCGGCCCAATCTCTGAAGGGAGGGGATCATGCTCTGCTTCAGTATGTCACAGTACATGTTGGCATTCATGGTTCCCTCAATGAACTGTAGCTCTCCAGTGCTGGCAGCACCCATGCAGCCCCAGACCACGACACTCCCACCACCATGCTTGAGTGAATCACATTTGTCTTTGTACTCCTCACCTGGTTACCACCACACACGGTTGACACCATCTGAACCAAATAAGGTTATCTTGGTCACCTCAAACCACAGGACATGGTTCCAGTAATCCATGTCCTTAGTCTGCTTTTCTTCAGCAAACTGTTTGCGGGCTTTCTTGTGCATCATCTTTAGAATAGGCTTCCTTCTGCGATGACAGCCATGCAGACCAATTTGTTGCAGTGTGCGACGTATGGTCTGAGCACCGACAGGCTGACCCCCCACCCCTTCAACCTCTGCAGCAATGCTGGCAGCACTCATACATCTATTTCCCAAAGACAACCTCTGAATATGATGCTGAGCATGTGCACTCAACTTCTTTAATTGACCATGGCTAAGCCTGTTCTGAATGGAACCTGTCCTGTTAAACTGCTGTATGGTCTTGGCTGCAGCTCAGTTTCAGGGTCTTGGCAATCTTCTTAGAGCCTAGGCCACCTTTATGTAGAGGAACAATTCTTTTTTTTCAGATCAGATAGTTCTTTGCCATGAGGTGCCACGTTGAACTTCCAGTGACCAGTATGAGAGAGTGAGAGCGATAACACCAAATTTACAACACCTGCTCCCCATTCACACCTGAGACCTTGTAACACTAATGAGTCACATATCACCGGGGAGGGAAAATGGCTAATTGGGCCCAATTTGGACATTTTCACTTAGGGGTGTACTCACTTTTGTTGCCAGCGGTTTAGACATTAATGCCTGTGTGTTCAGTTATTTTGAGGGGACAGCAAATTTACACTGTTATACAAGCTGTACATTCACTACTTTACAGTGGCAAAAGTGTAATTTCTTCAGTGCTGTCACATGAAAAGATATAATAAAATTTTTACAAAAATATGAGGGGTGTACTCACTTTTGTGAATTGTTAGATTTTAAAGTGGTTGTAAACCCTTACATATACCCAGTGAAGTAAACAGCCTCAGATGATACACAGAGATTAAACAAATCCTTCTACATAGGTTCTACTTGTATCTGCTGCCCTCTCTATACCCCTTCAAAAGGGCAGAGAAGTGTTAAAATCCTTCTTTATCTGTTAGTACCACAGAGGAGGGGGCGGAGAGCCTGCAGTTACAGTGTGTGAGAGCTGATTGGAGGAAAAGAACACACCCCCTCCCCACAGCCTATGAACTGCGTTGTGAATAGACACGCTGCATGCTGAGCTTCCTCCCCGACCCAAATTTTATCTTATGTGTCTGGAAAACTTCTCAGAAGTGACTCTGCTGATAACAGAGGAATGACGCACCAGAGAGAAATGACACTTAGAGCTTTGGATAGAGATAAGTAAACACTACAGATATATGTGCTTTGCTCAGATTTCATGACTGAAATCAACCACTTACAACTACTTTAAGATCATGTTTAGTTTTAGAAGCTAGGCCGCTCCTATTGATACGCTAATGAACCTATTGGGCTGCTTTGTGGAGCTCCTTCCAGGAAATGAGGTAGTAGAGAATAAGGGGTGGGAAATATGACTTTGAACAAGACATGTGCTCGAAGGAACAAAGAGCAAAACAGTTGTTCTGGAGACTTCGGAGGAAACAGTTGTACTGAACTCTGAGAGGTAAAGAAACGTGAGAAGACTTTATTACCATAAAGAACTGTTGAAGCGGAGCTCCAGTCACAATAATCATTTTGTAAAAGCACCTCCATGATTGGCACAGATTGTACATTACTATTTGGATACTGTTGCAAATGTAACTATGTATATTTTATTTTAATCTGTAAAAAATTACCTCATCTCGGAAGCAGGCAGGGGTTATCGCTGTTCTTAGTGTCTATTCATGGGATTAGGTTCACCTGAATACCCAGCATGCACCTCCCGATCTCGCGCCTGCACAGTGATGACACTGTGCGGTACAGTTTGCTGATTGCAGGTTGCCATAGCGATGGTGGTGGCAGAGGAAGTTCCCGCCCGTTGTCATGGCAACCTGTCAATCAAACGAGAATCAGGCGATTCCCTTGGACTTCTGGGAACGATGACGCCGATATCCCAGGAGTCCAAGGGAATCGCCTGATGGCGACATCACCTAGACGGCCGGGACCGGAAGTGCAGAGGACACATTTAAAATAAAAGGTATTCATAATTAAATAAAAGACATAATTAAAAAAAATCTATATCCATTCAGGGCTGCACTGCAGGTGGACATGTGAATGAATGCAACTTGCAAATATGGGTGGAACTCCGCTTTAACTAATTTTAGTGTATGCCTATCACATTGATAGTCAGCTTATGCATGTTGTAGACATATTTTATTATACTTTGCATGCTATGAATTGTTTTTTCAGCAGTCTGTATGTGTAGCCTTTTCTGTTTACTAAGGCACACATTAATACACTGTAGAGGTCTAAGCTTCCTTGGCTTATACAGCAAGAACCTTTAATAGACACAAGCAAAACAATGAAGCACAGGAATAGAATGAAAAATGGGAGACGGGGGTGCATACGCGGAGTCTAACTGAGCGGTAATGTGCCATTAAAGCTCCACTCCATGACTGAGGGAAAACCCACCATACAGCCTGAACCTGCCGGTATAACCTCCACCACTACCTCGGGCTTATTCCTGTGACCCTGGGGACTGAACTGGCACAGGTAAAATGGTGCTAGGAGGCAGCAGAAACAAGTTTAAATCGTCTTCCATGAAGGAGTCACAGTCACGGGCTGCAGCCAGAATGGCATCAGCCTCTGCCTCACAGATTACCTCACAGAACACCTCAGAGCACTCACACAAGAAAAAGCGGCCTTCTGTACAGATAACCTCACCAGATGATTCTGATATAGAACTTTTCCCCCCACGAGATTCTTCAAAGAATGTATCTGCTTCGCCTGTGCCTTTGTAAAATGTGGATAATCCGTGCTACCCCCAGTGAATACTAATAAAACACCATATAAAAATATGCAATACAAATTAATGAAAAAGTAATAAAAATGTGTGTGATGGTGCTGCTATCTACAAAAAAACTAATATTCAGTTTTAGAAATATGTAAAGAATAGATGCGCAACCAAAAAGGGTACAATTGTGTATATAAAACACAAATGTGTGTACATAAGACACAAGTATGTGCAACACCTGGGCTGTGTGTGCGCCTTTTAGCAACTCAATGAAAACAAAACACGGCAAAATAAATGTCCATCCACATACATAAATTGAGCTTGTGCTAAAAAAGAAAAACTAGTGCTGAAAAAGACACAGGAAGAAATCCAAAGGGAATTGAGTACAGTCAATTAGGAGTAAATTTTTTAGTGGAAGACCCCTATAAATCCTTTTTTCATGTAGTCCCACACGATAGCCAAGGAATAATGAAAATGCCAGATGGCTGCGTACCAGAATCATAGGACCTCTGTTACAGAGGTCTACTGGGCACAGACAGGAGGGAACACTCAAGCTGGGGCGGCAATTACAAACATCCGTCCGGATCCTGTCCTCCACGGGTAAATCCAGGCTCTGCTCTGCTCTGTGGGACCTGCATTGGTGAGTAAGGATAGGGCCTTCCAAAGATCATAAAAGCAAAAAAGAGGGCTTCATAGTGCAGTCCGTTAAAAAATATAAATTCCTTTATTTTGGCAACACTGCAACATTGACATCTATTGCATAAGAAAGAGCTGATACTTCAAAGCGAAAAAAACACACATCCGTGGCTCACGCCAGCTGGCTGGTGCGCGGTGACGTCTGGTCCTCTAGCTCCGCCCGACGCTGCGTTTCTCCGTACTAGACATCAACAGGGAAAGTTGAGAGAAAGAGAATGTTACAAAAAGCACTAAAACAAACAGCAGAACATATTACAAGCAGTCTCACAAAAGAAATTAGAGAATTGGGCACGCGTATAGCTGTATTGGAAAATACATTTGAAGAAATGGAACTTTCTGTACAAGATACTATGAAAGAAATAGAAAACCTTAAAGAGGAGAATTTCACACTTCAATCCCGATTAGAAAGGGCCAGGCACTCAAACATTCGTATTATAGGAATCCCTGAGACGGTAACTGATTTACCTTCGACTATAACAGCCCTATTTCAGGAACTACAACCGGCTATACCTATTGAGCACCTAGAGATGGATAGGTTCCACCGAGCATTGGCACCAAAGAAAATAGATGGCCCTCCACGCGATATCATAGCGAAACTTTATTACTATCGCACAAAGGAACAATTGATGTCAGCAGCCAGAGAAAAACATAACCTATCCTTTCAAGATTATGACTATCAGTTATTTACTGACCTGTCCCAGCTGACCATCAATAAGAGGCGATCTATGAAGCCCCAATTGACAGTACTACAGAATCACCATATCATTTACCAATGGGGATTCCCGTTCTCCATCAAATTCACACATCAAGGTTCTAGATTTACCTGCAGATCTCCTGAAGAATTGCAGCTGGCTTTACAAGATCTACACCTAGTAGATAAGTCACAATCTACTAACGTTACCCATAGAAGATCAACATCCAACACTCCTGGAAACCATCAGGCTAACAAGAGGAGCCGCATTGCCTCCCCTCCGCTGGAACAGGAAGACTCTTTGGACTGATAACAAGAGACGGAGTCACATAGACCCCATTTGGACTCCACAGTCCTTTTGCCATATATTTTGAGTATTAACACTGAATACTTGACATATAGCCATTTATGGCATATTTAACAGATTTTTTTTATGTTCTAAAGTTATAACATTTCCTAAAGGACCCCTTAGTATTAATAGTTAATTGTTAAATCTTAGTTCAAACAGAAACATGTTTAAGTATTTAAGCCTTATCACTCCACACCCAAACTCGTGAAATCTCATAAAATATTCAAAATAACATGACATGAGAGCATACCCCCTCCCATCAAACACCCCCTGATAGACCAGTTTTCTATCAGTTTAGTTATTTATTCAGCTCTAATCCATTATATGTTATAATCTTTAACCTCTTTATTAGCTTAAGTTATGGTCCAACGTGTTCATTACTTCTACTTGTAAATAACAGACGCTAGTTAGCTCTTCTGCTATCTCTGAGTTTAACTTAGGAATGAGAATGTATCTTTCCTCACCCTTCATCAGTTAAATTAATATGGGATTTATAGGTTCACAAGTTATTATATATGCAACTACAACCCAGCTCATCCCTTTATTTCCCCCTTCCATAGCATTATGACCAATATCAATATCTGAACAAAATATTAATGATACTTATTTCCTCGGTTCTAATAATTAATTAATTAATCTTGTTTAAAAATATTACAATTGTCCTCAGCTACGATTGAAATGAATTGTTCATTTACTTTATTCAATTAGCCGAGCGGGCTAAGACTCAAAGCATCCTAGTGATGCTCTGTTATAGGGTTTTTCCCTCTTTACACGGTTTTTCCTCACGGGTAATTCTTGGATCTCATATTTGTCTAATTTATTCAACAGTATATTTTTTCATTTATGTTAGCTCCCTAGGTCCGCTTTTTCTTCCCCCCCTTTTCTGTTCACTCGGACTGGTCCACTCAGCCGGAAATATAACACAAGTGGTGAGTATCATCTTTTTTATCTTCTACCATGGCACCCTTGAACATCCTTTCCCTGAATGTTCAGGGACTTTACCCTTTCATGACTAAGCCTATTTTTGACATTTGGTGTTTACAAGTTAAAATCCATATTTTTTGCTAGAAAATTACTTTACTGTTGCCCCCAAAACATTATATTTTTTTTTTGGCAGAGAATCTAGAGAATAAAATGGCGATTGTTGCAATATTTTTTATCACACGGTATGCATCAGTGTTTTAAACGCAAATTTTTGGGAAAAGGGACACTTTCATGAATTTTTTAAAAAACAGTAAAGTTAAATTTTTTTGTATAATGTGAAAGATAATGTTATGGCGAATAAATAGATACCAAACATGTCACGCTTTATAATTGCACGCACTTGTGGAATGGCGACAAACTACGGTACCTAAAAATTTCCATAGGCGACACTTTAAATTTTTTTTACGGTTTCCAGGTTAGAGTTACATTGGAGGTCTAGTGCTAGAATTATTGCGCTCGCTCTGAGGATCGCGGCGATACCTCACATGTCTGATTTGAACACCGTTTACATATGCGAGCGGGACTCCCGAATGCGTTTTTTTTTTGCTGCGCGAGCTCGCGGGGATGGGGGCGCTTAAAATTTTTTTTTCTTATTTATTTTAGTTATTTTTATTTTTAGAAATTGTGAGGGGGGGCGTCCCCTCCCTTTTTTGAGGGGGGGGGGACGTCCCCTCCCGCTCCTCCAGTATAACAGCCAAGCATCTTTTAGCCGCATTGGTTGTTATACATGGATAGCCGATCGCCTGCTCTACAACATGGTACCGGGATGATGCCTGCAGCTGCCCGATATAACCCCGGAAAGCCGAGTACGCACATCTGCGTACGCTCGGCGGGAAGGGGTTAATGTACCGCAAAAGCGTTCAAAAGCATTTAGATTCTTCCAAACGCAGAAAGCACATATAGTTTGCCTACAGGAAACCCATTTTGTAATAAATTCTACACCCAGATATTTGAGCTCTTCCTATCCTCAGGTTTATTCGGCCTCAGCATCCACTAAACAACGTGGCACCCTGATAGCTTTACATCGTTCGTTACCCTTTTCTCCTATATCGGAAATCAAAGACCCTGAGGGGAGATACATCATTCTGACAAGTCATATTATGGATATGGCAATAACAATAATCTCATACTATGCTCCAAGTAAAAACCCTACACCCTTTTTTACACATCTTATACAGGTTATATCCACACACAAAATAGGGACTATTGTAATGTGCTGAGATTCAAACCAGGTTCTTTTACCATTGTTGGATAAAACCCCCTACACGCCCATGAGAAGTCCATCTAATCAATCCTTTTCACAGCTTCTTTTGAGATACAACTTAATTGACTTCTGGAGGGAAACTAACCCAGTTAAGAGAGGTTATACATACTATTCAAATCCACATCAAACTCTTTCACGCATTGACCATATATTTTTAACCATAGGCATGATTCCGGAGATTCTCAATTCAAACATAATCCCAATACCATGGTCAGATCACAACGTGGTTTTTACCGCTATAGCGTCCGCCATTCCCAAATCCCATGATCATACCTGGTACCTTCCCAATATTCTACTCAACAATCCATCTTACTGTATCCAGGTCAAACAAGCCTTAAAAGAATATTTGTTATATAATATATGCCCTGAAATATCTCCATTAACCCTCTGGGAAGCCCATAAACCAGTGCTAAATACTACAAAAACAATCTGCACTGTTCAAGAGAGAACGTAAAAATCTGGCACGAAAGCTTGAATTGGAATATAATAATTCCTTTTTAAATTTTCAAGATAACTCCTCCTTGACTTCTAAACCCTTCTAGAAAAAGCACGCCTATAATATGACCTATTCCTCACAGAAAATGCAAATAAATCTTTGCGCCGATCTAGGCATGCCTCTTATATGAAGTCTAACAAGCCAAACACATTTCTAGCACGAGCCCTTAACTCCCAATATAAACAAACAAAACCAATAAGACTCAAAATATTCAAAGATAATTACACATGCAATCCCGTTAAAATACTTCACAAATTTAGATCCAAGTTAGCATCCTTATATTCAGCAAAAAATGATTTTAATCCAGTAGAGGTGGAAGCCGTCTTTTCTCAAATAAAACTCCCAAAGTTAACACACGCCCAATAAGCTCTTCTTGAAGAACCTGTTTCATCAGAAGAAGTAAGTTTCACAATCAAAGAATTAAAGTTAAACAAAAGACCCGGCCCCCGATGGCTTTTCAGCTTTATATTACCGCACATTTGCAGAAATCTTATCCCCACTGCTTACCAAAGCTTATAATACAATACTAAAAGGTAATTCATTTAGACAAGAATTGCTTATGGCAATTATCTGTACGATACCCAAACTTAATGCTGATCACACATCTCATAATAATTATCACCCCATATCTCTCTTAAATATAGATATAAAAATATTAGCAAAAATCCTGGCAAGTCGACTTAATAAAATTATAGGTAACCTTATCCATAGAGATCAGGTAGGTTTTATGCCTAATCGTCAAGTGGGAGACAATGTACGCAGAGCAGTTCTATTGGCACACATTGCCAAGACCGACATATCCCCTCATGTTTCCTCTCGTTGCATATTAGGAAAGCCTTTGACGACGTTTCTTGGACCTATCTTTATCATACTTTACATAAATGGGGATTTGGACCTCATTTTACCAAATGGATAGCCGCACTTTATAATAGTCCTTAAGCATACATAAAATATGCAGGTTATAAATCAGACTTATTTAAAATTGAAAGAGGCACGCGTCAGGGATTCCCATTGTCCCCCCTTTTATTCGCTCTTCTCATAGAACCTCTTGCTCAATTTATTAGACTAAACCCAACAATAACGGGTATAGAATTAGGAGGTTACAATCACAAACTCAGCCTGTTCGCAGATGATATTTTACTATTTTTATCTTCTCCTCAGATATCAGGCCCCAATTTATTACCTATCCTTATTAAATTTGTCAATATCTCAGGACTGATAATCAATCACAAAAAATGTTTAACCCTCAATATATCCCTGTCTGATAAAGACAAAGAAATAGTAAGGTCGGCACTCCCTTTCACTTGGGCAGAGAAAACAATCCCATATCTGGGCATACTTTTAACAGCATCCATCTCTGATCTCTTCTCGGCTAACTATCCGCCCGTTCTAAAACACATAACAAATTTGATGAAACATTGGTCCTTCCACTATCTTGGTTTGGCAGGATTAATACTATTAAAATGTCGATCTTACCTAAATTGTTATATCTGTTTAGAGTTCTCCCGATTCCAATTCCGGCTTATTTTTTACGACTAATTCAAAATAGAAGGAAAAAATTTGTATGGGGATCCACAAAACCATGACTGTTGGGGTGTATGTCTGTTCTAAAAGCAAGTGAACCCTCGTATGAATCCTGCCTAGAGTGTTCCTTCAAACCCATTCAGATCTGGAGATCATTCCGACAAGAAATTATGACACACACACAAGGCATGCAGATTATCTTATCTTATTTTATATCTTCTAAACAATAGATAAGGTAAGCAAAGAGGTTTGGGTTTTTCCGGGACACTCTATCAGATATCTTTATAAAACTTCTTACAGTACTGTATTATATTACTTTGGGCTTCTCAGAACCCATTGGACTACTCAGAGCCCTTTGGACTACTCAGAGCCCTTCCTTCCGTCACCCGAACGGACTTCTACCGAGGTTCATACATTTACATAAATGTTTTTAACACTACACCTTCTGTTAACCCCATATAAGGAAACGGTCTTTTAAACTAATAGTCACGGCAAGAGAAATAATATTAATTAGATCAACTTACCTGACTTTGAAACTTGGATGATGATCATCCCATGAATAATGACCACCCCACATTCTGACACCAAAGCTGTTGGGGTGTATGTATGTTCTAAAAGCAAGTGAACCCTCGTATGAATCCTGCCTAGAGTGTTCCTTCAAACCCATTCAGATCTGGAGATCATTCCGACAAGAAATTATGACACACACACAAGGCATGCAATTCAGCATGATCCAATCTTTTACTTCCGTATTTTCACTTATATAACACAACATGACATCACAACAAAAGTCCAACTCCTTCATTAATATATGCTAAAATTAAAGACATACAGACGTATAACTAACCAAAAATAGAACATAATTTCTTCATACAGAAACTGTCAACAAGAAAAAAACTTCAGGCGTCATTTCGGGGAAATCATATCATTTACAAGAATTTGAAACTAACTTTTGATAGACGTCACATATACATATTATTCTAAGATGGATACATATTTTTATAGCTAAAATGGTGGACAGCAAGCTAAAATATCCCTACAATCCCCTCTTTGATCATAAATGTATGATCTCACTTCCTTATCATGGTGGTATTCTCAGCCTGCTTCTGATGATACATACTGAGATAAGTTTTATTGGGAGATGAGGAATCTGAAATGCGAGTGGCTCTATTAATAAGGCACATAATAAGCTTGTACACAAGATAAAGGAAAATGAAAAAGAAAACAATAATGATTGAAATTATAGCAATATCCCTTATCCAAGAGAATATCCCTCCAAATCCAAAATCAACATTTCCAAAAGGACTCCAGGTCTGGGCTATGTTGCGAGCCTCTTGTTGCAGCTTGGCCACCTCTTTTCTATGCTGAGCTATCACATCATAATAATCTGGTACCTCTATACTGGTATTGTGTACCCAAGTACAACATTCATAATCCTCAGTCATTTCACATAATCCTGTAAGGGCTGAACTCATGCTTTCAATGGCTAAGTCATGCAATTCTAGTTGTTTTCTCATAGCCCTAGTTTCAACATTAAGTTTAGAAATGTCATCAGAATTCTTTTTCATCATCTCATCAATAATTCCTGAGTAATTTTTTACCTTTTCATCAAATCTATCCCCCATCCTGTCCAGGAAGGGAACCATGCCCAGGTCATATCCTTCTCAAGGAATAACTCTCTCTTGTTACAATGTTTTAATGGATACCGTGGGTGTATACTAGCTTCAAGTAAATGACTCCCATCACTATCACCTATCACCCCCATTATGGGCACCAGTGAGGCCAGATAACACCAGCCCTGGACCTCTTGTGGAATCCAGGGATAACAAGTCTTTCCACAACAAACATAAGTGTGGTTACCAAACGAGAAGGGCATATTCACAGCAGTCTCTTGATCTACTGCTGTAACTGTTGCTAAAACCTGAAACAAATGCTGTACAGGTTTTCTACTCTTATCTTGAGAGGCAAGAATCTTTTTAAAATCAGCCCGTACTCTGACCTCATCGTGGTGTGTTTGATATAAAGAACAAGACTTTCCACTAGGGGCATAGCAATTAGAAATGTTCAAAACCGACTGACTACAGGTATGAGCATTTCTAGTAGAATTCCCTATATTAAAACACCAGGTAGGATTATGACTTCTATTGATGATGTGAAAGGAAATGGAGTCATTAGTTCTACTGCTGACATTCAAAAGGTCAAGGGGAATTTTTCCTTTTAAAAGGGGAGTAATATTTAAAGGTATAGACATTAAGGGTGTCCTAACAGTGCTAAGGTGCAATTTGCCACAAATCCAACATTCCTGAAATCCTGATTTCTGAACATAAGCATATTTAAATTTTAGCAAAAGCATTTTATCAGCAAAATTATCCTCAATGTCTCTCTTGTTTCTAACTTGTATCACTGTAACGTTCTTCTGTGTATGTGTGTTCCCACAAGTACTTTTAATCACACCCAAATCTTCAGGGTGGTAGATAAAGTTAGTGATGATTCAAATGGGCAGGAACACCGTCAGGGTGATCAGGAACAGGAGGCAGAATGCCTTGCCAGAAGTCTGTGGTGGAATAAGCGAGGTCATCTTCTCTGGCCGGACCTGCTTTTCCAGGAACTCCTCCTTCATCTGCTTGGACTTCTGCTTGAGAACCTCCTGTGTTTAAGATCTCCTTCCTGCTCTTGTGGCTTTGGGCAACCTTTTTCACCCGGCTGGCATGGATCCAGGATTGGCAATTCTCCACCAGGATAGCCGTTCTGGTCAATGCAATCACTGTAGTAGGAGGTCCAAAAGGATATTCCCGTTTCTTGCTTCTGTTCAACTGCTGGACCACCACCATGTCTCCTACTTTAAAAGGGTGGGTAGGTTCCTGTGAAGAAAAAGGAGAGGTGCGAGCAACATTTCTCTCAACTGTATCCAAAGTTTTAATTAGTTTCCTCACATACTCTGACTGTACTAGATCCAAATCCCCCTGCTCTATCATAAGAGATGCTCTGGCCCAGGGAGTGGGAAAGGGACGACTCATCAACACTTCAAAAGGAGAGTAGCCTGTAGTTTTGGAGGGAGTACTTCTTATCTCAGCCAAAACCACTGGGAGAACCCTCTTCCAATGGACAAAAGTTCCTCCTGTGGTTTTCCTTATTTTATCTTTCACGGTCCTATTTACACTTTCCACTATGCCTGAACTTTGGGGATGATATGGAATGTGAAACTTCCATTCTATTTGGAGTGAGTGTACCAAGTCCTGACATACTTTTGAGATGAATGCAGGACCTCTGTCTGAGTTTATCTGAAGTGAGCATCCCCATCGAGGAATAATTTCCTGTATGAGAATTTTCACTACTGTTTGTGCGTCTTCCTTTGCAGTTACAAAAATTTCAACCCATCTCGAAAACATGTCCACGACTACCAAAAGATATTCCTGTCTTTTGACCTAACTTGGGCATGTGTGTGAAATCAACTTGTAGGTGGGTGAAAGGTGTACTGGGATATATCAAATGTTTGTGTTTTGCTTTGTTTGGGATGTTTGGGTTGTTCTTAATGCAAGTAATGCACCTAGACACGTAATCCCTTGTCAACCAGGGGAGATCTGAAATGTAAAAGTCCTTGCCTAGTAATTCACAAGTTGCCTTCCAGCCTCTGTGACCTATTCTATGATACTGGGCAATAAAAAGTGATGTGCTTGCCATTGGAATACATACCTTCCCCTCTTTGCACAAAAGTCCTGTTTTTGGATCTATTTGTGCACCTACTTTTTCCCAATCTCTCATGTCGGCCTCTGAGGCATAATCTTGTAAGTCAGACAGTACATGGTCAAAACAAGGTAGTTCAGGCTCTAACATTGGCATTTGGATTTGGGCTGGTTGAGAGATAGCTGCTTGTCTGGCTGCTGAGTCAGCTAGAGCATTTCCTCTAGCTACTTCCGTTTATTGGCCTGTATGTGCTCTGCAATGTATTATGGCAAGAGTTCTAGGTAACTGAATGGCTTTTAACAATGACACTACCAGAGAGGAATGGGAGATGCTTTTTCCATCAGCTGCAATAAAGCCACACCTACTCCAGATGACGCCAAAATCATATACCACGCCATACCCATATTTGGAGTCAGTATAAATGTTTACATCCTGACCCTCAAACATTTGGCATGCCCTGGTGAGAGCAATCAATTCTGCAGCTTGTGCTGATTGATATGGGATAGGCTTGGCCTCAAGTATGACATCTGGAAGTTGCACAACCGCATATCCTGCATGATATGTGTGATCATTTGGCCTAGAACAAGATCCATCCAGATACACATTTTGCACATTTGGCAAAGCAGTAGGGGACAAGTTAGGTCTAGGAGATGTGTCTTGGTGGATGAGGTTGGTGCAGTCATGTTGTGGCACCACTTCATCCTGCTCTCCTTTTAATCCTAGCAGGGCATTTAAAATTGGAGCTGGGCCTGCATTAGGGGAAGCATATTTAATATGCAGTTTTGGATTTGACAACAGTATCACCTCATAGGCGCTCAACCTTTGGGCGGACATATGTTGCGTATGTATATTTCTCAGTAATGTAGACACATTATGAGTGGTATACAAAGTAGTATCATGGCCCAAAGTGAAAGTTGTAGCCATTTCAACCAACATAGCACAAGATGCTAAAGCTCTGAAACACGCGTGCATGCCCAGAACTGGTACTGGTACCACCTTTGAAAAAAAAGCAACAGGGCGAAGCTTGCCTCCATGCTCTTGAGCGAGGACACCTGCCATCGTTGTACAATTTTCCCTGGCATACAAATAAAACATTACATTATATTTAGGAAGGCCGAGTCCGGGAGCTGTTACCATAGCATTTTTAAAATACACAAAAGCATTACACATTTCATCTGTCCATTTAACACAGTCTGGCATATCTGAACCTGTGGCCTGTCTCAGGAGATTGTCATAGTAAGAGCAGTCAGGTATCCATTGGTGGCAGTAACCAATCATACCTAGGAAGGTGAGCATGTCGTTCCTGTTGAGTGGGCGGGGCAGACCCATCAGAGCCGTAACTCTTTTATGACTGACTCTTCTTTCTCCTTTTGTGAGAACAAACCCTAGATATTCAACTGTTTTCTGACACCATTGCAACTTTTTCTTTGACACTTTATGACCACTTTCAAAAAGACATTTCAAAAGATCTCTCCCATCCTCCAGGGCGGCCTCCCTTGTCAAGCTGCAGAGTAGCAGATCATCCGCATACTGCAGCAAGACTGAACCATGTTCAGGTGTCCAAGCTTTAAGAGTGGTTTGGAGGACAATAGAATAGACAACAGGTGAGTCTATATAGCCCTGGGGCAATCTACACCAGGTCAGCGTCCGATTTTTAAATCAGAAGGCAAAGAGTGGCTGTGTTTCCTCGTCAACAGGAATTGAAAAAAACGCATTTGAAAGGTCAATTACAGAAAAATACTCAGCATCATATAGTATGGAGGTGAGCAATGATGGCACATCAGGCACTATTGGGGCAATTGGTACCACTAAGTTGTTTATGGCCCTAAGGTCCTGTAAAAACCTGTAACTGCCATCCGGCTTTTTAACAGGATTGATAGGAGTGTTGTAAGGAGAAATGATTTCTTTTAAAATACCTTTCTTCAAGAAATCCTCCACAATGGTCTCTATACCCTCTTCTTTTTCTCTGGATATGGGGTACTGTTTATGATACACAGGTAAAGCTCCTGGTTTCAAAGTGGCTTTATAGGACAGCAACCTGTGACTCTGGTAAGACCACAGGCAGTGCCTCACCCACCACTGCACCCTGCTGTGGAACGGATACAGGGAGAGCAGGTGCCTCTGCAGGTGACACTCTATTCTCAAATGGACGAACTGCTGCAACTGCAGCCAAAAACTCAATGTCCTCTTTTGAGAACGAGGGGTATATTTGTTTTGTTGATCCCCTATTCGGCTGCGGTATATAAGGTGGAGGTGACGGAGCACAGGGAACTGGAGGAGCTTGTGCACATGGAACTAAGGACGGGGAACCTGATTTAGGTCTCTTCTCACAAGCATGTAACCCCGGGGCTTCCTTATCCCTTGGATTTGGACTTTTCTTTCTTATTTTCTTATCTGCTCTCTCATACCAGTAGGGGGCATACAATAACCAATTCTCCCCGCCTTTCCTCATATATTCCTTATCCCATTGGGGGTCTCCCGTATAATATGGGAAAGCTTCCCTATCTCCTAAGCAAAGTCCCTTGACCATGTCCATGTGAAAAATGTCATTCTGGCCCTGTCGGGGAAACGGGTCACTACTCCTCATGACTTCAGTCCATCCCGCCAGATTATCTACCCAAGGGTTAATATACACATAATCAGTTCCACATATTCTGGCTACATAACATCTACATGTCTCTCCTACATCTGGAGGGGGAATCTTCTTCCCTGATAACTGACCCATAACAATACAGTGGTGAATGCCACCTCACCTCGCAGCGTCTGACAAAATCCACACAATACACGTACAGATTATCTTATCTTATTTTATATCTTCTAAGTGATAGATAAGGTAAGCAAAGAGGTTTGGGTTTTTCTGGGACACTCTATCAGATATCTTTATAAAACTTCTTACAGTACTGTATTATATTACTTTGGGCTTCTCAGAACCCCTTGGACTACTCAGAGCCCTTTGGACTACTCAGAGCCCTTCCTTCCGTCACCCGAACGGACTTCTACCGAGGTTCATACATTTACATAAATGTTTTTAACACTACACCTTCTGTTAACCCCATATAAGGAAACGGTCTTTTAAACTAATAGTCACGGCAAGAGAAATAATATTAATTAGATCAACTTACCTGACTTTGAAACTTGGATGATGATCATCCCATGAATAATGACCACCCCACATTCTGACACCAAAGCTGTTGGGGTGTATGTATGTTCTAAAAGCAAGTGAACCCTCGTATGAATCCTGCCTAGAGTGTTCCTTCAAACCCATTCAGATCTGGAGATCATTCCGACAAGAAATTATGACACACACACAAGGCATGCAATTCAGCATGATCCAATCTTTTACTTCCGTATTTTCACTTATATAACCAACATGACATCACAACAAAAGTCCAACTCCTTCATTAATATATGCTAAAATTAAAGACATACAGACGTATAACTAACCAAAAATAGAACATAATTTCTTCATACAGAAACTGTCAACAAGAAAAAAACTTCAGGCGTCATTTCGGGGAAATCATATCATTTACAAGAATTTGAAACTAACTTTTGATAGACGTCACATATACATATTATTCTAAGATGTATACATATTTTTATATCTAAAATGGTGGACAGCAAGCTAAAATATCCCTACAACGACCTATACCTATACACACTTTATACCTTCCCAAATCTTCTGGTGGCTTTGGCTTCCCCAACTTTGCAGCATACTATAAAGCTGCAGATATGGCAAGTTTACTTAAATATCACAGAACACATGAAACACCCCTGTGGGTAATGATAGAAGAGGCTGAATGTGACCCTCTATCGGTCTCGAATTTATCGTGGCTTAACCCCAAGGATCGTCTAGGTTTATGCAACCCCATCACAAAGCACTTTATAACCCTTTGGGACAAGCTTAAAGCTAAGCATCAGTTGCAGTCTCCTCATAACCCTCTCCTCTACTTCCTCAAAAACCCGGCCTCTTACCCAGCATGAGTTTCCCCTAAATTGTTTAAAATATGGAACTCCATGGAAATCTCGAGACTACATAAATTCGTGACACCTTCCAACATTATCCCATTTCAAGAATTACATGAAACATTCAAAATACCTCAATCAGAAACATTCCGATATCTTCAGATCAAAAATGTTTTCACACCTTTCACAAATACAGATACTTCTCTACACCAATTTACTAAGTTTGAATTCACTTGTATAAAAGATCCACATGCCAAGAAACAAATTTCCTCTATCCACTCCCATTTACTGGCTAATATTAATATTAATATTAGATAAACCATCCTATGTTCAGAAAAGGGAGGAGGAGCTAGGACGAACTCTTGAGGATATGGAATGGTCAAATATCTGACTGGCCACTAAAACCTCTTCTGATAACATTTCAGCGATGGAAACAAATTACAAAGTTCTGACTCATTGATACCTAGTACCTTCTAGAATCACAAAATATATTCCAACTTACTCAGCTCTTTGTTTTCGTAGCTGCCCAGACCTGGGCACACAATTGCATGTCTGGTGGGCCTGCCCAGTAGCCCAGACCTTCTGTAAGAAAATTTTTGGCATACCCTCTGAAATGTTCAAATTTAAAATTCACCCTGATCCTACCATGGCTTTGCTCAACTTAAAACCAGTATATCTAACACATATACAGTTTAAGCTTTTTATCCAACTACTGTCAGTCGCTAGACAAACAATTGTGAACGCCTGGAAATCCCCTTTACTAGGAGTGGCTGAGACAAAAAATAGAATGAATAATTTCACGATTCACTCTAAAATGGCTGCTATAGAAAATAATCTTATACCAAAATTTGAGAAATTATGGAACCCATTAATCCAATTTTTTACCGCATCATCTATGGATGAAAAAGTCATATTGCCATGGTAGTAGTTAAAATTGACTGGTCTTAGTCTTTACTCATTTCCATATGGCTCTCGGACCAATCTGGTGAACTCCGTCTCCCCCTCTCCTCTCTCTTCTTCTATATTCCTGTCTATTTCTACTCTTCTTTTCTGTCCCCTACCTTTTGTTTTCCCTATTGCTTGTGAACATGGTATTATTTAATTTTAATTAAGAGGGCAGGAACAATCAACCATAGCACCACATCCCATGGAAAGAATACACAGAGAAAAGGAAGGTGTGGTAAATAACCCCGGAACTTTTAAGGTGCTTGTTTGTATGAGGTAAATAGAGTAAATGGACATGTATATTTTATCCATGAAAAAGTTTTTATTACAATTATTACATATTGCACAAAAATGGTTAAAAATCTCTCAATATCCACATCCAATTTAGGTAAACAATAGGACGGATACCACTCAATAAATACCACTCGACATGTTTCGCTCATTTGGAGCTTCCTCAGGAGTTTTGGTATAGTTTGTGGTATACTGAAAATAATAAGAGACATGGATAAGATATCACGTTTTAACAATGAATTTTAAAACCACATGGTTGGAACTATTTTATGTATACAAGGATAACATGTCATGGTAAACTTACAAAAGACTGACAAAAGTAAAAAAAATCAAAAAAATCTAGCTCAATGATCAAAAATCAACTTAATCAACAAATAATAATTATAATAATGATCTTACCAGGCTGGACAACTTTTAAGAAATTTGGACTGATAAAAAAATATTCCCGATGAATAACATCAGAGATATAAGTAGGTCCCACTTATTAGAGGTTCCCATCAATTTTGGCCACAGAGGGACTAAGCATTAATATGTCCTTAATGAAGAAGTAAATATAAAGGATTTTAAATAAGAGTAACATACCAATCAAATAAAGTCAAAGGGGCGTCAAATGTGAACGCCAAATTGACATAAAAGTTACCTTAGGTGGAATCAAAGCTGATTTACTGGAGGCAATACAACCTCATTGCAAAGTGGAAGCGACAGTTTGAGATCACCATGATATGGAGATTCACCGCCAGCAAATTTAAAGTCAAAGAAATCCTGACAAGATGTGAGTACATGGGAATACAACTAGAAAAAACAATATAAAAAGATATCAGTAAATGTGAAGTCCATACATATGAACCGCTCAAGAATCGAATGGGATCACTATATAAGACACTTACCTATAGGGATAGTTTAGGCAGGCATGGGGTGGGGGAGAGAGACAGCCTCTCCCCTGGACAAAGAGCCTACGACAGAGGATAGCGGCAAGTAGCCACATACTTATAGTCCCTCCATCCCTGTGGCGTCTGACCTCACAACCGGGATGCGGACGTATAGTGAGGAAATAGGCGTGTGGATAGAGATGGGGGTGGAGGCATCCCGGCATGACGTCAAACGTGTCTACTTGTTTAGTTTCCTGTCCCTTTATATATTTTTGGCTCACACGGACGCCAGGGGCATTCATTTAATGTGTGAGTAATCAATTGCCTTTTTTTTGGGGAGCCCTAGAGGTGTCAGTCCCATGAGAGGCTAGATTGTGGATAGTACTCTTTATTTATTTATTTTTCTTTTTTTCAAATCTATACGATTGCGCATCATCCCTTATTTAATTTGATACTAATACTCCTTTGTCTTCCTTCTTTTCAAGATGGCACTATTGGTGCGATTACTGATGTGCTTAATTATTTTGTTTTGCCCAGATTCTTTCCCTTTTTCAAGATGGTGGCACCGGCCTTCGGGCCGGAATCAAATGACAAGCTCTTTACACTCTGTTGTCTGGCGCATGTGCACTGCGGGCATTGACGTGTTTGACGTCATGCCGTGATGCCTCCACCCCGTCTCTATCCACACGCCTATCTCTGGGTCTCCTCACTATACGTCCGCATCCCGGTTGTGACGTCAGATGCCACCGGGATGGAGGGACTATAAGTATGCGGCTACTTGCCGCTATCCTCTGTCTTAGGCTCTTCGTCCAGGGGCTGTCTCTCTCCCCTACTCCATGCCTGCCTAAACTCTCCCTATAGGTAAGTGTCTTATATAGTGATCTCGTTCGATTCCTGGGCGGTTCACATGTATGGACTTCACATTTACTGGTATCTTTTTATATTGTTTTTTCTAGTTGTATTCCCATGTACTCACATCTTGTCAGGATTTCTTTGACTTCTTTAAATTTGCTGGCGGTGAATCTCCACATCATGGTGATCTCAAACTGCCACTTCCACTTTGCAATGAGGTTGTATTGCCTCCAGTAAATGAGCTTTGATTCCACCTAAGGTAACTTTTATGTCAATTTGGTGTTCACATTTGATGCCCCTTTGACTTTATTTGATTGATATGTTACTCTGTATTAATATCCTTTCTATTTACTTCTTCATTAAGGACATATAAATGCTTAGTCCCCCTGTGGCCAAAATTGATGGGAACCTCTAGTAAGTGGGACCTACTTATATCTCTGATGTTATTCATCGGGAATATTTCTTTATCAATCCAAATTTCTATCTTAATAGTTGTCCAGCCTGGTAAGATCATTGTCATCATTATTAATTGTTGATTAAGTTGATTTTTGATCACTGAGCTAGATTTTTTTTATTTTTTTTTACTTGTGTCAGTCTTTTGTAAGTTTACCATGACATGTTATCCTTGTATACATAAAATAGTTCCAACCATGTGGTTTTAAAATTCATTGTTAAAACGTGATATCTTATCCATGTCTCTTATTATTTTCAGTATACCACAAACTATACTAAAACTCCTGAGGAAGCTCCAAATGAGCGAAACATGTCGAGTGGTATTTATTGAGTGGTATCCGTAATATTGTTTACCTAAATTGGATATGGATATTGAGAGATTTTTAACCATTTCCGTGCAATATGTAATAATTGTAATAAAAACTTTTTTTATGGATAAAATATACATGTCCATTTACTCTATTTACCTCGTACAAACAAGCACCTTAAAAGTCCAGGGGTTATTTACCCCACCTTCCTTTTCTATGGTATTATTTAAGTTCATTGTTCTCTTTATAATGTAATGAGTTGTTCTCATTGTATATCTTCAATCTTTAGCTTTAGCTGATTAATTCAGCAATAACATACAGTCTTTAGACTCCCTACAGTAATTCCTTTATATGTACAATGTAATCTTTGAATATGATTTGTTTTCTCTTGTTTTTTTTCTACTTATCTTTAATTTTCCTATGTAATAGCAAAATTAGACTTTATCTGTTCATATGCGATTATTCAACATGTATGTTTTACTGATTGTTGTATATTCAATAAAATCTTTTGACAAGGAAAAATGGGAGATAAACTGTACAGTTTTAGCCTGCATCAAACACTATAAATTTTACACCTGGACACACACATTAGGTGTGGCAGCTTGCCATTGCAGATGCAACAAAATACAACACAAACTTTTACATTCTATGCAATGAACCTGTATAAAAATTCCCACAACTGTGAGATGAGCCAGAGCAGCAAAATACACTGCAAACATTAAGGCACTATTCAGGAAAGACCCTTCATACATTTTTTCTCAAATTTCACAGTTGAGGGGAAAATGCAGAAACACTAGACGTGGCACCCTGGCATTGCAAGAGAAGCAGAATATACTGCAAACATTAAGGTTTACTGCATATACTGCATATCAGGCAGCTGGTGTTGCAGGTAAGTTTCAGCCAACCAAGCAATGGTTAGGCATAACAACATGAAGTGGTTGCACACCTTTCTGGTATGCCATACATAATCCTGGAAGCTAGGATACATAAATAGAAACAAGTGATAAACAGAAAAAAAGCTTGACTAGAGGGCCAAAAGTGTAGCCGTTTCATGAAAATTGGCATGACAACAACATTTCCAGAGTCCAGTATCCTAGTGTGGAATCCTCCACTCTGGTTAGTGAGCAGAACCTACGCCTGTTAAACAGCCTGGGTGAGGGCAGTGTAAGTATGTTCTACTAGCCACCAGGACATACCCAAAGGCACTAGGTGGACCAATTAAGGGAAGGTTCTCCCTGAAATGTGCTCCTGTGCAACAGTGATGTCATTTCCAGGGCGGTTTTCCATTGAACCAACTGTGTAGTGATCTGGGAACAGTGGCTATTTGGATATACTGTAGAGTACTTACACTACCCTCTCCCAGTGGAGGCTGCTTAACAGGCATGGACTCATTAGCCAGGGTGGAAGCTCTCACATTGGGACACTGGGTTCTCCCAAACTCTGCTGTCCGCTCAATAGCCCTCTGATGTTTGTGAGTAATTTTTATCTTTCGGATTTTCCCTAAACTACTGCACTATTGGTCCTGGCAAGCTGACTGCATCAGGTCTCTTATTAGTGTTAGGTTCAGATGTGGATTGTATATATAAGGACTACCTCTAAGTTATTCTGCATAATTGCATTTGTAACTATAATATTTGTTTTTGTATTTTTATGTATTTTATGGCAAGCATGCTACAGTAGTGTGACTACACTTATTATCCTTGCTAAAGTTATATTTTTGCTACTAATGTGTGGACAACAGCCTAGAGGTATCTTTCATGTTTTATGTTTCCTTACCTAACCAGGAAATTCAGAAAAACCAGGTTGAGGATGTTTGTTAGGCAAGGCATTTGTGTGAACTCTCCCTGCCAAAGGGTGGACACCCTGGACAGCAGGTTGGTGCCATTGTCATATCCGACAAGATGGCAGTGTTTTGCATGGGCCATTGCATAGGACCTTAGTTACTTCAGTAGGACTGGTGGCTCTGAGGATTCACTGAAAGAGACTAATTAGGAAGATGGGTTAAAGGTGACTGAACTGTCATCATCACCAAGTTTCGTCACCAGCTCCAGCAGTGTGACCCATCCTGTATCCCTCCCATGGATGACAGTAAATTGAATCAGTGGGTCATAAAAAAGGAGCAACATCCCTTCCCATGCTTGCTGGACCATGTATCAGTGGTCACGTGGACCCTGACGCTGACTACATGCTCTAGCAGCATGGAGACTTCACCTTTTTGTGCCCTTCTGGGCAAATAAATGGTGGATGGGGACTTATCACTGAAAGACAGACACACTAACTGGAAAGATAGTAGCTTTAAAGTCAGCAATTTTGTCAATCTTGTATTGAGACACTGGGCATGGGGATGACTTGGTGCATTTTTTTTCTTCTGCTCCAGAAACTGGGGAAGAGACATCCGGCTGGTCAATAATGAAGCTAGAGATGGCAGGATGGGGTTAAAAAACTTTAAAAATAGTTGTAGTCTACACTTGACCATTTTAAGCATGGCCTATTGCTGACCTTATTCACTGCTTAATGTATCATAAACTGTGCATTCAGTGACAATATTATGAAGAAATAAATATATAAATAGATAACAACTTGTTATATGCCAGTGAGATATGTAAATAATTAAATGAATATAAAGTGCCGATTAAATGCGATTAAACATATACATAGATCAATCAGCGGAGGTGGTTTAGTCCGTGGAATAAAATAGATGATAAATACAGCGGTTAATTCCTCAGTATAGTGAGGCAATTAAATTTCTGTAGTGCTTGTTATTCACGATATTGGATAATTCCACCTCAGCCGCAATAATGTTGCCAATAGATTCTCAGTGCCAGATGATTTATAGAAGATAAACAAAGAAAATGGATCATTGCGCAATGAAACTAAAAAGAAAGTCCACAAGCAAAACAGCACAGTGATGAACTCACGTGCGCCCGGTTAGGTTAAGGCATGCAGATAGGCAGATCTCAGTTGGCCGCTACGGATGAGTCAGACAAGTCGCTGCTGTTCGATACAATGTGTCTCACAACAGTACAGGTCCTAGGCTCCTCCCACGCGTTGCGTCGCTGACACGTGACTTTCTCAAGGATGCTTGCACATCTTGTTTGTTTCATTTCAAATCCATTGTGGTGGTGTATAGAGCCAAAAAGATTAGAATTGTGTTGATGTCCCAATATTTATGGACCTGACTGTATATCGAAAAGATATCAAGTGGGAAAAGTACCCTTTTGCCAGTTAATAATTAGAGTAAAAGTCACTCATTTAAACTGGCTCTTTCTCCAGTGCCAGGGGTATCAGCCTTCAGGCAGTCACGGCAGCCTCCATTGTCAGCTTCAAGAGGTAAACCTCAGGGTCAACCCCAGGGATAAAAGAAGTCCTGCGGGAGGAAACCTACAAGACAGAATGCTAAAGCCTCTTTTTGAAGGGGCGCCCCCACTCGTTCGAGTGAGGGGAAGACTTCTACAGTTCTCAAGGGTCTGGCTGGAGGAATTTCAAGACAGATGGGTGGTCTCCACAATAGCTCTAGGTTACAAACTAGAGTTCCAAGAATTCCCGTCTCCTCGTTTCCTCAAGTCAAATGTCCCCAAAGATCCAGAGAGAAAGAAGTCTCTCTTTCAAGCGTTGGACCGACTTTTGTGACAAAAAGTGATCATGGTGGCCCCAATGGAAGAGCAGGGGTTGGGGTTTTAGTCAAACCTTTTCACGGTGCCAAAACCAAATGGAGATGTCAGACCCATTCTAGATCTCAAAGGTCTTAATCAGTTCCTGAATATCAGCTCTTTTGCCATGGAATCAATCCGATCAGTAGTCCAAATCTTACAAGGTGGAGAACTTCTGGCATCAATTGACATCAAGGATACATACCTGCATGTAACTATTTTCCCCGCTCACCAGAAATATCTGCATTTAAAACTTAATTTTCAGTTTGCAGCCTTGCCTTTCAGTCTAGCTACTGCACCTTGGGTGTTTACAAAACTTCTGGTCCTTCCTCTGCCCAGATTAAGAACTCAAAGTATAATGATAATAGCATACCGAGACGACCTGCTCTTGATAGACCTGTCGGTAGCCCGCTTGGACAAAAGCATGGAAGGGGAAATCCTTCTTATCAGTTGCCTGGAAGGTGGTAAAAACAGATGCCAGCTTTTCGGGTTTGGGGAGCAGTCCTGGAAGAAGCGTCCGTCCAAGGCAAATGGTCCAGAACCGATAGCACCTTGCCCATCAACATTCTAAAGATTTGGGCAGCGCACCTAGCTCTAAAGGCCTGGACATTCAGGAATTCTCCTGTCAGGATTCAATCTGACAATGCAACAGCAGTGGCTTATATCAATCACCAAGGGGGCACCAAAAGTCAGGCAGCCCAGGGAGAGGTAAACCATATCCTAACCTGGGCAGAAAAGCATGTGTCGTGCATATCAGCAATCTTCATTCCAGGGGTAGAGAACTGGCAGGCGGACTACTTAAGTCACCAGCAGTTGTTCCCAGGGGAATGGTCCCTTCACCCTGACATCTTCCTGGCTATATGCCAAAGATGGGGGATCTCGGATGTAGATCTGTTTGCGTCCAGGTTCAACAACAAAGTCGACAACTTTGTGTCAAGAACAAGAGATCCACTCGCATGCGGAACAGATGCATTGATTACCCCGTGAGATCAGTTCTCACTGATTTATGCATTCCCTCCTATTCTACTGCTACCTCGACTTCTTCGCAGGATCAAGCGGGAAAGGAAGTTGGTAGTTCTTGTGGCCCCAGCGTGGCCCAGAAGATCTTGGTATGCAGAAATAGTAAAGATGGTGGTAGGGGCCCACGTCCAGACCTGCTATTGCAGGGACCAGTGTTGCATCCTACTTTACAAATGCTAAATTTAACGGTTTGGCTATTGAAACCCACATTCTAAAGAATCGTGGGCTTTCAGGCTTAGTGATATCTACCTTGATTAGTGCAAGGAAGACAGCTTCCAGAGTCATTTATCATAGAGTCTGGAATGCATATGTTTCCAGGTGTGAATCCAGGGGTTGGTATCCCAGAAAGTATGTCATAAGTAGAATTCTTGCCTTTCTGCAAATGGGGTTAGAGATGAAGCTGACCTTGAGTACTACCAAGGGCCAGGTCTTGGCCTTATCGGTATTGTTTCACCGTCCGCTTGCTTCGCATTCTTTGGTCTGAAGCTTTATACAGGGGCTAACGCAGCTTATTTCACCAGTTAGAACACCCCTTGGTCCTTTTGACAAGGAAGCTAGTTTTTCTGGTAGCCATTTCTTCTGCAAGAAGAGTATTAGAATTGGCGGCTATTTCTTGTAAAGAGCCATATTTAATCATTCACAAGGATAGAGTAGTATTGTGTCCTCATCCTAGCTTTCTGCCAAAGGTGGGTTCAGGTTTTTTTCTAAACCAGGATATTGTTCTATCTTCATTTTTTCCCAGAACCCTGTTCTACGGAATAAACGTCACTACATCTCTGGATGTAGTGAGAGCAGGCAAAATCTATTTGAAGGCAACTGCTCAGATTCGGAAAACAGATGTTTTATTTGTGTTGCCTGAAGGTCCTAGAAAGGGACAGGCAGCGTCAAAATCTACTATTACCAAATGGATACGGCAAGTAATTATTCAAGCTTATGGTTTGAAGAGGAAAGTTCCACCTTTTCAAATCAAAGCGCATTCCACCAGAGCTGTTAGTGCTTCATGGGCAGTGCATCACCAAGCCTCCATGGCTCAAATCTGCAAGGTCGCAACTTGGTCTTCAGTCCATATATTCACCAGATTCTATCAGGTGGATGTAAGAAGGCATGAGGATATCGCCTTTGGGCGTAGTGTGCTTCAGGCAGTAGTATAGGTCTTCAGGTCTGATTGCCCCCTACTTTTGTTTGTGTATCCCTCCCCTCAGATAGAATTGCTCTGGGACATCCCATACAGTAATTATTGTGGCTCTGTGCCCCGTGATGTACGATAAAGAAAATAGGATTTTTATAACAGCTTACCTGTAAAATCCTTTTCTTGGAGAACATCACGGGATACAGAGGTCCCTCCCCTCTTTCTGGTTACACGTGTATTGCTTTGCTACAAAACTGAGGTACTCCCAGTAAGGGGAGGGGTTATATGGGGAGTTGAACTTCCTGTCTAGGGTGTGCCAGTGTCCATCACCTGAAGGTGCCATATAACCCATACAGTAATTACTGTGTCTCTGTGTCTCGTGAAATCCTATTTTTTGTCCACAACCATAAACACTACATTTGGAGAGGAGTCAACAAGGCCTATGATGAAAGGTACACTATATCTACTGTGAAACACGGAGGTGGATCGCTGATGTTTTGGGGATGTGTGAGCTACAAAGGTGCAGGAAATTTGGTCAAAATTGATAGCAAGATGAAAGCAGTATGTTATTAAAAAATACATTGGAACATTTGCATTCATCAGCCAGGAAGCTGCGCATGGGACGTACTTGGACATTCCAACATGACAATGATCCAAAACACAAGGCCAAGAGCTGTCATTTGCTACAGCAGAATAAAGTGAAGGTTCTGGAGTGGCCATCTCAGTCTCCTGACCTCAATATCATTGAGCCACTCTGGGGAGATGTCAAACGTGCAGTTCATGCAAGACAGCCCAAGAATTTAGGGGAACTGGAGGCTTTTTGCCAAGAGGAATGGGTAGCTTTACCATCTGAGAAGATAAACAGCCTTATTCACAAATACCACAAAAGACTTCAAGCTGTCATTGATGTTAAAGGGGGCAATACACAGTATTAAGAACTAGGATATGTAAACTTTTGATCAGGGTCATTTGGGTAGTTTCTGTTGTCATTATGATTTAAAAAGAGTAAACATAGTTGATTGATAATAAATGGCTTCAGCCAGACACTAACTATGAGTGTAAGAAAAGTTTTTGTGTTATCATTCATATTCTCTGAAAAATAGCAAAGAAATCATAAATTCTGCCAGGGTATGTAAACTTATTGGCACAACTGTATAGTACGTTCACTTCCAGAAAAGAAAGGCATATGTGTCCTGCCTCTCAAAGGTTCGGCCTGACCACTGCTTTGGCATGTAGATACACAACCTGCCTGCCCTGTACTACCTGCACATGAATAGCTTTTGCCTTTCCCTTTAGGCCTTCGAGGCCTAATAACAATTGGGGATATCTTAATTGTATTAGAATGGTTTAAGGGTGTTTTGGTTTAGATATTTAGTTTTCAAAACATATAAAAAGCCAGTGGATAACCCTGGCTCCACTTTTAATTAAAAGATCACTCTAGAGTGGCGTGTTTTAAAAAAAAAAAAATAAATTAAGTCTGTTTAAAAAAAAGCCAAACTAATGGTCTTTTGTTGGGTATGTAATGCACGTATGTTATTTAATTTCAAAGCAAAGTCAAAATGATAACCCGTACAGACACTTAACAGGTTATAGAAGAGGTGTATTAACTTGAAAGGCAGCTATTAAATATTTATTAGACATGGAAAAGATAGAAAGCATGGAGTAGTACATTGATAGTGTATAGAATTAATAAAACGGTAAATAAGACAATAAAGGAGTGTAATCTAAATTGAGTGAAAGTGAATGCCCAGGCATCTACATAAAAGTGATATATGTGTTAGTAAAGACCTTTACAGTGGTTCTAAAGGTGGAAGGTTTTTTACCTTAAAGCTTTTGTTAAACCAAAAATAAAATATGCTGTTCCTGTACCTTTAAGGTGCTAGCTGCAGCTTGATGCTTTTGCATTTTGCATTACTTCTCTGTATCTCTTTTTTTTACAGTAAAGTTTTTTATTTTATTAAACATTTAAGACAGTACAAACAATGTCAGCATTATTTGAGGATCCGACATGAATCAACAGACTACAAACTTATAGCAGTACATGTATAAAACATAAACTCCTCCATTCCATCTGCTAATATAGTAAGCATAATCTTGATCAAAGACAGAACCGGGGGCCCAAGCCTGTACAGGGTGAGAAATGTGTTATCTTCATATAACTTTTCCTTGATGGGATAATTTAAGAAAATCTTTACATACACCATCAGTGTGCTATTGATCATTCAACCCCACCACCTCCCGGGCTAGGGGGAGGGGGGAGGGAAAAAATAGACGCCTGTGGTCTCCCCCAACGCCTGGGGTCAACCACATGCGTCTATCCAGCTCGACCACACCTTGTCGAATTTTTGAGGACAGTTTCTGCTTTCATAGGTTAAGCGGTATAGCGGCAGTGCATTGTTTACCGCCGCTTCCCATGCACCTTTAGTAGGGGCCTCTTTGTTCTTCCAATTGAGGAGTATTTCTCTCCTTGCATAGAATATGGAGTATGTTAAGCATTGTTTAATATATCGGTCTCCCTCTATGTCCTCCAAACGACTGAGTAGTAGGATCGAGGGGTCCTCTGGTACCTCGGCTCCACACACCACCCCCAGCTTGTTTGCCACCGCGCTCCAATATGGGCGGAGCTTGGGACAGGACCAGACCATGTGAAAAAATTTTCCCACTTCTAGTTCGCATCTTGTACAGGTGGGGGTCTTTTCAGGATATATTTGTGCTAGTCGCTGGGGCGTGTAGTAGGCTCTATGGATAAACTTTAGTTGAATAAATCTATCCTTGGCTGCAATCATGGACGGGATAAACATGGACAGGCACTCCTCCCATTCCTCCTCCCCCAGCGAGGGAATATCCGTCTGCCATTTGATTCTGGTTCTGTCAGTTTTAACATCGTGGGCCACTGTTAAGTACAAATAAAGAGAAGACAGGGGTTTCTCCAGCATCCCGGAGATCAAGAGGCGCTTGATTGAATCCGGCTCGAGCGTCACCCGATCAGGAAACTGGGCCCTGAGGGCGTGCTGCAACTGCATATATCTAAAAAGGAAGGAGTTTGGTAGATTATGGGCCTGTTGCATCTCTCTAAACGACAGAACTCTCCCCCGTGACATCACCTGTTTTAATTTAGTGATGCCTCGCCTTGCCCATGTCGCCAAGTCCGGGACAGTGAAGAGGTGCGGGAGCATAGGATTGGCCCACAATGGGGTGTGTGGGGACACAGTGGCTGGTTGTAATAGAGCTGCCCTAGAAGACCTCCAGACCTGAATGGTGGTCCTCATGGGGCCTGTAACTGCAGGAGTGGCCTTTATTCCTCTATACGGGAGATTGGAGAGTGCCGCATAGGAACCCATAACCGCCGCCTCCAATGTAACAGTCGGGTTTTGGCGGGGCTGCGAGAACCACCACCTCGCCGTCACTAGGACAGCCGCCCAGTAATAAATTAAAAAATTTGGCAGAGCCAGTCCACCCCCTGAAAGAGGAAGGTACAATATAGCCTTAGCAACCCTTGGCGCAATCCCCGCCCAGATGAAAGAGATCACAACGCTCTCTAGTTTATGAAAAAAGGATTTAGGTATTAAAACTGGGGTTTGCCTAAAGTAATATAGAAATTTTGGTAAATAGATCATTTTCAATAGGTTCCCCCTACCCACCGGGGACAGAGGGAGAGATCTCCAAGTGGAGCACTTTTGTTGCAGTTGAGGCAATAATGGGTAAACATTCCTGTCCAGGTACTCCTTTAACTCACCCCCCACACGTACTCCCAGGTATGTGAGCTCTCTCACCCACTTCAGTGGAGTATTTGTGTCTATAAGTGGTAGGGAACTGCAGAGGGGAAAAAGCACCGATTTGTTCCAATTAATGCGAATGCCCGAAAATCGACCGAATGTGTCGAAAAGGGCCAGAGCTGCCCGCAGGGAGTTCGAGGCATCCGCTAGATACAGGAGGGAGTCATCCGCATACAGCGAAATTTTCTCGGTGACAGCTCCCACCTGTATCCCCTTAACCGTTTCGTCTGCTCTAAGTAGGATAGCTAGCGGCTCGAGTGCCATAGCAAAGAGGGCTGGGGAGAGTGGGCATCCCTGCCTTGTGCCCCTCTCGAGGGAGAATCTGTCCGAGAGGGTGCCATTCGTGCGGATGCGAGCCGTAGGTCTGGCGTACAGTAGTCAGAGCCATGTCAAAAATTTAGGCCCAAAGCCAAACCTAGAGAGGACTGCCCATAGGTAGCCCCACTCGACGGAGTCAAACGCTTTCTCCGCGTCGAGTGAGGCCACCACTCCCGAACCCCTCGACTCGGCCAGAGCTATATGCGTGTGCAGTCTTCGAATGTTAATGTCTGTTCCCCTGCCAGGCATAAAGCCTGTCTGGTCTGGATGAATTAGGGCCGTAATCACCATATTCAGTCTGTTGGCAAGGACTTTTGAAAGAATCTTAGTATCTACATTAAGTAGAGAGATGGGGCGGTAGGACGAGCATAAGGTTAGGTCCTTTCCTGCCTTGGGAATGACGACAATCACCGCCTCATACATAGAGTCAGGAATAGATTCTGCAGCCATAGACTTTGACAGTAAGGATTGGATTTTGGGGGCCAGCTGTTCTGCATACATTTTATAAAATTCGACTGGAATGCCGTCCGGGCCAGGGGTTTTGCCCGTCTGCATCATTTTTAATGCTTTTAGAATTTCCTCGACACTAATGGGAGCATCTAGTTTATTAGCATAGGTAGGGGTAAGGGTCGGTATATCAATATTGTCCAAGTAAGCGGTCAGCTCCGCAGGGTCATAATCCGCCCTGGAGAGGTATAAGCTCTGATAATAGGAGGCAAATTCCTTATTATTGTCCCCTGGGGACGGTGAGCACAGATCCCCCATCATCACAAATTTGTCCTTCTGTATCTCTTACAATACCTGTTTGATCCTGCCAGCTCTTGTCTTCCCCCCTGAGAACAGACCACAATTATCATGGCTGCTGAGCCAAGACACTGTGGTCTAAATGCATGTCTACGTCATCCGCAGGTCTCCTCTCTCCCCTCTGTCAGTTTTCAGCTCCCCCCTCCTCCCTCTCTCTCTTCCTGTCAACATGTAGTCTGGAGTGAGAAAGCCAATCTCCTACACTCCCAGCCACTCCCCTCTCCGCCCCTCTCCTCCCCCCCCCCTCTCCCCTAGTATACACTGCATTGACGGCCACAGGGAGGAAGATAAGAGATTCCTTTTCTGACATACCTTGCATAAGTCAGAAGGAAACTGTGTCCCTCCTGCTCAGCTCCCTTGGCTCTTATGAAGAGATGACATAGGACAATTGACAGAGCTAAAAAAAGGCTAATAAAATGAAGAAGATGCTGTAATGCTTAGGGAACCATGTACTGTGTACCTGATTAATTGGGGGCAATTGGGTTAACAACCACTTTAGTGCATTAGGGTAAAAAACTTTATGGGTGCAGCTCCCCCCCTTATACTTACTTACCTGAGCCCCATCTCGATCCAGCAGCTCTCCCGGGTCTCTCTCTCACTGCATTGGCTCACACAGCTCCTGTCACTGTCAATCACAGCCATTGAGCCAATGATGAGCGCAGGGGACGGGGCCGAGCTACGCTCTGTGCATGAATGGACAATGTTCATTCACAGGAGAGCAGCTCAGGAACAAGTGTTCTCAAGTGCCCTCATAGCAAGAGGCTACAGGGGGAGAAGAGGAAGGGCTGCTTTGTACAAAACCATTGCAAAAAGCAAGTAAGTAAGTTTTTATTTAAAAAAAAAAATACAACTCTTATAATTACTTTATTTTGGGTTTTATTATTTTTAGTTACTTTGCACATTGGGGCAACATACAACAAATGCATCTCAGGTAAACATCAGATTTCTAACATCTCAGTTCCATAGTACTGCACACAACTATGTAAAAATATCTCTACCTAGTATTTTTGACACACTGCAACAGGCCACAAACTTCAAATATTCAGATTTCAGGCAATTGCTTTCTTATCTGCTTCTCATTACTTATTCCTCATAATAATATTGCATTTGCCTAAAAATTCATTTACCGTAATAACTGTCTTTGATGTTGGCTAATCTTTCCAGGCTTCTTCTGGGTTATGCGGCTACAATAAAGAAACATCAGATGGTATGTAATGGCATTTTCTGCTGAGCTGTTGAATCACATTAAAAGTATTAAAAATGCTCTTTATCAGGATTGTCTGCTTACTCCACGCTGGAGTAACAGGTTGACTTTTATAACTGACTTGAATATTTCTCCTCTACAACCCAACAGCCCTTTATGTCACACATTCTGGTGCAGAGCAGCTAACAACTAGTTCAATTTTTATGGACATACATATTTTGTCTTTAGTCATTTTATCACCTTGCTTATTAAAATTTCTCTTGGATCTTTTAGTGCAAGCAGTGATAATGGTACCTACCAGAGTACATGTTTAAAAATAATAGCACAGTACAGCCATGATAAGCTCTACAATTACAAGTATGGAAACAGTCATACATATTTAAAAGATTACACATTTTCCTTGTGCATTTACACAGTATAGTAAATCTGTTAAAAACATTTTTTTTTTTTGTGAAACAAATTATTTACAAGGGGAAACATGTATTGCTTTGTCAATACAGCTCGGATATGTTGAGTGTGAAGGTGTCCCTAAAGGGGAACTGTACATTTAGTTAACCCTGTTTAACATTTTATGGATTTTTAAATTGATATCTTATGTTATAAAATATTTTATGAATACTTTGTTTTACAAATAACCACTTAAAACATGGTGCACACCTTACTAAGGATTCACCAAACATATCAGAAGCTGTCTGACTGAAACTTGGTAATCTGTTCATAGCAATATGAAAGGGGAAATAAGAAAATTAAATATGATAGCATAACACAGGTCGGTTTTCAAAAGGTCTGCCTTTGTTCATCTCCATTACATGTTTACACAAGTAAAATAACATGTTTTTTGCTGTCTTCTCAGTTCACAGGAAGTGACGAGAATGCTGTATTCCTGGCAAGATCAACAGGTATTTTCTGCACTTATTCAAAATGTTTTTTATCCTGAAAAAAAGAATGTAAAGGAAAAAGGGGGGGGGGGTGTCTATTTATAGGCCCCCCTTTCCTCATGGGATCTGAGGCAGCGGTAATTGTCTATATCCCAATAGTTTTGAAAATAGGATAAATTCATAGGCTAGCATGAGTTATCCAATAAAATTATATAAATTTTAAATTTAATATAGGATAGGTCAGTTAATGCAAGTGTACTACAAAAAACCCCTATAAATAGGAGCTGCTGGTTATGGACCATTGACAGTTGCCAGAAGAAAGTGAAGAGGACAGCTCCCCACCCCCATGTCCCTTGTCGCTGCTTTTTTATGTGGTTCAGATCTTTGTCTTTGAGGTAAGTTTGTTTTGATTACTCAGAAGAGTGAATATTATTAAGCCTGAGCCATAGTGGCTGGGGTTATTTATTTATTTATCTATACTTTTAAGTGATGTAATAATAAAATTATTTGTAAGTATTTTAGAAAATTTATTAAACCAATAAAAACAGCCACGGACAAAATATTTATCCAATAAAATATTTTATTTCAAATTAATTGCTTATCTGGTTTTGAATTTATTATATATACAATGTAAAATGCCTGCTGCCTTCTATCCCCTGCAGCTACCACAAGATCTGGTAAGTTGCACTAAAGTCATTTTTTCTTTTAGGTTTTAGTTACGCTATAATATGTGATATGAACTCCGGGGCACAACAAATCTGTAACACTGTTACTGACGAGGCCTTCTTTTTTATATTAAATATCCCTGTCTCTCATAAAGTATCTTACTAAGTCTTAAAGCAGCCACCTATTTTCTGTCTAATGGATTGGTCACTGCTTCCTATCTGCTGGTTGACTGATCAGTAGTTTAGTGAAGGCAGGCTCGATGTCACCACATCAGTGCTATCTGCAATGCATAAAGATGAGCATTGGGTGCTGACAGTGTTTAAACTGCCTCTCCTTGCTGAACACCACCCTGCCAACACAGTCCTTGCCTGTCTATTACTCACCTAGGCATATCTCTGCCTGGTTCTTTTCTGTGCTCAAGTGTACAGTTGTCTGTAGCTGCTTGTTGCCTAACAACCCATGCTGACAGCTATGAGCAATACAACAGAGTAAGCTGTCACAGTTGAGTTTACTTAAGAGCCATGCCAGCATGTACTCGCAGTGGTATAGTTCTGTATCAGAATACAGCTGTATTTGCAATAGGAGGAGAAAGCTCTGTCACAGCTCATGCAGCCACATCTACACCAGCCTCAGCATCTGTGCATGCAGGCTTCAGCAGCTCAGAAGAGACAGCTCACACATTGTATGCAGGGTCTGACAGTGTGCTCCTATGTGCCTAGGAAGAGATGTAGGGCACTCTACCGACCAATTCTGTAAACTGCTGCTAGTGAGAAGTCCAATGGAGACCCTGTGATGACATCACATAATATCTCTATAAAGGAGCAAGGTAAGTGGATTTAAGAAGAAGGCCTTGAGAATTTATTTATGATGCCCAAAGTTCAGCTTAACATAATTACCTAATTAAGACAGAGCTTTACTATAATGCATATAATGCAAATGCAAATGTAAAGTAAAAGGGGCAACCCGTGTCTCCTTAGAGTAAGGGCATGCATCATAGTACAACTGCTCTGACCCCTATGCCTATGCCACTAAAGGCAATGATACAAATACAGAGCATGTGACAAGTTTTCTCCTGCACAATTATTAAAATGCAAATTTCTGCATTAGACACAATGGGGGTCATTTACTATAGCGCTATGGCGCTAATTCGCGCAAATTGCCGCGAATTAGCGCCAATTCGCGGCAATTTAGCGCGAATGAGCGCTAATAGCGCTCATTCGCGCTAAAACGGTATTCACTATAGCGCTGGTGAGAAAATACTCCCAAAATCAAATTTACTATAGCTCCCTGAAACTAAATAGCGCCCAAACCCTTACTCTGCTAAAACCTAGAGAATTGCACATGGAAATAATGTTTAGAGCATGATATAATTGCCTAAATGGTACTGAAATATGCGGTATCATATTTAAAGATTATCTGCTTTTAAACTGTGTGAAAAAGTGATTTCTACACTGAAATATCTTTAAAAGTCTGAAAAGTGAAAAATTCCCCGTTTTGGACAACTAGGTGCCAACACAACTGAGCATGCTCAGACCTGAAAATAACTCTCATTTTAACTCAAGTGTCTTTCTTACCTGGAGCTATAGTAAATACCAAAATGAGAGCTAATTAGAGAGCATTTTAAAATCTGCTCTAATTTAGTCCAAATGAAGTTTCAGTCATTGATTCTAATGGAACAATTCTAACTTTCACAGAAAAACCTTTTAATGTTGAGATGAAATGTATCTTTCTGTGAAATAAATTTTCCTTTGCAACATTGTTGCTTCTACTTAAAATATTTTGATTTTAATAATGCTACAATGTGGAATGTTTTGATGTTTTGGTAAAATATATTTTTCTCTGTCACTTTCACTTGTTATTCTTCATCTCACAACCATCTTTACCCCAAACTCACACAGGAGTCTTTATATTCCACAAACAATACCATTGCTGATGAAAATTTAAAATGAATCACAATTTTTGTGCTTTTTATTATTTCCAAATATTCATAATTTGAGCCCAAAAAATGTGATATGTGTACCAACATCAGAAAGCAAAATGTAATTCCCAAAAATTTGAGGGTAATATTCTACTCTCACCCACAAAAAAACACCAAATATCACAGAATAAATCAAGAAGAATAACTCTTGAGTAATGTAATTCCATCACCTGTATGTCCATAGAAATGCAGTATTTATATGTGTATTTATTTGTAGTTATGTGTAGGAGGGCTTCACACATGGCAGCTCTGTGGCTTAGAGGTTAGAACTTCTGCTTAGTATCTCTGAGGGTCTGGGTTCAAATCCCAACCATGTTACTTCATGTAGAGAAGTTGTCTCATCTCCCAGGTCCTATAACTATGTCTAAATGATGTAGTTATGTGTAGGAGGGTTCCACCACCTAAGTCTTTTCCAGTTACACTATATAGCCAAAAGTATCGGGACACCTGCCTTTACACACACATAAACTTTAATGGCAGCCCAGTCTTAGTCCGTAGGGTTAAAATTTGATTTGGCCCACCCTTTGCAGCTAGAACAGCTTCTGGGAAGGCTGTCCACAAGGTTTAGTCTGCCTATGGGAATGTTTCATCATTCTTCCAGAAGTGCATTTGTGAGGCCAGGCACTGATGTTGGATGAGAAGGCCTGGCTTGCAGTCTCTACTCTAATTCAGCCAAAGGGTGTTCTATCGGGTTGAGGCCAGGACTCTGTGCGGGCCAGTCAAGTTTCTCCACCCCAAACTTGCTCATCCATGTCTTTATGGACCTTGCTTTGTGTACTGGTGTGCAGTCATGTTGGAACAGGAAGGGGCTTTCCCCAAACTGTCCCCACAAAGTTGGGAGCATGAAATTGTCCAAAATGTCTTGGTATGCTGACGCCTTAAGAGTTCCCTTCTCTGAAACTAAGAGGCCAAGCACAACCCCGCACCATAATCCCCCTCCACCAAATCATTTGGACCAGTGCACAAAGCAAGGTCCATAAAGACATGGATGAGTGATTTTGGGGTGGAGGAACTTGACTGGCCTGCACAGAGTCCTGACCTCAACACAACAGAACACCTTGGGGATAAATTAGAGAGGAGACTGTAGGTCAGGCCTTCTCGTCCAACATCAGTGCCTGACCTCACAAATGCACTTGGAAGAATGGTCAACCATTCCCATAGACACACTCCTAAACCTTGTGGACAAGAAGAGTTGAAGCTGTTATAGCTACAAAGGGTGGGCCAAATGAGTTTTGAACCCAATACTAATACTGGGATGCCATTACAGTTCATGTGTGTTTAAAGGCAGGCATCCCAATACTTACGCCAATATACTGTATATTGCTTGTGACACTGAGCATGGCTATGGACTTAGGGCTGGTTCACACCACAGAGATGCAGAGACCATGCTTGGGGCTGCCTGGTGGGTAAGTGGGTAGCAGTTCTGTCTAGCAGCACCTGGGATGTTGGTTCAATTCCCCAACATGCTAATGCTTGTGTTGAAGTTTATATGTTCTCCCGGTGTGGGCTTCTCACCACAATCTAAAGACATGCTGGCATCTTATTTGTCTCCTGTTGAAATAGGTTCTAATGTAAGAAAGTTAATTTTGGACTTTATATTGGAAGCTCATTGCAGCCAGGGACTGATGTTAATGTTTATTAGCACTAATCATGCTCAGGGACTTGGACATTTCAAATTTTAGGGTTTACACTGCACAGGTACATATGCTTAGAAAACTGTTGCTTTGTTTATGTGGATGCAAATGGACTTTGATCTTTGTCCTGTAGTTGGAGATTTGATGCACATAGCGCTAACACAGTTACGAATACTATTATGTGTTCCTGCTCATCAGGTGCAATCACTTTAGACATACATGAAGAGACAGATTGAAAGATACTGGTGGGCGTGTACTTCTATTGGGTGTGTCAGTGTGCTAACAATACAACCTCTCTTATATAAAGGCCTGCAGTAGGGGGGGTTCATTTGGCCTGAGAAGGTCAGGTTTTTTGTTGTGATGGAGAAGGAATGATATTGGGAGATTTGATGAAATTCTTGTGCATTTTTTCAATCAAAAGTGGGTTTATGTGGCCATGCTGTCAATGTTGTGTGTGTATTGTTCCTGTCTGATCATGCAAACATCGTTTGGAAGCATCTGCTGACCTACTATTTTTGATCTCGTTTAATCGTGTACACCGAAATGCAGCTTCCAGCAAAACATGGTCATCCATGTATGTATGTGTGGATTGTGGGCTGGTGGTGGGTGTTTTGAATAAGTCTTTTGTAATATTATGTTGGAATGCTTTGTAAGAATGACTGTTAAGTATGTTTCTATAATCTTGTAGATAATAATGTGATGTGTTGCCCGTTATACACTGAAATTAAAGCTGTGTCCACTCTAAGGTTCTGTCTAATTTTAGATTGTAAGCTCCTATGAGCAGGGCCCTAAAATTCCGTTGCTAAATGTAGCACCATATATCCTGTCCTAATTTGTTTGAAGCTAGTAAATGTAAATTTATTTTTTTCTGCTGGTAAAATAAAAGGTGTGTGTGTGTGTGTGTGTGTGTGTGTGTGTGTGTGTGTGTGTGTGTGTGTGTTTCTTCTACTTTTCTTTCTCTTTAGTTTTTGTGGGTGGTGGTTTTGGGAAAGTGCAATATCTCTTTTATATTTTATTTCAATATGTATTTGTGCACCAAAAAACTAATCTCTTTGCCCTGGTTCACATGCTACTTTGAAATTGCGCTACTTCACTTGAAGTAGAACGATTTCAAAGTGGCAAGGTCAGCGTGATTTCAGGTGGCTTCATACACAAATGTCTATTGGAGTCGCACCTGAAATCGGCAAAAGTAGTGCAGGAACTACTTTAGCAAATAGATGCGGTGCCACAAAAAAATGTTGCATCGATTGGAACAGTGCCATTGCCAATAGTCATGCGATTTGATCTCTCACATCGCATGATCAATCGCTCCAATGTAAACCTAGGCTTCTGCACAACTGCAAGTTATATATAAAGATTCCACCTTTATCATTAACAGCTGTGGAGAATTGCAGGTAATGAATTCAGCTGGTGGATAGGCAGTGTTTGAATGTGTCAGCTCTGGTTCACATTGGTGTGATTTGACATGTCAAATCTGTGGCAATTGCACTGTTCTAATTGGTGCGATTTGTATTGATATTGGTGCAGAAACCTGCACTGATGTCTCTGATGTTGCCCCCACAGTCGGGACTGACATGCAGGAATGAAATTGTGGGAGTTCAGCTGAACTCTTTCCTCCTGCTGTCAGTGTGACCAGGGCTCAAACTGGGCCTTTTGCCTTTGTAATTCACCTGCTGCTAACCCAGGGACACCATTTCTTAGCAAACTCCCTTAAGTTTACCTTCAAATATATGTAGAAATACAGATTTGCATATCTGAAAATAAAAAATACTAATCATGGTTGAGATCAAATATTCGCAGCTGCAATCAAAAGTGTGGTTTCACCTTCTGACCTGGAAATTAGTCATTGTATGCACTCGGAAGTTCCTGTGCTGGTCAGGATCTCCATCTAGGTGGACATGGCGAGGTCTCTTTAGCAAAGAGGAGGTGCTGCTCAGTGGCCAGGTAATTGTAGGATATGTACTTGTACTTAATCAATGCGGGGTGGATGTCATACTTAGATTTGGTGTGGGTGGGGTTCATTGATTTGTTTGGCATCACCACACATTTGCTTCCGTCCCATGTGCACACATCACTTCCTGCATTCGTTCTGCTGATGTAAATCAGTAAGGACTATGTAAGTATAAATGAGAGCTCCTTTTATTAAAATATATATGACTTGTTTCACAGCTGGGCGAATTTTCCAGCAAATTTGGACCTCTGAGTTGCATGACAAGTTGTACCCCATGATTTTCAATGACAACCATTCATATCTGTGCTACTTTAAGTCGCACCAACTTCAAAGTAGTCCCTGTACTTCTTTGGTGTGACTTGAGGTATATCGGGTACAATATTACACAGGCATTCCCAGAAGTTGGGGCCAAGTTGCAGCGGCAAAGTGGCAGCAAAATAGTGTGACTTTCAGGTCGCAGCAGTGTGAATGAGATTCAAGGATAACACCTTTGAATTTGGCCCTATTGTCACTTGTGCATCCTGAAGGTGTAGCAAATTCATCCCTGCACTACCTTGGTTTGACTTTGATGCAATTTGAGGTCCATACACCACAAGATTACACAGACATTGCTTCAAGTTATGACAAAGCTGTGCAATTTTAACCACTTCCCTACCCGCCCATAGTCATATGACGTCCACAGATGGGATCTCCCATCCTGGGTGGGCGTCATATGACGTCCTGGGATTCCTGGCCGTCTAGAGGGTGCGCGCGCGCCGCATTGCTCGGGACCCGGTGCGTGTGCCCGGCGGCCGCGATGTCCACCGGGCACCCGCGATTGCCCATTAACCGGGCTGGCATGTGGATCTGTGTGTGTAAACACAGAGATCCACAGCCTGTCAGCTCTGAGGAGAGCGATCTGTGTTCCCAGAACGGAGGAACACTGATCGGTCTCCTCCCCTTGTACGTCCCCTCCCCCTACAGTTAGAAGCATTCCCTAGGAAACATACTTAACCCCTCCCCGCCCCCTAGTGGTTAACCCCTTCACTGCCTGTCACATTTACACAGTAATCAATGCAATTTTATAGCATTGATCGCTGTATAAATGTGAATGGTCCCAAAAATGTGTCAAAAGTGTCCGATGTGTCCGCCATAATGTCGCAGTCACGAAAAAAAGTCGCGATCGCTGCTAAAAAAATAAATAAATATATTTTTTTTAAAAATGCCATAAATCTATCCCGTATTTGGTAGACGCTATAACTTTTGCGCAAACCAATCAATATACGCTTATTGCGATTTTTTTTTTACCAAAAATATGTAGAAGAATACGTATCGGCCGAAACTGAGGAAAAAATTTGTTTTTTTTAAAAAAAATTGGGATATTTATTATAGCAAAAAAGTAAAAAATATTGTGTTTTTTTTTAAATTGTCGCCCTTCTTTTGTTTATAGCGCAAAAAATAAAAACCACAGAGGCGATCAAATACCACCAAAAGAAAGCTCTATTTGTGGTGAAAAAAGGACGTCAATTTTTTTTTGGGTACAATGCCGCACGACCGCGCAATTGACATTTAAAGTGCGACAGCGCTGAAAACTAAAAATTGGCCTGGGAAGGAAGGGGGTGAAATTGCCCTGTATTGAACCGGTTAAGGTCGCACAAGTGCAAATGGGGCCTTATTCAAAGGTGTTATCAATTAATCACATTAGGTTACTTTCACACTTGGGTGACTTTTCATGGAGCTTTGGACCTCAGAGTCACATGAAAAGTTGTCCCTCCTGATTTCCATGCATATTTATTAGAGCTGCACGATTAATCATCATCGTGATTTTTTTCCCCTTTACGATCTTGAAAAGAGAGTTTCACGATTCTTGCTATGCAAAGAACTCTCTCTGCTCTTCTGAAGCCACAGCCGAAAAACCAGGAAGTCTGCCAAGAATTAGAACATTCTTTATCAGTGAACTTAACAAGAAACCTTGTAACAATTTGTCAATTAAATAGAATTCTGTGTAATTGAGGAAAGTTTAACTACTTAAACACTAAACATTTTTCTGACATTTGTTGGTTTCAGGTTAAAATCATTTTTTTTGCTAGAAAATTACTTAAAACCCCCCAACATTATATATATTTTTTTAGTAGAGACCCTAGAGAATAAAATGGTGGTTGTTACAATATTTGATGTCACACTGTATTTGCGCCTTTCAAATGCAATACATTTTACATTTACTTTAATGAATTAAAAAAAAAAAAAGAAAAGTTAGCCCAATTTTTTGTGGGATAATGTGAAAGATTTTACGTCACGAGAATTGTGATCTTTTTATTCTAAGCAAAAAAATTTTGATTCTCATTTTTGGCCAGAACCGTGCAGCTCTAATATCTATGCAACTTCACCCATGTTCATATAGGTCTGAATTGACATGTCAAATTTTAGGCCAAATCGGCGCCTATTGATGGCAATGGAACTGTCCGAATTGGTGCGATGCCACAACGATTCCCAAAAGTAGTTCCTGCACTACTTTGGGCGACTTCAGGGGGCGATTTCTTACCTCCCAACTTTTTGAGATGGGTATAAGGGACACCTATTAGCAAAAGTAGGTAGGCATAGGACACCTTCTTAAAGGAGAACAGTTGGGACCTATGTGATTTCACTAGACATCTGTGCAGGAAAGTGTCTCTGAAATGTCTCTGAAGTCTCTGAAATCGCTGACAAAGTCGGGCTGAGTCACACTTGTGCGACTTTGGACATCAGAGTCGTATGACAAGTCATACCCCATGATTTTTAATGTGTACCATTCATATCTGTGCGACTTCATGTAACACTGACTTCAGCGTAGTCCCTGTACTACTTTGGTCTGACTTTGATGCGAGTTGAGGTCCATAGACCTCAAGTTTACACAGGCATTCCCTGGAATTGCGGCAAAATTGCTGATGCAAAATCATGGGAAAGTTGCGTGTCTTTCCCTGCGACTCCTGTGTCCATAGACCTCAAGATTACACAGGCATTGCTTAAAGTCGCATTAAAATCTCGCAACTTTCAGGTCGCACAAGTGTGAAAGGTGCCTAAGTCACTGTGCTGAGTACTATTATACCTAGAATATAAAGTAGTCCCACCATCAAACACTAGTAAACATATGTTCTCAATGTAATTGTGCTCAAATGGCTGAAAATCACACAGATGGTATCACCTACTGAAAGCTTGCATTGTACTCAGCAGCATATGCTGAAAAGAGGCAAATGCCTATTAGCCAATGCCACATCGGCACGAGCATGGTTGTTACTATAATATTAATGCCTGAAATGCAAAACATTATTGTATTGAATCAAACATTAGTAAATGTATTTTCTCTGTAGGTAAGTGCTCAGCTCTGTAGCATAGTGGTATACCCTGCTGCCCCAAAAAGTTCGAGCCATGAATTCAAATCCCACTGACAGCATCACCTCCTAGAAGTGTGCATTGTACTCAGAAGCATAATTAGGCAAAGCACATCAGCTTGCTTTATTCCATATTTTAACTCTTCAAATGCATGTAATGGTATGTACTTATTCAATAATATGGTATGGAATTCCAAAATTCAAGGAAAAAAATGTCGTAAGGTCCACCCAGTACATACCAGGCCCTTCGGTGTGGACTTTAAGGGGAACCCCACACCAAAATGTAAAATAAATTTGATGTGGGGCCCCCAAAATCCATACCAGACCCTTACCTGAGCATGCAGCCTGGAGGTCAGGATAGGGGGGGACGAGTGAGCACCCTCCCCTTCTGAACCTTACAGGCCACATGCCCCAAAGCACCTTTTCCCCATGTTGATGGGGACAAGGGCCTCTTCCCGACAACACTGGTCGGTGGTTGTCGGTCTGCAGGCAGGGGGTTTATCAGAATCTGGAAGCCCCCTTTAACAAGGGGGCTCCCAGATCCTGCCCCCTATGTGAATAGGTATGGGGTACATTTTACCCCTACCCATTCACCAAAAAAAGCAGTGAAAAGTAAAAAAATTAATAGCCGGTTTTTGACAAGTGCTTTATTGTAGAATAGCTCCGAGCTGTCTTCTTCCCTGAGCCACCTTCTCCAGACGCTGTCTCTCCCTCCTCCATCTTCTCCCCGAGCTGTATTCTCCCAGAGCTGTCTCTCCTGCCGCCGCCAGCTGCTGTGTTCTTCCGCACCGCTGGTTACCCGCTAATAAAAAAAAGCTGCTCTTCTTCCATGGTGGTCTTCCTCCGCTGTGTTGTCACCCGCTGTGTGGTGTCTCTTACATAACCATGGAGCGGACTCTCCGGGTGACATCGGATGGCCACAGAAGACCGCCACAAGAAGAGCGGCTTTTTTTTTATTAGTGGGTAATCAGCTGCGCTGAAGAACACATCAGCGGGAGAAGATGGTGGCAGCAGGAGAGACAGCTCGGGGAGAAGAAACATCAAACACTAGTGAATGTATTTTCTATGTATTTTCTATGTATGACTGTGCTACACCCAATAGGCTAGCGGTCAGCACTTCTCCCTTGAAGAACTCATGGGTTCAAATCCCACAGAGAAATACTAAAAGATTGAATTGGTGAAAAAAAAGCAAATGACTATTAGCCAATTAGCCAAGCAGCATATGCTGAAAATAGGTGAATGCCAATTAGCCAATGCACTTTAAATTTGGCTGATTCTATTATATTAACTCTTCAAATGCATGCAATGATATGTAAGTATTCAATACTATTATGGTGTGAAATTCCAAAAACCACACACTAACTAATGGGCAGATTACATTTTTTTGTTTGTTCATTTTAATTCGCTTGTGCACTGAAAAAATAAACACAGCTGGGGGATGGTAGGTTGGCTGGTATTTGAATTTGTACCATGAGTGCTGTGGAGACATCTGAGCAGACTACTAAGCCATTGTGCTAAGTATGAGACCTGCATAATAGTGTAGTATGATTAAAGAATGAATATAAATAATTACCGCTTTATAGTCACCTAAATTAAAAAATAAAAAACAACATACAACAAATAGGTAACCTAAATGTTTAATACATGTAACCTTACAGAATAGCAGACATTACTATGTAATAATCATTCATAATTGCATTAGTTAGCAAAAGAAGGAAAAAACTAGGAATACTAATTGCAACATACATCAATAGATGCACACGAGGTAGAGCACATCTCACATAAAAATGTTTCTTTCACATACATGGATCATGATTACAGTGCAGTACTATATAACAACTTAGTAGGAATTGGCATTTGCATATACGCGGAAGCGCTAATTAGCACCAGCTTAGAATTTACTAACATGTGTTTCTCACTAATAGCGCTAGTTTTTCATTCGCACATTCGCCTTTTGAAATTTTATTTGGCTAAAATGGGATCTATTATTTGCCATAGTGCCCAGTACTTCCTGGCGCTATAGTAAATGACCCCCATAGACTTAAACGGTGTTCGCGTGCTCGAACAAACTTTTTTCCTGTTCACATGTTCTGGTGCGAACCGAACAGGGGGGGGGGTCGGCTCATCCCTACCTAGCAGTAAAAAGGGTCGCTGGTTCATATTCCCAACCACACCACAAGACTACCTGCCTGGAGTTTGCATGTTCTCCCTGTGCCTGCGTGGGTTTCCTCCGGGTACTCCGGTTTCCTCCCACACTCCAAAGACATGCTGGTAGGTTAATTAGCTTCTGTCTAAATTGGCCCTAGTATATGAATGCGAGTTAGGGACCTTAGATTGTAAGCTCCTTGAGGGTAGGGGCCCATATTAGTGTATAATGTATATGTAAAGCACTGCGTAAATTGACGGCACTATAGAAGTACCTTAAATAAAAATAAATAAGTCTTCACTAATATTATGGTGTGAATCTCCAAAACACCATACACTAGCTAACAAGCAGTTTACATTTGATAAACTTTATTGTATGGTATATAAACCATCAAACATGGTTTTTTGTATATATAATTGTGCACACCCCAATAGGCTAGCAGTTAGCACCTCTACCTTCAAAAATTCAGGTATTGAAAGACTCATGGGTTCAAATCCCACAGAAGAATTCTAAAAGATTACTATTGGTGGAGAAAATGAGAATTACTGTTAGCCAGTTAGCCAATTAGCCAAAGCAGCATACAGTGAATGCCAAGTAGCCAATACACTTTAATGTGGTTGATATTATTGTATTAACTCTTCAAATGCTTGCAATGGTATGTAAGTATTCACTAATATTATGGTGTGAATCTCCAAACACCACACACTAGCTAACAAGCAGTTTACATTTGATAAACTTTATTGTATAGTATATAACACATCAAACACTAGTAAAAGTATTTTGTACGTATAATTGTACATATAATTGTGCTCAGCCCAATAGGCTAGCAGGTAGCACCTCTACCTTCAAACATTCAGGTATTGAAAGACTCATGGGTTCAAATCCCACAGAAAAATCCTAAAAGATTGCATTGGTGGGAAAAGGAGAATGCCAGTTAGCCAAAGCAACACAAATATACGTGTATATATATTTACTGAAAATAGGTGATTGCCAAGTAGCCAATGCAGTTTAATATGAAAGTTTTTATTGTATTAACTCTTTAAATGCATGCAATGGTATGTAAGTATTCAATTATATTATGATGTGACATTTCACTTGTGTACTGAAAAAATAAACACAGCTGGTGGATGGTAGGTTTGCTGTTGTTTGAACTCATACCATGAGTGGTGTGGAGATATCCAAGCAGACCACTAAGCCATTGTGCTAAGTACAAGACCTGCATAATAGCGTAGTATTATTAAACAATGAACATAAATAATTACTGCTTTATAGTCAACTAAATTTATAAATCATACATCAAAAACATGAAAAAAACAACATACAACAAATAGGTAACCTAAATGATTAATACATGTAACTTTACAGAATAGCAGACATTACTATGTAATAATCATTCAGAACTGCATTTCTTAGCAAAAGAAGGAAAAAAAACCTAGGAATACTAATTGCAATATAAATCAATAGATGCACGGGAACTAGAGCACATCTCTGATAAAAAAATGTTTCTTTCACATACATGGATCATGGCTACAGTACAGTGCTATATAACAACTTGATAAGAATTGGCATTTGTATATACACGGAAGCGCTAATTAGCGGAAATTTAGAATTTATGAATGCTTGTTCTCCGCTTATATCGCTGATTTTTCATGCGCAAATTCGCCGTTTTGTTTCCATTTGGCTAAAATGGGCTCTATTATTTGCCATAGTGCCCAGTACTTCCTGGAGTTATAGTAAATAACCCCCACTGAGCTGATATTAAGTATAACTAGAAAATGCCATTGGCATTCTATATTCATATTAATAATATTCCTTACCACAGCATTCTTAATTGTCCCCCACCCCTTCAAGCTGTATCAGATCAGAAAAACAGCAAACAGTCTGGTCTGGCAAAGTAAGAATACCTCCTTAAGATTACCTTAAGAAACAGCGCTCTGTTTCATTACATGCTTATCAGGTTGTTGATGGTAAGGCTATTAATGTTGACAGGGGTTCAATAATGTGTTTGGAAATAGCTAAAGTTGTTAAATCACTCCTTTGAATAAATTATTCTTTCATTCCATACATGTGATTAAATACATACTGTGCAAAATCAATGTAGTTTTGAAAGTGTGATGATTTCAACTAAAATAGGCAGACACCCTTACTGCAAGAAAACATTCTGGGCATTCATAGTGGCATTCATATGACTCTATATAACCTCATAGCCTATCATGCTTCTGTGAGGGCATACTATGACAGATTAATTGAAACAGTTGATCTACTGGATGTAAACCTGGTCCTTAGTGTTTATTTTGCTGTCTTTGCCTTTAACCTCTGCTGTTAGATCTTTTACTGCTACTCTCAAATGTGACCCTGCTTCTACCCTTTGACATGTGGTTTGCTCTCCTGGTTATCACTCACTCATTAATGACCTGAACTCCTACATACAGTATGTCTCTGCTTGCCAATAGTGTTGGATGAACTGTTTGGGCCAAGCAAAAGTTCGGCCCGAACATCGCATGTTTGTCCGTTCGGCAAACACCCAAATTTTGTGGGGTGCTTGTCGGGATGCTGAGAGCCCCACAATGCACTGTATGCTTCACAGTGCATTCAAGGGCCCTAATTGGATGAAGCCTTGCACCTGATCTCTGGTCAGGTGCAAGGCTTTTCCAATTAGGGCACAGAGCACTGTCAGAGCCCTGATTGGACAAACTGATGATTATTTTGTCCAATCACAGCTCAGTGCTCATATTCCCACCCCACACTATAATAGGTTCCTTCCCAATGGAAGCTTTTGCAGTGTGTTGTTGGAGTGGAGATAGATAGAGCAGGGCTCAGTTTGCTACGAGCAAGTAAGTGTGTTCAGTTATTGTGACTCTGGGTGTAGAGTGTTAGTGCAGTGTTAGTACAGTGCTGTATACCCTTTTTTTTCAGTTGCTGCGTTGTTTTTTTTTTTTTTTTTGGTTATGAGATAAGGAAGGGAGTAACATGGGAGTGAAGGCACCACCAACACCTAATGACCATTTTTTCCGCAACTGTGTGACAGGGGCATCAAATTTAAATTTTTTACAGCAAGGCCAATTCTTGCTTTCATCAAAAGTACCTCTAGAAGGTTACGGGGTGAAGGTACCACCGACACCCAAAGACCAATTTTTCTGCAACCGTGTAACATCAAATTAAAAATTTCAACAGCAAGGCCAATTCTTGATTCCATCAAGAGTACCTCTAGAAGGTTATGGTGTGAAGGCGCTACCGATACCCAAAGACCAATTTTTCCGCACCTGTTACTTCTAGCCAAAGTCTGTGAAAGCGACACCAGATTTTATAAAAAAAAAATTATTAATCTTGGCCTGAGTGTACTGTAATGTGGCTTCTTCACATAAGGCTTGCTCACTGTGGTGCAAAAATGTATTACAGTATTTCCATCCAAAGTCTGCCAAAGAGACACCAGAATTTATCCAAAAACTCTCTAATCTTGTTCCGAGTGCACTAACTTGTGGCCTCATCATATAGACTGGCTCCCCAAGCTGTTGTGTAAAAAATAAAGAAAGCTTGCAGGGAAAATCTATTTAAATGTAATTTTTTTTCCTTTATAAATGTCAGTTTTGACGCAGCAGGTTCTATACACTGTACAGATATGCCATTTTCCAGGTAGACTAAGGAGATTCCCCAGGCACTATATTTAAAGAAATTGTTTGTTTTTATTGTTTCACTTTAAGGTCTGAATCTTGACTGTTCCATCATACATGTTTCTGTAATTCTTGCCTGTTAATATGATTTCGTGCTCACTTTATTACTCCTAAATATTATATGTACAGTATGAATTTCTTTTTTAATGGAATTGTAATAAAATGTACACATTTTACAATAATACTACTTTGAGCCTTTAAAGTCCCATTCAATGAGGGAATTCAACCCTTGCTAGAATTGTGTTTAGGAATGTTTGCTAATATCGCAGAATACTCTCAAAACCCCCTTTCTACAGTTCATGGGGTTGGTGTGCTGTGATTGTCTTGGGTGTTTACACCTTTGATCTTTTTTTCACTTGAGTACTATGTAATACCTGACACACCTCCTTGCTGTGGTTCATGGGTTCTACCACCCTTCCAGGGATCCCAGGACTATGGTAAATGGTGTCAATGAGGCGAATGGGAGCAAATCAGGGAACATCTGTTTCCCGATCTCCACCGTGATTACTGAATTTTTTTTTCTTTTAAACATTTTATTGAGTTTTCACAGATTACATATCTCATTACAGTGGTAATCTTTTACAAGAGGATGTATTCCACAGTCAACATATTGGGGGTCATTTACTATAGCGCCAAAAAATTCTCCTGCAGTACCAAAAAATAACTCTTAAAAAAGGCCAGGAAGACTTCAACTCTCAGAAAGTCAGCGCTAATGCAAATGGAAAGCAGCGCTATTTCGGCAATAATGCCTGTCAGATCACATATGCTGGAATAGTGGAAGTCAGTGGGGCTCGAACCTGCAAAATCCAAAGTTCTCACTGAAGGCTTATATGCAAGTTCTTTGCCATAAAAAGTGTTTGGAGACCCGGGTTCTGCCCTAGGGGACATGGATCAATGCCAAATTTTTTTTTAAAAACGGCAGTTTTTTCGGGAGCAGTGATTTTAATAATGCTTTGAGTGAAACAATAAAAGTGTAATATTCCTTTAAATTTCGAACCTGGGGGGTGTCTATAGTATGCCTGTAAAGGGGCGCATGTTTCCCGTGTTTAGAACAGTCTGACAGCAAAACGACATTTGAAAGGAAAAAAGTTATTTAAAACTACTCGCGGCTATACTGAATTGCCGGCTCGACAATACACATAAAAGTTCATTGATAGAAACTGCATGGGAATTCCCCAAAGGGGAACCCCGAACCAAAATTTTTTTAAAAAATGATGTGGGGGTCCCCCTAAATTCCATACCAGGCCCTTCAGGTCTGGTATGGATATTAAGGGGAACCCTGGCCAAAATTTAAAAAAAAAAATTGGCGTGGGGTCCCCCTCAAAATCTATACCAGACCCCAGGTCTGGTATGGATTTTAAGGGGAACCCCGCGCCAAAATTTAAAAAAAAATGGCGTGGGGTACCCCCAAAAATCCATACCAGACCCTTATCCGAGCACGCAACCTGGCTGGCCGCAGGAAAAGAGGGGGGGACGAGAGAGCGCCCCCCCTCCTGATCCGTACCAGGCCACATGCCCTCAACATTGGGAGGGTGCTTTGGGGGTAGCCCCCCAAAGCACCTTGTCCCCATGTTGATGAGGACAAGGGCCTCATCCCCACAACCCTGGCCCGGTGGTTGTGGGGGTCTGCGGGCGGGGGGCTTATCGGAATCTGGAAGCCCCCTTTAACAAGGGGACCCCCAGATCCCGGCCCTCCCCCCTGTGTGAAATGGTAAGGGGATACAAAAGTACCCTTACCATTTCACCAAAAAAATGTCAAAAATGTTAAAAATGACAAGAGACAGTTTTTGACAATTCCTTTATTTAAATGCTTCTTCTTTCTTCTATTTTCTATCTTCTTTCATCTATCTTCCTTCGGTTTCTTCCTCCGTTTTCTTCTTCTTCTGGTTCTTGTTCTTCTGGTTCTTCTTGTTCTTCTGGTTCTTCATCCGGTCTTCTCGTCCGGCATCCTCCTCAGCAGCGCCATCTTCACTTCATCTTCTTTCCTCGGGCCGCTCCGCATCCACGATTGGATGGGAGGCTCCCGCTGTGTGACGCTTCTCCTCTTCTGACAGTTCTTAAATAACGGAGGGAGGGTGACCCCGCCCCCTCTGACGGAGGGCAGGTGACCCCGCCCCCCTCTGATGTCACGGGGAATGCCACAGGGAAGTCCCCGTGCGTCAAAGGGGGGCGGGGTCACCCGCCCTGCATCAAAGGGGGGCGGGGTCACCTGCCCTCTGTTATTTAAGAACTGTCAGAAGAGGAGAAGCATCACACAGCGGGAGCCTCCCATCCAATCGTGGATGCGGAGCGGCCCAAAGAAAGAAGATGAAGTGAAGACGGCGCCGCTGAGGAAGATGCCGGACGAGAAGACTGGATGAAGAACCAGAAGAACAAGAAGAACCAGAAGAACAAGAAGAACAAGAAGATGGAGGAAGAAACCGAAGGAAGATAGAAGAAAGAAGATAGTAAATAGAAGAAAGAAGAAGCATTTAAATAAAGGAATTGTCAAAAACTGTCTCTTGTCATTTTTAACATTTTTGACATTTTTTTGGTGAAATGGTAGGGGTACTTTTGTATCCCCTTACCATTTCACACAGGGGGGAGGGCCGGGATCTGGGGGCCCCCTTGTTAAAGGGGGCTTCAGATTCTGATAAGCCCCCTGCCCGCAGACCCCCACAACCACCGGGCCAGGGTTGTGGGGATGAGGCCCTTGTCCTCATCAACATGGGGACAAGGTGCTTTGGGGGGCTAACCCCAAAGCACCCTCCCAATGTTGAGGGCATGTGGCCTGGTACGGTTCTTTTCCTGTGGCCTGCCAGGTTGCATGCTCGGATAAGGGTCTGGTATGGATTTTTGGGGGTACCCCACGCCATTTTTTAAAAAATTTTGGCGCGGGGTTCCCCTTAAAATCCATACCAGACCTGAAGGGTCTAGTATGGATTTTGAGGGGGACCCCACGCCATTTTTTTTTTACATTTTGGCCGGGGTTCCCCTTAATATCCATACCAGATCTGGGCCTGGTATGGAATTTAGGGGGACCCCTACGTCATTTTTTTTTAAATTTTGGTTCGGGGTTCCCCTGTGGGGAATTCCCATGCCGTTTTTATCAATTAACTTTTATGTGTATTGTTGGGCCGGTGTTTTGCCGAGAAAGTTCCTCTCGGCGGATAAGGACCCCCCTCTACTGCGCAGGCGCAGCGCCTGCGCAGTAGGAGCCGGCGGAAATAGCCGAAGTCAAATAGAGAAGAAATCAGCTGTACACGGCGCCTGTAAGAGGGTCCCCTGTGGGCTCGCTTCACTCGCCACGCTTCGGGCACGGCCTCACTTTGCTCGGCACTTTTTTATTCCCCCTCTAGGTCCACTTGGATGGTGGGGCTTCAGCCTGGACCCAGGGCGCAGGCGCCGTGTACAGTTGATTGAAGATTTTCATCTTTGGCTATTTTCGGCGGCTGCTAGTCATAGGTACTGCGCAAGCGCAGCACTTGCGCAGTGCAGGTGGGACCTTATCCGCCGAGGGAACTTTCTCGGCAAGACACCGGCGATTCAGTATAGCCGCGAGTAGTTTTAAATGACTTTTTTCCTTTGAAATGTCATTTTGCTGTCAGACTGTACTAAACACGGGAAACATGCGCCCCTTTACAGGCATACTATAGACACCCCCCAGGTACGAAATTTAAAGGAATATTACACTTTTATTGTTTCACTTTAAGCATTATTAAAATCACTGCTCCCGAAAAAACAGCCATTTTTAAAACTTTTTTGCATTGATACATGTCCTCTGGGGCAGGACCCAGGTCCCCAAACACTTTTTATGACAATACCATGCATATAAGCCTTTAAAATTAGCACTTTTGATTATTCATGTTCGTGTCCCATAGACTTTAACCACTTGCCTACCAGGCCAATTCTGACATTTCTCTCTTACATGTAAAAATCATAATTTTTTGGCTAGAAAATTACATAGAACCCCCAAATTTAGCAGAGACCCTAATACAATGGCGGTCATTGCAACTTTTTATCTAGCACGGTATTTGCGTGGCAATTTTTCGAATGCGTTTTTTTTGGGAAAAAAACAGTTTTGGGCTTTAAAAAAAAAAAGAAGAAAGTTAGCCCAATGTTTTTGCATAATGTGAAAGATGAAGTTACGCCAAGTAAATAGATACCCAACATGTCACGCTTCAAAATTGCACACGCTCGTGGAATGGCGCCAAACTTTGCTATTTGAAAATCCCCTTAGGCGACGCTTTAAAAATTGTTACTGGTTACATGTTTTGAGTTACAGAGGATGTCCAGGACCAAAATTATTGCTCTCGCTCTAACGTTCGCGACGACACCTCACATATGTGGTTTGAACAACATTTTCATATGTGGGCGGGACTTGTGTATGCGTTCGCTTCTGCATGCGAGCTCACAGGGACAGGGGCACTTTAAAAGTTTTTTTTTTATTGTTAATTTTACATTTTTTTTTTTAGCTTGACACTTTTTTTCCAAAAACATTTTTTTTGATCACTTTTGTTTCTATTACAAGGAATGTAAACATCCCTTGTAATAGGGATATCTGGTCCACCAGAAATCTCTATGCTAAACATACGGGGCTGGCAGATCCTGTGACCGACTCACCGATCATAGCGGTAAGTCGGTACAAGCACCGAGTGTGGCGGGAGTGGGGGACGTCCCCTCTCGCCTCCTGTTAGAATGATCAAGCAGTGAAACAGCCACTATGATCATTCTTATGGTATGCAGATTCGCCGGCTCTAAAAGACGATATCTGGATGATGTCTGTAGCTACAGGCATCACTCAGATATCCCCGCTCAAAGCCGAGAACATCATTTGGCGTACGGCGGGCGGGAAGCCATTTTAATGGTGTTCGCACAAATTTATTTAATTTATTTGTCTGTTCGCATGTTCTGCTGCGAACCGAACAGGGGGGATGTTCGGCCCATCCCTAGTTCTCATTAAGAATCATGGGGGTACAACTTGTCAAGCAACTCGGAAGTCCAAAGTCGCCCAACTGTGAAACAAGTCATATATATTTTAATAGAAAGGAGCTCTCATTTATACTTGCATTTACATCAGCAGAACAAATGCAGGAAGTGATGTGTGCACATGGGCCAGAAGCAAATGTGTGGGGATGCCAAACAAATCAATGAACCCCACCCACACCAAATCTAACTACCAAATCCACCTCGCATTGATTAAGCACAAGTACATATCTTACCCTTATCCGGAAAATGAGTCACACCTCCTCTTTGCTAAAAGGGACCTCGCCATGTCCACCTAGATGGAGATCTTGACCAGCACAGGGACTTCTGGGTGATAATGACTTATTTCTGGGTCAGAAGGCGAAACTACACTCTTTTGATCGCTGCTGCAAATATTTAATCGCAACCACTATTAGAATTTTATTATTTTTGTTTATTTGCAGATATGCAAATTTGTATTTCTACTTATGATATTTAAAGGCGTTCGATAAGAAATGGTGTCCCTGGGTTAGCAGCAGGAGGAAATCGTTCAGCTGAAATCACACACTTTCATTCCCGCATGTCAGTCCCGACTGTAGGGGCAATTTCAGAGACATCTGTGCAGGTTTCTGCACTGATATCAATACAAATTGCACCCCAAAGTCACACCAATTAAAACAGTGCAATTGTCACCGATTTGACATGTCAAATCACACCAATGTGAACTCAAGCTGACACAAACACTGCCTATCCACCAGCTGAATTCATTACCTGCAATTCTCCACAGCTGTTATATATAAAGATTCTACCTTTATCATTTACTTGCAGGTGTGCAGAAGCCTAGGTTTACATTGGAGCAATTTGTCATGCAATTTGAGAGATCAAATCACATGACTATTGGCAGCAATGGCACTGTTCCAATCGATGCAACTTTTTTTTGTGGCACCGCACCAATTTGCTAAAGTAGTTCCTACACTACTTTTGCCAATTTCTGGTGCGACTTCAATAGACATTTGTGTATGAAGCCACACGGATGTCTATCAAGTAGCACCTAAAATCACGCTGACCTTGCTACTTTGAAATCGTGCTACTTCAAGTGAAGTAGCGCGATTTCAAAGTAGCATCAATGTGAACCAGGGCAAAGAGATTAGTTGTTTGGTGCACAAATACATATTGAAATAAAATATAAGAGATTGCACGTTCCCAAAACCACCACCCACAAACTAAAGAGAAGAAAGTAGAAGAAAAAAAAACCAAAACACCACAACAAGGCTCAGTAATGTACTTTTATTATACCAACAGAAAAACAAAAAATTACATTCATTTACTAGCTTCAAAAAATTTTGGACAGGATATATGGTGCTACATTTAGCAATGGGGTTTTAAGGTCCCTGCTCATAGGAGCTTACAATCTAAAAATTGTACAAAACCTTAGAGTGGACACAGCTTTAATTTCTGAGTATAATGGGCAACACATCACATTGTTATCTGCAAGATTATAGAAACATACTTAACAGTCATTCTTACAAAGCATTCCCACATAATATTACAAAAGACTTATTCAAAACACCCACCACCAGCCCACAATCCACACATACATACATTGGTGACCATGTTCTGCTGGAAGCTGCATTTCGGTGTACACGATTAAACGAGATAAAAAAAAAAAAAGAGTAGGTCAGCAGATGCTTCCAAACGATGTTTGCATGATCAGACAGAAACAATACACACACAACATTGACAGCATGGCCACATAAACCCACTTTTGATTGAAAAAATGCACAAGAATTTCATCAAATCTCCCAATATCATTCCTTCTCCCCTACAAATCACAGCAAAAAACCTGACCTTCTCAGGCCAAACGAACCCCCTACTGCAGGCCTTTATATAAGAGAGGTTGTATTGTTAGCACACTGACACACCCAATAGGAGTACATGCCCACCAGTATCTTTCAATCTGTCTCTTCATGTATGTCTAAAGTGATTGCACCTGATGGGCAGGAACACATAATAGTGTTCGCAACTCTGTTAGCCCTGGGCTATGTGGATAAAATCTCCAACTACAGGACAAAGATCAAAGTCCATTTGCATCCACATAAACAAAGCAACAGTTTTCTAAGCATATGTACCTGTGCAGTGTAAACCCTAAAATTTGAAATGTCCAAGTCCCTGGGCATGATTAGTGCTAATAAACATTAACATCAGTCCCTGGCTGCAATGAGCTTCCAATATAAAGTCCAAAATTAATGTTCTTACATTAGAACCTATTTCGACAGGAGACAAATAAGATGCCAGCATGTCTTTAGATTGTGGTGTGAAACCCACATAGGGAGAACATATAAACTTCAACACAAGTATTAGCATGTTGGGGAATTGAACCAACATCTCAGGTGCTGCTAGACAGAACTGCTACCCACTAAGCCACCAGGCAACCCCACACATGTTCTCTGCATCTCTGTGGTGTGAACCAGCCCTAAGTCCATAGCCATGCTCAGTGTCACAAGCAATATACAGTATATTGGCCTAAGTATTGGGATGCCTGCCTTTAAACACACATGAACTGTACTGGCATCCCTGTATTAGTATTGGGTTCAAAACTCATTTGGCCCACCCTTTGCAGCTATAACAGCTTCAACTCTTCTTGTCCACAAGGTTTAGGAGTGTGTCTATGGGAATGTTTGACCATTCTTCCAAGTGCATTTGTGAGGTCAGGCACTGATGTTGGATGAGAAGGCCTGACCTACAGTCTCCTCTCTAATTTATCCCCAAGGTGTTCTGTTGTGTTGAGGTCAGGACTCTGTGCAGGCCAGTCAAGTTCCTCCACCCCAAAATCACTCATCCATGTCTTTATGGACCTTGCTTTGTGCACTGGTCCAAATCATTTGGTGGAGGGGGATTATGGTGCGGGGTTGTTTTTCAGGGGTTGGGCTTGGCCTCTTAGTTTCAGAGAAGGGAACTCTTAAGGCGTCAGCATACCAAGACATTTTGGACAACTTTGTGGGGACAGTTTGGGGAAAGCCCCTTCCTGTTCCAACATGACTGCACACCAGTACACAAAGCAAGGTCCATAAAGACATGGATGAGCAAGTTTGGGGTGGAGAAACTTGACTGGCCTGCACAGAGTCCTGGCCTCAACCCGATAGAACACCCTTTGGCTGAATTAGAGTAGAGACTGCAAGCCAGGCCTTCTCATCCAACATCAGTGCCTGGCCTCACAAATGCACTTCTGGAAGAATGATCAAACATTCCCATAGGCAGACTAAACCTTGTGGACAGCCTTCCCAGAAGTTGTTCTAGCTGCAAAGGGTGGGCCAAATCAAAATTTAACCCTACGGACTAAGACTGGGCTGCCATTAAAGTTCATGTGTGTGTAAAGGCAGGCGTCCCAATACTTTTGGCTATATAGTGTATCTGGAAAAGACTTACAATGGTGGTGGAACTCTCCTACACATAACTACTACATTTAGACATAATTATAGGACCTGGGAGATGAGACAACTTCTCCACATGCAGTAACATGGTTGGGATTTGAACCCAGACCCTCAGAGATACTAAGCAGAAGTTCTAACCTCTAAGCCACAGAGCTGCCACGTGTGAGGCCCTCCTACACATAACTACAAATAAATACACATATAAATACTGCATTTCTATGGACATACAGGTGATGGAATTACATTACTCAAGAGTTATTCTTCTTGATTTATTCTGTGATATTTGGTGTTTTTTTTTGTGGGTGAGAGTAGAATATTACCCTCAAATTTTGGGGAATTACATTTTGCTTTCTGATGTTGGTACACATATCACATTTTTTGGGCTCAAATTATGAATATTTGGAAATAATATAAAGCACAAAAAATTGTGATTCATTTTAAATTTTCATCAGCAATGGTATTGTTTGTGGATTATAAAGACACCTGTGTGAGTTTGGGGTAAAGATTGTTGTGAGGTGAAGAATAACAAGTGAAAGTGACAGAGAATAATATATTTTACTAAAACATCAAAACATTCCACATTGTAGCATTCTTCAAATCAAAATATTTTAAGTAGAAGCAACAATGTTGCAAAGAAAAATTTATTTCACAGAAAGATACATTTCATCTCAACATTAAAAGGTTTTTTTGTGAAAGTTAGAATTGTTCCATTAGAATCAATGACTGAAACTTCATTTGGACTAAATTAGAGCAGATTTTAACTCCCAAAAAAAATGCTCTCTAATTAGCTCTCATTTTGGTATTTACTATACCTCCAGGTAAAAAAGACACTTGAGTTAAAATGAGAGTTATTTTCAGGTCTGAGCATACTCAGTTGTGTTGGCACCTAGTTGTCCGAAACGGGGAATTTTTCACTTTTCAGACTTTTAAAGATATTTCAGTGTAGAAATCACTTTTTCACACAGTTTAAAAGCAGATAATCTTTAAATATGATACCGCATATTTCAGTACCATTTAGGCAATTATATCATGCTCTAAACATTATTTCCATGTGCAATTCTCTAGGTTTTAGCAGAGTAAGGGTTTGGGCTCTATTTAGTTTCAGGGAGCTATAGTAAATTCGATTTTGGGAGTATTTTCTCACCAACGCTATAGTGAATACTGTTTTAGCGCGAATGAGCACTATTAGCGCTGATTGGCGCTAAATTGCTGCGAATTAGCGCTATTTCGCGGCAATTTGCGCGAATTAGCGCCATAGCGCTATAGTAAATGACCCCCATAGTTTCACAAAAAGAATAAACTAAACGGTATCAAGTAGATGATAATATCGAACAGCAGTTCAGAGGCCTATAATTCAAATACAAATACATCACATGCTATAAAAATGAAAATGAGAAAGAACAATTCCTTTATTTTTAAATGGAATGTTATGGTTATGTTAACTGAGCATATCATGAATGTATTAAAATCTTCACTAACCGCATGAGGTTATATGGTATTTTCTAAGTAGGAGTGTGATATAGGGTATTTGTAATGCAAATTGTCTTAACCGACTGTATTAGATCTACCCATACCCCTGGACACCCCTATAGGGTACTGACTGTGCCCAGTGCGGGTGTATTGATTCACCTATTAGAAGGGTATATCGGTTTTGTGTATCATGTAAGGTGGGATTCCTCACATGTCAAAGCAGGTGATGGATAAAAGTGAGTAGGCTATTCATTCGACAGGGAATTATGAGTGAGAGAAAGGGGGGGAGGAAGACGGAGGGATAGGACGATACGTATATTTTATTGTTTGTGAGGGAATTAACTATCTGGCCTGTATTATCGTCTGAATTATTGCTTGGGAGATTGGTCTGTGCGTACGTTAGTTGCGATTTTTTGGAATGAGCCCAACATGCCCATGTTTCTTTATATTTAGATGGTGAATCAGAGGTTTGATGTATGAGATTTTCTATGTCAGCCAGTCTGTCCACTCTCCGAATCCACTCTGGGATTGAGGGAGGGGACGTGCTTCTCCAATGAACGGGGATGCATAGGTTCGCCGCATTAATGAGATTTAGAATTAGCGACTTCTTGTATACACGTTGGGGAATCGAGGTATGGTGAAGTAGGTATTGCGCCGGGGTATAGTCCGGGGTGTATGTTGTGATCTGAGTGATTACGCTGTGGATGTCAGCCCAATAAGATTGAATGAGAGGGCATTCCCACCAAATGTGGAGGAGTGAGCCTCTGGCTGTGTTACATCTCCAACACTTGGGAGATATATTAGGTAGAAATTTGTTAATTTTGTTGGGAGTCCTATACCATTTTGAATAGATTTTGCATTCCTGTGTTGCTATGTTGATGGAACCTTTATGAATGTGATAGTGCATATTTCTCCAGTCGTCTGGGGTTAGGGTTATGTTCAAGTCCGTTTCCCATTGTTTTATCCTCTTTGACGTCTTGAGGTGTAAAGAAAAATGCGTGAATGGTCGAGATGAGGTGTCTTTGGGGTTCATTACTGGAGCATAAAAGTTCGAAGGGTGTGAGTTCCCTATGTATATTTTCTTTGTGTTGGAGGCTCTGCAGAAAGTGATGGATCTGTAGGTATTTATAGAAGGGGATATGATAGTCTGGGAATTTGTTTATCAGAGTTTGGTGTGTCAATAGAGTTCCTTGATGGAACATTTGTTGTGCTAGGAGTCTGGGTCTGTGTGGGTCCTTGGTTGGGCGGATTAGGGTGACACCCGGTTAAAATTTCCGGGTTATCTTCTATAGGGGTCATTGGTCCCGATATGGGTTGAATCTTAAGTATTTTGCACGACTCTTTAAAGTTTAATAGGGTGGAATTAATTAGGGGGTTCAAAGCGGCAGTTTTCGGGATTTGTTTTGAATTGATCCAAGGGAGAAGTTTCAACGGGATCTCGGTAAAGTCATTTTCAATATGCACCCACTCTTTTTCTTTGCTGTGTACGTGCCAGTCCTCAATTCTGACTAGATGGCAGACCCGGTAATAAGTTTGTATGTCCGGAACCTGCAGTCCTCCTTGTAATTTGGGAGTCGTCAGTCTGTGCCAGTTCAATCTGGGCTGTTTGGATAGCCAAATGAATTTCCTGCAAATTCTTTTGTATGTGGCAAAGAAAGAGTGTGGGAGCAGTATAGGGATGGTTTGAAGAAGGTAAATCAACCTAGGTAGAACGTTCATTTTCAAGATGGCTACCCTTCCAAACCATGAAAATGGTCCAGCTTGCCACTTTTGGAGATCATTTTGGATGGTTTGTAGGATAGGTAAAAAGTTTAGCCTGAACAGTTCTGACAGGTTGGTGGGGATTTTAATTCCTAGGTACTTTATGGCTTGTGTTTCCCATCCAAAAGGAAAGTCATGTTTGCATTGTGTGACTGTCTCGTTTGTCAGTGATATATTGAGTGCTTTGGATTTAGAGAAGTTTATTTGTAAGTTCGATAGGGATTTAGTGCGAAGTCTTTGAGCAGGTTCAGGATGGTAGTGGTCGGTTCTGTAAGGAAGAGGAGGACATCGTCCGCGTATGCGGCTACTTTGTATTGTTTTTGGTTAATTTGAATGCCTTTGATGTCTGGGTTATCTCTAATTCTGCGTAGCATGGGTTCCATTGTTAGTATAAAAATCAAGGGGGATAAGGGGCATCCCTGTCTAGTACCGTTGGACACGGAGAAGGCGCTCGACAAGCCACCATTCACTCTAACTTTGGCTGTGGGAGAGGAATAAAGAGTCAAAATCATGTTGATTAGTCTCGGTGGGAGGCCTATTGATTGTAGGGTAGCTTCCATAAAGTCCCATGCCACCCTGTTGAGCGCCTTCTCTGCGTCCAAGGATAGGAAGAAGCCCTTAGTATTAGTGGAAGTCAACCAATGGTGTACATTTAGGGCTTTGGAGGTATTGTCTTTAGCTTCTCTGCCGGGGACAAAACCGACTTGGTCTGTGGTAATTAAATTTGGGATCAGGGGTAGAAGACGATTTGCTATGGCTTTGGCATATAATTTAATGTCTACATTTAGTAGAGAAATGGGGCGGTAGTTAGAAACCAATTTGTCATCTTTCTCTGGTTTGGGGATAAGGGTGATATGGGCCTCTAATATATCTTTGGAGGCCGTACTGGTAGGAGAGAGGTTGTTAAAGGCCTTAACAAGGTGAGGTATTAGTAGATCAGGGAAACATTTGTAGGTCCCGACCGTCAGCCCATCTGGGCCGGGGCTTTTGCCCGGTTTTAATGCCAGTGTGATCTCTTCCGTCATCAAGGGGATGTCTAGAGATGCCGACTCTTCGGCCCGGAGGGGCGAGGGTGCGTATTGGGATAGGAAGTTCCTGTCTGCTAAAGTGGGAGATGACTGAGGAGTGCGAATATTGTAAAGGTTTGTGTAGTAGCGCACAAATTGTTCCGCTATGTCTTCGGATTTGACTATTGTTTTACCCGAAGGGTCTACAATTGAGTGTATGGTGTGGGATGCTTTTATAGCTTGTAATGCTCTAGCCAACATCTTCCCTGATTTGTTGCCGAACTCATAAAAGCATTTTTGTGTAAGCATATATTTACGTTTGACGTTTTTGTGTAGTTCTTCTAAAAGTTCGTTTTGCAGTTGTGTCAGTTCAGTCAGTGCTTCTAGAGCTAGAGATGCCTTGTGTTTCCGTTCTAATAGAGAAATGCGGGTAGTTAGTTCCTCCAGTTTTGCTTTCCTTTGTCTATTTTTATGCGCAGCCTGTGACAAGAATGTGCCTCTTATAACACATTTATGTGCAGCCCAGACTATTTCCGGAGAAGAATCGCCCTGTCTGTTTTCTGTAAAGTAGTTATGTAGGTGTTTAGAGATGGTGTGCGAGATTTCAGTATCTGTGAGTAGGTAGTTGTCTAAGCTCCAGATGTGAGAATGGTTACTTTTGTTAGGAATGTGAAGGATCATGGAAACGGGGTTGTGGTCCGCAAGTATCATTGGTTCAGTTGTGGACTTATGAAGTAATGAAAGATCATTTTAGGAGATGAAGAAGTAGTCTATCCTGGAATATTTGGAGTGTGGTGGGGAGAAGAAGGTTACATATAGTTACATAGTAGGTGAGGTTGAAAAAAGACACAAGTCCATCAAGTCCAACCTATGTGTGTGATTATGATTACATTACATATCCCTGTATGTTGCGGTCATTCAGGTGCTTATCTTATAGTTTCTTGAAGCTATCAATGCTCCCCGCTGAGACCACCGCCTGTGGAAGGGAATTCCACATCCTTGCCGCTCTTACAGTAAAGAACCCTCTACGTAGTTTAAGGTTAAACCTCTTTTCTTCTAATTGTAATGAGTGGCCACGAGTCTTATTAAACTCTCTTCTGCGAAAAAGTTTTATCCCTATTGTGGGGTCACCAGTACAGTATTTGTAAATTGAAATCATATCCCCTCTCAAGCGTCTCTTCTCCAGAGAGAATAAGTTCAGTGCTCGCAACCTTTCCTCACAACTAAGATCCTCCAGACCCTTTATTAGCTTTGTTGCCCTTCTTTGTACCCGCTCCATTTCCAGTACATCCCTCCTGAGGACTGGTGCCCAGAACTGGACAGCATACTCCAGGTGCGGCTGGACCAGAGTCTTGTAGAGCGGGAGAATTATCGTTTTATCTCTGGAGTTGATCCCCCTTTTAATGCATGCCAATATTCTGTTTGCTTTATTAGCAGCAGCTTGGCATTGCATGCCATTGCTGAGCCTATCATCTACTAGGACCCCCAGGTCCTTTTCCATCCTAGATTCCCCCAGAGGTTCTCCCCCCAGTGTATAGATTGCATTCATATTTTTGCCACCCAAATGCATTATTTTGCATTTTTCTACATTGAACCTCATTTGCCATGTAGTCGCCCACCCCATTAATTTGTTCAGGTCTTTTTGCAAGATTTCCACATCCTGCGGAGAAGTTATTGCCCTGCTTAGCTTAGTATCATCTGCAAATACAGAGATTGAACTGTTTATCCCATCCTCCAGGTCGTTTATGAACAAATTAAATAGGATTGGTCCCAGCACAGAACCCTGGGGAACCCCACTACCCACCCCTGACCATTCTGAGTACTCCCCATTTATCACCACCCTCTGAACACGCCCTTGTAGCCAGTTTTCAATCCATGTACTCACCCTATGGTCCATGCCAACGCACCTTATTTTGTACAGTAAACGTTTATGGGGAACTGTGTCAAATGCTTTTGCAAAATCCAGATACACCACGTCTACGGGCCTTCCTTTATCTAGATTGCAACTCACCTCCTCATAGAAGGTTAATAGATTGGTTTGGCAAGAACGATTCTTCATGAATCCATGCTGATTACTGCTAATGATATCATTCTTATTACTAAAATCTTGTATATAGTCCCTTATCATCCCCTCCAAGAGTTTACATACTATTGATGTTAGGCTAACTGGTCTGTAATTCCCAGGGATGTTTTTTGGGCCCTTTTTAAATATTGGTGCTACATTGGCTTTTCTCCAATCAGCTGGTACCATTCCAGTCAATAGACTGTCTGTAAAAATTAGGAACAACGGTCTGGCAATCACCTGACTGAGTTCCCTAAGATGCAAGCCATCTGGTCCCGGTGATTTATTAATGTTAAGTTTCTCAAGTCTAATTTTAATTCCGTCCTCTGTTAACCATGTAGGTGCTTCCTGTGTTGTGTCATGACGATAAACACTGCAGTTTTGGTTACTGAAGCCCCCCCATTCACTTGTGAAGACTGAGGAGAAGAATAAATTCAATACCTTTGCCATCTCCCCATCCTTTGTAACCAGATGTCCTTCCTCATTCTTTATGGGGCCAATATGGTCTGTCCTCCCTTTTTTACTGTTTACATACTTAAAGAATTTCTTGGGATTTTTTTTGCTCTCCTCCGCTATGTGTCTTTCATGTTCTATCTTAGCCGTCCTAATTGCACCCTTACATTTCTTATTGTATTCTTTATAAAGTCTGAATGCTGAGGATGTTCCCTCAACCTTGTATTTTTGAAGGCCTTCTCCTTTGCTTTTATATGCATTTTTACATTGGAGTTAAGCCATCCAGGATTTTTGTTCGCTCTTTTAAATTTATTACCCAATGGGATACATTGGCTAATGCCCTTATTTAATATGCTCTTAAAGCAAACCCATCTCTCCTCCGTATTCTTTGTTCCTAATATTTATCCCAATTTATGCATTTTAGCAAGGTTTGTAGTTTAGGGAAGTTGGCTCTTTTGAAATTCAGTGTCTTTGTGTTCCCTTCATGTTTCCTATTTGTGTGATTTATACTGAAACTAATTGACCTGTGATCGCTGTTACCTAAATTGCCCCGTATTTCCACATCTGTGATCAGGTCTGTATTGTTGGTAATCAGTAGATCCAGTAATGTTTTATTTCTAGTTGGTGCCTCTACCATCTGACCCATAAAATTGTCCTGCAAGACATTAAGGAACTGGCGAGCCTTAAATGAATGCGTGGTTCCCTCCGCCCAGTCTATGTCTGGATAATTAAAATCCCCCATTATGATAACACTTCCCATCCTGGCTGCTAATCCAATTTGTGATAGGAGATTTGTCTCCACTTCCTCCCTCAGGGGGCCTATAGCATACTCCCAGTATTATTTTTCATCCCTTTGGAGCTCTACCCATAAAGATTCCACCTCCTCCCTAGCTCCCTCAGTGATGTCATCTCTCACATTCACTTGTACATTATTCTTGATATATAGGCATACCCCTCCCCCTTTTTTACCCTCTCTATCCTTGCGGTATAGGGTATACCCTTGAATGTTTGCCAGCAAATCATGAGAGCTGTTGAACCAGGTCTCTGAAATTCCCACAAAATCCAAATCCTCCTTGTACAACAGTATCTCTAGTTCACCCATCTTGTCCGCCATGCTCCTGGCATTAGTGAACATGCCACATAGTTTAGACCGGTAGCATATTGTCCTCGTATTGGGTGTTTCAAGATTGCAACTAGGACTTGCTACTATACTCACCTTGTGTTTTTGTGCTTTGGTTAACCTACCACTAATGCCCCCAATACCACCCTCTGGAATATCTTCCGCGCTGGCTATCACTGTCTCTGGACCCTCCCCCCCATCACCTAGTTTAAAAACCCCTCTAACTTTTTGGCCATCTTCATTCCCAGCAGATCTGCACCCTCCTCATTTAGGTGCAGTCCATCCCTTCTATAGTACCGGTTACCGACTAAGAAGTAGGCCCAGTCCTCCAGGAACCCAAACCCCTCCTTACTACACCAGCTCTTCAGCCACTTGTTTACTTCCCTAATCTCCCTCTGCCTTTCTGGTGTGGCTCGATGTACCGGTAGTATTCCTGAGAACACTACCTTGGAGGTCTTTTTCCTCAGTTTAGCACCTAAATCCCTAAAATCGTTCTTTAGGACACTCCATCTGCCTCTGACTTTGTCATTGGTGCCAACGTGCACCATGACAGCCGGGTCTTCCCCAGCCCCTCCCAGTAATCTGTCCACAAGATCCGTGATGTGCCGAACCCGAGCGCCCGGTAGACAACATACTGTTCGGCGCTTCAGGTCTTGGTTACAGATTGCCCTCTCTGTCCTTCTAAGAATTGAGTCCTCTACCACCAGAATCTGTCTTTTCTTTCCCTTTGCTGCCCCCCCACTCTCACTGGAGGAGTTTTTCTCCTGGCAGCTAGGAGAGTCCCTCATCTCCAGCAGTGCTGGTCCGTGACTGGTTTCACCAATGTCACTCAATGGAGCGTACTTATTGGAATGCTCCATCCTGGATTGGCCTCTCTGGCACTTCCCCCTCTACCCCTCCTGACTGTCACCCATCTACTCTTTGCTAGTGCCTGCACCTCTTTGTCTCCACCCGCCTCTGTGCTGGCCCCTGCCGGCACCTGCCGTGTACATTCCTGGCTCAACTTTAGTATAGAGGGACTTCTCAGTACTGACAGTTGCTTCCCCAGATTCAAAACCTGGGCTTCCAGGGAAACAATGTGCTTACATTTTGCACAGCAGTATTCGCCCTCGCTCGGATGATCAAGGAACGCATACATGCGGCAAGATGGTAAAGGTAAAGTCTTTACCATGTGGGTGGAGTGTGCGCCAGGCGTCGTGTAATAATAATACTCTGAATTGTGTTTTTATTGCACGTAAAGCCCTATAGGTAGAGGATGAGGTGCCATTGGATGTATCGAGGGAAGGATCGAGAGGGATATTAAAGTCACCGCCTACTATAAGACTGCCCGTGCTAAAAGTCGTGAGGAGTTGCAGTGTGTTGCGGAAGAATGTTACTTGTTGTGAATTTGGAGCGTATAGGTTGGCGATGGTAAAGGTTTTGTTGTGTAAGGCGCCTTTGATGAAAAGGAATCTACCCAGAGGGTCTCGTTGCACATCAGTGACGATGAATGGGCAGTGTTTCGATATAAGGATGCATACTCCTTTCGATTTGGCTTCATTATTGGTTGCATGATATACAGTTGGAAAGTGTTTGTTCCGTAGTTTGGGGATTGCATCTGATCTGAAGTGTGTTTCTTGGATAAGCGCGATATGGGTGTTGGATTTCTGTAAAGAGGTAAGTAGAAGAGACCGTTTTCCGGGTGTGTTTAGGCCCCGTATATTCATAAAGCGCAGTGTGAGTGTTGAGTAAGGTGGGGTTTGCGCAGTGGCTAGGTCGATGGGGTCCATGACCTCCGTCGGGGTCAGGGGGAAGGGTTTTGCACTTAGGGACTATGTGTTGGGGAGGTGTGCTTTTCGGAGTTAGCAGTAGCTTAAGTTGTCGTGAATGGAGCACAAAGGAAAGACCGATGAGGCAGCAGAGGTATCAATCAAGTCTGCTGTCTCTTTATTAGAGAGTAATCGGTCAGGTACAGAGCACTGATGGTTCCCAATCCGTGGAGTCCGGGTTGGTGAATTTCACTGCAGCTGTGTGGGGGTTGGTAACGATCTGGCACAAGTGAGTTATTAGTGTAGTTAGGTACGGAGACAGGTGTAGCCTGCCATCCTATGACCATTGGTATTTGATTAAGGTGGTGTGTGGTATTTGTTAGCAGCTCAATGTTGAGGATACTGGTCTCTTCAGTTGTTTGAGTAAGGTCGGGGCAGGGGTCTGGGAGAGAAGAGCGTCCAGGTGAATGTAATATTACTTAAAATAGGAGTAGTAGAAAAGTGTCAACCAATTCGGGAAGTATACATTCATATGAAAGTTGTTCGAGTTCTGTCTTCCAGTCCGGTCTCATATATATATAATCTCATACTTCTGGGCCTTCCGCCACGTTCCCCTGGGGGTGTAGTTGGAGAGCCAGGGTGTAAGGCAGTAAGAAAATACTTTTTAGTTTGCATAGTGGAGTGGGGGTCTATCAGACCCAGCTTCACTTCAGTTGCTGTCTTGTACCCAGTCTTGTTGTAGGCCTTAAACAAAAACTACATAAACATTATAGTCATAACATGAGGTATCAACTTACCCTTAAATAAAACATAACGGAATACCTTAAAAAAAAAAAAAACACTCATAAAATTACGTGCAGGGGAAGTAATATTCAGTGATGCAGTGTCCTGCGGAGCTGCCATTGGAAACTCAGAGGGAGGCGGTAGGCTGTATAGGAAAGTACCTGAGTGGGGCGAGAAGTTGAGTATCCCATAACACCCGCAGGTGCAGGTAGATTCAGGCTTAGGGCGGATCCAGATACTCTCGTATTCGGTAGTCCAGGGAGGTTGGTCATTCCCAACCACGAGAACTTGGTCGCACAAGTGGTCATTTCGTGTCCGTGTATGACTTTGTGCAGGAAACATCATCTGGGCTCCGTTCCCTGCGCAGAAGGGCGTGCGGTATGCAATATCTCAGTTCCACTAGCGAGCAGTAGGGCGTTCCTGAGTAATGGGGGATCCAGGTGAGGTGCGTCGCTGCTTGGTGTCAGGAGCTGAGATGTGTCCGTAGATCTAAGGGGGTCCTATGGTGAGCAGGATGTGGTCACTGAGGCTGTTTGGTGGGTAGCAGACTTTGTCAGGCGTTGTAAGCGGGCCATCTTTTGACATCTGTATCCGACGCGTCAATTATGATGAGAGTGTGAGGTGCCGGAAGCTGTTGTGTTGCCTTGGAGATCAATTATAGTTTCCGGATGGCTATCGTCTTGCATTCTGGTAATTGTAGTGTGCATAGCCCGCTTCCGACCTCTGTAGTTAGAATGGAGAAGCTATTCGTAAGCATCCTGTGAGCACGTTAGTTGAGGCACCGAAAATACAATCCCGTCATACCTCCCCGGGGAGGCAAGGATCCAGTTTTGGAAATGTTAGTAAAGTGTAACAACCGTGAGAATCATAACATAACTGAAATAAAAGAACAATGACAGAACAGTAACTGGGTCAGTAGGTTCAGATACCAACCAGGCAGAGATAGAAGTACTGGAGCCCAGACGATCACAACCGATTGTGGGGAGTATCAGCGTTCCCTCCTAGCTCTCCTGGAGTTGGGAGAGTGAGGGCTGTGATTGCGACGGTTCGCACGGTGCATAGCCCGCTTCCGACCTCTGTAGTTAGAATGGAGAAGCTATTCGTAAGCATCCTGTGAGCACGTTAGTTGAGGCACCGAAAGTACAATCCTGTCATACCTCCCCGGGGAGGCAAGGATCCAGTTTTGGAAATGTTAGTAAAGTGTAACAACCGTGAGAATCATAACATAACTGAAATAAAAGAACAATGACAGAACAGTATCTGGGTCAGTAGGTTCAGATACCAACCAGGCAGAGATAGAAGTACTGGAGCCCAGACGATCACAACCGATTGTGGGGAGTATCAGCGTTCCCTCCTAGCTCTCCTGGAGTTGGGAGAGTGAGGGCTGTGATTGCGATGGTTCGCACGGTGCGCTCCATGAGGCGGTGTGATAGAAGGGGATCTTCTCCTCCTTTGGCTTGCATTAGAAGCTTCCATGGGGTCATCAGGTGGGTGTTCTCTGCGAATCTGCATACCAATTGGGTACCTCTACTCTCGGTATGTGCAGAGTGTTGCAAAAGATAGGGAGATCTTCAGGCACTTTAAGGTATGCTGTGTGGCCATGTGAGGTGGCGGCTAAACAAAACGGAAATTTCCATTTGTAGGTGATGTTTTTAGCGCGCAGAGTGTCCAGCAGGGGTTTCAAGTCACGGCGATGTTGGAGGGTTATGCCTGACAGGTCTTGATATATTTGGACAATTTTCCTCTCATGTACTATTTGCAGTACGCCTCTGGCCTGTTTGAGTATCTCTTCCTTGACCTGAAAATCTGTGAGACAGCAGATGATATCTCGTGGTGGATCTGTGTCTTTTCCTTTTGGCCGCAGTGCCCTATGTATCCTCTCTAATTCAATAGGCGTCTGTAGTGGTCTGCGTAGAAGGCCGTTGAACAGGCTGATGGTAGAGTGAGCAATCTGTTTGCCTTCTATTGTTTCGGGCACTCCTCTGATCCTTAAATTATGGCATCTGCCACGGTTGTCAAGGTCCTCGAGGTGTCTCTGCATTTCTCTCATTTGAAGCGTGTGGGTATCGACATGCCTTGTCGTTTTGCGTAGTTGTAACTCTTGACGATCCGCCATTTGTTCCGCCGCCTGTACTCTATCAGAGAGGGCGCGGATGTCAATGCATAACTCTGAGATTGCGGCCGAGAGGGTGTCTTTGATATCTGCGGCTATCATCCATAAGTCTTGTATGTTTAGCTGAGGTAAGGGCCGGTCTTCCGCCGCGGTCCCGTTCGTCTGGCTAGGCGGTAAAGTTTGTGGCATAGCTCCCAGTTGTGAAGAGACTGCGGCCTCTGAGGTACTGTGTCGGGGAGGCGTCATATTGCCCCTGCCAGTCCGGAACATTTCTGGGATATTATGGCATGTGGTACCCGGTTGCTCTCTGGGTGAGCCTGATCGAGAGGTCGAGGTGTTCCGGGAAGCTGTCCCCATGTTTTTGTTCGAGTGAGGGGTGTCAGGACCACCGATAAGCTGATGGCAGGTCGTCAGGTAGCAGGAGCTACAGGATTAAGCAGCCGTCTTCATGCCAGGTCAGGCCACGCCCCTGTGATTACTGAATTTAGGCGTGCTCAGCTCTGACCATTTCTGGGTTCACATCTGTCACAATCCCAGCTGAAATACCAGGAAAACAGTCAATCAAGCACAGTCCTGTGCTTGATCGGCTGGAGTGGAGAGCAAATGAGACCCCTGATGTCTCCATAAAACCTGCCACATGCCAATGCTATCATGTAGGGGGCTTGTTTTAAGGATTGACATGTTTGGTATCTATTTACTTGATGCAACCATATATTTTATATTTTCAAAACATGGGTAGTATGTTGTGTTTAACAGTTTTTTTTTTTAACAGTTGCTAAAATATCGTGCAACATAACAATATGAAATTACTACCAGTATATTCCAGAAAATATAGAATTGTGTGGGGTTTTAAGTAATTTTCCCAGTTAAAAAAAAAAAATGCAGATTTTAAGTACCGTATTCATCAGCTTATAACATGCACCTTTTTCCACTGAAAATAGGGGGCAAATCATGGGTGCATGTTATACGTTGATAGTGTACCTCGGAGGGGAAGGAGGGGAATTCACCGAGCCATCATTTCCTGTTTACTCAGCTCTCGCTCAGCTCTAAACCGGCTCTAACTCGGCTCTCACTTGGCTCTGAACACACAGTCCCGCCTCTGCCACCGGCATTGGACCAGTGTTCTGTCTATCACAGGAGATGGTCCAATGCTGATGGCAGAGGTGGGACTGTGTATGTGACTGCTGACTGAGAGACGAATAAACAGGAGATGACGCTTTGGTGATTTCCTGCACTGTATTGATGAGAGATGGTGAGGCTGCAGATGGGCATTAATCGGGCAGCTGCATTGATGGGAGATTGGCTGCAGATAGGCGCAGATCTGGCTGCAGATGGGCGCAGATCAGGCTGCAGATGGGCACAGATCAGGCTGCAGATGGGCACAGATCAGGCTGCATTGAGGCTGCAAATGGGCACTAATCAGGCTGCATTGAGGCTGCAGATGGGCACTAATCAGGCTGCATTGAGGCTGCAGATGGGCACTAATCAGGCTGCATTGAGGTTGCAGATGGGCACTAATCAGGCTGCATTGAGGCTGCAGATGGGCACTAATCAGGCTGCATTGAGGTTGCAGATGGGCACTAATCAGGCTGCATTGATAGGCCCTGACCATTATTTTGCTTCAAAGTAATTTATTTAAAAAGAAAGTTTGAAGTTTTGAAACTTCCCTCTTAAATTGAAGGTGCGTGTTATACGCCGAAAAATACGGTAACTTACAGCAGAGAGTCCCATTTTGTAAAATCTGAGGCCTGTAGTTTTATTTTACAATTTGTTGTTGTGAGTGGCGAAATGTGAATTCCTATTTAAAAGTAAATACATCCTTTAAGTCTCTTTCAGTTAGATGGCATGTGTTTTGTCTGTTGACACACAACTTTTTTTATTTTGTATAGGTAAAATTACTGAAATGCCATGGAGAGCCAAAGTTCATACATTTCAACTAAACTTTTTTTATTTTCTCTTATGAACAATAGGTTTCAAGCAAATGTAATAGTTCTTGCAGCCTGACTGATAATCAGTTTAAAGTGCTCTGTAGACTGACATCTTGTCAAGTTACATCTATGAAAATGTTCCAGAGGCTTCAGGAACAGAAATTCATCCAAATACAAGTAAATTAAACTGTTCTTTCTTTGACAAATAAACCCTTAAAAACTGCAATAGTTACATTGAAAAACATCTTTAAAAAATGATGGCTTATGTGTTTGAAAAACAAGTCATTTTCCCCACTACAGTTATAGGGAATGGTCTCCCAGTTTCTTAAATTCTACTTTTTATGGTTGTCATGCTGACCCTCTTTCTTCAATAATTTGGGGTTGATTTACTAAAGGCAAATCCACTTTGCACTACAAGTGCACTTGGAAGTGCAGTCACTTTAGATCTGACGGGAAGCTGAGGGGAAGCTCTGAAATGAGGGGAAACTCTGCTGATTTTATCATCCAATCATGTACAAGCAAAAAAGCTGTTTTTTATTTTCCTTGCATCTACAGATCTATAGCGAATGCACTTCCAAGTGCACTTGTAGTGCAAAGTGGATTTGCCTTTAGTAAATCAACCCGTTTGAGTCATTAACCCAGTAGACAAGTAGCTAATAGATCCTGCCTTTTCGCCAACTTTCCTGATTAGTCCGGAAAAAAAAAAAAACAACTAGCTTTTTCAGAAGGTCAACAGTGTCAGGCACCATATTTCTATATGGGGAGTTGTGCTAACAGGCTTACCATTGTGCATGGTACTGCAACACACCATCCACATGTTAGTGCATTGCAATCCCACTCATTTTGAATGAATAAACTCTGATGTGTTACAATGCATTGCAATACACAGTAATTTGGTGCTGTGTGTTGTGATGTGCTGCATCAGAAAAAATGGCCCATGTCCTTTTTCATGGGTGTTTTGGTGCAAGTGTGTATTAATGCAAGGTACTAGAATGTGAAGGTTTTTAAATGGACCAGGGCCATTTTATCACATCGGCACCCCAGAGCACTGACCAGGAGCCCCAGGTGCATGGGGGTCCCCTGCAATCCCCCCCAGCAGGGGGAATTGCATGTGTTTTGAGAGGATGATCAGTGCAGTGGTTTATTTTTTTTTGGCTTTCACTGCAGCAGCTGAACGCTGACATCTCCTCCTCCCTGCCGCCGGCATACAGTTGCTACAGGGTGAACCACAAAAGATACAGTAGATTCCCGCATCTGCCACATTAATCTTTATCATATTCCCCTCACTGCTTTGGCCCCCCTGTGTGCCCCGCAGCGCTGCCAGCTTCCCGTCTATCCACTCCTGTGGCAGCAGCTGCAGGCACACAGCAGGATCTTCAGGATGGAGGGCAGATAAAAGGCCCGGTAAATATGTAATTTACCGGCCCCTTCCTTTTCTAAGTGAACACAGTGAGTGATCGGTACTGATCACGCATTGTATTTATTCGTAACTGAAGCATAGTAAACTGTGTTTGCTATGCTTCAGTGTATGAATGAACAGGAGTCTCTGTCTCCATTTCATTCATCTAAAGTGCAGCTGAAGCTGCAGAAAGGAATTGGGGAATGTGTTTCTTCAATCCCTTTCTCTGCTTCAAAAGTGAGACTTCAAGGGTCTGTTTAGACCCCTTATATAAAAAATCAGACAAAAATTTTGAATCAGATTAAAAAGTCACACCCAATATATAGCATAATTTAGCCACATCCACTGTTTGCCGTGGTGCACTATGCGCGCTGCAGGTCACCATCTCTCTGATAGGGGCCCTAGTGGATTACTTTGCTCCTGACCCATGATGCTGTTAAGGTGGCACTAAAATGGGCCATGTACATGTCAGCAATGGGATCTCACTGTGAATCCATGCATGAAACTTCAACTCAGGTTGGGATCAATGGCTAATACAAATTGCTTTACCAGTGAAAGTCCCTGCAGTGCAAAAGTCAGTATTAGATCAAGCAACATGTGTAAAATGTTTAATGTAATGTGCGCCATATTATTATATTTTAAATGTTAGATGTTTCTTTTTTCTAATCTTTTGCAATCTGTAACTGAATAGTTCAAACATAGACAGAAACAGATCAGTGAATTTAAAAGAATTCAAACAGTAGTATTGCTACTAAAATCATTTGGAATGATTGGTTCAAATTTACAAATACTGTATATTAATGCAACTAATTTGTAAGGTAAATTTAGAATTAAATATATATTTATATATAATAGGTTCTTCTGTAATAAGGATTTTTTTTTACCTGTATTCTCTAAGACATGGGATATATGATAACTATCGGCAACTGCAGTGCTATTAAGCCTTTGGTTGTTCAGCAAAGAGAGATCATCATCATCATTATCATCATGATCAATCCTTTCTGTATACTTGCTTTATTCTGTATGTGGAGTGGGTCATCTCCTCTTATGTTGCAGATGTTGAAGTTGTAATTTTTTTGTCACTTTTTTTGTAAAATGAACAAATTATAAAGAAATGTTCAATTGTTTTTATTTTACATACTGTCACAAGTGCAGTACATTATTATCATATACTGGGTGTGACGGTGATCAGGGACACTAAATGGAGACAGTAAGTAAAAAAAAAAAAAATAATAATAATTTTTTGTAAACACACTATGACCAGAGCAATACAGTGTTACCATAATAACACTGTGCTACCATGGGGAAGTGATTTTTTTACACATTCTGAAAGTTTATACCAGTGAATTTCACTGTTATAAGCAACCATTTTTACTGAATGAAACTAATTCATGCAGTGTGTTTTGTTGTGATTACCTGTGATTAGTCACAGCTAATCACCTAGCACGAATGGGCTGTGATTGACCCTGTCTGTACCATGTAATCACTCTGACCAATCACAGCTAGCAACACAATTGTATACAGTGGATGGCATGAAAGAAAGTCATTCATTGTTTACAATTGTCTTGTAATCTGATGTGATTGGTCACAGCGAATGGCAGCGGACCGGTACACTTAGCAGTCATCGGTTGTCAGATGGACACAGCCATTGACAGATTGCACTGAAGCATTGGCTGATCCAGTAGGACGTCATATAGGCCAGGCGGGAACTGGTTAAGCACTTGACTGGTTTTAACCCCTTTACCACCCTTTGACTATGACATTTTGTGCTATACAGTACTTTGCTAATTTAACTGGCAATTGCTCAGTCATGCAATACTTTACGCAAATTAAATCTATATAACTTGTTTCATACAAATAGAGCCTTCTTTTAGTGGTATTTCATCACTGGGTTGTTGTTTTTTTTGCTATATAAATACCAAAAAAATACAGAAAATGTTGAAAAAAAACAGGTTTTTCTTAGTTTCTGTTATAAAATTTTCTTCATAAACTTAGGCCAAAATGTAGTCTACTACATTTGTTTGGTGAAAAATAACCCAATTTGGTGTATAATATTTAGTCCATGTGAAAGTTATATAGGGGGTCATTTACTATAACTCCAGGAAGTACTGGGCACTATGGCAAATAATAGAGCCCATTTTAGCCAAATGGAAACAAAACGGCGAATTTGCGCATGAAAAAATCAGCGATATAAGTGGAGAACAAGCGTTCATAAATTCTAAATTTCCGCTAATTAGCGCTTCCGTGTATATACAAATGCCAATTCTTATCAAGTTGTTATATAGCACTGTACTGTAGCCATGATCCATGTATGTGAAAGAAACATTTTTTTATCAGAGATGTGCTCTAGTTCCCGTGCATCTATTGATTTATATTGCAATTAGTATTCCTAGGTTTTTTTTCCTTCTTTTGCTAAGAAATGCAATTCTGAACGATTATTACATAGTAATGTCTGCTATTCTGTAAAGTTACATGTATTAATCATTTAGGTTACCTATTTGTTGTATGTTGTTTTTTTCATGTTTTTGATTTATTATTTATTAATTTAGTTGACTATAAAGCAGTAATTATTTATGTTCATTGTTTAATAATACTACACTATTATGCAGGTCTTGTACTTAGCACAATGGCTTAGTGGTCTGCTTGGATATCTCCACACCACTCATGGTATGAGTTCAAACAACAGCCAACCTACCATCCACCAGCTGTGTTTATTTTTTCAGTGCACAAGTGAAATATCACATCATAATATAATTTAATACTTACATACCATTGCATGCATTTAAAGAGTTAATACAATAAAAACTTTCACATTATACTGCATTGGCTACTTGGCAATCACCTATTTTCAGTAAATATATATATACACGTATATTTGTGTTGCTTTGGCTAATTGGCATTCTCCTTTTCCCACCAATGCAATCTTTTAGGATTTTTCTGTGGGATTTGAACCCATGAGTCTTTCAATATCTGAATGTAGAGGTGCTTACTGCGAGCCTATTGGGCTGAGCACAATTATACATACAAAATACTTTTACTAGTGTTTGATGTGTTATATACTATACAATAAAGTTTATCAAATGTAAACTGCTTGTTAGCTAGTGTGTGGTGTTTGGAGATTCATACCATAATATTAGTGAATACTTACATACCATTGCAAGCATTTGAAGAGTTAATACAATAATATCAACCACATTAAAGTGTATTGGCTACTTGGCATTCACTGTATGCTGCTTTGGCTAATTGGCTAACAGTAATTCTCCTTTTCTCCACCAATAGTAATCTTTTAGGATTCTTCTGTGGGATTTGAACCCATGAGTCTTTCAATACCTGAATGTTTGAAGGTAGAGGTGCTAACTGCTAGCCTATTGGGCTGAGCACAATTATATATACAAAATACTTTTACTAGTGTTTGATGGTTTATATACCATACAATAAAGTTTATCAAATGTAAACTGCTTGTTAGCTAGTGTATGGTGTTTTGGAGATTCACACCATAATATTAGTGAAGACTTATTTATTTTTATTTAAGGTACTTCTATAGTGCCGTCAATTTACGCAGTGCTTTACATATACATTATACACTAATATGGGCCCCTACCCTCAAGGAGCTTACAATCTAAGGTCCCTAACTCACATTCATATACTAGGGCCAATTTAGACAGAAGCTAATTAACCTACCAGCATGTCTTTGGAGTGTGGGAGGAAACCGGAGTACCCGGAGGAAACCCACGCAGGCACAGGGAGAACATGCAAACTCCAGGCAGGTAGTCTTGTAGTGACATGAACATGTGAACAGGAAAAAGTTTGTTCGAGCACGCGAACACCGTTTAAGTCTATGGGGGTCATTTACTATAGCGCCAGGAAGTACTGGGCACTATGGCAAATAATAGTTCCCATTTTAGCCAAATAAAATTTCAACAGGCGAATGTGCGAATGAAAAACTAGCGCTATTAGTGAGAAACACATGTTAGTAAATTCTAAGCTGGCGCTAATTAGCGCTTCCGCGTATATGCAAATGCCAATTCCTACCAAGTTGTTATATAGTACTGCACTGTAATCATGATCCATGTATGTGAAAGAAACATTTTATGTGAGATGTGCTCTACCTCGTGTGCATCTATTGATGTATGTTGCAATTAGTATTCCTAGTTTTTTCCTTCTTTTGCTAACTAATGCAGTTATGAATGATTATTACATAGTAATGTCTGCTATTCTGTAAAGTTACATGTATTAAACATTTAGGTTACCTATTTGTTATATGTTGTTTTTTATTTTTTAATTTAGGTGACTATAAAGCAGTAATTATTTATATTCATTCTTTAATCATACTACGCTATTATGCAGGTCTCATACTTAGCACAATGGCTTAGTAGTCTGCTCAGATGTCTCCACAGCACTCATGGTACAAGTTCAAATACCAACCTACCATCCCCCAGCTGTGTTTATTTTTTCAGTGAACAAGCGAATTAAAAAGAACAAACAAAAAAATGTAATCTGCCCATTAGTTAGTGTGTGGTGTTTGGAATTTCACACCATAATAGTATTGAATACTTACCGTATTTATCGGCGTATAACACGCACTTTTTTCCCCTTAAAATCAGGGGAAAGTCGCAGGTGCGTGTTATACGCCGATACCATGCGATCCCGAGCTGTCACAATCTTAAAATCGCCGACCGCGATTTGAAAATGGCGCCGCTGGCGCCAAAATACACCAAGCCGATCCTCGGCTCTTTCCGGCGGCTCTCGTTTACTTTCGGCTCCACTCGTAGTCCCGAGCGGAGCTATCCGAACCTACTCGGCTAGGTTCGGATAGCTCCGCTCGGGACTACGAGTGGAGCCGAAAATGAACGAGAGCCGCCGGAAAGAGCCGAGGACCGGCTCGGTGTATTTCGGCGCCGGCGGCGCCATTTTCAAATCGCGGTCGGCGATTTTAAAGCTCAGGACAGGGGATCGAAGCAAAGGCTGCACTGGGAAAGGCTGCACTGGGGAAGGCTGCACTGGGAAAGGCTGCACTGGGAAAGGCTGCACTGGGAATGGCTGCACTGGGAATGGCTGCACTGGGAAAGGCTGCACTGGGAAAGGCTGCACTGACATGGCTGCACTAACAAGGCTGCACTGGGGAAGGCTGCACTGAAATGGCTGCACTGACATGGCTGTACTGACATGGCTGCACTAACAAGGCTGCACTGGGGAAGGCTGCACTGACATGGCTGCACTGAGAAGGCTACAATGATGGGCATTTAAATGTAAGTTTTTTTTTCCTTCAACTTCCCTCCTAAAAGTTTTTTTTCCTTAAAATTCCCTCCTAAATTGGGGTGCGTGTTATACGCCGGTGCGTGTTATACGCCGATAAATACAGTACATATCATTGCATGCATTTGAAGAGTTAATATAATAGAATCAGCCAAATTTAAAGTGCATTGGCTAATTGGCATTCACCTATTTTTAGCATATGCTGCTTTGGCTAATTGGCTAATAGTCATTTGCTTTTTTTTCACCAATTCAATCTTTTAGTATTTCTCTGTGGGATTTGAGTTCTTCAAGGGAGAAGTGCTGACTGCTAGCCTATTGGGTGTAGCACAGTCATACATAGAAAATACATAGAAAATACATTCACTAGTGTTTGATGTTTCTTCTCCCCGAGCTGTCTCTCCTGCTGCCACCATCTTCTCCCGCTGATGTGTTCTTCAGCGCAGCTGGTTACCCACTAATAAAAAAAAGCTGCTCTTCTTGTGGCGGTCTTCTGTAGCCATCCGATAATGTCACCCGGAGAGTCCGCTCCATGGCTATGTAAGAGACGCCACACAGTGGGTGACAACACAGCGGAGGAAGACCACCATGGAAGAAGAGCAGCTTTTTTTTATTAGCAGGTAACCAGTGGTGCGGAAGAACACAGCAGATGGCGGCGGCAGGAGAGACAGCTCTGGGAGAATACAGCTCGGGGAGAAGATGGAGGAGGGAGAGACAGCGTCTGGAGAAGATGGCTCAGGGAAGAAGACAGCTTGGAGCTATTCTACAATAAAGGACTTGTCAAAAACCGGCTATTAATTTTTTTACATTACACTGCTTTTTTTGGTGAATGGGTAGGGGTAAAATGTACCCCATACCTATTCACATAGGGGGCAGGATCTGGGAGCCCCCTTGTTAAAGGGGGCATCCAGATTCTGATAAACCCCCTACCTGCAGACCGACAACCACCGACCAGTGTTGTAGGGAAGAGGCCGTTGTCCCCATCAACATGGGGAAAAGGTGCTTTGGGGCATGTGGCCTGGTAAGGTTCAGAAGGGGAGGGTGCTCACTCGTCCCCCCCTATCCTGACCTCCAGGCTGCATGCTCGGATGAGGGTCTGGTATGGATTTTGGGGGCCCCACATCAAATTTATTTTACATTTTGGTGTGGAGTTCCCCTTAAAGTCCATACCGAAGGGCCTGGTATGTACTGGGGGGACCCTACGACATTTTTTTCCTTGAATTTTGGAATTCCATACCATATTATTGAATAAGTACATACCATTGCAAATATGGAATAAAGCAAGCTGATGTGCTTTGGCTAATTATGCTTCTGAGTACAATGCACACTTATAGGAGGTGATGCTGTCAGTGGGATTTGAATTTATGGCTTGAACTTTTGGGGGCAGCAGGGTATACCGCTATGCTACAGAGCTGAGCACTTACCTACAGAGAAAATACATTTACTAATGTTTGATTCAATACAATAATGTTTTGCATTTCAGGCATTAATATTATAGTAACAACCATGCTCGTGCCGACGTGGCATTGGCTAATAGGCATTTGCCTCTTTCCAGCATATGCTGCTGAGTACAATGCAAGCTTTCAGTAGGTGATACCATCTGTGTGATTTTCAGCCATTTGAGCTCAATTATATTGAGAACATATGTTTACTAGTGTTTGATGGTGGGACTACTTTATATTCTAGGTATAAAATAGTACTCAGCACAGTGACTTAGGCACCTTTCACACTTGTGCGACCTGAAAGTTGCGAGATTTTAATGCGACTTTAAGCAATGCCTGTGTAATCTTGAGGTCTATGGACACAGGAGTCGCAGGGAAAGACACGCAACTTTCCCATAATTTTGCATCAGCAATTTTGCCGCAATTCCAGGGAATGCCTGTGTAAACTTGAGGTCTATGGACCTCAAGTTTGAATCAAAGTCAGACCAAAGTAGTACAGGGACTACGTTGAAGTCAGTGTTACTTGAAGTCGCACAGATATGAATGGTACACATTAAAAATCATGGGGTATGACTTGTCATACGACTCTGATGTCCAAAGTCGCACAAGTGTGACTCAGCCCGACTTTGTCAGCGATTTCAGAGACATCAGTGCACTTTCCTGCACAGATGTCTAGTGAAATCACATAGGTCCCAACTGTTCTCCTTTAAGAAGGTGTCCTATGCCTACCTACATTTTCTAATAGGTGTCCCTTATACCCATCTCAAAAAGTTGGGAGGTAAGAAATCGCCCCCTGAAGTCGCCCAAAGTAGTGCAGGAAATACTTTTGGGAATCGTTGTGGCGTCGCACCAATTCAGACAGTTCAAATGGCCATCAATAGGCGCCGATTTGGCCTACAATTTGACATGTCAATTCAGACCTATGTGAACATGGGTAAATTTGCATAGATATTAGAGCTGCATGGTTCTGGCCAAAATGAGAATCACAATTTTTTTGCTTAGAATAAAAAGATCACGATTCTCGCGACGTAATATCTTTCACATTATCCCACAAAAAATTGGGCTAACTTTTCTTTTTTTTTTTTTTTTTTTTTTTTAATTCGTTAAAGTACTTTTTTTCCAAAAAAAATTGCATTTGAAAGGCGCAAATACAGTGTGACATAAAATATTGTAACAACCACCATTTTATTCTCTAGGGTCTCTACTAAAAAAATATATATATAATGTTGGGGGGTTTTAAGCAATTTTCTAGCAACAAAAAATGATTTTAACCTGAAACCAACAAATGTCAGAAAAATGTTTAGTGTTTAAGTGGTTAAACTTTCCTCACTTACACAGAATTCTATTTAATTGACAAATTGTTACAAGGTTTCTAGTTAAGTTCACTGATAAAGAATGTTCTAATTCTTGGCAGACTTCCTGGTTTTTCGGCTGTGGCTTCAGAAGAGCAGAGAGAGTTCTTTGAATAAGGCCCCATTTGCACTTGTGCGACTTTAAAATTGCACAGCTTTGTCATGACTTGAAGCGATGTCTGTGTAATCTTGTGGTGTATGGACCTCAAATGGCATCAAAATCAAACCAAGGTAGTGCAGGGACGAATTTGCTACACCTTCAGGATGCACAAGTGACAATAGGGCCAAATTCAAAGGTGTTATCCTTGAATCTCATTCACACTGCTGCGACCTGAAAGTCACACTATTTTGCTCCCCCTTTCCGCTGTGTAATATTGTACCCGATATACCGCAAGTCACACCAAAGTAGTACAGGGACTACTTTGAAGTTGGTGCGACTTAAAGTAGCACAGATATGAATGGTTGTCATTGAGAATTATGGGGTACAACTTGTCATGCAACTCAGAGGTCCAAATTTGCTGGATAATTCGCCCAGCTGTGAAACAAGTCATATATATTTTAATAAAAGGAGCTCTCATTTATACTTGCATAGTCCTTACTGATTTACATCAGCAGAACAAATGCAGGAAGTGATGTGTGCACATGGGACAGAAGCAAATGTGTGGTGATGCCAAACAAATCAATGAACCCCACCCCACCCCACACCAAATCTAACTATGACATCCACCCCCGCATTGATTAAGTACAAGTACATATCCTACACTTACCCGGCCAATGAGCAGCACCTCCTCTTTGCTAACGAGACCTCGCCATGTCCACCTAGATGGAGATCCTGACCAGCACAGGAACTTCCGGGTGCATACAATGACTAATTTCCAGGTCAGAAGTTGAAACCACGCTTTTGATTGCAGCTGCAAATATTTGATCTCAACCATAATTAGTATTTTTTATTTTCAGATATGCAAATCTGTATTTCTACATATATTTGAAGGTAAACTTAAGGGAGTTTGATAAGAAATGGTGTCCCTGGGTTAGCAGTAGGGATGAGCTTCGTGTTCGAGTTGAACCCATGTTCGACTCGAACATCGGCTGTTCGCCCGTTCGCCGAATTGCGAACGATATGGGCCGTTCGCGCCAAATTCGTGTGGCGGGTCACGGCCCATAATTCACTGCGGCATCGCAGTGCATTGCTGGCTGATGATTGGCCAAGCATGCACTATGACCCGCATGCTTGGCCAATCACAGCGCCGTCAGTAGAGAGAGCTGTAATTGGCCAAAGCCAGGGTGGCTTTGGCCAATTATGGCTCAGGGGATTTAGTACACGCCCCACACTATATAAGGCCGCCTGCACGGCGGCCCTGTGTAGTGTGTGTTCCGGTGTGCTAAGAGATAGAGAGAGAGAGAGACAGTGTCATTTGATTTGAGTTAGATAGATTAGGCAGAACAGTCAGTCAGTTAGCTGCACTTTTACAGTGTATTGTGTATATATATGCATCCCAGGTGTTGCATATATATATATACACTGTATTCAGTTTAGCTAGATCCGTTCCTGTTATCTTCTATCTAGACTATTTACATTTAGTGCAGTGCGTCCTGCTCACAGTGTTCAGCTAGATCCGTTCCTGCTATTTACATTTAGTGCAGTGCGTCCTGCTCACAGTGTTCAGCTAGATCCGTTCCTGCTATTTACATTTAGTGCAGTGCGTCCTGCTCACAGTGTTCAGCTAGATCCGTTCCTGCTATTTACATTTAGTGCAGTGCGTCCTGCTCACAGTGTTCAGCTAGATCCGTTCCTGTTATCTTCTAGACTATTTACATTTAGTGCAGTGCGTCCTGCTCACAGTGTTCAGCTATATCCGTTCCTGTTATTTACATTTAGTGCAGTGCGTCCTGCTCACAGTGTTCAGCTAGATCCGTTCCTGCTATTTACATTTAGTGCAGTGCGTCCTGCTCACAGTGTTCAGCTAGATCCGTTCCTGCTATTTACATTTAGTGCAGTGCGTCCTGCTCACAGTGTTCAGCTAGATCCGTTCCTGCTATTTACATTTAGTGCAGTGCGTCCTGCTCACAGTGTTCAGCTAGATCCGTTCCTGCTATTTACATTTAGTGCAGTGCGTCCTGCTCACAGTGTTCAGCTAGATCCGTTCCTGCCATTTACATTTAGTGCAGTGCGTCCTGCTCACAGTGTTCAGCTAGATCCGTTCCTGCTATTTACATTTAGTGCAGTGCGTCCTGCTCACAGTGTTCAGCTAGATCCGTTCCTGTTATCTTCCTACTGACAGGCAGGCTTGTCTGGTTACAGTATATAAAGCTACCTGAAGAAAATTACAGGTGTTCTATTTGATCCTATTAGTACCACGGTCAGGCAGCTAGACTATTTACATTTAGTACAGTGCGTCCTGCTCACAGTGTTCAGCTAGATCCGTTCCTGTTATCTTCCTACTGACAGGCAGGCTTGTCTGGTTACAGTATATAAAGCTACCTGAAGAAAATTACAGGTGTTCTATCCCAGCTTAGTGCAGCTACAGGCCATTAGTATGTCTGGAAGGCCAAGAAGGAGAGGCAGACAGTCACAAGCCAATAAGAGAGGGCAAGCAGGCTCTGTGTCTAGTGCTGGTCGTGGAGACGGTGCATCCTCATCAGCACGTGGCCATGGGACACGCTTGGCCTTTTTTTCGGAAGCTGGCCGTGTTGAGCCGCAACATGCGGAAGACTTGGTCGAGTGGATGACCAAGCCGTCCTCATCCTCCTCATCCTCTCTCACCCATGCCCAGGGTGCTTTGTCTGGCAAAGCAGCGGCCTCTTCCCTCAGCTCAATGTCATCAGTGACTCCTTCCCTAGCTCCACCATGTCCTCATGAGGATTCCCTCGAACTGTTTGACCACAGTGTTGGGTACATGCTCCAGGAGGATGCCCAGCGTTTGGAAGGCTCTGATGATGATACTGAGCTCGATGAAGGCAGTAACATGAGCACGGACAGAGGGGGTGCCCAAGAAGGACAGCAATCTGGCAGTCATGCTCCCCCTGCTGCAGCATACTGCCAGGTTTGCTCCAGTGATGAGGAGGGAGGGGATGATGAGGTCACTGACTCAACGTGGGTGCCTGATAGGAGAGAGGAGGAGGAGGAGGAGGAGGCGGCACATCACCAGCGAGGCAGGATGCCCTCCAGGGGCCAGCCTAAGGGCAGCACATTGACTGCATCACACCCCAAAGCTCCACATGTGCAGGGCGCTGCAGTCTCTGCGCGTTATTCAAAAAGTTCTTTGGTGTGGGCCTTTTTTGAGACGAGTGCATCAGATCGCACCGCTGCTATTTGCAACATATGTCTCAAGCGTATCTCGCGTGGCCAAAACATCTCCCGCTTGGGTACCACATGCTTGACCAGACATATGTTGACCTGCCATGCAGTTCGTTGGCAAGCGTATCTAAAAGACCCACACCAAAGAACAAAGAGGATCTCTCCTTGCTCCTCATCAGCTGAGATTTCCAACCCCACTAGACCTTCAGTCCTCTCTGAGACCTGCAGTGAGAGGAATGAAGGTGTAGAATTAGGTGTGTCACAGCCAAGTACTTGTGGGCAATCTGCTTTTGGTACACCGACGTCAGATTGTACCAGGCAAATTTCCCTGCCCCAGCTGCTGCACCGCCAAAAGAAGTTTGCTCCCAACCATCCACATGCCCAGCGGTTGAATGCTAGCTTGGCAAAATTTCTAGCACTTCAACTGCTGCCTTTTCAGTTGGTAGACTCTGCCCCCTTCCGTGAGTTTGTGGAATGTGCGGTTCCTTAGTGGCAGGTACCCAAACGCCACTTTTTCTCACGGAAGGCGATTCCGGCTCTCTACCGGCATGTGGAAGGCAATGTCCATGCCTCGCTGGACAGGGCGGTCAGCGGTAAGGTGCATATTACCGCTGACTCATGGTCCAGCAGGCATGGACAGGGACGTTACCTAAGTTTCACGGCGCATTGGGTGACTCTGCTGGCAGCTGGGAAGGATGCAGGACAAGGTGCAGTAGTGTTGGAGGTTGTTCCGCCACCACGCCTCCAAAATGCTGATTGTGACACACCTCTCTCCTCCACCCCCTCCTCTTCTTCTTCCTCCATGGCCTCTTCCTCGGAACCAGCGGTGCTCCGTAGGCGTTCAAGGGGCTACGCAAGTACGCAGGCCAAAAGATGCCATGCGGTGCTTGAGCTGGTGTGCTTGGGGGACAGGAGCCACACTGGGGCAGAGGTTCTGTCAGCTCTGCAGGGGCAGGTTCAGAGGTGGTTGACGCCACGCCAACTTAAGGCAGGAATGGTGGTTTGCGACAATGGCACCAACCTCCTCTCTGCCCTCCGACAGGGACAAATGACCCATGTGCCCTGTTTGGCTCACGTCCTTAACTTGGTGGTGCAGCGGTTCTTGGGCAGGTACCCGGGCTTACAGGATGTCCTGAGGCAGGCCAGGAAAGTCTGTGTGCATTTCCGCCGGTCATATAATGCCAGTGCTCGGCTGACGGACCTCCAAAAAGGAGTTTAACCTGCCCAAGAACCGCCTAATCTGTGACATGCCCACCAGGTGGAACTCAACGTTGGCCATGCTGCAGCGGCTGCACACGCAGCAGAGGGCCATCAATGAGTACCTGTGCGACTATGGCACCAGGACAGGGTCAGGGGAGCTTGGTTTTTTTTCCCCACGCCAGTGGGCCATGATCAGGGATGCATGCACTGTCCTGTCACCATTCGAGGAGGCCACGAGGATGGTGAGCACTGACAGTGCATGCATCAGTGACACTGTCCCCCTTGTCCACCTGTTGGAGCACACGCTGCGTGGAATAATGGACAGCGCACTTGAGGCAGAACAGAGGCAGGAAGAGGAGGAATTCCTTAGCTCTCAAGGCCCCCTTTATCCAGACAGTGTTCCTGCGTGCCCGCCGATCACACAGGAAGAGGACGAGGAGGAGGAGGAGGAGGAGGAAGATTGTGTCAGTATGGAGGTGGAGCCTGGCACTCAGCATCAGCAGCAGTCTTTAAGGGATCAGTCCCAAGGAACACATGGACTTGTACGTGGCTGGGAGGAGGTGGCTGCGGACGTTGTTGTCCTTAGTGACCCAGAGGACTCCGGACCGAATGCCTCAGCAAACCTACGCTGCATGGCCTCCCTGATCCTGCAAAGCCTGCGTAAGGATCCTCGTATTCGTGGTATCAAGGAGAAGGACCAATACTGGCTGGCAACCCTCCTTGATCCACGTTACAAGGGTAAGGTTGCGGACCTTATCTTGCCATCGCAGAGGGAGCAGAGGATGAAACATCTTCGGGAGGCCTTGCAGAAAGGTCTGTGCAACGCGTTCCCAGAGACTGGGAGGTTACAAACTCCTGTTTCTGGACAACGTGTTGCTGAGGCTTCGGTCAGTCAAAGAAGGAGCGGTGGAGAAGGTGGCCGTCTGACCGATGCGTTCAGACAATTTTTTGGTCCGCAGCCCCAAGGTATGATCGGTTCCAGCAACCATCGCCAGCGTCTGTTTTACATGGTGCAGGAATACCTAGGGGCAAGATCAGACTTGGACACCTTTCCCACCGAAAATCCTCTGGGTTACTGGGTCTTGAGGATGGATCACTGGCCAGAGCTTGCACAGTATGCAATTGAGCTACTGGCCTGTCCTGCATCCAGCGTTCTTTCGGAACGCACATTCAGTGCTGCTGGAGGCATGGTAACCGATCACAGGGTGCGTCTGTCCACCGACTCGGTCGATCGGCTGACCTTCATAAAAATGAATCAGTCTTGGATCACCACCAGCTACCAAGCACCTGATGCTGATGTAACCGAATAATTTTTTTTGAAATCTCAGATCCCTTCAAAGACTGCCTATGCTGATGCTGAGTGACTATCCCTGAGTAATTATCCTCTTCCTCCTCAATCATCACGCTGATAGCTTGTAAGAACATTTTTGGTTCTGGGCGCCACCACCAGTGCCTAAGGCACAATTTTTCAGCCCCTGTTTAACAGGGGCGTGTAATTACAATTTTTGATGTAATACTTTGCAGCAGGGCTCGTTCCTGCATTCCAACTAGAGTGTCTGTGAGGGGTTGCAGTGTTGTGGCACCAGCACCAGTGCCTAAGGCCCAATTTTTCTGCCCCTGTCTAACAGGGGCGTGTAATTACAATTTTTGATGTAATACTTTGCAGCAGGGCTCGTTCCTGCGTTCCAACTAGAGTGTCTGTGAGGGGTTGCAGTGTTGTGGCACCAGCACCAGGGCCTAAGGCCTAATTTTTCAGCTCCTGTTCAACAGGGGCATGTAATTACAATTCTTGATCTAATATTTCACAGCAGGGCCCTGTGAGGGCTTACAGTGTTGTGGCCACAGCAACACCTAAGGCCCAAATTTCTGCTGAGTATATAGGGCAGGACCCTACTTTCAAACATCTAACTTACAAACGACTCCTACTTGCAAACGGAAGGAGACAACAGGAAGTGAGATGAAATCTACCCCTAGGAAGGGAAATTCTCTCCTGTAAGAGTTAATATGGGAAAACAATTTCTCCTTTCCACTGATGCTTTCCAATCCTTGTTCCACAAAAAAACCCAAATTTTCAAAAAACATTTTTCATTGGGACAAAAAAGTGAGGTGAAATCTTCTGAAGAGGAGGAAAGACAGCAAAACAAATGTCACAGGGGTGATAACCCTTCCCTATGTTTTCCAAAAAGCTTAAAAAAGATTTTTTGGCTGGAGCTAAACACGTTAAAAATGTACCCATTCAAAATTACAAACAGATTCTACTTAACAACAAACCTACAGTCCCTGTCTTGTTTGCACCGCCTGTATACTGCTGTTTAGAGTATATAGGGCCTGGTGGCCCCACACCTTTCCTTATTTTAATTTGGGTGCGGGGTTCCCCTTAATATCCATACAAGACCCAAAGGGCCTGGTAATGGACTGGGGGGTACCCATGCCGTTTGTCTCACTGATTTTCATCCATATTGCCATGACCCGACATGACATTAAACCCGCAAGCAGTTTTAAATGAGATTTTTTCCTTTAAAAATGACATTTGGTGCAGGGACTGTTCTAAACATGGGAAACACGCGTCACCTTACAGGCATACTATAGACACCCCACAGGTACGATATTTAAAGGAATATTTCACTTTTTTTTTTTACTTTAAGCATCATTAAAATCACTGCTCCCGAAAAAATGGCCGTTTTTAAAAGTTTTTTTTGCATTGATACATGTCCCCTGGGGTAGGACCCGGGTCCCCAAACCCTTTTTAAGACAATACCATGCAAATTAGCCTTTAAAATGAGCACTTTTGATTTTGAACGTTCGAGTCCCATAGACGTCAATGGGGTTCTAACGTTCGTGCAAACTTTCGGTCTGTTCGCGGGTTCTGGTGCGAACCGAACCGGGGGGTGTTCGGCTCATCCCTAGTTAGCAGCAGGTGAATTACAAAGGCAAAAGGCCCAGTTTGAGCCCTGGTTCACACTGACAGTGGGAGGAAAGCGTCCAGCTGAACTCCCACAATTTCATTCCCGCATGTCAGTCCCGACTGTGGGGGCAACATCAGAGACATCAGTGCAGGTTTCTGCACCAATATCAATACAAATCGCACCAATTAGAACAGTGCAATTGCCACAGATTTGACATGTCAAATCACACCAATGTGAACCAGAGCTGACACATTCAAACACTGCCTATCCACCAGCTGAATTCATTACCTGCAATTCTCCACAGCTGTTAATGATAAAGGTGGAATCTTTATATATAACTTGCAGTTGTGCAGAAGCCTAGGTTTAAATTGGAGCGATTGGTCATGCGATTTGAGAGATCAAATCGCATGACTATTGGCAATGGCACTGTTCCAATCGATGCAACTTTTTTTGGGGCACCGCATCAATTTGCTAAAGTAGTTCCTGCACTACTTTTGCCGATTTCAGGTGCAACTTCAATAGACATTTGTGTATGAAGCCACCTGAAATCACGCTGACCTTGCTACTTTGAAATCGTGCTACTTCAAGTGAAGTAGCGCAATTTCAAAGTAGCATGTGAACCAGGGCAAAGAGATTAGTTTTTTTGGTGCACAAATACATATTAAAATAAAAGATATTGCACTTTCCCAAAACCACCACCCACAAAAACTAAAGAGAAAGAAAAAGTAGAAACACACACACACACACACACACACACACCTTTTATTTTACCAGCAGAAAAAAAAAAAAATTTACATTTACTAGCTTCAAAAAAAATTTGGACAGGATATATGGTGCTACATTTAAGGGCCCTGCTCATAGGAGCTTACAATCTAAAATTAGACAAAACCTTAGAGTGGACACAGCTTTAATTTCAGTGTATAACGGGCAACACATCACATTTTTATCTGCAAGATTATAGAAACATACTTAACAGTCATTCTTACAAAGCATTCCAACATAATATTGCAAAAGACTTATTCAAAACACCCACCACCAGCCCACAATCCACACATACATACATGGATGACCATGTTTTGCTGGAAGCTGCATTTCGGTGTACACGATTAAACGAGATCAAAAAGAGTAGGTCAGCAGATGCTTCCAAACGATGTTTGCATGATCAGACAGGAACAATACACACACAACATTGCCACATAAACCCACTTTTGATTGAAAAAAATGCACCAGAATGACATCAACTCTCCCAATATCATTCTTTCTCCATCACAACAAAAAACCTGACCTTCTCAGGCCAAACAAACCCCCCTACTGCAGGCCTTTATATAAGAGAGGTTGTATTGTTAGCACACTGACACACCCAATAGAAGTACACGCCCACCAGTATCTTTCAATCTGTCGCTTCATGTATGTCTAAAGTGATTGCACCTGATGAGCAGGATCACATAATAGTATTTGCAACTGTGTTAGCCCTTGGCTATGTGCATCAAATCTCCAACTACAGGCCAAAGATCAAAGTCCATTTGCATCCACATAAACAAAGCAACAGTTTTCTAAGCATATGTACCTGTGCAGTGTAAACCCTAAAATTTGAAATGTCCAAGTCCCTGGGCATGATTAGTGCTAATAAACATTAACATCAGTCCCTGGCTGCAATGAGCTTCCAATATAAAGTCCAAAATTAACTTTCTTACATTAGAACCTATTTCGACAGGAGACAAATAAGATGCCAGCATGTCTTTAGATTGTGGTGAGAAATCCACACAGGGAGAACATATAAAGTTCAACACAAGCATTAGCATGTTGGGGAATTGAACCAACATCCCAGGTGCTGCTAGACAGAACTGCTACCCACTTACCCACCAGGCATCCCCACACATGTTCTCTGCATCTCTGTGGTGTGAACCAGCCCTAAGTCCATAGCCATGCTCAGTGTCACAAGCAATATACAGTATATTGGCCTAAGTATTGGGATGCCTGCCTTTAAACACACATGAACTGTAATGGCATCCCAGTATTAGTATTGGGTTCAAAACTCATTTGGCCCACCCTTTGCAGCTATAACAGCTTCAACTCTTCTTGTCCACAAGGTTTAGGAGTGCGTCTATGGAAATGTTTGACCATTCTTCCAAGTGCATTTGTGAGGTCAGGCACTGATGTTGGACGAGAAGGCCTGACCTACAGTCTCCTCTCTAATTTATCCCCAAGGTGTTCTGTTGTGTTGAGGTCAGGACTCTGTTCAGGCCAGTCAAGTTCCTCCACCCCAAAATCACTCATCCATGTCTTTATGGACCTTGCTTTGTGCACTGGTCCAAATCATTTGGTGGAGGGGGATTATGGTGCGGGGTTGTTTTTCAGGGGTTGGGCTTGGCCTCTTAGTTTCAGATAAGAGAACTCTTAAGGCATCAGCATACCAAGACATTTTGGACAATTTCATGCTCCCAACTTTGTGGGGACAGTTTGGGGAAAGCCCCTTCCTGTTCCAACATGACTGCACACTAGTACACAAAGCAAGGTCCATAAAGACATGGATGAGCAAGTTTGGGGTGGAGAAACTTGACTGGCCTGCACAGAGTCCTGGCCTCAACCCGATAGAACACCCTTTGGCTGAATTAGAGTAGAGACTGCAAGCCAGGCCTTCTCATCCAAAATCAGTGCCTGGCCTCACAAATGCACTTTTGGAAGAATGATCAAACATTCCCATAGGCAGACTAAACCTTGTGGACAGCCTTCCCAGAAGCTGTTCTAACTGCAAAGGGTGGACCAAATCAAATTTTAACCCTACGGACTAAGACTGGGCTGCCATTAAAGTTCATGTGTGTGTAAAGGCAGGTGTCCCAATACTTTTGGCTATATAGTGAAAAGACTTACAATGGTGGTGGAACCCTCCTATACATAACTACTACAATTAGACATAGTTATAGGACCTGGGAGATGAGACAACTTCTCTACATGAAGTAACATGGTTGGGATTTGAATCCAGACACTCAGAGATACTAGGCAGAAGTTCTAACCTCTAAGCCACTGAGCTGCCATGTGTGAGACCCTCCTACACATAACTACACATAAATACACATACAAACACATAAATACTGCATTTCTATGGACATACACGTGATGGAATTACATTACTCAAGAGTTATTCTTCTTGATTTATTCTGTGATATTTGGTGTTTTTTTGTGGGTGAGAGTAGAATATTACCCACAAAATTTTTGGGAATTACATTTTGCTTTCTGATGTTGGTACGCATATCACATTTTTTTGGGCTCAAATTATGAATATTTGGAAATAATAAAAAGCACAAAAAATTGTGATTCATTTTAAATTTTCATCAGCAATGGTATTGTTTGTGGATTATAAAGACTCCTGTGTGAGTTTAGGTTAAAGATTGTTCTGAGATGAAGAGTAACAAGTGAAAGTGACAGAGAAAAATATATTTTACCAAAACATCAAAACATTCCACATTGTAGCATTCTTAAAATCAAAATATTTTAAGTAGAAGCAACAATGTTGCAAAGGAAAATTTATTTCACAGAAAGATACATTTCATTTCAACATTAAAAGGTTTTTTTGTGAAAGTTAGAATTGTTCCATTAGAATCAATGACTGAAACTTCATTTGGACTAAATTAGAGCAGATTTTAATTCCCAAAAAATGCTCTCTAATTAGCTCTCATTTTGGTATTTACTATAGCTCCGGGTAAAAAAGACACTTGAGTTAAAATGAGAGTTATTTTCAGGTCTGAGCATGCTCAGTTGTGTTGGCACCTAGTTGTCCAAAACGGGGAATTTTTCACTTTTCAGACTTTTAAAGATATTTCAGTGTAGAAATCACTTTTTTACACAGTTTAAAAGCAGATAATCTTTAAATAATATACCGCATATTTCAGTACCATTTAGGCAATTATATCATGCTCTAAACATTATTTCCATGTGCAATTCTCTAGGTTTTAGCAGAGTAAGGGTTTGGGCGCTATTTAGTTTCAGTGAGCTATAGTAAATTCGATTTTGGGAGTATTTTCTCACCAGCGCTATAGTGAATACCGTTTTAGCGCGAATTAGCGCTAATTCGCGCTAAATTGCCATGAATTAGCGCTAATTCGCGGCAATTTGCGCGAATTAGCGCTATAGTAAATGACCCCCATAGAGTCTACAAACTATAGGGTCTTCAGACCCTAAAATGCCAGAACAGTATACATACAGTGGGGATGGAAAGTATTCAGACCCCCTTAAATTTTTCACTCTTTGTTATATTGCAGCCATTTGCTAAAATCATTTAAGTTCATTTTTTTCCTCATTAATGTACACACAGCACCCCATATTGACAGAAAAACACAGAATTGTTGACATTTTTGCAGATTTATTAAAAAAGAAAAAATGAAATATCACATGGTCCTAAGTATTCAGACCTTTTGCTCAGTATTTAGTAGAAGCACCCTTTTGATCTAATACAGCCATGAGTCTTTTTGGGAAAGATGCAACAAGTTTTTCACACCTGGATTTGGGGATCCTCTGCCATTCCTCCTTGCAGATCCTCTCCAGTTCTGTCAGGTTGGATGGTAAACATTGGTGGACAGCCATTTTTAGGTCTCTCCAGAGATGCTCAATTGGGTTTAAGTCAGGGCTCTGGCTGGGCCATTCAATAACAGTCACAGAGTTGTTGTGAAGCCACTCCTTCGTTATTTTAGCTGTGTGCTTAAGGTCATTGTCTTGGAAGGTAAACCTTTAGCCCAGTCTGAGGTCCTGAGCACTATGGAAAAGGTTTTCGTCCAAGATATCCCTGTACTTGGCTGCATTCATCTTTCCCTCGATTACAACCAGTCGTCCTGTCCCTGCAGCTGAAAAACACCCCCACAGCATGATGCTGTCGTGGTGGTGGCAGCATCATTTTTTTGATAATGTCTTTTTGAAAATGTTTAGGTGTTTTTAAACTAGACTTGCTGGAGGTAAATGTTTGGGTGCGCTGGAAAATTTTCCTCTACTGTATGGTCTTATGGCTGCACCATCCTTAATGAGAGGGTGTGCCCCCCAAATATCTTGTTTGTTTACTATATGGATTCTGACCAAATCCTTTTGGGATAGGACCACCCCACTCCCTCATTAAGTACCTCTCATTAGTGTCCACTTGTGTCTTAGGTGGAGACCTCAAGATTCTTCCATTTAGAAGAGTTTATAGCTCTGGTTCAGAGAAGCAAGATCTTCCAAATCTATGTATAGTGTAGAACCCACTAATCATGGGGTACTTTGTCGCAGTAAGTGGGCTTAGCACCATATAGCAATATTGTGTGACCAAATCCCCATATTTTTGATAATGTCTTTTTGAAAATGTTTAGGTGTTTTTAAACTAGCCTTGCTGGAGGTAAATGTTTGTGTGCGCTGTAAAATTTTCCTCTACTGTATGGTCTTATGGTTGCACCATCTTTAATGAGAGGGTGTGCCCCCCAAATATCTTGTTTGTTTGCACTGAGGAGAGGCTTCCGTCGGGCCACTCTGCCATAAAGCCCTGACTGGTGGAGGTTTGCAGTGATGGTTGACTTTCTACAACTTTCTCCTGTCTGCATCTCTGGAGCTCAGCCACAGTGATCTTTGGATTCTTCTTTACCTCTCTCATCAAGGCTCTTCTCCCCCAATAAAAACAGAATCTGTTGCGCTTAATATAACATATAGTAGAAGCTGCTGACACAAAAATTGCTGGATACAATTGAAGATATATCAATAGGAATGGTGCAGTGCTAAAAAATATTAATGTAAAAATGTCCCAATAAGAACCAAAATAAATATGGTCAAACAAAAGTCCTCTCCATCAGGAAGAAATAATACTCTAATCAGCAAGATCCATATTGAAAGGAGACACAGAAGAGAGATGAAAACACCGTCACCAACACCCAAACAAACTGACCCTTACCATCAGTGTATGGGTTATACACGTGTGTAGAAAAAAGGCAGTCTTCATAGAATAAACCAACGATCTTCTAATGGAGTAGCACCAACATATTCCCCTCTGAACTAAATGGAAGGCTTTAGATCTCCTTTTGGTAGTTAGATATTAAACCAAGTATACTTCAGTATGCATATGCACCTCAAGATCGTGGTACGTAGGGAATAAAAAGAAAACGCTCATTGCGCAATCTCCATAAACAAGGATAATTTATTGAAAAGATAAAAACCACTCACATTTAGTAAGAAGGTATACAGCAGTGTGAAGCGTCCAGCGCTTCTAACCACAAAGATGGCCGCCGTGTCACCGTTCCACCACGTCCTGCGTCGCCAGTTTCTATCATCGCCCAACGTTTCGTCATCAACATGCGTCTTCAGGGGCATAGTTATGACGCAAACTGACGTTTATTTATAGGAACAACAGAACTGGACAGGCGGAAATCAGAGGACAGGAAGTGTGACCTTCCGAACCAGAAGTAATATATCTCAAAGAGATTGATATATTAGATAGTAGTAATACTCAGTTTAGGCAAAGGACTTGAATCAAAGATAAAAATATCCTCAAGCCAAATCTTATTATAAAACAATCGAAATATGGGTGATCATTAAATCAAAAATGTAGAGACGGAGCAGCGGTGGTTACTGGTGGTGGCGACATCTTGTGGCCAAAATACAAACTACCATATAAATAATGAATGCAAAGAATTTTGATACAAAAAATACCTTACCCCAATGAATATCACTGGAGGTGGCGGCATCTTGTGGCCAAAGTACAAACTACCATATGAATAATGAATGCAAAGAATCTTGATAAGAAAATACTTTACACCAATGAATATCAGGAGGTGAAGAAAAATGACCACACCACATGATACCCAAAAAACATACCGAAAACATAATCAATAATGCAAAAATGAAACAACATAAAATAAAAATAAAATAAAATAAAATAGAATAAATGCAGGAAACCTAGCTATTGCTAATAAAGGCATTCAAATCCCATTCCACATTCATCCCATATGGAAAATAGGTCCTGGCTTGGTATATCCATTTGGTCTCTAGCTGAGAGACCCCTCTAGTCATGTTGCTTCCCCTCCAATGGCCAGAGAATTTATCAATTCCCAAAAACACAGTGCCCTTTGGATTACAGTCATGTTTCAGAGCATAGTGCTTCAATAGACTATGCTTAAGGAACCCCCTTTTTATATTATCAACATGTTCATTAAGCCTGATGTGTAATTTACGGATGGTACGCCCTATGTACTGAAGCCCACAGGGGCAAATAATAATATACACCACATGTCTAGTAGTACATGTAATGAAGGGCTTAATTGGAAAGGATTCATGGGTGGCAGTGGATTGGAAGAAATCTACTTTCCTAGATTTGTTAGTGCTAAGCTTACAAATCAGGCATCTCCTACAAGGAAAGAAATCCCCCATCTTTTGGAAGAACAAAATCTGCTTAGGTGGATTGATAATCTTGGGAGCTACCTGTAGCCTCAATGGGGGAGCTCCCGTATATACCATACGAGGTAGATCTGACAAATCAGGGCCCAAAACCCTGTCTCCCTTCAAGACTTTCCAATGCCTTTGAATATTTTTTTGAATCTCATAATATTGGTTAGAGTAGGCAGTGATAAACGAAAATTTAAAAGAGGTATCTTGAACTTTAATTTTCGCAGTTAGCAAGTCCTCCCTATTTTTCTCTCTTGCAAGATTAAACGCCACATCCAAGGCTTCTGCTGAATAACCCTTATCAAGAAACCGCTGCCTGAGAATAGAGGATTCGGACACAAAGTCCTCACTGTTTGTGCAGTTACGCCTCAACCTTAGGAATTTTACTCTTAGGTACTGATCCCAGCCAGGCCTTATGGTGACAGCTTTTAGTGTCCATATAGCCATTGCGATCTGTAGCTTTAAAATAGGAGAAGGTAATAAGAACACCTTCATTCACTCTAATCCTAAGGTCAAGAAAATGTATCTCAGTATTGCTAGCCTCAAATGTAAGGGCAATACACCTATCGTTAGCATTGAGACCAGCAATAAACTCCGACAGGGACTCAAAACTACCATCCCATAGGAGGAGGATCTTGTCTATATATCTTTTCTAGAACACCAGCTGTACCCTGGGTTCTTGATAGACGACATCCTCCTCCCATTTGGCCATGAAAAGATTGGCCATGCTCGGGGCAATTTTAGCCCCCATGAATACACCCCTATTTTGCAAATAATAAGAGCCATCATGCCAAAAATAGTTGTGTTGCATGGCATATTCCAGTAAACTTAGAATAAAGGTGGTTTGGTTGTTCTGGAGAGAATCCTTCTTCAAAAAGTGCTCTACTGCTTCTTTACCATGATGGTGCAATATTACAGTGTAGAGTGCAGCAACGTCCGCAGTTGCAAGAATATAAGAATCTTTCCACTGTATACTGCTAAGCTCATTAATTACTTGCGTTGAGTCCCTCAGATAAGAAGGAGTCCCAACCACAAGAGGCTGTAAAAAATGGTCCACATATTTGCCCACCCTGGAAGTAACCGAGTCAATACCGCTGACTATCGGCCTTCCAGGGGGGCAAATGGGATCCTTATGAACTTTAGGTAAGTAGTAGATCACTGGGATCCTAGGGGCTGATGGAATAAGGAAAGCCTTTTCTTTTTTGGAAATAATTCCATTATTGAAACCCTCATCTACTACCCTAACCAACTCCTTCTTATATTGGGAAGTTGGATTGCCTCGCAAAGGAAGGTAAGTATCTCAATCTGAGAGCAACCTAGAAATCTCTTTGTCATAGGCCTCTTTGTCCAAGATCACGATACACCCCCCCTTTTGTCCGCTGGTCGTACAACGATATCAACACGATCTTTGAGTTGTTCTAATCCCTTTTTAAACGTATATTCCCTCCTGTTCTTCTTGACCTGTAAAGCAAGTAAATCCTTGTTCACTAGATCCCTGAAAACAGAAATAGCCGGGGCTTGTTGTACTGGGGGGTTAAATAATGAGGCATTCCTTAAATTAGATTGCCTAATCCCTGTAGACACCGCCACATTTGGGTGAGAGGGATTTGTCAAAAAATGGCGCTGAACGTTCATTTTCCGAATAAATTTTTGAACGTCTATAAAGGTTTCAAACTTGTTCAAAGGCTTGGCTAGGTTTCCTGCGTTTATTCTATTTTATTTTATGTTGCTTCATTTGTGCATTATTGATTATGTTTTCGGTATGTTTTTTGGGTATCATGTGGTGTGGTCATTTTTCTTCACCTCCTGATATTCATTGGTGTAAAGTATTTTCTTATCAAGATTCTTTGAATTCATTATTCATATGGTAGTTTGTACTTTGGCCACAAGATGCCGCCACCTCCAGTGATATTCATTGGGGTAAGGTATTTTTTGTATCAAAATTCTTTGCATTCGTTTTTTATATGGTAGTTTGTATTTTGGCCACAAGATGTCGCCACCACCAGTAACCACCGCTGCTCCGTCTCTACATTTTTGATTTAATGATCACCCATATTTCGATTGTTTTATAATAAGATTTGGCGTGAGGATATTTTTATCTTTGATTCAAGTCCTTTGCCTAACTGAGTATTACTACTATCTAATATATCAATCTCTTTGAGATATATTACTTCCGGTTCGGAAGGTCACACTTCCTGTCCTCTGATTTCCGCCTGTCCAGTTCTATTGTTCCTATAAATACACGTCAGTTTGCGTCATAACTACGCCCCTAAAGACGCATGTTGATGACGAAACGTTGGGCGATGATAGAGACTGGCGACGCAGGATGCGGTGGGACGGTGACACTGCTGTATACCTTCTTACTAAATGTGAGTGGTTTTTATCTTTTCAATTAATTATCCCTGTTTATGGAGATTGCGCAATGAGCGTTTTCTTTTTATTCCCTACGTACCACGATCTTGAGGTGCATATGCATACTGGAGTATACTTGGTTTAATATCCAACTACCAAAAGGAGATCTAAAGCCTTCCATTTAGTTCAGAGGGGAATATGTTGGTGCTACTCCATTAGAAGATCGTTGATTTATTCTATGAAGACTGCCTTTTTTCTACACACGTGTATAACCCATACACTGATGGTAAGGGTCAGTTTGTTTGGGTGTTGGTGACGGTGTTTTCATCTCTCTTCTGTGTCTCCCCCAATAGCTCAGTTTGGCCAGACGGCCTGCTTTAGGAAGGGTTCTGGTCATCCCAAACGTCTTCCATTTAAGGATTATGGAGAACATTGTGCTCTTAGGAACCTTGAGTGCACCAGAATTTTTTTTGTAACCTTGGCCAGATCTGTGCCTTGCCACAATTCTGTCTCTGGCTCTTCAGGCAGTTCCTTTGACCTCATGATTCTCATTTGCTCTGACATGCACTGTGAGCTGTAAGGTCTTATATAGACAGGTGTGTGGCTTTCCTAATCAAGTCCAATCAGTATAATCAAACACAGATGGACTCAAATGAAGGTGTAGAACCATCTCAAGGATGATCAAAAGAAATGGAAAGCACCTGAGTTAAATATATGAGTGTCACAGCAAAGGGTATAAACACTTAGGACCATGTGATATTTCATTTTTTCTTTTTTAATAAATCTGCAAAAATGTCAACAATTCTAAGTTTTTCTGTCAATATGGGGTGCTGTGTGTACATTAATGAGCTAAAAAATGAACTTAAATGATTTTAGCAAATGGCTGCAATATAACAAAGAGTGAAATATTCAAGGGGGTCTGAATACTTTCCGTCCCTACTGTACCCCCAAATGACACCTAGTATATTTTACTATTTGGTGGGCACATGGTTTTTGAGGGGAGAGCTGGCCACTCTTTATTCCTCTCCGGAAATGAGCTCTAATCTGGTCTATGCGGGAACTAAGCACTAGTACAATTTGGGCAAAGACTGGGACTGTTGATGTACAGGGCTTCAGGAAGCTAGATAAGCCCATTATTATTCACTGTACCCATGAGAATAAAGCCAAAGCCTGTCTGTACTACACGAAAGTTGAAATGGAAGCACCACACAACCGCTAAGAGGTCCAGATACAGCTTTATTCCATTAAAGGTCAGAGATACAATTCAAGATATTACCAACACATTTTTATTATTATTATTATTATTATTATACAGGATTTATATAGCGCCAACAGTTTATGCAGCGCTTTACAATATAAAAGGGAGACAGTTACATACAGTTATACAGAATATAGTTATAATACAATAAGATACAAGAGGATTAAGAGGGCCCTGCTCAGAAGAGCTTACAATCTAATAGGGTGGGGCAGGTGGTACAAAAGGTTGTAACTGTGGGGAATGAGCTGATGGAAGTGGTAAAAGATTAGTTAGAGACGTTATAGGCTTTCCTGAAGAGATGATTTTTCAGGGATCGCCTGAAGGTAGCAAGAGTAGGGGATAGCCGGACAGGTGGAGGTAGCGAGTTCCAGAGGATGGGAGAGGCTCTGGATAAATCTTGGAGACGAGCATGAGAGGAGGAGATGAGGGAGTTCGAGAGTAGGAGGTCTTGAGAAGAGCAGAGAGGACGATTTGGGTGATAATTGGAGACAGGATTGGTGATGTAGCTCGGGGCAGAGTTGTGAATGGCTTTGTATGTTGTGGTTAGTATTTTGAATTTAATTCGCTGGGTGATTGGGAGCCAGTGTAGGGATTGGAGGAGAGGGTTGGCAGACACTGAGCGGTTGGTAAGGTGGATAAGTCTGGCAGCAGCATTTATGATAGACTGAAGAGGGGATAGCCTTTGGAGAGGCAGGCCAATGAGAAGGGAGTTGCAATACTCAAGGCGAGAGATAACAAGGGAGTGAATGAGGAGCTTGGTGGTTTCATTAGTTAAAAAGGGGCACATTTTAGAAATGTTACGCAGGTGAATTCTACAAACTTTTGACAACAATTGGATTTGAGGCTGAAATGACGAGTCAAAGTCTAGGATTACACCTAGTACCCTGGCGTGAGGGGAGGGACTGATGGTTGCATTGTTGATTTTGATGGAAAAGTCGTGGAGGGGAGCACGGGCGGGGGGGAATATTAATAGCTCAGTTTTAGAGAGATTTAGTTTAAGGAAGTGGTGCGACATCCATGCTGATATGTCAGTTAGTAAGTTAGTAATGCTAGAGGAGACTGAAAGAGTGAGGTGAGGAGTAGACAGATAGATTTGGGTGTCATCAGCGTATAAGTGGTACTGGAAGTCGTGGACGGTTATCAAGTGACCAAAGAAGGAGGTGTAGATAGAGAAGAGAAGGGGTCCACCACAGAAAGGGGCAATGGAAAGGAGGAGACAGAGTTGTAGGTGGCACTGAAGGAGCGCTGTGATAGGCAGAGAACCAGGATAGAGCAGAATCTCGGAGGCCAAGGGAATGTAGTTTATTGAGAAGGAGCAGGTGGTCAACAGTATCAAAGACCGCAGAGAGGTCAAGTAGTAGGAGTATGGAGTACTGGCTGTTGGTTTTAGAATTTTGTGGGTCTAAGTGCCCCCTTTATCGGGGCTTGATTGGCAGCAAAGTGAACAAACCAGTGGTGAACTGGACCTACTGTACAATGCTATTTATTCCAGTGTGATTTGAAAGAACAGGCCCAATCAGCAGCTTATTTGGCAGCCTAAAAAGCCTTTGGCTGCCAAACAAATAAATAAAAATCTTTTCTTCTGCACTCAGGGCAGTCATCAGAAATGTTTGGGCTCCATACACAGCTTTAGGCCTGACCCCCCCCCCCTCCAGACCTGACCACCAACATTCCCCAGAGCTCACCGAGTCCCACCGAATCCACCAGTGCCCAATCCCATCTCCTCCATCCCACGTCCTTCTCCAGTCCCATCTCCTCCGTCTCATGTCCTCCTCCTCCTCCATCCCATGTCCTTTTCCTCCTCCAGTCCCATCTCCTCTATCCCATGTCCTCCCCAGTCCCATTTCCTCCATCCCTCCTCCTCCTCCTGCAGTCCCATCTCCTCTATCCCACATCCTATTCCTGCAGTCCCATCTCTTCCATCCCACATCCTCCTCCTCCAGTCCCATCTCCTACCGCCCCATGTCTTCCCCAGTCCCATCTTCTCAATCCATCCTCCTCTTCCTCCTGCAGTCCCATATCCTCTATCCTGTGTCCTCCTGCAGTCCCATCCCCTCCATCCCACGTCCTCCTCCTCCAGTCCCATCCCCTCCATCCCATGTCCTCTCCTTCCACTCCAATCTCCTCCATCTCATGTCCTCCTCCTCCTACAGCCCTATCTCCTCCCTACCATGTCCTCCTCCTCCTCCAATCCCATCTCCTCCATACCATGTCCTCCTCCTCCTTGATGTTTTCCAAGTCCCTATTACACCCATGATCTCCCCGATCAGGATCTGTGCACTGTCCGAGGTGAAAGGATCTGGATCCATAACATCTCGATCACCTAAAAAGATAGAAACCAAAAAACACCATGTATTATAAATATGCCGGCATCCATCTCTTAACTGATTGAACACCAATTTGACCCCAATAAGTATTCATAAATCGAATAAATTTTTTTAAAACAAAAATGTTGAACAAAGTTTTACAAGTGTATGGACAGCTTTAGTGAACTGCTAAACAGATTTGCATTACATTTTTATGGTCTTGTTTAATCCGAGCTGGCAGAGACAAACAGGGAGGGGGGCATTAGAAGCTCATCTCACTCATTCAGATGTGTGTGCAAATTTTAACTTTAGCTATTGAGCGTTATAAACAATATTTTTTTTGCAGTTGCAGTAAAGCAGCCAAAGACAAGTGTGAAAAGGAGCTATTTGTATGTACAGTAAATATTAAATAATGTGCGAAATTTCATATTTCTCTGACTAAAAGAATACATTTTGTACATTTTATTTCTGAACATATTTGAGGCAGAGAGCCTTTCCAGACAACCCGATTTTGTGATTGAATCTATTAGCTTTTCTTAACACTTCTGTAAAAGTTTACGCAACAGTTCAGATACTTTCCACTGACCTCACTGACCATTATCTTGTCTGGTACCCAGTTAAGTAAGTTACCATGTACTCCACTTTAAGTAGTTTCATTTAAAAGTTCTACTTAATGGCATACACCACCAAATGCTTGCTATTACCTTTGAGTCTGAGTTTCTGCTAAGCTTCAATGACTGACATTTTTCTTTCTGCAGAGAACCCTTTTACTGACAATGGAGCCAGTCTCAAATAGTTGTAGAATGGCAGTGCAGTGTGTTGTCTGCTGTTAGGCTTTTTTTTTGTTGGGCTTCTCTGCAGAAGACTTTTTGGGAGGAATACATGTCATTTTTTAAAGAGTAGCAAAGTAATAAATACATAAGTGCCAGAAAAAAATAACTACCTTGACTTTACCTTATTAAATAGTCCTTGAACAAATCAAAGTTGTGCAAACATGTAGCAATGTTATCAGTAGATAAGAAAAAGTTTAAGACCCAGTGAATAATGATTTCAACAAATGCAGCAGGTAATACAAGTATTGTTCTCATTTTCTCCAGGCTGAATTGTAGAAAGAGACATGCAATGAAAGAAAGAACTGCATCACGCTGGGATTATTGTGATACCTTTGGTTACAACATAAGACATGGGAGCTTTCTTGGAATGCTCGTGTCTTGTGTTGCAGCCAGAGGTGACCAAACTGTACTATAATTCAGAATCACCATGAACACATTATACTGGATAACTGCTGCATCAAGAATGAAGACTGTTAAGTATAAAAACTGTTGACAATTTAAGTATTTGCAATCTTTAATGTAATAGTTGCATTCTAGATTTTTTTATATACTGCTTATAGGTATTGCATGTAAAACTTTACTACATATTGCATATATGTTTGAAGAACTCTGAATGGTCTCATCTAACAAGTCATTTGCAATGAACACATACACATTTTTTTTATACTTGTCATGGAAAGCTGCACTGTAAAAGCAAAAGAAAGTTTTTTGCAATGTGTTGCCTGGTACCCGGTGCATTAATATATATTTTATTGCATATCATTTTGCATTGAGATAAGGCCGCTCATTTGTTTTTAATGGTCTGCCAATGCTGCATAACATAGGACTTATTGTACTGTACATCAGTGCTAAAACACATTTACCTTATGTCATGGTCCACTGTCTGTGTGTTTTGGATTGCCATTTGGCTTGCACTGCAATGCACCTCACTTAATGTTATTACAATATGATGTGTCTAAAAACTGGTATTAAAAGTACATTTATCTAATAATTATTATTTCTTGTGACATATTTTTTATAATATGTGGACCTTTCTAACATTTACAAGAATGTGAATCTGGTATTTATTTACTATTTTATACAGCATATATTGTTTTGTAGAAGGAGTTCTGCTACTAGTTTAAATTCTGTTTAAGTTTAGAATACTGTTTAGCTAATTCATCCTAAATTTTACACAAGGAAGTTCAATACATTATAGTTTTGGTACAACATTTCATTTCTTCTGATAAAAATACACATGTTGAACTTTCCTATTCCTTATATAATTAAATGTTTCTCTTGTTCTAGTGATGGATCTAGTCGGTCCTGAGACTTAGTTGCCTAAAGTTTTTAGGGCTAGCTAGTGATACCAGCATGTGTAAAATATGTGTAACCGTTGCAAAAAAATATTAATAATAATAAGTGATATATATGTGTCTTTGGATAGCGGATCTGCTGTGGTCATAGAATCCCCACCAAGAGTATAGGATAAGCATTGTTACAGTATAAAAGATAACTGCGCTGACCATAAAAAATACATGTATTACCACATATCTAAACAGTGAATATACATTCTTCAATGATCCATTAATAATTAATATTAACCATATATTATAACAGGTGCATTGTGTACTGATATAGGGAAAATTGCATAAGTGAAACAAATAGTAGTGTGTTTTTAAGCAAAGAAAGGTCCCAGTATTTCTCTTCAGAAATTTGACATAAGTGAAACAAATAATAGTAGTGTATTAAACAAGGAAAAGTCCCAGTATTTCTCTTCAGAAAATGGGTATCCAAATCCCCATGCACAGATCTGCATCCGTAATTGAAGAAATCTCCACCAATCCGTGAATTCTACACCACCACCTTCTAGAACAGTGGTTCTCAACTCCAGTCCTCAGGACCCACCAACAGACCAGATTTTAAGTATTACCTTGGGGAGATGCAGACTAGAATACTGCAATCACTGAGCAGCAAATAATGCCACCTGTGATGTATTTCAGTTATCTTGCAAACCTGGCCTGTTAGTGGGCCCTGAGGACCGGAGTTGAGAACCACTGTTCTAGAATGAACATTCACCAAAAAGAAATGAAAAAAAGCGCCTTGGTTTATGCCTGGGTTAACCATTCCACTTGTGAGACTATAACTGAGGGTTTCCAAATAATATGCCAGTAATCACTCCATACATCTCCACATTAGGTATTCTCAGGATCTCATAAATAGCAAACGGCCATCATTGCGCAACATGTATAAATTTTATTTCATCAATAAAACTAGCATAAGAATTTTGCACTCACAAGTAAGGTACCTTTAGATCGGCACTGGGTCTTTCCAGCAACACTCTTATGCCCCGTACACACGGTCGGATTTTCCGATGGAAAATGTCCGATCGGAGCGTGTTGTCGGAAATTCCGACCGTGTGTGGGCTCCATCGGACATTTTCCATCGGATTTTCCGACACACAAAGTTGGACAGCAGGAGATAAAATTTTCCGACAACAAAATCTGATCGCGTCAATTCCGACCGTGTGTGGCCTGTTCCGACTGACACAAAGTGCCACGCATGCTCAGAAGAAATTCCGACACGGGACAGCTCGTTCTGGTAAACTTAGCGTTCGCAATGGATACAGCACTTTCGTCACGCTGCAATGTTAAAAATGGTTTAATACAGCGCACTCTCTTCTTCTTTATAATGTGACAAGAATTAAGTCGTTTTGCTGTTCATATTCACACACACTTCTCACAAAGTTTTATTTGTGTTTTTTTAGTGGGATTCCCTCAATATATTGTTATTAGTTGTCACATCTGACAGTTTTATATTTTTTATGTTTTTTTTTTTTTGTTTTTGAGCCTTTTTTTTTCTTTAATGTTTGGATTTTTTCCAAGGCTGGTCTTTGTTTAATGTTATTTTTATTTTTACTCCAGAATATTTTTGTGTGTGTTTTGTGTGGCAAGTTACCCCAACACCATTGATATCTTTTATTATTTAATCTCCATGAGATTTTTTGTTGTTGGTGTCCCTTGTTCATTTCACATTGTATATTTGCAATGTACCTGAATCCTCACAAACAAACCATCATTTTTGAAGTAAAACACATAGGAGAGTATAGTTCAAAACAAAAATCCTTTATTAAGGGCTCAGAACCAAACAAAGAGGAAGGCAACACTGGATCAACATGAGAAATTAGTGAAGCCTGGGACCCCCACGGCAGACATCAATTCTTAAACCTCAAAATTGGTGGCCTGAGGAGTCCATATATAAGGGAGGGCAGTCTGGTCCGGGATTCACAGAGACTTGGATAGCAGCAGATGACATCAGTGTCCCCAGGCTGTGGTACCACAAGAGGCTGCATCTTTTGGCCGACCAGACTGGATCCAGGGTCCTCACTCTCTGGTCTTCCTTTCACACTTCCTTCCGGGCTGTGGCTGTGCAGTTGGCGATGTGGCAGGAGGAGGAGTAGGACCTGGAGGAGGAGTAGGACCTGCAGGAGGAGGAGGAGGACCATCCCAAAGCTGTGTGTGAGGTGTAAGTTGGCCCCTCACACCTTTCGCCAGAGCTTCTGATATGAGGGCCTCACACATGGCTTTTTGGCCCTCCTCCATCCTCTGCATTTTATAGGCAATGAATGCCGCAAGGTTCTCCTGCCTGGTGTGTGGTGCTCCCAGGACCTCTGTAGCCCTACAAAAAAATCTGATAGCCGCCTCCTCTAGGCTACTCCTCCTGCTGCCACTTTCTCTTTCCAGGGGGGGTGGAGGGACCTGCAGATCAGCCACCTCCTGGCTGAGACTTCCCTGTGTATGAAAAAGGGACATGGTTTTAGTTTTTGCATCATCAATCACAATCATAAATTAGTACTCCCAACTAACATCTAGTTAACATCATTGTTTGGACAAGCAGAAATATTTAGAGGAATGCTATACCTGGCTCAATCTGGGCTCCTCCACATGTGGCCTGGAAGGCCCAGGTTGGGCGTCAGAAGCCTCAGCCGGGGGGGAAGGAAGCGTGGAAGGAAGACTTGAGAGGGATGGCCTGGGTTCAGTCTGGCCTGCCAGAAAGTGCAGCCTGTCGTAGTACAACATCCTGGGGACATAGATGTCACCTGCTGCTCCGGATCTCTGCGAATCAAGGACTTTCTGGCGCTCCCTCAGATATGTGCTCCTCAGGCCACCAATGAAGATCTTTAAATAAGTGATGTCTGCCGTGGGGATCACCTGCTTCACAATTTCACACAATTGCTCCAGTGCTGCCTTCCTCTTTATTTGGTTCTTGTAATGGGGGTGTTTAATCTCCCACAGACAGGACAGCTCCCTTAGCATCTCTATGAAGACTGAAATGAAGTCCTGATCTTCCAGTACCATATCCATGTTCACTGCAAGACACAACACAAGACAAAGCCTAATGTCACACCAAACTCTCCTAATCTTGTTACAATATAGGCCTCAATCTATAGAAGCAGTATAGGCCCAAGTTTGTCTCTTACCTTCGTTCTTACGATCGCCGCGTTCAATGCTCCTTCCTCCACTCACAGATCAAACGTAATACGCACGCGTGTTACGCTTTATATACACTGCGCATGCGTGTAACTCCGCCCGCCCCTGACGTTCTTTCTAGTGTATTCCCCGCCCCTTTTTGTTCGGCGCAGTGGGGGAAGAGAATGATGGCGGACATACAGCAGGTGCGGGCTAATTGTAGCAACGAGGAGGAGGAGGAAAGGGCGGATCCAGGCACGTCCCGATCCAGAAGGAGACGTTTTAAGGCCACAAATATGTCGTTTGGGGAGATGTTGGAGATGGTCGACATCATGAGGAAGTCCGACTATGACGGAAAATATGGGCCTTACCCCAACCCGAACATCCGAAAGGCCAAGATCATGGCGAAAGTGGTCAGGAGTCTCGAGCGGAATTTCGGGGTACGAAGGTCTAAAGATCAGCTCAGGAAGCGGTGGTCGGACCTGAAGTTGAGAGAGCCAGAGCAGTACCGAAAGATCCGGAGAGTGCTGCAAAAAAGTAAGTAGTTGTGCTGTGTTCCTATTCTTTCTGTCTTTATTACGTTCGTTCTGCTCCATATGCTTTGATTAATTGTAACGTTTCCAAAGGTCAACTTTAATGTTCATGGGCACATTATTCGTTCGTATCAAACATTTTTCTTTCGGCCTCTAGAACACCATTGTTTAGGCCATATGCATTTTCACACATTTTTGGGGGCCTACTTGGATGCCAAATATTTGTTTGTGTAGATGGGTTTGTTACTAGAATGAAATGCAAACTAGATTGTGTGTAAGGAGAGGACACTGAGCAGCTGTTTTCACATCTGGACACTGGAGCACTAGTGTGGGACACAAGAACACCATTTTTATTATGGGGCCACACAGATGCTCCAGTGTATACTATGGGGGGGGTCTCCATCTGTGAAGCTTGTACCAAACAGGTAAAGTATTGCAGCTTGACAAAGGGCAATAAAAAATATACATCTTTGAACTCGGCTAAAATAGACAATTGTACCCCACTTCCAAGCAATGTTTCCTATTTCTATAGATCTGCCATCAAATATCTGTGTGCTAAGTATACCATTTTTGTTTTACATAGGGGAGAAAAGACTCGGGGGACACCCCTCATCCCAGGAGAACACAGACCCCCCCCTCTGGAAGAAGTTGAAATACCACCAACCCAAGAAGAAGAGCAGGAGGAAGAAGAAGATGTGGTGGAGATTGGCACCACAACAGGTGAGTGTCTGCGACCACAGACTCAGGTAAAAGAGATGGCTGGTGGCAGATTTTTGAGACCCTTTTTTTGTTCTTTATCTCTTTTTAGGTGATCGTGATGTGAGGGATCCAGAACGGTTTACTTCTGAAAGTGCCCAGATACTGATAGGGGAGATCATGGGGTGCAATCTCCAATTGCAAAACATCCAGCAACAAATCAGTGATGTTATTAAAAAAATAATAACATCATTGATGTTTTGGGGCGAATTTAAACCCCACAAAATCACCTGTTTTATGGTACCAAACTTTTTTCTATGTTTAGAAAAGCCAAATTTGGAGGATGCACACAGTGTGCCAACATGTGCTATCTGCCATCACGGGAGATCAATGGACGCGTTTTGGGGGGGCAACCCCTTCCTCAATTATAAAGTAGCGTTAAGGAAGGGCTTGCTCCCCCAAAACACGTCCCTTGATCCCCCCCTGATGGCAGATAGCACATGTGGACATTTGTAAATTGGTGTGCATCTTCCAAATTTGGCTTTTCCAGGGGTGATTTCCCCCCATCTGAACGCTATATCAAACCCAGTTCCTAAATACTGATGTCTGATATAGCCTTCAGGTTTTACCTAATGTGAACTTTGTAAGTTCTAGTTTTTTGGCTTTCTTGTTGGTTTTACACAGGCCTGTTTTATCTGAAATGGATATTTAGATTTTTCATAATGCTACTGCAAACATTTTATACAACAAACATGTTGGTTTGTTTTAAAAACCTTTGGTAAATGCACATGTGATTGTGCAGGTATAAAAAAGTGCCTTACTCAAGAATGTGTGGATTATTGTCTCAGCACTACAACACTTTTGGGGTGATGTAATTGCTGTTTTATGCACAAATGGGGGTTATTTCCTAAGGGCAAATCCTCTTTGCACTACAAGTGCAGGTTCAGTGCAGTTGCAAGTGCACTTGTAGTGAAATGTGTTTTTGCATTTAGGAAGTACCAGCCAACACTGTTTTTTATAAGGTTACCCAATCACGACATTTTCTGCACTTAACACATTTCTGTCAGGGTCAGCTAAAACAAACACAAGCAGTAATTGTCCACCAAGAATTTCTTTTGGTTGTTTTTTATTTGAAAAAGGCGTCACATATTGTCTGGCATATTGATAGCCCCCCTACCCACAAAGAACTCCAGGTATCGTAACCGGACATCACGGGCATTCAGGGAGGGCAAGCCAGGACGGCCGCTTTCAAGTGCCATCATTGTTGAAGTATTTGGGATTCCGGCCTCAGGCCCAACTGAGCCAGCATAGTTGGCTGAATGTTTTCGTAGAAAATTATGGAGAACACAGCAGGCAAGTATTATATGGTTCAGTTTATACTCCGCCATATGGATGGGTGTCATAAATAATCGGAACCGGCTGGCCAGGATTCCAAATGTGTTCTTCACCACTCTTCGGGCTCTGGCCAGCCGGTAATTAAAAACCCTCTGTTCCGGGGTGAGGGTCCTCATCGGGAATGGCCGCATCAGGTGGTCCCCCAGCGCAAATGCTTCATCAGCAACGAACACAAATGGGAGACCTTCAACATTGTCCTCTGGAGGTGGCAAGTCCAAGCTGCCATTCTGGAGACGCCTGTAGAACTCCGTCTGGGCGATCACTCCACCATCGGACATCCGGCCATTCTTCCCCACGTCCACATACAAGAAGTCGTAATTAGCCGACACCACCGCCAACATCACTATACTATTAAACCCCTTGTAATTATAATAGTACGACCCCGAGTTGGGTGGTGGGACGATGTGGACGTGTTTCCCATCAATTGCCCCTCCGCAGTTAGGAAAGTCCCACCGCTGGGCAAAGTGGGAGGCCACAGCCTGCCATTCCTGTGGCGTGGAAGGAAACTGTTGAGGAAAAAACAATAAACATTACTATTTTTTCACAGAAACCTGGCAAGCAGATTAGACACAAACATTATGGGTCAACCTCCAGATAGCATTTATTAAGGGGAATTTAACAACAACAAAGTATAAGGTACACCTATCATATCCCCCCCCCTCATGGGCCATTTCTAACATTATAGGGGGGAGGAACTCTTGGACAGGTAACCCTCTTCACTTCATTGAGAGATGAATGCCTAAATACAGGGTATTACTTGGAACAGCCCCTCCTTAGTTACACTATTGGCAGCCCACTGGACAGGTAAGAAGTGTCATAATACAAAGATATAAATACACACTGTACACATTTGAGCACATTTGGACATTCTGCTATTACCTATCAAGATCATAATAGGATACAAGAACTTTAAACAGTACCATTGGAAAGTATACAGGCAGGCCCTTACACTACATGCTTTGGGGAATTCATCCATAAATCTGAGCACTAAAGAGGTGGGTATAGTGTGTATGGGTTTGGCAAAGTCAGCAGATAGATGATTGAGGATAGAGAATTGGGATCAGCTGACTTAGCAGTTGGGGGAGGGAGGGTTACAAAAAATTTGGGGACACCACAAAAAAAAGCCTCTGGCCCTCTGCCTGAATTTACATCAAAAATAACATTTCCAAATATTTTAGGGGGTGTTTGGGGTAAAGCACTACTATGGAGCTGATAAAATACATTGTTAAGTGACTACATGAGGTGAATATAGGGCAGGAGACACCATGCTGGGGAGGTTAGTGAAGGCAAATATGTATGAAGGACATAAAATAATAATTACATAAAAATCCAGAATGCATGAGGACAAAGGGGACATTCACAGCATATTAAAATCATGGTAATTAGGGAATGAGGAAAGAAATACAATATATTATCAAACATTCAATACAATAAAATGTGATATAAAAGGATAAAAAATCTTACCTTCATATACTCCTTCTGCAGGACCTGTATGATGGCAGAACAGGTCTCTGGGATAATGATCCCCAGAGCCTGGCGGGAGATGCCTGTCGAGAACTTGAGGTCCTGCAGACTTCTCCCTGTGGCCAAATACCGCAAGGTAGCGACCAACCTCTGCTCCGGAGTGATGGCTTGCCTCATGCAGGTATCCTGCCTGCTGATATAGGGGGTCAGCGAAGCCAACAAACGGTGAAACACGGGGTCCGTCATCCGGAGAAAGTTCCTGAAATCATCAGGATTATTCTCACGGAGCAAAGGCATGTGACAGAACTGGTCACGCTGAAGCAACCAATTCTTGGTCCATGAACTCCTCCCCACCCTGTTCATGGACTGGACTTGTGTCAAGGTCAGGACCCCAACAGCAAGCCCCCGCACAGCACGAACTCTACGAGGAGTACGCATACGCAACATGGCTAGAAAACGGTCGGCTGCTCAGAACGAAGTAACAGAACGCACTGAAGAACAGCAAGGCCTGTGAAGAGCGACCTGAAAAACAGCAACGAGCGGACAAGATCGCACAGAAAACTCCGATACGAACTGACTGCACGCACTGAAGAGCAGATACAAACCCACAAGCACAAACTGAATGGCAGAAAATGATCTGAAAGCCACGAGTCTGAAAAAGCGCGAATCGTCTCTCACCAAACTTTTACTAACACGAGATTAGCAAAAGGAGCCCAAAGGGTGCTGCGCTTGGTTCTGAACCGGCCTTTTCTAGTCTCGTCGTACGTGCTTGACGTCACCGCGTTCTTGGCGATCGGAAATTCCGACAACTTTGTGCGACCGTGTGTAGGCAAAACAAGTTTGAGCCAACATCCGTAGGAAAAAATCTGAGGATTTTGTTGTCGGAATGTCCGATCAATGTCCGACCGTGTGTACGGGGCATTAGGGTTTGTTAAGCGCCGCTCCGTCTATAGATGCCGGCATGCGCTCCAAGCCTCGGTATGGTGCGGGTTGGTACAGGAAGTGACGTCGGCGTTACCCAGAAGCCTCTACGCATTTTGCATCCAACCATGTGTCTTCAGCACACCAGCACACTTGTGAGTCTGATTTAGCTTAATGTATTTTCTCTTCTCTAGATCTCATACCGCATTAGTAGGGAACTTCTTAGTTGAGTTGAGTTGAGTTGCATCTTGATATAGCACGATCCTTTACCCAGCAGGGTCCTGACGCGCTTACAAACACATACACAAATACACATACTAGGGCCAATTTATAGACAGGTTCTGATTAACCTACCAGCATGTCTTTGGAGTGTGGGAGGAAACCGGAGTACCCGGAGGAAACCCACGCAGGCACAGGGAGAACATGCAAATTTTTTATTATGCTCATACTAAATCTGTCATCTTAAATAATTGAGGCTCCAGATGAAGTAGCTGACTAGTACTTTAAAACAAGATGGCTATTTAATTAAAGGAGTTGAGTTTGTTCAGTCAATAAATTGTGTGAATATTCACTCCAGTTATCCAATTATGTACAGATGAAAAAAGTAATCGGGAATTTGCCTTTCACATACCTGGATAATTAAAGTGAATACTCATAAAATGCATTGAATGAGCATTCCCAGCTCCTATAATAAATTAATACAAATATTTTTCTAAGTTGGAGTCCAGGTAATACTATTTGTTTTTTTGGGGGGACAGCAGTGTGCAATTTAAACATGACAAAAATCAACTCTGGGCTTCTGGTAAATGTTTACTAAAGTTAGACTTTTCAATATCAAATTGCTTGGTTTGTGAATCACATATAACTTATACAAAAGAGAAAAAGTGATATTGGACACATTTAAAGAAAAATTCAAACCCCCAAAAAATATTTATTTTAAGGTTCAAACTAAAGAAGAAGTTTAAGGTGTAACACATTTCAAATATTTTCACAAAATTATTTTGTTCTTTTATCCTGAATATAGGAACCCCGACTATGCATATGATTTGATAAATATATCAGCGCTCTATAGTCAATAAACATTTGTCCTGCAGTTCCTATAATTTTTTTTTTTCATAAAAGGCTAATGTTTTCCCTTCTCTAGCTTTACTTACTTTGTTTGCCAGTAGTGGTGGGTGGGCTTCTTTCTTGCTACTTCCACTGTCTGATAGTAGTAGTTATAGTAGTGCCTAGTGGTGATAGATGGGCTGCTGTGGCTCACTACCAGTGAGTGGGCTGTTGTGGCTTCATGGCTGTGCCTAAAGACTGGCTGCTGTTGCGCTGACAGTGGTGCACACATACCAAAATTAAACTGGTTCCTGCTAAACTGGCTGACTTTTGGTATGTGTATACCCAACCTACAGTAATGCCTCTGGAGGCTTTTTGGTGGCCCCCGCTGACTGGTGCTTGTAGGTGGGCTGCCCAACCTACAGCCTGTAAGCTGGAAATACATGGGCCTCCTTGCTGATTTCCTTCTGTAAATGCTTGTTAACTGACTTGAAGTCAGCCATCAGCACGATGGCTAGGCATCTAGCAGTTTCACTGGTCATCAACATCAGCTCATATACAGTATTTCTCATATATTTCTCTAATTTCAGGTTTTATTTAATGGAACTTATCCAAGCTCTTCTACTAAGAATAATGAGGGCCACAGAAAACATAGCCATGGGTCCCCAAACATCTATCCTTGTCTATATCATAACATAATATAAATGCATGTTACAAAATATTTGATATAATTTTCTTGGTATTACAATACAAGACTATTCCTATGGTCTTGGAATACCTTTTCCTCAGTATTTTCATTTCCAATAGATCTTTGTTCAGTCACAGTTCCAAGAAATCGGCTGCTATGGCAGGTGAGAATGTTACTTCTTCTGTGGTTCACAAGTGGTTCTTTAACAACTTGGTGGGTCTGTACTGTTACCTACATTAGGGTTTTTCGCAAATATGTGCTTTTGTACTGGGATCTGCTTCTCATTACATTTTTAAAACCTCACAAGCATTGCTTCTGAATACACAACCATCAGTGTGGGCTTTTAAAATCTACATTTTTGAAGGCAATATGAAAAATCTGGAGGCATTCCAGCTATTGTTTTCTTTTCAATACGTTTATTCGTTTTTCAAGACAAATAATAATGGAAACAGTAGGAACGACCTACAGGGCCTCATGAAATGATTGTATAAGAACAAAGAACATGGAAATTGAAACTTAAGCTTAATAAACATCATAATCACTCTTGAGTAATAGACATCAATATGCTATCCATTAGGTTCAATCAAGAATCCACGCTTCTCCTTGTGGGATTTAAGCTGAGAGTGGTTAAAGACAAAGCACAGGTATATAAGGAGACAATTAGGGCCCAACTGTCTTGGCAGGGGTCATCCACACAACCTCTATGGGTTCACGCTGCGGAATAGGAGACTCCGCCAAGAATAGTCTGAGCTTGTCTCAGTAGAAGCTTGAGTTTTTTTGTCTCAAGAGCTTACTATCAGACCAGAATGTTTTACCTTCTGGTCATTATCTGTAAATATACAGTAAACAGTAGAAATCTAAGACTGTTTGCCAGTATGACAAATGAGCAGTGCAGGAAAGAAGGGAGAGAGAGAAGCGAAGAAATTAGAGTTGATGGACCCCAAGAAGGGGTAAGGGAGGGGAAAGCTCTTCCAGGAGGATCCATTTAAATTAGTACTTGACCTGGAAAAAGAGGCACTTTTATGAAGCATACCCATGGTTCCCAGATAGTTTCAAATAGCTGGACTCTATCCAGGAGCTTGGCTACAATTTGTTCCTGGGACATGATCCAGGAGATTTGCCGCTTTGTTGCTTCCCAGGATCTCACATAAGAAGGTTTGTCCAACTTGTCCACCAGGGAAGAATATATAATAGAAATGCCTCCCCTCCAATCCATGATATTGGAACACCATGTTTCATAAACGGTAGGTTTAGTGGGATCGGGTTTATTCAGCCAAAGAGAAAGTAGGAAATGTGTGATTTGGGAGAGTCTGAATTTCTCATCATTCGGCATTTCGAGTTTACTATTCTGAATAATCCCTTATTCAGCCACCATTGGAAGGCTAAAATATTCATGCCTGGGGGGAACACTGTGTTATGAAATAAGTGAGAGAGGGGTCTCATGTTGGATACCAATGAGCCCTGTTTGTGGAGCGTATTACAACGTGCCAGGGAGTGGGAAAGGGTAGGTACCAATACAGTAGGTCTTAATTTAGGGGGGCACCATAAAAGGTAATTGATTGTGTGAAGAGGAACTGCTTGTCTTTATATATAAACTCAATCAGGTTTAGGACCTCTGGAGTATACTATGGAGATTTGCGTCAATCGTGTGGCCTGATAGCACCACCATCAATTGGAAAGACCCAGGCCAGCTTGGTTTTTAAGACGAAAGAGATCCTCTTTAGCACAACGATAGCCCTTTTTTCCCCAGATGAAGCTAATTATTTTAGATTGAACTTTAGCTAGTAGCATTTTCTTTATAGGTATGGGGAGGGAGCAAAAAAGGTATGGTAGATGTGGCAGCAATATCATCTTAATAGCATTTAAACTACCCAACCAGGACAGACCACACTTTGACCACATTTTAAGTTTCTCTTCTAGCTTCCTAAACATGGAAGGGTAGTTAGCTGCAAACAAATTGTCAATCCTGTTTGATAGTTTGATTCATAAATATGGGATAGAATCCGCGGCCCAAGAAAATGGGGAATGGCGTTTGAGCTGATCCACTACCTTAGGGGGATTGAAATGTTTAAAGCAGCAGATCATATTTATTGGTGATATTTACTTTGAGCCCTGAGATAGAGCCAAAGTCTCGAAGAAGTTGAAATACTGTACATTGGGGGTAGATATCAGTGGAGAGGTAATAAAAAGCAGCAGGTCATCTGCAAACAGCACGCATTTGTGTTCCTGAGATCCGCAGGAAACCCCTTTAATATCGGAGTGGGATATAATGGCGATAGCTAATGTTTCGATAGCAATTGCAAATATTAGCGGGGATAAGGGGTAACCCTGTCTAGTCCCTTTTTTGATGGCAAAAGTGTCTAAGTAGTGACCCAATAAGCAGATTTGTGCACTAGGATTTAGAGTATAATGAATGGATAATTCCTAAGAATTTAGGGCCAAAACCCCACCTCTCCAGTATTTCAAACGGGTAAGTCCAGGAGACGGAATCAAAGGCCTTCTAAAGGTCAATTTAAAATAGAGAGCCTTCTTGTGGAACCCCTCGTCCCATTGGGAATGAAGTAAGGAAATTATATCTATGGCTCTTCTAATTTGGTCTGGACCCTGTCTCCCCAGGATGAAGCCAACCTGATCTTTATGAATATATTTAGCAATAAAGCTGGATAATTGCATTGTGAAAATTTTCTTCATAATTTTGAGATCATTGTTTATAAGGGAAATTGGACGGTAGTTACTGACCTCACTCACATATTTCCCTGGTTTGGGAATGACAAAGGCTGTGTTTAAATCGTTATCCAGTGTAGCTCCATCCCAAAGAGAGTTGAAGAACCGTCCCATATAAGACACCAGGGAATTACCAAACTTCTTATAGTAACAAACCGAAAAACCATCAGGACCTGGGGATGTGTTTGTTTTAAGCAATAAATGCCTCATTTCCACTGAGTGGATTGGTTCAGTTCGGTTCGGTATAGTACACTATTTTGGGTGTTTCCATTATGAAAGCGGCCCAGATGTGGGGCCATAGAAAATGGAACAGTTCGGTAAGGGCGGAGCTACGATACATTCCACTGATTGGCTGACAGAAAACCCTCTGCTGTGCTATGCTGAGGCATTTTTTCTAAACCCTGTATGGCCCCTTGTGGTCCCACTTGCAATGGAAATGCTCACCAGAATAGACAGGACCATTCTAGGCCATTCAAACTGTACCGACCCGAACCGATCCGCTCAGTGGAAACGAGGCATTAGTGACCTCTAAAATCTCCTCCAGTGGAATAGGTTTTTCTAACAGTTCCATATTGCTTACGTGTTAATGTAGGGAGGAGTAAATCCCAAAGCAAAGTCTCCAATTTGTAGGGAGAGGGGGAAGACATCATTATAGAATTTTGCATAAAAATTTTGAAAGGTTTCCAAAATCCTAGTGGCATTTTGGGTCAGGTCACCTGACGGCATGCAAATTTTGGGGAATTATAGAGTGCGTGGTTTGGGGCTAAGTTTAGCTGCTAATTTAGAGTCAATTCTATCTTTTTGTGGATAGAATTTTTCACCTGTCCATCTAAGATGTTTTTCTGCTGCTGTGGTTAAGGCCAGATTAAGTTGTACTCACGCATCATCCAGCTGGGCCAGTGTGTCGGGGGTAGGGTTATGTTTGTGACATTTGCTTAGTAAGAGGAATTCCCCAGTCAGTTTCTGGATTTCCACTTTGCGTTCACGTTTCATCTAGGAGGAAATCTGGATTAGTTTCCCTCTCATCACAGCCTTGTGGGCTGCCCACAATGTAGTTGTTGAAACTGAATCATTATCCTTGTCAACAAAGCACTCTCTCAGGGCTTTATCTAGTAAGGTACAATGCACGGGACTCAGAAGGCCTTCGTTAAGATGCCATCTACATGGACCCTCTACCCCTTGGGGGCATCAAAGAGTTCACAACATTATTGAGTGATCAGAAAGGGGTGTGTCTCAAATTTTGGAGACAGTAGCTAGGGGAATAGCAGTGGCTTGAAGAAATATATGGTCTATCCTGGCAAAGGTGTGGTGTGGCGTGGAGTGGTGTATAATCCTTGACATGGGAATTAAATTCCCTCCAGATATCTATCAGCATAAGTGAGTTCAGCAGTCGTGCTATTTTTAAACTCTGTCTGGGGGGACATCTAGATTTCGAGGTCCCCTGGTTTGATACATTCAGGGAGAGGTCAAATGGTATGTTCAAATCACCCCCTATAACAGTACCCTTGAAGTGGGGCCTCAAGACATTTATCATAGATTTTAAAAAATTCCTTTGGCCCTTGTTTGGCAGTATAGTATGACACAAATGTATAAGTCCCTCCGTCTATAGTGCCTGCGATCAATAAAAAAAACAACCTTCGGGGTCTTTAAGGATTTTTGATTGGGAAAAATTTAGTTGTTTGGAGAAGCATAATGCTACACCCCTTGTTTTTTTCTGCATTAGCTAGGAAGAATTGCAGATAACTTTGGTGGACAAATAAAGGATTATACTAACTAGGGAAGTGGGTCTCTCTTAGTAATATTACATCTGCCTTTGAAGCGAGATAGTGTTGGAATAGTTTTTGTTGTTTTACTGGGGAATTAACTCCCTGCGTGTTATGAGATACAATCTGTAGTTTCAGATTGTTAAAAGTGGATTTAGACATGGATCAGAGGGTTAGGCAACTCAGAAGAGGCATATATCTCACCCCATTAAAGAGAGTCCCCTGAGTCCCCCTGAGTGGATCCTTCGTATTTTGGTTAGGGTCCTGGTCCTGTGTGTTGTTGAAGTATGAGCTCCCGGAAGACCTTAAGTTGAAGGGGAGTTGTAAGGAAGGGGAAGGGGTAGACAGAAAAAAGAAAGAAAGAAGGGGATCAAGAGAGATAGTCATTAATAGAAAAATATGACTGAAAATTCTAAAACCCACCCAGGAGCAGAAGGGCCCAGCCACTTCCTGTGCCATGCCCTGAGAAGGGGTGATGTACCCGAAGTTGGGGGTCATCAATTTGACTCTGAGAGGTAAACATGGTCCTCTCAGTTGCAGATGGAGGCACACTGAAACCGCTACGGTCACCCCCACATTGTGAAAATGTATCAAATACCTGCATAAATATACATCCCTAAGTGTTAAATATAGATGGAGCTTGGGCAGAAGTCCCCAAGCTTCTCCCCAACACCGTTGGGCAGCCCTATAATAGTCAGGGCAATCCATTGTCACTGGGGTGAACTGTGCCCAGCCCATCCAGAATTATTTGTTTATTGTAGGGATCCGCTCTAGCTTCAGCTAAGGAAGAAGGATCTCTAGATACTACTGTGAGGAAGAACTTAGTTAAATTGAGGCTATTAGTAAGCTGGTAGCAGATGGTGGATAGTGGGGAGACCCCGAGCTCCAGTTACCGCAACATATAGAATATAAACACTGTATAACATTGGGTCCAAATTCTTTCCCACTCCCCAGAGGAGCCCTGTGAAACAACTCGGAAGGAAAAAAAAAAGAAAAAGGTCACTTGGATAACTTGTGAGGAGGGAGATATCACCCTAAAGTTCAGTTCCAAAGAGAGCGAAACAGGATGACTTGACCACAGCCTGTCAGTGTACATCAGGGAGGTTGAGAGTCTCTTGACTTTTTGGATCGTTGTTTTTAAAAAAACAGGAGTGAATGGGCTTGGCGGAGAGGACCTTCTTGTAGATGATGAGCTTCTGTTGGTGGGTGGGATAGGGATTTCTTGGGAGATCAGCCCTAGGTGTAGAAGCAAACGCTCGCCTTCTGAAAATGATGAAAATCCATGGGTTTTATTTTGGTAAGATGGAAAGGACCATCTGTATGTGGTTTCTTTTTGTGTCAAAACCTGGAGGAGGGGCTTCAAAGAGCACCGTTTTTTGACTGTGTAGGGTGAAAGGTCAGCAAACACTTGGATTTGTTGACTCTGAAGTGTAAGTCTATCCAAATTGTGGGACTTTTTCATCACCTCTTCTTTATATATATATATATATTTATATATATAGAAATGGGGTTTGACTATGATATCCCCTGGTAGGCCACTTGTGCGTGGTGGTTGCAGAACCCTATGAGCCCAATTTAGCTCCAAACGGTGCTCTGGGATGTCAGGGATCAGTTCTTTATTAAAAGAGCGTACTGCTGGGTAAACAAATTTCACCGACTCTGGAAGGCCCCTAGTTCTAAAGTTATAGCGCCTAGATATATTTTCCAGATCATCAATTTTGGACATGGCACTCTCTAGATGGTCCTTGAGCTCCTGTATTCTGGCTGAGTTTTGGTTAATTCTGGCAACCGATTGGTCAGTTTTCTTTTCCATTATGTCCATCTGTGCCCCTATTTGTTGGAGATCAGACCTCTAATGTCTTCCCGATTAAGGATTCAGTGGATGCAGGGTATAAAGCAACCTGCTGTGGGGTACTCACTGTGGATTTCCCCTGTAGAAGTGCTGGAGTGTTTGTCTCGTTCTGATCAACGTCCTGATCTGCTATGGACTCGTTTGGCTCAGTGTATGGGCCTCGTGGAGTTGTGGCCGCCATTTTGGATAGGCCGGGCTGCATCAGAGCGGAAACCAGGTGACAGCAGGGCTGGAATGAGGGCTCTTATGGCTGTGGCGGGGATCAAAGGATCGGAGCAGTGCGGAGCTAGAAGGCTAATCTTGGACGCATCCACGCATGCTCCTCTCAGCCATTATTTTTAACCTCATAATACATTAGAGGTTTTTTTAGTTGTTAACTGGAGAATGTTGATTTTTACACTATTTTAAGTCCTACAGGACACATTTCACATGTACTTGTAAGCCGTGACAGCGAGCTGTGACAGCATGTTACTTAAAGGAGATAGGTAATTTTGTTTAGCTGAATGATAAACCATGGTTATTAAGCACTTCTCACCCATGCATGGGGAACTCATTGTGACCATTGTGTACCTTGGACACAGCGTATCACAGATCGGGGTAAAGGGCCAATTACAGCAGTGTCCAATCACAAGGGATCACAGATGTAAAAATAGGTCTTTGCCTGCTAATGTCTCTCCTTAGAGCTTATTAGTTCTGATCAGTGCAGCTTATCAGAGCTCATCAGTGCTGCCTCGGCAATGCAGCCTGATTAATACAGTAGTGATTAAATATTAAATACCAACAAAAGAAAGCTCTATCTGTCTAAGAAAAAGAAAAAAAAAGATAAAAATTTCCTGTGGGTACAGTGTCATTCAAAGTGTGACAGCGTTGAAATATAAAAATTGGCCTGGGCAGGAAGGGGGTTTAAGTGTCTTGTATTGAAGTTAATTGGTTAAAGTGGACCTTGCAATCCATGAAAGGTCCAATTTTTTTAAAACTTCACAATGTGAATATTTCTCCAAAAAAAGGATGTGTTGTCTCTTTAAACAACCATTTCAAAAGTGTCTAAGTGCTCAATTATAAATAAGTAATAATCATAAATTCATATATGAAAAATGTGTTTTCTGGTGGTCTTAATTTCTGTGACCCTTTGGATGGGGCCTGATATAGAGTTCCCTTTTTTTCAATTATATTTTTTTACGATAACTCATTTAGGTGTTCTAAATCAGTTTTGATAAAAATTGCACTTAAATATTTTCAATTGAGCATCTTGTAGTGTGGGCAGCACAAAAAAGCCCAAGTTGTCACAAGCCACTTCCTGTCCTGAAGACATGACATATGATGAAACGCTTGCTCGTGACATCACTGCGCATGCTGAACCTTTGAGGGTAGCGTGATATGAAATCTCCTGGTTGTAACAAGCCTCTGAGTTCATATTACATTGAATAAATCCTGCAATTTTTGAATGATACTTGGCCATTGATTGTTTTTATTTTCTTTGAGTGGAATATGAAAAGCAGCATCTATATCTATTAGAGCCATTCTAGAGAGCCATATAGTGGGGGACCCTGTTGTGGCAGCCGTGGAGTTTGATGATTGTCTCTGTGACTGCGGAATGTCTCTCATCTCATGCTTTTAACCTCTTATGATCTGGAGGTTCATTTCCCTCAGTAAGGAGTGAGCAGTGGTGGTGGTGGTTTCCCACTTACAAGTTGTTTTGTAGCACTTGAAGTGGCGGTGGTGCACACATTATATTCAAGTATATTAGAAGCTTATGGATTATATGAACTTTCATAAGCTGATGCACATAAGAATTACATAATTTTGCACCTTCTTTATGCACAGGAGTGCTTTTGTTTGTACTTATGTGATTCAAAATTTTGTATATATTTACTTGTTCATTTGAATTGTTCATATATGAATTTATGACTATTACTTATTTATAATTTAGCACTTATGCCCTGTACACACGGTCAGATTTTCTGACGGAAAATGTGTGATAGGACCTTGTTGTCGGAAATTCCAACCGTGTGTGGGCTCCATCACACATTTTACATCGCATTTTCAGACACACAAAGTTTGAGAGCAGGCTATAAAATTTTCTGACAACAAAATCCGTTGTCGGAAATTTTGATCGTGTGTACACAAATCCGACGCACAAAGTGCCACACATGCTCAGAATAAATAAAGAGATGAAAGCTATTGGCTACTGCCCCGTTTATAGTCCCGACGTATGTTTTTTATGTCACCGCGTTCAGAATGATCGGGTTTTCCGACAACTTTGTGTGACCGTGTGTATGCAAGACAAGTTTGAGCCAACATCCGTCGGAAAAAATCCTAGGATTTTTTTGTCGGAATGTCCGATCAATGTCCGACCGTGTGTACGGGGCATTAGACACTTTTTGAATTGGTTGCTTAAAGAGACAGCACAATTTTTTGGGGGGAGAAATTTTTGTACATAATGTGTATTCTGGTATGTGGGTTGCAGCAGCCTTTTAGCAGTTTATTATTTTTGGTACACGTTTTTTGTTAATAATTATTGGTGACACAGAGCGTTGTTTTTTTTTTGTTTAAACACAGTGTGAACAAACAAAGTAAACTTCAGAACCACAATGTAAACAAACAGAACGTGAACTTCAGAATCACATAGAATGATGGACATTCGCTTTTTGTTTGACCAGCAAACAGGGGCCCCATGACTAAGCCCCGAGGGGGTGGAGTAAAATGTGTTGTGGGCGTAGCCTGGCCGGAGTCCAGGCTGAGGTTGCCACTCCATTCATTTCAGCAGGACACCATAGGTGTGTGACCTCCAGGGGTCGCCCTTCCTTTCTTGAACAAGTGAACAGGGGCCCCCAGGAAACTTCAGAACCACAATATGAACAAACAGAGTGTTGGACAACCACTTTTTGTTCAGCCTGCGAACACAGATTTTTCAATCCAAAATCGAGGCTGTTTAACCTGCCAATTTATAAACCATGGACAATCGTCCTTCTCTGATACTGAATACACTATAAAGCAGTTTATTACCTGTTGAACAGAGTTTGTGATATATGTTTTAAAGTGTCTGTGTAACCTTCTGTATATAGGTCATACAAAATGCACCCTCTGGAGAAGAATAGATGAACATTACAGATTTATTGAGGATCAGTGGGGTTAGTTTACTGGAACTGGAAAGTGCAAAATCTAGTGCAGCTAGAAACAAACAGCTTCGGTTTTTTTGTCAAAGCTTAGGTGAACAAGCTGAAGTTTGAAGCGGATTGGCTACCATGTACAGCTGCACCAGATTTAGCACTTTCAAGTTTTAGTAAATCAACCCCATAGTGTGCAGCGACACTTAAATATCACAAAAAAAAGATACATCTGGACTGGTGGTGTTGGGGATAGAACACATATTGAAAGATAATCTTACTGAGAAAGAAATATTTTTAAGCCTGTGCAAGCATGAGACGTTCTGGATTTATAAACTATACAGTCTGTACAGTTTGCAGTTTGTAGTTAAGTACATTGCACCCTTGAATTTTGTGTTTTCATACTGATTCAGTTTTCATACTGATCACATTTTATATTTACTCTGTAGAAATACATATACAATGGTAGTTGGTTTTGAAATATAGGTTATATATATATAATAGTAATAACATAAAAAACTGGTTATACATTCTAGCCCTTTTTCTTTGGTTTGCAGACATCTAATGTATTCTTGGGGAGCTGTTAAATAATCAGTCTTCATTCCGATATTAAACAACATGGAATTAGATCATTTGATTTTATTAACTGCATTATTCATTTTGATGTCCTAATTTGTTTGCAATGTTCTAATTCATAGGCAGTTTTATATTTTTACATACATTTTTTTATATTTTCTGTTTTATGGATATGTATCATTGTTTACATGTGATTCTGTAATTGGTGTTTTATTGCATGATTGCCAGTCAATTGTGCTTCAGTAATATAGTGGATGTGGTATGCAGTAAACAATTAGGCCACTCCTACTCCCCCACCCAATCAGTTGTGACTATTTATTCCTGCCCCTGGTCTCCCGCTTCAAGATTTGATAAAGAGGCTATACTTTGAAACAAGTAATCTTGTAGACCAGAGACGCTGTTGGCTTTCGGGGACCCCATGATGTTGGTCAGGTCATTTCTGGTGCCATAGTGACGCACTTCTGGTCGACTCTCTAAGCATGGCAGTTTTGGTGTCTCAGCTGGCAGGATTTTCTGCTGCTTCCATCTCTCATCTGGATTGTGGACCATAGTACACCTGCAGGTCGGGTGTTTGGGACCAGTGTCCCTTCATTAATCATTCCCACCATGGTCAAACTTATGTTCACTCTTCACTGAACACCACGGATGCCACTGTAATGCCCTGTACACACGATAGGATTTTCCGATGGAAAATGTGTGATAGGACCTTGTTGTCGGAAATTCCGACCGTGTGTGGGCTCCATCACCTTTTTTCATAGGAATTTCCGACACACAAAGTTTGAGAGCTTGCTATAAAATTTTCCGACAAGAAAATCCGTTGTCAGAAATTCAGATCGTATGTACACAAATCCGACGCACAAAGTGCCACGCATGCTCAGAATAAATCAAGAGACGAAAGCTATTGGCTACTCCCCGTTTATAGTCCCGACGTACGTGTTTTACGTCACCACATTCAGAACGATCGGATTTTCTGACAACTTTGTGTGACCATGTGTATGCAAGACAAGTTTGAGCCAACATCCGTCGGAAGAAATCCATGGATTTTGTTGTCGGAATGTCTGATCAATGTCCAACCGTGTGTACAGGGCATTAGTGTTCACCTACTTTTCATTTATAAAGTGTGGTTCTTTTCATGATGTATACTGTGATTTGACTTTCTTTTAGTTCACAATAAACTGTTTCTATGGACCTGTCAGTGGAGTTGGACGATTTGTTCACAATCCCATGAATGTAATTCATTACATCCAATACTACATGGTTTGATAAGACCTTAGCTAGTATTCTTCAGGTCTTTGCACTGAGAAATTGTGTGTCATTTGTCCCTGCCTATTCTCAAGTGGAACCTTGAAACAGTGGGACAGTTGAGACAATCTTTGGTAAAAATCGGCAACAGGGGTTCAGCGCCTTGGTTCTTTTTTTTTTTAAATGTGACCCCCCCCCCTGCAAATGCTGAGAAAGTAAAAAAATGGAAAAAATGTTAGATAATATATTAACCGTCCCCTGGCTTCTGTAGTGCAGGGGGTGATATCATCAGCCTACCATTGAGATTCTGAGAAATGGTGAGTACTCCAAATCACAAAAGAAGATACTACATCCCAGTGCTAGGAACATTGTCCCAGTGAAATCTGGCCCACTCTCCATTTTTCCAGAGTTCACTGAAGGAGGATAACTTCACTCTTGAGTAGGTACCACAGATTCAGCAGGTGGAAGGGGGCACATTTAAAAAAAAAGTTGACTTCACTTTTTAGGTTCAAGGTCCACTTTAAATAGATTAGAGGTTATTTTAAATATTATTAATCATTAATGTTAAACCATATGTCTTTTTATAAACATTTTTTAATGTCACTCGCTTATCTTACACATGAATATGTTTTAAAATTATACCCAAAGCCAAATGGCAATTCACACTAGGATACTAGCTTGCAGTATTGGGACATTGGGACACTATATTGTCAAAAGTATTGGGCTGCCTGCCTTTACACGCACATTAACTTTAATGGCATTGCAGTCTAATGCCCCGTACACACGGTCGGACATTGATCGGACATTCCGACAACAAAATCCTAGGATTTTTTCCGACGGATGTTGGCTCAAACTTGTCTTGCATACACACGGTCACACAAAGTTGTCGGAAAATCCGATCATTCTGAACGCGGTGACATAAAACGCGTACGTCGGGACTATAAACGGGGCAGTAGCCAATAGCTTTCATCCCTTTATTTATTCTGAGCATGCGTGGCACTTTGTGCGTTGGATTTGTGTACACACGATTGGAAATTCCGACAACGGATTTTGTTGTCGGAAAATTTTATAGCCTGCTCTCAAACTTTGTGTGTCGGAAAATCCGATGGAAAATGTGTGATGGAGCCTACACACAGTCGGAATTTCCGACAACAAGGTCCTATCACACATTTTCCGTCGGAAGATCCGACCGTGTGTACGGGGCATTAGTCCGTAGGGTTCAGTATTTGGTTGACCCACCCTTTGCAGCTATAACAGCTTCAACTCCTCTGGAAAGGCTGTCCACAAGGTTTAGGATAGGGATCAGCCAAACACCCCCGGTTCGGTTCGCACCAGCAACTTGCGAACAGGCAAAAAATTTGTGCGAACACCGTTAAAGTCTGGGACACGAACAAAAGTACTCATTTTAAAGGCTTATATGCAAGTTATTGCCCTAAAAAAATGTTTGGGGACCCAGGTCCTGCCCCAGGTGACATGTATCAATGCAAAAAAAAGTTTTAAAAACGTCAGTTTTTAGGAGCAGTGATTTTAATAATGCTTAAAGTGAAACAATAAAAATGAAATATTCCTTTAAATATCATGCCTGGGGGGTGTGCTTAGTATGCTGTAAAGTAGCCCACCTTTCCTGTGTTTAGAACAGTACCACAGCAAAATAACATTTCTAAAGGAAAAATGTCATTTAAACTGCCCGCAGCTGTAATGAATTGTCGGATCCTGGAAATATAGATAAAAATCATTGAAAAAACTGGAATAGGTTCCCCCTCAGTCCACAACCAGGCCCTTTGGATGTGGTATGAATATTAAGGGGAACCCCGCTCCAAAATGTAAAAAAAAAATTGCGTGGGGATCCCCCAAAATCCATACAAGGCCCTTCAGGTCTGGTATGGATATTAAAGGGAACCCTGCGCCAAAAATGGAAAAAAAATGGCGTAGGGATCCCCCAAAATCCATACCAGACCCCTATCTGAGCACGCAACCTGGCAGGCTGCAGGAAAAGAGAGGGGACGAGAGAGTGCCCCCCCTCCTGAACCATACCAGGCCACATGCCCTCAACATGGGGAGGGTGTTTTGGGGTCAAGAGCCTCGTCCCCACAACCCTTGCCCGGTGGCTGTGGGGGGTCTGTGGGTGGGGGGCTTATCAGAATCTGGAAGCCCCCTTTAACAAGGAGACCCCCAGATCCCAGACCCTACCTATGTGAATGGGTATCGGGTACATCAACATGGGGACAAGGTGTTTTGGGGGGACCCAAAAGCACCCCCCATGTTGAGGACATGTGGCCTGGTACGATTCAGGAGGGGGCACTCTTTTGGCCCCCCCTTTTCCTGTGGCCTGCCAGGCTGCATGCTCAGATAAGGGTCTGGTATGGATTTTGGGGGGACCCCTACGCCATTTTTAAGGTTCCCCTTAAAATCCATACCTGGCCCTTAATTAAAAAAAAAAAATTGGTGCAGGGTTCCCCTTTTTATCTATACCAGACCTGAAGGGCCTGGTAATGGACTGGGGGGAAACTCACACCATTTTTTTCAATTATTTTTATCTATATTGCTGGGATCCGACAATACATTACAGCCACAAACAGTTTTAAATGACATTTTTTCCTTAAGAAATGACATTTTTCTGCGGTGCTGTTATAAACACGGGAAAGATGCGCTACTTTACAGGCAGACTAAGGATACCTCACAGGCACGATATTTAAAGGAATATTTTCATTTTTATTGTTTCACTTTAAGCATTATTAAAATCCCTGCTTTTTATGGCAATAACTTGCATATAAACCTTTAAAATTAGCACTTTTAATTTTTCATGTTTGTGTTCCATAGACTTTAACTGTGCTCGCATGTTCGTACACATTTTTTGCCTGTTCGCAAGTTCTGGTGCAAATCGAACAGGGGGGTGTTTGGCTTATCCCTCTGCAGCAGTCCCTGTGTTTATTAGAATATGAAATGTTGATCTTTTTGCAAATTTCAATGTCAATTTAGAATGCAAAACATGATTTAAATGGATTTAACATAAAAAGTGATTTTAATTACTAAATTTTGGTTTACAACTGTGCATTTTACATTATGCATGTGAAGAAAGAGGATAGCCCAGTCACCTGTCAAAGTCATCTGAATGGCCTTTTCCGCAATCTACAAGCAGCATTAAGCAGAGAGAACTCAGTGGGACACTGCAAGCTTCACTGTGCAGTCTGTCTTTTATTCATCTCACATAAAATGTAGGCTGAGGTGTTTAGTAAAAACTGCTGTGTCTAGTGAAGTTTGGATCATGGTATCTACTCTCCCCTATGCATACGCTCTTCAATGTTTCTGGAGCTTAAATTACTATAGCAATCACTGGAATACAGGATGACTAAAAAACTGAATTCCCAAGTCCTTGCTGGCTGGTTCATTCAAAATACCAGGAGACCAGGTTTCCCTTGCATCCCATCATTTTTAAATGGGTCATGCTTGTCCACTTCAGCCACTTGATGATGCTGATGATGCAGCAACACTAATATTATAATATATATTTATACCATTTTCATGCAAATGTATTATTGAATAGCATTAGTCTGACAATGGTATAATGTATTTTTGCACTGAATAATAATTAGTTAGACTTAACCTGGAATAATGGTTTGACTTTCTTTATTTAGATAAGCTTGTCCCCTTAAGACAATTTTATTTACCTACTTCTTGTGCAGCCAGGAAATTTGTTATATTGTAATCTTTTCTGACTTTGAAATGTGTGCTTTTTAATCTGCTATCAAGTTCAAGTCAAGTTATGCTGCACACCTTTATTTCACCTTGGCATCATAATTAAGACATCCCAGAACAAATTGATATCAGTTATTTCTTTTTACATATGAAATAATTAAGAAACTAAAATCATAAGATATGTTAATAATTGTTTTGTCACTGTTTCATTCAGTTGAATAACATTGGATCTGAATATTTTATGTCAATTTTAATACTAAAGTAACATGTTTATCATAAACTAATTTCATTTCAAATGTCTAACATTAGGCTAGTTTAAAATGAAAATTCATATGATACTGAGGCTAAACATGCTGCTTTGCAAAAGGCAAATTCTAATGATTTACTAGTGACGTGCCTTATTGCACTTTTTTGCTATTTTGTTGTCAGGCCTGTGTCTATTGTGACTTTGATGGTCCTTCCCAGCATCCCTAGCTTCAGGAAATAGCTTTTTGATGTCTATATTAACCAGTCAGCTCATATGAGAAGGCTGCGATTTCATGTGTTGTAGACAGGATAATACACAGGATCGGATATTCCGACAACCAAACTGTGAATTTTTTTCTGACAGATGTTGGCTCAAACTTGTCTTGCATACACACGGTCGCACAAAGTTGGTCAGAAATTCCAAACGTCAAGAACATGGTGACGTACAACACGTACGACGAGCCGAGAAAAATGAAGTTCAATAGTCAGTGCAGCTCTTTTGCTTGATTCCGAGCATGCGTGGACTTTTGTGCGTCGGAATTGTGTACACATGCTCGGAGTTTCCGACAAGTCTTGTTGTTGAAAAATTTGAGAACCTGCTCTCAAACAGTTCTTGTCGGAAATTTCCGAAGCAAATGTCCGTTGGAGCATACACATGGTCGGAATTTCCGACAACAAGCTCACATCGAACATTTGTTGTCGGAAATTCCGATCGTGTGTACGCGGCATAAGAGTGAGTTAGAAAACCCACTCTAATGTAGAAAATAGAGAATACAGGCAATCCAACATCGGTTACACCCTAAGCTGGCTATAGATCTCTTTTTTTTATGCATTTTTTTTAGGGATTTTTATGGATGGAGATTCAAGGTGGATGAAGGAATTCTCCCCACTGCACTATTGTATTCTCACGCCGGGGATTTTCTCCTGTCAGAACACACTGATCAGTGCTAAAGCGCTGATCAAATGAAAAATTTCCAACATTTCCATCCAAAAAAAATCAATCATTAGATTAACTTCTCTGTAGTGGGACTGGCCATAGATGGATCAAAACTTGGCCAGTACCTGCTGAATTTTGATCCATCTGTGGACAGCTTAAGTGGAGGGGAAAAAGGTGCTGCTGTATTACTGTACTTTTTTCTTTTTTTTATCACTGACACTCATACAAGTACCCAGTGTCAGTTCATTTTCAAAACGGCTAATTGAGGAACCTGACATGCTACATTTTTAAAGGTTGGCCCTTAAAGCTTCCACTTGTTAAAGATGATTAAATTATTGTTGACCTTTTTCACGCAAAAAAAATTGTGAAAGGCATTCATTGTAGTATTAGGTCAAACAGTTGTTCCATTTGGCAATTTGCGAACATATTATTCTGTCAGAAACATTTTTTTGTACATGCCACAAAGCTAATGCTTGTTAAAAACTGTTTATCTTGCTTACATTGGTACAAAATGACAGAGGTATTAGCTCATGCTCCTCATGCATTTGAACAATTGCAAACAAACTAATTTTTTGCCAAAAAAAGTAATGCTGGTTAAAAATACTTGTAGATCCTTTCAGTCTAAAAACTAGTGCATTCTGTGTAAAACTAGGCCATGACAAGTGTATTTGCTGGTGTGGTCAAGCTGATTAACCACTTGACCTCCTGAAGGTTTCACCCCCTTCCTAACCAGAGCACTTTTTTGTAATTTGGCAATGTACTGTTTTAACTGGTAATTGCGTGGTCATGCAATGCTATACCCAAACAAAATTTACGTCCTTTTTTTCCCCACAAATAGAGCTTTCTTTTGGTGGTATTTGATCACCACTGGGATTTTTATTTTTTGCGATATAAACAGAAAAATAAAAAATTATATTTTCTACTCTAGACTCTACTCTTCCTAAAATGGCAGGGCAGTACACCCCCCCTCCAAATTACCCCTTTTTGGAAAGTAGACACGCCAAGGAATTTCATTTTTTTTGTGACAAGTGATTGAAAAATTACAAAAATGTTTTTACCCAAAGTTGTCACTGAAATTATATATCGCTCACACCTTGCATTGGTATATGTGGAATTACACCCCAAAATGCATTCTGCTGCTTCTCTTGGGTATGCAAATTAAGGAAAAGGTCTGGTGTCAGCAGTGACACACCTCCATCCCTAATATACCACAAATACACAGAGAATCACCCTGGGACTTTAAATGAGGTGAGCACAGTTTGCCACTAAATGACAAAGGGTAAACACAGTTAATACATTTATTTAAAGAATAATTATACATACATGAGTAGCATAAACATTTGCTAAGCGATAAAATATTGCACATGATAGAAATTACATTGGTACATAAAGTCATACAGTATGCACAGACATCTGAGAGACCAGACGCGTTTCGCAAGACTTAGCTCGCTTCTTCAGGGGTAGATGCAGGTGTGATGTATCTAAAATGAATAAAAAGATGTATAACACAGTGATGGATATTGAAGAAAATGGTAAGAGGGGCCTTAAGGTAGAGGACCCCATACTCGCCAATAGGCAAAGCCAAAGTACCAATTGCTGAATTCCCAGAGGGCGGCAGCGACAAATGCATGGCATGGGAGCTGATGGAAAGAAATCGACCACAAACACCTCCAAGGGACAAATGGAAGGCAGACATGGCATGGATGGGAATGTGTAATCTTTTGTGTCTCCCATTGTCCATTGTAGATGTCAACTATAACACAAATATGTATAACAATAATTGTTAAAATAGCAGAGTAGGTGTAAAAATGTATCGTTGTATGTATGATTACATATATTAACCGACCTGGTCCAAATGGTAGAACGGACATGGAGGCCAGAGGTAAGTGTGAGGGAAGTGCAAAAAACAGGAGGGATGTCTGGAAAGGCAATCCCTAGAAAAAGAAGGAAACAATTAAAAAATAAGTGAAAAAAGTGTAAATGGAAAACCAATCCCAAGCACAAAATGAGTGCTGGAGTGTAGAGTATAAGTGTACCTTTATATGATAAACGGCTGCAAGCAGTAGAGTGAGCAGTCACAATTGAAGTGAAACCAGTTGAAGAGGGAATACCAGCCATGTCCACCCTCCGAATTGTATCCCCGGAGGGGACTAGCCCCATCCGCCCCCAATGCCATGTAAAGATAGCAAGACATGCTTGTGCTGGATGTGTCAGCCGCCGTGTGGGGGGTGTGCATGCGCAGTCACCCCCTGGCCATCCATGATGACACACTACCCCCAGGCGTGATGAAGCCGCGGCCATAGACGTCATGCAAAGGGTGTAGAAACATGGCGCCAATATGCAGGTGGCCCCACCCGTCCAAAGAGCAGGGAGGGACAGCAGGAAATATGAAACTGCCCTTATTGTATATCGCAGCTCCCAAGCCAAACAAAAAAACAGTTGAAGAGGGAATCCCAGCCATGTCCACCCTTCGAATTGTATCCCCGGAGGGGACTAGCCCCATCCGCCCCCAATGCCATGTAAAGATAGCAAGACATGCTTGTGCTAGATGTGTCAGCCGCCGTGTGGGGGGTGTGCATGCGCAGTCACCCCCTGGCCATCCATGATGACACACTACCCCCAGGCGTGATGAAGCCGCGGCCATAGACGTCATGCAAAGGGTGTAGAAACATGGCGCCAATATGCAGGTGGCCCCACACGTCCAAAGAGCAGGGAGGGACAGCAGGAAATATGAAACTGCCCTTATTGTATATCGCAGCTCCCAAGCCAAACAAAAAACCACTACCACCAAAAGGGACCAGGATGAAGAACTAAGGCAAAAGTCATCACTTGGTTAGACAATATTGTGGGCTAAAGCATGTATGTGAATAAATTTATATGTTGAGTAGGGATGAGCCGAACACCCCCCGGTTCGGTTCGCACCAGAACCCGCGAACTTACCGAAAGTTCGCACGAACGTTAGAACCCCATTGACGTCTATGGGACTCGAACGTTCAAAATCAAAAGTGCTCATTTTAAAGGCTAATTTGCATGGTATTGTCCTAAAAAGGGTTTGGGGACCCGGGTCCTACCCCAGGGGACATGTATCAATGCAAAAAAAACTTTTAAAAACGGCCGTTTTTTCGGGAGCAGTGATTTTAATGATGCTTAAAGTAAAAAAAAAAAAATTGAAATATTCCTTTAAATATCGTACCTGGGGGGTGTCTATAGTATGCCTGTAAAGTGACGCGTGTTTCCCATGTTTAGAACAGTCCCTGCACCAAATGTCATTTTTAAAGGAAAAAATCTCATTTAAAACTGCTTGCGGGTTTAATGTCATGTCGGGTCATGGCAATATGGATGAAAATCAGTGAGACAAACGGCATGGGTACCCCCCAGTCCATTACCAGGCCCTTTGGGTCTTGTATGGATATTAAGGGGAACCCCGCACCCAAATTAAAATAAGGAAAGGTGTGGGGCCACCAGGCCCTATATACTCTAAACAGCAGTATACAGGCGGTGCAAACAAGACAGGGACTGTAGGTTTGTTGTTAAGTAGAATCTGTTTGTAATTTTGAACGGGTACATTTTTAACGTGTTTAGCTCCAGCCAAAAAATCTTTTTTAAGCTTTTTGGAAAACATAGGGAAGGGTTATCACCCCTGTGACATTTGTTTTGCTGTCTTTCCTCCTCTTCAGAAGATTTCACCTCACTTTTTTGTCCCAATGAAAAATGTTTTTTGAAAATTTGGGTTTTTTTGTGGAACAAGGATTGGAAAGCATCAGTGGAAAGGAGAAATTGTTTTCCCATATTAACTCTTACAGGAGAGAATTTCCCTTCCTAGGGGTAGATTTCATCTCACTTCCTGTTGTCTCCTTCCGTTTGCAAGTAGGAGTCGTTTGTAAGTTAGATGTTTGAAAGTAGGGTCCTGCCCTATATACTCAGCAGAAATTTGGGCCTTAGGTGTTGCTGTGGCCACAACACTGTAAGCCCTCACAGGGCCCTGCTGTGAAATATTAGATCAAGAATTGTAATTACATGCCCCTGTTGAACAGGAGCTGAAAAATTAGGCCTTAGGCACTGGTGCTGGTGCCACAACACTGCAACCCCTAACAGACACTCTAGTTGGAACGCAGGAACGAGCCCTGCTGCAAAGTATTGCTTCAAAAATTGTAATTACACGCCCCTGTTAGACAGGGGCAGAAAAATTGGGCCTTAGGCACTGGTGCAGGTGCCACAACACTGCAACCCCTCACAGACACTCTAGTTGGAACGCAGGAACGAGCCCTGCTGCAAAGTATTGCATCAAAAATTGTAATTACACGCCCCTGTTAGACAGGGGCAGAAAAATTGGGCCTTAGGCACTGGTGCTGGTGCCACAACACTGCAACCCCTCACAGACACTCTAGTTGGAATGCAGGAACGAGCCCTGCTGCAAAGTATTACATCAAAAATTGTAATTACACGCCCCTGTTAAACAGGGGCTGAAAAATTGTGCCTTAGGCACTGGTGGTGGCGCCCAGAACCAAAAATGTTCTTACAAGCTATCAGCGTGATGATTGAGGAGGAAGAGGATAATTACTCAGGGATAGTCACTCAGCATCAGCATAGGCAGTCTTTGAAGGGATCTGAGATTTCAAAAAAAATTATTCGGTTACATCAGCATCAGGTGCTTGGTAGCTGGTGGTGATCCAAGACTGATTCACTTTTATGAAGGTCAGCCAATCGACCGAGTCGGTGGACAGACGCACCCTGTGATCGGTTACCACGCCTCCAGCAGCACTGAATGTGCGTTCCGAAAGAACGCTGGATGCAGGACAGGCCAGTAGCTCAATTGCATACTGTGCAAGCTCTGGCCAGTGATCCATCCTCAAGACCCAGTAACCCAGAGGATTTTCGGTGGGAAAGGTGTCCAAGTCTGATCTTGCCCCTAGGTATTCCTGCACCATGTAAAACAGACGCTGGCGATGGTTGCTGGAACCGATCATACCTTGGGGCTGCGGACCAAAAAATTGTCTGAACGCATCGGTCAGACGGCCACCTTCTCCACCGCTCCTTCTTTGACTGACCGAAGCCTCAGCAACACGTTGTCCAGAAACAGGAGTTTGTAACCTCCCAGTCTCTGGGAACGCGTTGCACAGACCTTTCTGCAAGGCCTCCCGAAGATGTTTCATCCTCTGCTCCCTCTGCGATGGCAAGATAAGGTCCGCAACCTTACCCTTGTAACGTGGATCAAGGAGGGTTGCCAGCCAGTATTGGTCCTTCTCCTTGATACCACGAATACGAGGATCCTTACGATGGCTTTGCAGGATCAGGGAGGCCATGCAGCATAGGTTTGCTGAGGCATTCGGTCCGGAGTCCTCTGGGTCACTAAGGACAACAACGTCCGCAGCCACCTCCTCCCAGCCATGTACAAGTCCATGTGTTCCTTGGGACTGATCCCTTAAAGACTGCTGCTGATGCTGAGTGCCAGGCTCCACCTCCATACTGACACAATCTTCCTCCTCCTCCTCCTCGTCCTCTTCCTGTGTGATCGGCGGGCACGCAGGAACACTGTCTGGATAAAGGGGGCCTTGAGAGCTAAGGAATTCCTCCTCTTCCTGCCTCTGTTCTGCATCAAGTGCCCTGTCCATTATTCCACGCAGCGTGTGCTCCAACAGGTGGACAAGGGGGACAGTGTCACTGATGCATGCACTGTCAGTGCTCACCATCCTCGTGGCCTCCTCGAATGGTGACAGGACAGTGCATGCATCCCTGATCATGGCCCACTGGCGTGGGGAAAAAAAACCAAGCTCCCCTGACCCTGTCCTGGTGCCATAGTCGCACAGGTACTCATTGATGGCCCTCTGCTGCGTGTGCAGCCGCTGCAGCATGGCCAACGTTGAGTTCCACCTGGTGGGCATGTCACAGATTAGGCGGTTCTTGGGCAGGTTAAACTCCTTTTGGAGGTCCGTCAGCCGAGCACTGGCATTATATGACCGGCGGAAATGCACACAGACTTTCCTGGCCTGCCTCAGGACATCCTGTAAGCCCGGGTACCTGCCCAAGAACCGCTGCACCACCAAGTTAAGGACGTGAGCCAAACAGGGCTGATGGGTCATTTGTCCCTGTCGGAGGGCAGAGAGGAGGTTGGTGCCATTGTCGCAAACCACCATTCCTGCCTTAAGTTGGCGTGGCGTCAACCACCTCTGAACCTGCCCCTGCAGAGCTGACAGAACCTCTGCCCCAGTGTGGCTCCTGTCCCCCAAGCACACCAGCTCAAGCACCGCATGGCATCTTTTGGCCTGCGTACTTGCGTAGCCCCTTGAACGCCTACGGAGCACCGCTGGTTCCGAGGAAGAGGCCATGGAGGAAGAAGAAGAGGAGGGGGTGGAGGAGAGAGGTGTGTCACAATCAGCATTTTGGAGGCGTGGTGGCGGAACAACCTCCAACACTACTGCACCTTGTCCTGCATCCTTCCCAGCTGCCAGCAGAGTCACCCAATGCGCCGTGAAACTTAGGTAACGTCCCTGTCCATGCCTGCTGGACCATGAGTCAGCGGTAATATGCACCTTAGCGCTGACCGCCCTGTCCAGCGAGGCATGGACATTGCCTTCCACATGCCGGTAGAGAGCCGGAATCGCCTTCCGTGAGAAAAAGTGGCGTTTGGGTACCTGCCACTGAGGAACCGCACATTCCACAAACTCACGGAAGGGGGCAGAGTCTACCAACTGAAAAGGCAGCAGTTGAAGTGCTAGCAATTTTGCCAAGCTAGCATTCAACCGCTGGGCATGTGGATGGTTGGGAGCAAACTTCTTTCGACGGTGCAGCAGCTGGGGCAGGGAAATTTGCCTGGTACAATCTGACGTCGGTGTACCAAAAGCAGATTGCCCACAAGTACTTGGCTGTGACACACCTAATTCTACACCTTCATTCCTCTCACTGCAGGTCTCAGAGAGGACTGAAGGTCTAGTGGGGTTGGAAATCTCAGCTGATGAGGAGCAAGGAGAGATCCTCTTTGTTCTTTGGTGTGGGTCTTTTAGATACGCTTGCCAACGAACTGCATGGCAGGTCAACATATGTCTGGTCAAGCATGTGGTACCCAAGCGGGAGATGTTTTGGCCACGCGAGATACGCTTGAGACATATGTTGCAAATAGCAGCGGTGCGATCTGATGCACTCGTCTCAAAAAAGGCCCACACCAAAGAACTTTTTGAATAACGCGCAGAGACTGCAGCGCCCTGCACATGTGGAGCTTTGGGGTGTGATGCAGTCAATGTGCTGCCCTTAGGCTGGCCCCTGGAGGGCATCCTGCCTCGTTGGTGATGTGCCGCCTCCTCCTCCTCCTCTCTCCTATCAGGCACCCACGTTGAGTCAGTGACCTCATCATCCCCTCCCTCCTCATCACTGGAGCAAACCTGGCAGTATGCTGCAGCAGGGGGAGCATGACTGCCAGATTGCTGTCCTTCTTGGGCACCCCCTCTGTCCGTGCTCATGTTACTGCCTTCATCGAGCTCAGTATCATCATCAGAGCCTTCCAAACGCTGGGCATCCTCCTGGAGCATGTACCCAACACTGTGGTCAAACAGTTCGAGGGAATCCTCATGAGGACATGGTGGAGCTAGGGAAGGAGTCACTGATGACATTGAGCTGAGGGAAGAGGCCGCTGCTTTGCCAGACAAAGCACCCTGGGCATGGGTGAGAGAGGATGAGGAGGATGAGGACGGCTTGGTCATCCACTCGACCAAGTCTTCCGCATGTTGCGGCTCAACACGGCCAGCTGCCGAAAAAAAGGCCAAGCATGTCCCATGGCCACGTGCTGATGAGGATGCACCGTCTCCACGACCAGCACTAGACACAGAGCCTGCTTGCCCTCTCTTATTGGCTTGTGACTGTCTGCCTCTCCTTCTTGGCCTTCCAGACATACTAATGGCCTGTAGCTGCACTAAGCTGGGATAGAACACCTGTAATTTTCTTCAGGTAGCTTTATATACTGTAACCAGACAAGCCTGCCTGTCAGTAGGAAGATAACAGGAACGGATCTAACTGAACACTGTGAGCAGGACGCACTGTACTAAATGTAAATAGTCTAGCTGCCTGACCGTGGTACTAATAGGATCAAATAGAACACCTGTAATTTTCTTCAGGTAGCTTTATATACTGTAACCAGACAAGCCGGCCTGTCAGTAGGAAGATAACAGGAACGGATCTAGCTGAACACTGTGAGCAGGACGCACTGTACTAAATGTAAATAGTCTAGCTGCCTGACCGTGGTACTAATAGGATCAAATAGAACACCTGTAATTTTCTTCAGGTAGCTTTATATACTGTAACCAGACAAGCCTGCCTGTCAGTAGGAAGATAACAGGAACGGATCTAGCTGAACACTGTGAGCAGGACGCACTGTACTAAATGTAAATAGTCTAGCTGCCTGACCGTGGTACTAATAGGATCAAATAGAACACCTGTAATTTTCTTCAGGTAGCTTTATATACTGTAACCAGACAAGCCTGCCTGTCAGTAGGAAGATAACAGGAACGGATCTAACTGAACACTGTGAGCAGGACGCACTGTACTAAATGTAAATAGTCTAGCTGCCTGACCGTGGTACTAATAGGATCAAATAGAACACCTGTAATTTTCTTCAGGTAGCTTTATATACTGTAACCAGACAAGCCGGCCTGTCAGTAGGAAGATAACAGGAACGGATCTAGCTGAACACTGTGAGCAGGACGCACTGTACTAAATGTAAATAGTCTAGCTGCCTGACCGTGGTACTAATAGGATCAAATAGAACACCTGTAATTTTCTTCAGGTAGCTTTATATACTGTAACCAGACAAGCCTGCCTGTCAGTAGGAAGATAACAGGAACGGATCTAGCTGAACACTGTGAGCAGGACGCACTGTACTAAATGTAAATAGTCTAGCTGCCTGACCGTGGTACTAATAGGATCAAATAGAACACCTGTAATTTTCTTCAGGTAGCTTTATATACTGTAACCAGACAAGCCTGCCTGTCAGTAGGAAGATAACAGGAACGGATCTAGCTGAACACTGTGAGCAGGACGCACTGCACTAAATGTAAATAGCAGGAACGGATCTAGCTGAACACTGTGAGCAGGACGCACTGCACTAAATGTAAATGGCAGGAACGGATCTAGCTGAACACTGTGAGCAGGACGCACTGCACTAAATGTAAATAGCAGGAACGGATCTAGCTGAACACTATGAGCAGGACGCACTGCACTAAATGTAAATAGTCTAGAAGATAACAGGAACGGATCTAGCTGAACACTGTGAGCAGGACGCACTGCACTAAATGTAAATAGCAGGAACGGATCTAGCTGAACACTGTGAGCAGGACGCACTGCACTAAATGTAAATAGTCTAGAAGATAACAGGAACGGATCTAGCTGAACACTGTGAGGAGGACGCACTGCACTAAATGTAAATAGCAGCAACGGATCTAGCTGAACACTGTGAGCAGGACGCACTGCACTAAATGTAAATAACAGGAACGGATCTAGCTGAACACTGTGAGCAGGACGCACTGCAATAAATGTAAATAGCAGGAACGGATCTAGCTGAACACTGTGAGCAGGACGCACTGCACTAAATGTAAATGGCAGGAACGGATCTAGCTGAACACTGTGAGCAGGACGCACTGCACTAAATGTAAATAGCAGGAACGGATCTAGCTGAACACTGTGAGCAGGACGCACTGCACTAAATGTAAATAGTCTAGAAGATAACAGGAACGGATCTAGCTGAACACTGTGAGCAGGACGCACTGCACTAAATGTAAATAGCAGGAACGGATCTAGCTGAACACTGTGAGCAGGACGCACTGCACTAAATGTAAATAACAGGAACGGATCTAGCTGAACACTGTGAGCAGGACGCACTGCACTAAATGTAAATAGCAGGAACGGATCTAGCTGAACACTGTGAGCAGGACGCACTGCACTAAATGTAAATGGCAGGAACGGATCTAGCTAAACACTGTGAGCAGGACGCACTGCACTAAATGTAAATAGCAGGAACGGATCTAGCTGAACACTGTGAACAGGACGCACTGCACTAAATGTAAATAGTCTAGAAGATAACAGGAACGGATCTAGCTGAACACTGTGAGCAGGACGCACTGCACTAAATGTAAATAGCAGGAACGGATCTAGCTGAACACTGTGAGCAGGACGCACTGCACTAAATGTAAATAACAGGAACGGATCTAGCTGAACACTGTGAGCAGGACGCACTGCACTAAATGTAAATAGCAGGAACGGATCTAGCTGAACACTGTGAGCAGGACGCACTGCACTAAATGTAAACAGTCTAGAAGATAACAGGAACGGATCTAGCTGAACACTGTGAGCAGGACGCACTGCACTAAATGTAAATAGCAGGAATGGATCTAGCTGAACACTGTGAGCAGGACGCACTGCACTAAATGTAAATAACAGGAACAGATCTAGCTGAACACTGTGAGCAGGACGCACTGCACTAAATGTAAATAGCAGGAACGGATCTAGCTGAACACTGTGAGCAGGACGCACTGCACTAAATGTAAATGGCAGGAACGGATCTAGCTGAACACTGTGAGCAGGACGCACTGCACTAAATGTAAATAGCAGGAACGGATCTAGCTGAACACTGTGAGCAGGACGCACTGCACTAAATGTAAATAGTCTAGAAGATAACAGGAACGGATCTAGCTGAACACTGTGAGCAGGACGCACTGCACTAAATGTAAATAGCAGGAACGGATCTAGCTGAACACTGTGAGCAGGACGCACTGCACTAAATGTAAATAGCAGGAACGGATCTAGCTGAACACTGTGAGCAGGACGCACTGCACTAAATGTAAATAGCAGGAACGGATCTAGCTGAACACTGTGAGCAGGACGCACTGCACTAAATGTAAATAGCAGGAACGGATCTAGCTGAACACTGTGAGCAGGACGCACTGCACTAAATGTAAATAGCAGGAACGGATCTAGCTGAACACTGTGAGCAGGACGCACTGCACTAAATGTAAATAACAGGAACGGATCTAGCTGAACACTGTGAGCAGGACGCACTGCACTAAATGTAAATAGTCTAGATAGAAGATAACAGGAACAGATCTAGCTAAACTGAATACAGTGTATATATATATATGCAACACCTGGGATGCATATATATACACAATACACTGTAAGTGCAGCTAACTGACTGACTGTTCTGCCTAATCTATCTAACTCAAATCAAATGACACTGTCTCTCTCTCTCTCTATCTCTTAGCACACCGGAACACACACTACACAGGGCCGCCGTGCAGGCGGCCTTATATAGTGTGGGGCGTGTACTAAATCCCCTGAGCCATAATTGGCCAAAGCCACCCTGGCTTTGGCCAATTACAGCTCTCTCTACTGACGGCGCTGTGATTGGCCAAGCATGCAGGTCATAGTGCATGCTTGGCCAATCATCAGCCAGCAATGCACTGCGATGCCGCAGTGAATTATGGGCCGTGACGCGCCACGCGAATTTGGCGCGAACGGCCCATATCGTTCGCAATTCGGCGAACGGGCGAACAGCCAATGTTCGAGTCGAACATGGGTTCGACTCGAACACGAAGCTCATCCCTAATGTTGAGTAATGTGGCTAGGAGTGCTAACAGACCAGGTTGGGCTAAATGGGTGTCTTCCACCTGCGTTTAAATGCATTCCCTTGAGTACAGGGATACCACATGTGTGAGACTTTTTGGGAGCCTAGCTGCATACAGGACCCCAAAAACCAATCACCGCCTTAAGGCTTTCAAAGACTGTAAATTGCTAATTTCACTTTTTCACTTCCTCACTACCTATCACAGTTTCAGAGGCCCTGCAATGTCAAGATAGCACCAAACCCCCCTAAATGACCCTTTTTCGGAAAGTAGATACCCCAAGCTATTTGCTGAGAGGCATGTTGAGTCCACAGAGTATTTTCTATTTTGCCACAAGTTTTGGGAAAATTACCATTTTTTTTTTTTACACAAAGTTGTCACTTAAATGATATGTTGCTAACACATGGCATGGGTATATGTGAAATTACATCCCAAAATACATTCTGCTACTTCTCCTGAGTATGGGGACACCATGTGTGAGAGACGTTTTGGCAGTCTAGCCACGTAAAGAACCCCAAAAACCAGTCACCGCCTTCAGGCTTTCTAAGGGCGTAAATTGTTCATTTTACTTCCTCACTACCTATCACAGTTTTGGAGGCCAGAAATGTCAAGATAGCAGAACCCCCCTCCCCCATCAACCATTTTCAGAATGTAGACACCCCACGCTATTTGCTGAGAGGTATGTTGAGTATTTTGCAGATCTCCCTTTTTGTCACAAAGCTTTGAAAATTGAAAAAAGAAAACATTTTCCTTTTATTTCTTCATTTTCCAAGAAATTGTGGCAACAAATGAGATCTGCAAAATGCTCACTATGCCTATTAGCAAATACCTTGGGGTGTCTACTTTCCAAAAAGGGATCAAATTGGAGCATGCTCTGCTGGGGTTTTTTGCCTTCCTTTGGATCAACTGTGGGTATAGAATAGGGTATATTTGATTGTACAATATTTTTTATTTTATTTATTTATTTATTTTTAATGGTTGAACTGGATGGACTTGTGTCTTTTTTCAGCCTGACTATGTAACTATGTAGTAGAAGAGAGGCCATGTTAAGGACTTCCCAGTATTCTAGGACATCATACAGTTGTATAGGAGTCCGGAGCAGGCTTATGTTTTAATCACGTTTAGGTTATTGGTCCAACAGTGATTTCATGGTCCAGATTGCAATCCCATTGTGTCCTAATAGCACTGGTATGGGTCGGGGTACTAGGCTTTGATGATGTCTATCATGCTAGTATTAGTAACTTAATGAAAAAGACCAGCCATATTATACCCTTCCTGAGGTGGTGCTTTCTCCAAGGGGTGATGTTCCTACAGCAACAGCTTCATCTATTTAATCCAAACAAAAGATATTCAGCAGTCCCTTTTTAAAGTTGGTGCTAAACAGTGCAAAAGATTTCCTCCACCGTCTTGCAATCTTTGTGTTATACTACGGCTGTTCGGTACTGCCAACTCAAGTCTCCCCGGCTCACCAACTCGCCTTGGGCTTGCTTCCGGGACACAGCAGAGAGACAGCGTCACGTGATGCTGGTGACGTCAACGCATTTAGCAAAAGGAATTATGTAGCTTCGTCTGGACGAAGCTACGTAAATCCTTTTGCATTTAACATGGAAACAGTACCTGTGATAGTGATAAAAAATGGTGCCGCCCATAAGACCAAGTATGACGGAATGAACATAATAGTGACATAAAACAGCAGTGGAAATGCCATAGAAATACGAAAACAAAACCGTGGTAGAAATGACATAAATGACCAGTATGTAGTAGGAACCATGCCCGTATGAAATCTGTGAAGGTTTGAAGCATTGTGTGCTGCACCATACTGTGACACCTGCCCTGGCCTCTGCTGCAAAGTAAACAGGTCTAACATGTTCCTTGCCCACCCATGCAGTAGAAGCTGGATATTTGTGTAAAAAGTATCTGCTACTGTAAGAACCAGTGCTGGAGAAGAGGTGGTTTTCAACAATGGTATCTGTCAGTACAAAAAAGGTTGGTTATAAATGCGGAGAATCCCAGCACACCAGTTTTTTTTTATATATACAGGGTGTACATGTATACACACACACACACACTAGGGGCCCATTCACACTAGGAACTGCATGTGAATCATACAGAAAAGATGTGCAGTTCCCGTGCGATTCACATGCAGTTCTTTTCAGTGCGATTTTAGCCCCATTAATTGTGAATTTTGTACATGCACTACTTTTTGAAATGCACCGCAACTGCATCGCATGATACCTTTGTACCATGTGATCCAGTGTGGGCAAATGTACTAAGTTAACTCACCCCCAGAGCATATTGCAAGGGCAGTGTGATTGGAATACGGTACGGGTAGCCACATGTGGACGGGACTCTCCTGCACTGCTTCCAGTGTAAACGGGTCATTATAAATAAATAGAAACAAACATTTTAAAATGTATTAAAAACATGATATCACAGATCAAGAGAAATGGAATTTTTAGGTGTTGACAACACAACTAAACAAAGGATATATAAAAATATCAACATTTTATTAAGAAAAACATCTTCAAATTCAACATATTAATGTCGAAGTAAGGCCATACAATACATAAACAAGTGCAACTGATTGCGTCTCTGAATGTTTCGCCATAGCGATGGCTTCTTCGGGAGAACTTTATATCAGGCACTGTATATATGGTCACTATAAAATATAACATAGTATTAGACTCATAAACCCTCATAATAAATCAGATCAAAACACATCACAAATATTTAATCAGTTGTCTTGGGTGTGCATAAAAAAAGGCAAACCATTCCTTAGTCTCAAATTACCTGTAGGGTGATGAAAGGGTATTGAATCTAAGGCTCCAAGGAACACAGGGAAGAATAAAAATGGATCATTTGGTGAAACCACAGAGGAAGCAGAAAGTTGCCCCCTATAGGTCCATCTATGGGGAAGATGATATAAAGACTAGTATGCACAATAAATGTGGACAAGGGATTTATAGGGTAAATTAAATGATGCTGCCTACCTACAAAAACAGCAGACAGCAGTCAATCCTGTATATTTTAAATAGAAGGACATCCAAACAATTGTCTCCCTTTACTTTGAGTGGAGAAGAAAGCGAGAAAAGATTTCAAGTGAGGCTCCAAACAAATCCACCCAGAAGAAGGACCTGGATTGAGCAGCAAAAAATATAAACAATATAGTATATTGGCCAGAGATATAAGTTGAGTATAAGGTAGTTTGTTATTTTTTTATAGTGACCATATATACAGTGCCTGATATAAAGATTTTCTGAAGAAGCCATCGCTATGGTGAAATATGTAGAGACGCAATCAGTTGCACCTGTCTATATATTGTATGGCCTTACTTCGACATCAATATGTTGAATTGTAAGATGTTTTTCTTAATAAAATTTTATTATATTTATATATCCTTTGTTTAGTTGTGTTGTCAGCACCTTAAAAATCCAATTTCTCTTGATTTGTGATATTAAACAAGGGATGCCGTGCTAATGTCTATTCAGATATTCAGTGAACCTTCTTTTTATTAAAACATGAATGTTAGTAGGGCAGTGGATGTGTCAGTAGGGCAGAGGTTGGTGTCAGTGGGGCAGTGGATTGTGTCAGTAAAGCAGTGGATGGTGTAAGTAGGGATAGTGGACTTTGTCAGTAGAGCAGTTGACTGTGTCAGTTAAGCAGTGGGCAGTGTCAGGAGTGTAGTGGACAGTGTCAGTAGAGCAGTGGACAGTGTCAGTAGGGCAATGGACAGTGTCAGTAGGGCAGAGATTGCTTTCAGTAGAGCAGTGGACAGTGTCAGGCGGGTAGTGGACAGTGTCATTAGGGCAGAAAGTGGTGTCAGTAGGACAGTGGATGGTGTCAGTAGGGCAGAGGTTGGTGTCAGTGGGGCAGTGGACGGTGTGAGTAAGTAAAGCAGTGGACTGTGTAAGTAGGGCGATGGACTTTGTCAGTAGATCAGTTCACAGTGTCAGTAGAGCAGTGGACAGTGTCAGTAGAACAGTGGACAGTGTCATTAGGGTAGTGGACGGTGTCAGTAGGGCATAGATTTATGTCAGTAGAGCAGTGAACAGCGTCAGTAGGGCAGAGATTGGTATCAGTAGAGCAGTGGACAGTGTCAGTAGGGTAGTGGACGGTGTCAGTAAGGTAGCAAAAGGTGTCAGAATAGCAGTAAGCGGTGTCAGTAAAGCAGTGGACAGTGTCAGTAGAGAAGTGGACAGTGTAAGTAGGGCAGAGATTGGTGTCAGTAGAGCCATGAACGGTGTCAGTAGAACAGTGGACTGTGTCAGTGGGGTAGAGGACAGTGTCAGTAGGGCAGAGATTTATGTCAGTAGAGCAGTGGATGGTGTCAGTAGGGCAGAGGATGGTGTCAGTAAGGAAGCAGAAGGTGTCAGAATAGCAGTAAAAGGTGTCATTAAAGCAGTGGACAGTGTCAGTAGAGAAGTGGACAGTGTCAGTAGGGCAGAGATTGGTGTCAGTAGAGCTGTGGACGGTGTCAGTAGAGCAGTGGACTGTGTCAGTGGGGTAGAGGATAGTGTCAGTGGGGCAGAGATTGATGTCAGTAGATTTTTATTATTTTACTTTTTTATAATTTTTTACAATTTTTTTTTAATAACTTTTTACAATTTTTAACAGCCCTGTTTGAGGGGGGCTTTGGTGAAATATCAGGGGTGAAAACAGACCCCTAATGTCTCACTTTTGAGACAGAGAAAAAGATTGAGGACAGATATTCCCCAACCCCTTTCTCTGCAGCCTGGACAGTAAATGAATGGGAAGTGCTCTGTGCTGAGCAGCTTACTATTCATTCACAATCTGAAGCGGAGTAAGCATAGTAAACCTCCCATTCATTTCCCCTACAGCAACCAGCGGGAGATGAGAGAGGGAAGCCATCAGTGTTGAAGGGAGCCATCGGTTCCGAGGGAGATAGGGTGGCAACCCTGTCTCCCTCCACACCTGGTCCAGTTGACTTCTCCTACTTGAGGCCCAGGAACTGGGTGCAGTGCTTCTTCTGCAGGATCCTCCTAAGCTGAGAGCCTGGGACTGGTGGTGTCCCTTCCTTTTGGGAACCGAGCTGGGCAACGTGGCCTGGGGCATAAAGGGGACTATTTAACCACTTTTGGGACTGGCGGAGTAATCTTCCACAACTTTTTCCTACAATTAAGTTAAGATTGATATAGAAGAGGCCGGTCTTTAATTTAATTGTCGGGAGCGACTGTGTGGTAGATAACTCTGCCTGTACCCAAAAGTGGTTACATGGTCCCTTTTTCTGCCCCCAGGTCCTTAGCTGAACAATGGGATCTGGGAAAATGTATTTTTAAATATCTGCAGAGCGGGAGTTGAAGTGGCAGGTCTGGGCAGAGCAATGAGCAGGGGGTGATTAGGACCTGTGCTCACACCTATGGTAATGCTCATTAATTCACTATGTATTCAAAGAATTGCCATTCTTTATTAACCACGGCACACTGTGCTATAGCATACCACAAAGAACAGATGAAAATAATTTGTGCTTAGCATTGCACTTTAGACATATAGAGCAGCACTTATTCTTTTGTGAAGTGAAGTGAATTTATGTTCATTTACAACCAATTAAGAATAAATGCCTAACACAACACTACTCAACATAAAACATGTGTTGTGGCCCAAATGGGCCCTAACTAGTGATAGACTTGATAATGTCAACATTTCCAGCAATAAGATCAGAAGTATAATATAACCCCATCATTTCAATGCTATTGTATGGTTTATTGTTTGGTTTTGTATACATCTACATAATTAAAGATAATACTGTAGTAGATAAAAAGTCAGTGTAAAAAAAACCCTGCTTTTTACTTTAGCCAAGCATTCCATCTAAATCCAAATCTGTCGGTTTTAAAGTAGGTGAAGGAAAGTTATTACTCAGATATATACTCTTTTGTACAGTTTTGCATTTTTATATGTGTCTGTTCTTTTGTTATTGGCAGAGATTTTTGAAAGCATAGGAATCCATGGACAAAGGTCTCTTGAAGGTCTAGCTATCTACACAGTAAATGTATATTCGCAGAAATAATTCACATTTTGATAAAGCTTTTTGGAAATCCCTATGCTATCTGATTGTCCTTCTGCACTTCAGTAGCCAAGCAAATAAAAGTATTTAATCTGTGGAAACTGAGCAAATCTCCAGTAGAGAACAGTTGTCATGAGACAGAAAAGCAAAGCAGAACAGATAAAGTGCTCAGCTGCCATTTGACTTTCAGCAACTGCCTCATACTTTTAACTCTTAATGTTCAGACATTAAAAGCAATAATAATAATAATAATGACAGCATTTTTCTTTAAGATTTATTTTTGAAACAAAGCATCTATAAATCAAATGCAAGGTGAAAATGTTGCAAATTCTGCATTTTGAGTAAAGACAAGAATATGAAAAATATACTGTCCAGCTTTCAGACTGCCAAAATTGTAAAAACTTGCACCTATATGCGGTAAGCAGTGTATTTGTGCCTCATATTTTCACTATTAAGTAAAAGTTGCAATAATAAAAAAACTATTTGGAGATTAGCGGCAATAGGTCCCTAATGCATGGTATGTAAGCCTTTCCACTAGGCTACAATTTAACCCCTTTCACACCCATACTATAGCCGAATGACTGATACAGCGCGGGCTTACTTTGACGGGAGGGTGTCTATTGTCGTCCTGCCATGATTGCGCTCCCCAGGCGGCGCGCTCTGTGATCATTGAGTGCTTCGGACTCAGCTGATCAAAGATCAGGGTAAAGGGCCAATCACAGTGGCCCTTTACCATGTGATCAGCTGTCTCCAATGACAGCTGATCAGGATGTAAACAGAAGCCGGTTATTGGTTTTTTTCTCCTCACACTGACAGCGTGAGGAGAGATGAAGAGAGCTGAAAACTGGATTGAGTTAAAGGGACATCGGCACTGATAATCAGTGGCAACCACTGCTGCCAGTCAGTGCCCACCAGTGCTGCCAATCAGTGCCCATCAGTGCCTCCTCATCATTGTCACCTATCAGTGCCCATCAGTGCCACCTGCCAGTGCCCATCGGTGCCACCTATCAGTGCTGCCTATCACTGCCACCTATCAGTGCCACCTATCAGTGCGGCCTCATCAGTGCCTCTTCATCAGTGCCCATCAGTGCTCCCCCATCAGTGCCCACCAGTGCTGCCTCATCAGTGCCCATCAGTGCCACCTCATCAGTGCCACCTATCTGTGCCCATCAGTACCACCTATCAGTGCCGCCTCATCAGTGCCCATCAGTGCAGCCTATCAATCAGCTCATCAGTGAAAAGTTTGCCTGGGCAGGAAGAGGGTACCACAACAGTACCACAGCAAAATTACATTTCTAAAGGAAAAAATGTCAGTTAAAACTGCTTGTGGCTGTAATGTATGTTTGGATCCTGACAATATCCCCCCAGTCCATTACCAGGCCCTTTGGGTCTGGTATGAATATTAAGGGGAACCCTGTGCCAAAAATACAAAAAAAACATTGTGGATGCCCCCCCCCCCAAAATCCATACCAGGCCCTTGAGGTCTGGTATGGATATTAAGGGGAACTCTGAACAGCCGTATATATACTATATGGCCTGCCCTATATACTCTGCAGAAAAATTGGACCTTAGGTGTTGGTGGTGCCCAGAACACTGTAACCCCTCACAGTTACTCTTGTTGGCAGCAGGAACAGGCCCTCCTCTGAAATTTTATATCAAAAATTGTATTTACATTGCCCTGTTAAACAGGGGCAGAAAAATTGGGCCTTCGGTTTAGGTGGCGCCAGAACACTGTAACCCCTCACAGTTACTCTTGTTGGGCGCAGGAACGGGCCCTGCATTGAAATATTACTTCAAAAATTGTAATTACATGCCCCTGTTAAACAGGGGCAGAAAAATAGGGCCTAGGGTGGTGGTGGTGCCACAACACTGTAACCCCTCACAGATACTCTTGTTGGGTGCAGGAACGGACCCTGCTTTGAAATATTGTATCAAAAATTGTAATTACATACAGAAAAATTGGGCCTTGGGTGGTGGTACTCTAAACCAAAAATATTGTTGGAAGCTTACATCATCAAGATTGAGGAGGAATAGTATATTCAGCATAGGCAGTCTTTAAGGGATCCCAGATGTGACCTCATCAACCCCTCCCTCCTCGTCACTGGAGAAAACTTGGCAGTATGCTGCATCTGGGGGAACATGACTGCCAATTTCTTGTCCTTCTGTGGCACCCCCTCTCTCTAGGCTCACGTTACTCCCTTCCTTAACCTGTGAACCAACATTGGAGACTTCAAATCGCTGCGCATCTTCCAGCAGCATATAACCGACACTGTGGTCGAATAATTCTGGGGACTCCTCCATGCATGATGGTGGGGCTACGGAAGGAGTGACTGTGGATAAGGATCCAGTAGAATTGTAAGCTGCGTTGGAAGGCAAACTACTCTGAGCCTGGGTAACAGACAATGAGGAGGAGTAGGATGGCTTCGTTATCCACTCCACCATCTCTTCTGCATGTTGTGGCTCAATAACACGGACAGCAGCAGCAAAAAAGGACAAGCATGCCCCACAGCCACCTGCAGAGGATGCACCATGTCGATGACCACCACTGTTGACTATAGGCACAGAGGTTGCTTGCCCTTTTTTAGTGGCCTGTGAGCGTCTGCCTCTCCTTGGTGGCCTTCTGGACATAATGTATTTTTGATTTGCAACACCACGCTACACTATATTATATACTGTGTACACCGTCTGAAGTGTATTAGAAACTATACAACACTGAATGCACTGTAGCTATAGGCTACACTGAATGCAGAGTGTATATATATATATATATATATATATATATATATATATATATATACAGTATCTCACAAAAGTGAGTACACCCCTCACATTTTTGTAAATATTTTATAATATCTTTTCATGTGACAACACTGAAGAATTGCCACTTTGCTACAATGTAAAGTAGTGAGTGTACAGCTTGCATAACAGTGTAAATTTGCTGTCCCCTCAAAATAACTCAACACACAGCCATTAATGTCTAAACCGCTGGCAACAAAAGTGAGTACACCCCTTAGTGAAAATGTCCAAATTGGGCCCAATTAGCCATTTTCCCTCCCTGGTGTCAGGTGACTCTTTAGTATTACAAGGTCTCAGGTATGAATGGGGAGCAGGTGTGTTAAATTTGGTGTTATTGCTCTCACTCTCTCATGCTGGTCACTGGAAGTTCAACATGGCACCTCATGACAAAGAACTCGCTGAGGATCTGAAAAAAAGAATTGTTGCTCTACATAAAGATGCCTAGGCTATAAGAAGATTGCCAAGACCCTGAAACTGAGCTGCAGCACAGCGGCCAAGACAATACAGTGGTTAACAGGACAGGTTCCACTCAGAACAGGCCTCATCATGGTTGACCAAAGAAGTTGAGTGCACGTGCTTAGCGTCATATCCAGAGGTTGTCTTTGGGAAATAGATGTATGAGTGCTGCCAGCATTGCTGCAGAGGTTGAAAGGGTGGGGGGGGTCAGCCTGTTAGTGCTCAGACAATACACCGCACACTGCATCAAATAGGTCATCCCTGAAGGAAGCCTCCTCTAAAGATGATGCACAAGCAAGCCCACAAACAGTTTGTTGAAGACAAGCAAACTAAGGACATGGATTATAAAAATGAAAAAGCCGCGCATTAAAGACATAATAAATAAATACAAAAAATTGGTTGAAAAAAAAGGACTAATTAAAAATGAATATATTCCTTGTGAATGAATGTCCAACAGCCAAAAAATGTGAATACAAAAAAATCCTCAATAGTCCAATAACTGATAGTAGAGGTTCAGGTGAAGCAAAATTTCTGTTAGATGAAATGCTTACCAGATAGCAAGCCAAGTAGGGCAGGTGGCTTTAAACCCAGCCTGGGCCTTTGGGGAACCAATCCCGGTATGCACTGGACGAATCGCACTTGTAAACCGAATTGGATCCACGAAGATTTTACCCAAAAAGAATTTTAAAATAACATATCGTAATACTGACACAGATTGAGTGACAGAAGAAAAGAAAAAAATTGTGACACTCCACCAGTGACAAAATCATGTAAAATCATAAAACCACCCAGTGCCTATATATATAAAACACAAAGCGCTGTGATGCTAAATAGCTGATAATTACACATAAAACCAAGTGAGGCTGCTATCAAAAGAGAGTGTTTTCAGAGTCACTTAAAAAGAATAAATAATGATATTTGAAGCGCTTCACAATGTGCATGAAAATGAATATATAAGAATAAATATAAATAGTCAAATAAATCCAGCGGTGAGTAAAAATTCCTAAAAATTCCTTTTTTAGGATTTTTTACTCACCGCTGGATTTATTTGACTACTTATATTTATTCTTATATATTCATTTTCATGCACATTGTGAAGCGCTTCAAATATCATTATTTACCCAGTGCCTATAGGCACAAATAGGGTCGTTATGTGAGTGACATGCAATCCATGCAGTAAAGTGAATAATCTCCTTTTGGAGAACTAGTGCAAAAGCCTTACAAAAAAGTCGAGCATGAGCATATAACTATCCACCAGATGATAAATGGAAAGGGATATCCAAAGTGCAGCAAACCACATAAAAATCCTGCTTACCAGATAGGAAACTCTATATAAGCAGACTGACACAACCACAGAAACGGCTTGCTGGCATGGGGCGGCGTGGATCCATCATAACATCCATATCTCAGGCTCCGCAATACACATATTATAAAGAATAGTGGCAATAGTGTGATAACGTTTTAAACTAATTTATTTTAAAAGAAATAGTGCTTACAATAAGACGAAGTATAAAAGACACTGCCGGCCGGCATTCAAACAAAACTCCTGTCCTCAATGGGGTACGTACCTCCCAGATGCGTTTCGTCATAGGATGACGTTTTCAATGGGGGGGAGGACATGGATTACTGGAACTGGATAAACTTTTTTAGTTCAGATGGTGTCAAAAGTGTGTGGCGGCAACCAGGTGAGGAGTACAAAGACAAGTGTGTCTTGCCTACAGCATGGTGGTGGGAGTGTCATGGTCTGGGGCTGCATGAGTGCTGCCGACACTGGGGAGCTACAGTCCATTGAGGGAACCATAAATGCCAACATGTACTGTGACATACTGAAGCAGAGCGTGATCCCCTCCCTTCGGAGACCGCAGGGCAGTATTCCAACATAATGACCCCAAACACACCTCCAAGATGACCACTGCCTTGCTAAAGAAGCTGAGGGTAAAGGTGATGACAAGCACGTCTCCAGACCTAAACACTCATTTGCATCTGTTGGGCATCCTCAAACAGAGGGTGGAGGAGCGCAAGGCCTCTAACATCCACCAGCTCCGTGATGTCGTCATGCAGAAGTGAAAGAGGACTCCAGTGGCAACCTATGAAGCTCTGGTGAACTCCATGCCCAAGAGGGTTAAGGCAGTGTTGGAAAATAATGGTGGCCACACAAAATATTGACACTTTGGGCCCAATTTGGATATGTTCACTTAGGGGTGTACTCACTTTTGTTGCCAGCGGTTTAGACATTAATGGCCGTGTGTTGAGTTATTTTAAGGGGACAGCAAATTTACACTGTTATACAAGCTGTACACTTTTTACTACTACATTGTAGCAAAGTGTCATTTCTTCAGTGTCACATGAAAAGATATAAAATATTTACAAAAATGTGAGGGAGGGGTGTAGTAACTTTTGTGAGATACTGTATATATATACTAGACTGTATATATATATATATATATATATATATATATATATATATATATATATATATACACCGCCTGAAGTGTATTAGAAACAGTACACCACCAAATACACTTTAGATATAGGCTACACTGGATGCAGAATATATATATATGACTGACTAGATATAGAGTAAACACTGAATATGAAGTATATGCTAAATGCAGAGTATATAAATAAATAAATAAATATATATATATATATATATATATATATATATATATATATATATATATATATATATATCAAATACACTGCCACTAACTAAATGACCTGCCTGCTTAATCTAATTCATGCTATCTCTCTGTCCATGCCAACAATACTTCACATGGCTACTATGTAATCAGCCTTTATATAGTGTGGGCATGGACTTATGCCACGTACAAGCGGTTGGATTTTCTGACTGGAAATATTGGATGTGAGCTTGTTGGCTGAAAGTCCAACAACCTGAAAAAAAAGTGTGTATGCTCCATCGAACATTTGTTGTCGGACTTTCCGCCAACAAATGTTGGCTAGCAGGTTCTCAAATTTTTTGCCAACAAAACCTTGTTGTTGGACTTTCCGATCGTGTGTACACAAGCCCATCGCACAAAAGTTCACGCATGCTCAGAATCAAGTACGAGCCAGATGCGCTCGGTCTTGTAAAACTAGCGATCGTATTGGAGATATCACATTCGTCACGCGGCAAACTATGAAATCTAGAAATGCAACGCATTCTCTTCTTCTTTATAATGCTATAATTATGACGCTGCTTTGCTGCTGATATTCACAGAGTTCTGACAAACTTATTTTTTATTATTTATTTCTAGTAATCTCCCAAATAATATTTGTTTTTGTTGTTTTTTTTTTTTCTCGTGATCTCCAGAATAATCTTTTTTTTTCTAGTGATCTCCATAATTTTATTTTTTATTTTTTCTCGTGATCTCCAGAATACTCTTTTTTTTTTCTAGTGATCTCCATAATTTTAATTTTCGTTTTGTGTGTCAAGTTACCACAACAACATTATTATCTTGTATTTTTTTAACCTTAGAGATACAACTATGTTGGTGTCCCTTGTTAATTTGACATTGTATTTTTGAAATGTACCTGCCTACTCACAAACAAACTGTCTTTTTGAAGTAAAACACATAGCCAAGTATTTGTCCAAACAAACACTTGAAATTTAATAGGGAGCACAAGGTCATAACAAAATAAAGAGGAAGGCAACGCTGGAGAAACAATTGGAATTGGTGAAGCCTTTGTACCAAAGGGCAGACATCAGTTATTTGCCTGTCAAAATTGGTAACCTGAGTAGTCCATGTAATAGGGAGCACAATACGGTCCAGCACTCTGAGAGATGACATATATGTCCCGAGGCTGTGGTCTTACAACAGCCTGTGTTTTTTGCCAGACCACACTAATCCCAAGCCATCACTCTCAACACTTCCTTCCACACTTCCTTCCATGCTGCTGTGGTGTTGGTAGTGTTGCTGGAGGTGGTGGAGGAGTATGGTCCAACTCACAGAGGTGGGTTTGAGTTGTGAGTTCGCCCCTCGCCCCCTTGTTTAGGGCCTTCAGAATAATTTCTTCACAGATCGTGCCTTGGCCCTCCTTCATGTGTTCTAGTTTGCTTGCAGTGACACATCCAAATGCCTCGTGGCCACCAGGGGTCGTGTTAAGTGCCGCATTAGCCTGTTTTAAGAAAGCAGCCGCGGACTCCTCAAGATTCCTTGCCTTCCTGGTCCTTTTAGTTGTAGGGCGGAGGGGAGGAACCTGGGACTCCTTTAGGCTGCTTGCCACAGCCTCCTCCTGGCTGAGACTTTCCTGTGTATGAAAATGGTACATAGTTTTCAGTTTTTGGTCATCAATCACACACAATTTTGAGCTCATGACTGTTGCAAATTGAATGTTAACAAATAGAAAAGACTATCATTCTGACCTCAGCATTTTTCATTTTTGTCCCAATCATTTTTGGCTACTACTGTCTATTGATTAAATCAGAAATGTGTGATCAATAACATCTAGTTAACATCATTCAATTTTTGACCAAAATATGTTAAACAATGCTATATCTGGGTCAAACTGGGCTCCTCCACATCTTTTTTCTGGGTGGAAGGCCCAGGTTGGACTTCAGGAGCCTCTGCTGATGTGGAAGGAAGTGTTGAAGGAAGTGTTGATAGTGATGGCCTGGGTTCCATCTGGTCAGACAAAAAATGCAGGCTGTCATAGTATCACAGCCTGGGGACACATACGTCATCTGCTGCTGCTGCTCCGGATCTCATGGAATCCTGCACCTTCTTGCGCTCCCTATTATATGTGCTCATCAAGCTACCAATTTTGGCCTTCAAATAGTTGATGTCTGCGGATACACAGGCTTCACCAATTCCAACAGTTTATCCAGTGCTGCCTTCCTCTTTTGCTTGTTCGAATAGTCCCTGCATTGGACTTGCCAGAGACATGACAGCTCCCTGTACCTATCTATGAATTTGGGCAGGAAGTCAGGGGCTGTGAATTTGTCAACCATTTTATCTGCAAGACACAACACAAGACAAACACTAATGTCAGGCTAAACTCTCCTAATCTTGTCCCAATAAAGGCCTCAAATTATAAGCACGATCAGGGCTAATGATCCTCCGAAACACATCCATTGATCCCCCATGATGGGAGCTAGCATATGTTGACACACCGTGGCTTATTTAAAAAAAAAAAAAAACACTTTGCCCTACAAATGCACTTGAAAGTGCACTTGTAGGGCAAAGTGTATTGTCCTTTCTGTATTAAGGTTCAGTGTGTCAACATGTGCTAGCTCCCATCATGGGGGATCAATGGACGTGCAACCCCTTCCTCTCACCTACTGTAGTTTGGAGGAAGGGGTTGCACCCACAAAACACGTACATATCCCGTTGATGTCCCGTGATGGCAGATAGCACATGCTGACACACTGTGTGTTTTGTGGCTTTAGAAAAATAGATGTAGGGAAAATACACACATTTTAGGCATGGGACCATGAGGGAAATCCAAATTTTGAGTCACAATTTTTGTGCATCTTCACAATTTGGCTTTTACAGGGGTGAGATCACCTCATCTGATGAAGGCAAAATCAACACAGTTTTGACATACTAATGTCTCATATGGCCTTCACTTTAGCAAAGTGGAACTTTGTAAGTTCCTGAGTTGGGGATGTGTATGTTATGGTTTTAAACATGCCTGTTTAGCCACAAAAAAGGCTATATACTGTCAAACATACATGTTATACACCAAGATTTTGGTTTGTTAAAAAACTCTTTTATAACTCACACGTGAATGTGCTTGGAGTAAAATGTTTTATACTCAACAATGTGGCTTCTTCTTTCTATGCTCAATACCAGTTTTTTTATTAAGTTGGTGTAGTTACACTGACAATGGGGGGTATTTACTAAAGGCAAATACACTTTGCACTACAAGTGCCATTATGCCAAAGGTGTTCTCCACCACTCTTCTGGCACGGGCCAGCCGGTAATTAAAAACCCACTGCTCCAGGGTCAGGGTCCTCATGGGGAATGGCCTCATCAGATGGTCCCCCAGCGCAAAGGCCTCATCCGCCACAAAAACAAACTGGAGGCCTGCCACGTTATCCGCTGGAGGTGGCAATGCCAAGCTGCCATTCTGGAGACGCCTGTAAAATTCTGTCTATGCAATCACTCCTCCATCAGAAATACGGCCATTCTTCCCTACGTCCAGATATAAGAACTCATAATACGCCCTTACCACCGCCAACAACACAATACTACTGTACCCCTTATAATTAAAGTAATATGACCCCGAGTTGGGTGGTGGGACGATCCGGATGTGCTTCCCACCTACCGCACCTCCGCAGTTGGTAAAGTCCCACTGCTGGTGGAATTGGGAGGCCACGGTCTGCCATTCCTGTGGGTTGGAAGGAAACTGTGGCATCAAACAGAAAAAAAAATTAGTACTTTTGCACATAACATTGCAAGCAGATTAGACACAAACATTCTTGGCCAACATAAGTATAACATTTTTTGGAATGAGTATTTATAGACAAAACTATAAGGTCCACTTATCAGATTCCTCACCCGCTCTGATTGCCCATTGTAAAAATTTGAGGGTGGGGGGGAAGATGTTTTGGACAGGTAACCCTCTCCACTTCATTGAGAGCTGAATGCCTAAATAATGTGTGTTACTTTGGCCAGCCTCTCCTTACTTACACAATTGGCAGCCCAGTAGACAGGTAAGAAGTGTCATAATCCAAAAATATAAATATACACTGTACAAATCGAAGCACATTTTGACATTCTGCAATTACCTCCAACCCCTGTTCATGGACTGGACTTGGGTCAAAGCAATAATTAACTCCAACACCAAGCCCAACAACAGCACAAACTCTACGACGAGTACGTAACCGCAACATGGCTAGAAAAGAAATGGCTGCTCAGGAGGAACTGACAGAATGCACTGAAAATCAGAAAGGACCTGAGAAGAATGAGCTGAAAATCAGAAACGAGTGGACAAGAATGCACTGAAAATCAGAAGCGAACTATAAATAGAATGCCCTGAAAGACAGTAATGAACTGACAACATGCACTGAAGAACAGATACGAACCAACAAGCACAAACTGAAAAGCAGAAACGAACTGAAAAGCACGAGGCTTAAAAGCACAAATCGTCTCTCACCAAACTTCTACTAACACAAGATAAACACGAGATTAGCAGAAGGAGCCCAAAGGGTGGCGCACTGACTATTGAACGTCCTCTTTATCGTCTCGTCGTACGTCTTGTACGTCACCACGTTCTCACGTTTGTAATTGTTGGCCAACATTTGTGTGACCGTGTGTATGCAAGACAAGTTGAAGCCAACAACCTTCGAACAAAAATCCACGGTTTTGTTGTTGGAAAGTCCAATCGTGTGTACGAGGCATTAGTCCCCCTGAGCCATTGCACCCTGCCTTTGGCCAATTATGGCTCTCTCAGCAGAGCGCGCTATAATTGGCCAGAGCATGCAGGTCAGGTTTAGCTTTGGCCAATCATCATACAGCAATGCACTGCTATCTCCGCGGCGCTCAAATTTCCAGCAAACGCCCCATATGTTCAGTTCATTTTAGAACAAACGAACACCTGATGTTCGAGTCGAACTTACGGTCGACTCGAACTGCTGGCTCATCCCTTAAAGCTATGTAAAGGCAAAGCTGCTCCTGTACTTTGGAAATGTAGAAATGCTTTATTTGATACACGTTAAAAGTAACAATCATGCTTGCACGCTCACGTGTTTCAGCCCTATGTGGGCCTTAATCATAACAAAGCAGAAGACACAGCAACACCCTTTTTAAAACTTCTCCCGCCTATCGGTGATAGGTATCATTCAGTATCATTCCCCCTGGACACAGTCCTAGAAAGGCAGGCAGATTACAAATAACATATATAGTAACAATAATGTTTCTATAAAAAAGAAAATACAAAGTAGAAATAATATACAAAAGAAATATTGAAGGTCAAGGCATGGTGTTCCAACTCCCAGACCAGTATTCATTTTAAAAAGAGGCTAATATGGTGGTCTGGCCAGCTGCTGAATCTTAAAGCTTCGACTGCACACTGTTCTTTTCACTGGTCCATCAGACCTGCTAAAACCCGATCGACACTGCTGTTATGTACAGGAATAATGAAGACACCTGAACCGTTCACAGTGCCTTCTAAAATCAAGAAAGGAGGGGGGGAAATCACAGCTCAACTCACAGACAGCAGAACCAAAGACATTGCTGGTTCCAACATGGCGGATCTCACTCCACCCTCCTTGCCCAAGGAAATACCTGCACAGCCCTGGGAAGAATCACAGATGGAAGTTACACCTCAGGGTGAGTCTTCTTCACTCTCTCTTTCTTCCTCTCAGCCCCATAATGGAGAAACTCCTAAATTGCTGACATCCAGTGCTGTGTCTTGGCCTAGGCTGACAAAGCCCAAGTCTAGGGCTGCAATTTGCAGGTGGCGACCAGGACAGCAGGTACAATTAATAAGTTACTGTTTCTTTTTGTAAGTCTATGTGCCAAACAATATATAAAGTGCTCAATATGGATTAAATTAATATACAGATCATATTGCAATAGTGATCTGTGCTACAAACTCATTAAACAGTCCACATTCAGTGAAAATTCAGGTACTGCAAGGTGTTCCGTGCTATAATCAATATGCAATACATACAGTGGGGACAGAAAGCATTCAGACCCCCTTACATTTTTCACTCTTTGTTATATTGCAGCCATTTGCTAAAATTATTTAAGTTCATTTTTTTTCCTAATTAATGTACACACAGCACCCCATATTGACAGAAAAACACAGAATTGTTGACTTTTTTGCTGATTTATTAAAAAAGAAAAACTGAAATATCACATGGTCCTAAGTATTCAGACCCTTTGCTCAGTATTTAGTAAAAGCACCCTTTTGATCTAATACAGCCATGAGTCTTTTTGGGAAAGATGCAACAAAATTTTCACACCTGGATTTGGGGATCCTCTGCCATTCCTCCTTGCAGATCCTCTCCAGTGCTGTCAGGTTGGATGGTAAACATTGGTGGACAGCCATTTTTAGGTCTCTCCAGAGATGCTCAATTGGGTTTAAGTCAGGGCTCTGGCTGGGCCATTCAAGAACAGTCACAGAGTTGTGGTGAAGCCACTCCTTCATTATTTTAGCTGTGTGCTTAGGGTCATTGTCTTGTTGGAAGGTAAACCTTCAGTCCAGTCTGAGGTCCTGATCACTCTGGAGAAGGTTTTCGTCCAGGATATCCCTGTACTTGGCCGCATTCATGTTTCCCTCGATTGCAACCAGTCGTCCTGTCCCTGCAGCTGAAAAACACCCCCACAGCATGATGCTGCCACCACCATGCTTCACTGTTGGGACTGTATTGCACAGGTGATGAGCAGTGCCTAGTTTTCTCCACACATACCGCTTAGAATTAAGGCCAGAAAGTTCTATCTTGGTCTCATCAGATCAGAGAATCTTATTTCTCACCATCTTGGAGTCCTTCAGGTGTTTTTTTAGCAAACTCCATGGGGCTTTCATGTGTCTTGCACTGAAAATAGGCTTCTGTCAGGCCACTCTGCCATAAAGCCCCGACTGGTGGAGGGCTGCAGTGATGGTTGACTTTCTACAACTTTCTCCCATCTCCCGACTGCATCTCTGGAGCTCAGCCACAGTGATCTTTGGGTTCTTTTTTACCTCTCTCACCAAGGCTCTTCTCCCCCAATAGCTCAGTTTGGCTGGACGGCCAGCTCTAGGAAGGGTTCTGGTCGTCCCAAATGTCTTCCATTTAAGGATTATGGAGGGCACTGTGCTCTTAGGAACCTTAAGTGCAGCAGAAATTTTTTGTGACCTTGGCCAGATCTGTGCCTTGCCACAATTCTGTCTCTGAGCTCTTCAGGCAGTTCCTTTGACCTCATGATTCTCATTTGCTCTGACGTGCACTGTGAGCTGTAAGGTCTTATATAGACAGGTGTGTGGCTTTCCCAATCAAGTCCAGTCAGTATAATCAAACACAGCTGGACTCAAATGAAGGTGCAGAACCATCTCAAGGATGATCAGAAGAAATGGACAGCACCTGAGTTAAATATATGAGTGTCACAGCAAAGGGTCTGAATATTTAGGACCATGTGATATTTCCGTTTTTATTTTTTAATAAATCTGCAAAAATGTCAACAATTCTGTGTTTTTCTGTCAATATGGGGTGCTGTGTGTACATTAATGAGTAAAAAAATGAACTTAAATGATTTTAGCAAATGGCTGCAATATAACAAGGAGTGAAAAATTTAAGGGGGTCTGAATACTTTCCGTTCCCTCTGTAGATGAAGAGAGGGAAGATCTCCTTTCAGCATCCTCAGCCAGCTAGCCGAAGGCTTCTGGGTACAGAGGAGGAGCGGGCATGATGTCATGGTACGCAGTGAACAAGTGGCAACACTTTTGGGGAGCATGCATGCTCCTTCCTCAGGCCGAGCTGAGCCTCCTGAGGACTCCAAAGGGAGATCTTCCCTCTCTCCATCCACATACAGTGGGACATTGGGGCTTCTGATGCCTCGACAGTGGTACTTGATGAGCATTTTTTACATAGTCTCTCTTGTAAGTTACCTCTATTGTAGCGCATTAAATGTGTTTTTAACATAATACTACAAGAGGGCGCTTGTTCTTGCATTTTGTCTGTTTTAACCTGAATGGCAGGAACCACGTTAGAAGAGGAAACAGGTCCATAATCTTCCAGGCTCACCAACTGCAGGAACAAACAGAGAGTAAGAGGACAATCCAGTGTATTTGTGTGCATACTGGGTACAAATACCTGGACTTTTTTAAATGTTCCGTTGTCAACTAAGGAAAACAGTGAATGCCTGGCTTGCTGTTTGACAGTTCTTATATAGGTAAGGGGCGGAACAACCTGGTGACATCACCTGGTGGCACAGCCCGCTTGTGACATCACTGACCAGTGCATGCTAGGTTGTGATGTCACAAGGGGGCGGTGCCACCAGGGCTGTCGGGAGGAGACCCTTGTCTCCATCAATATAGAGACAAGGTACTTTATGGCAGGTGGGCACCCCCCATGTTGAGGGCATGCGGTCTGGTATGTTTTAGAGGTGGCACAAACTCCCCCCTTTCCTGATCTGCCGGGATCCATGCTCGGATAAGGGTGTGATATTAATTTTGACTTTAGAAATGTCAGTTTTGCTGCAGTAGGCTCTGTACATAGTACAGAGTAAATATGTGCCACTTTACTGGCAGACTAAGGGGACCCCCCATGCACTATATTTAAAGGAATTTTTCATTTTTTTTGTTTCACTGTAAGCATCATTAAAATCACTGTTCCTGAAAAAAAAATATATTTAAGAAAATTTTTTTTTGCATTGATACATGTCCCCCAGGGCAGTACCCGGACCCCCATACCCTTTTTATGGCCAATAACTTGCATATAAGCCTTCAAAATGGGGATTTTTGATTTTTCAAGTTTGGGTCCCATAGACTTTAATAGGGTTCATTGTTCAGGTCAGAACTTTTTATATGTTCAGGAGTTCTGGTGCGAACCAAACAGCGGGGTGTTCAGCCCATCTCTACTGAGGAGCATCTAACAGATCCTGATGGCTGATATGCCATGGTCAAAGGTACACTGTACTGTAGTCCACTAACACTTGTTAATGAATATGCTCCTAACCCTGGATAGGTTACCTTTGTGGATGATGCCCTTTGCACGACAAGACTTCTCCTCTGGGTTCTTGCTATTTGGAGGGGGCTTTAAGGTCACAGGCCACCTTGTCTGCAGCGGTGAGTAAGCACCTCTACAAATCCTTCCAAAATTTACTGCTGGTGGACAGTTGATGAGTGCTGCATGCTAATACAAAGATTATAACTATTTTCAGTCTGTCCACCAATCATATTTCTGCTTGAAAATGTTTTTAATTGACCAAGGTTATTTTGATAGAGTACCTTTTGCTACAATAAATCCCATCACTCTCTCTGATAATGCTACTGTTTAACTTAACATCATGCGACTCTGCAGGGCACATCAGTCTTAGATGTGGTACCTCAACAAAAATGTCTTAGATGATGTAGCAGTCTCAAGCCTAGTGGTGACCCACAAGATGGCAAACAGCTAGGCACTCTTAGCCCGGGTTCACACTATAGCGAACACAGACATTGCATGTGATTCGCACCCGCACTGTGGTGCCGATCACATTTGATGTCTGTGCAATGCGAGTTCAGTTTGTATGTCTGGACTTGCATTGGATTTGCACAAAAAAGATGCAGGGACTTTTTTTCCCCTCACTGGAATCGGATCACATGGGTGTTCTCACCCATGCTATCCAATTCCTGTCTGAATCCACAATTCACACTGCAATCTGTGAACCATTCTGGGGGTGTCATTAAATTGTATTGACACCTGCAGCAGTTCACAGAGGGCAGAGATGCAAGAGAGATGTGATGCGGGAACCAGCACTGGATTGCACTGGTTCCCACATCGCTACAGTGAAAATAGGCTAAAAATGCAGTTAAAACAATTGTTAGATTTGCAGGCACAATGCAAACTTGTTGCCCACAACAACAACAGATAGAGGTAGACACTTGGGCTTTCCAGACGATGTCTATGGAGATGAAACGCGTCAGTAAGGACTCTACTGCCACCATTTGTTTTTAAAAGCGCTTGTTTTATCTACTAAATGTAAGTGTTCCAGCTTCATTAAAACTTTTTTGCAATTTTAAACGGAATTATGCTATGTGGCCCTTTCTGTTCTCCTTCTCTATAATTGCCCTCGTCACATCCATGGAAGTTTGACCAACGCCTCCCATGAAACCTTCCTGCAAGGATTGCCTCTATCTGGCGGATAGTCAGTTGTTTCCAGTCTAACGATTTGGAAAGCCCAAGTGTCTACCTCTATCTGTTGTTTGCACAACACAGCTTGTTTGACTCATTGAATGTACAGTATGTTCATTTGGGTTCAAACATCTTGGTAAGCGTTTTGTTTATCGGTGGTAGTTCCCCTGACTGTAGCCACTTGTTTCCGTCACTGTTTGGATGCCAATAGGAAGCTTTGAACTTTCCCTGATCACCGTTTTGAATGTTTTTTGAATATTGTCATATTGTTTTTTTGACCTTCATGGACTTTTAGTCACTTACCCACACGGATCATCTTTTATGTCTTTATTGCATTATTTAGAACATTTGGGTTTATTGTTTAATATTTGATCTGATTTGTATTCGTTTCAATTTTCACATCATACACAGCGCTACACATTTTGTTTTTCCAATATCTCTAGGACTGTGTCTGGAAAAATGATACTTAAAGCGGAGTTCCACCCAAAAATGGAACTTCCGCTTTATGAACTCGGGATCCCCTGACATGCCACATTTGGCATGTCCTTTTTTTGGGGCGGGGTACCTAGTTTTCACAAATACCCAGCTCCCGCTTCCTCTCCTGGTGCCGTAAAGCAGGAAGGAAGTTCACCTCTCCCCCTCCCTCCCTGCAATCTTCTGGGACACGTCACAGGTCCCAGAAGATTGCCCGGCCATTCATAATGTGCAGCGCGGCTCGTGCATGCGCAGTGTGCGCCTGGCCTGGCAGTGTGCGCCCACACTTGCAATGCTGGCGCTGCAGAGAGAAGGGGGAGAGAAGCGAGGCTTTTTGTAGCTGCTGACTTTTAAATGAGTGGAACTCTGCTTTAACCTACACCTGTATTTTAAACGGAGTGTTACTGTGTCTTCTGCTTTGCTATGATTAAGGCCCACACATGGCTGAAACGTGTGCATGGTTGGTATTTTTATCCTTTTAACTTTAGTTATAGATAGAATAGGGAAAAGATAGTCCCTCTGCTGAGTTTTTATTGCTGTCTGTGTCCCAGTTTAGGAGACTCAACACTCAGATTACCATTGTCATAAAGACATGTGAGAGTGAATCCACATTTTTTGAGTTTTCACCAGAGCAAGAGTTGAGGGTTATACTGCAGTGGGGATACCTGTGTCCTCATCACTTTAGCAGATTTTCTCTAACCAGGGACATCAACAATACATAGTAGATGCCTATAGTGCTGAGATTCCGCAGCAGACATAGGAAGACAATATTTCCCACATAACTCTGCAAGAATGGGTGTGACTACCACCTCTACAGTAGCAAAATCTAGACAATGGCTGTAGTTACTGTGACCCTTCTTCCTCTGCCATAACATTTGGAAGTTTTATGTACATTGTAGGAATTTACTAACGATTCTTTTAAGAGCTAAGTTCACTTTTTGGAACATGTTACATGTTACACCCATATTTAGGGTGTAACATGTAACGTGTTCCAGCACATGTTCCCCCTACCCCCTAAATTACCTGCGACAGTGGGCAGTGGTTCCTCTCCCCCGCAGCCACTGCCACATTTAAAATTGGCAAGGCTGTGCGGACCCCACCCACACAGCCCCATCAGTCTATGCCATAGATCTGTGTATGAATAAAAATGATCTGCTGAGTGCACTCATAGTCTATTCACAGGACTTGACTGCAGGGCCCTGACATGCTATACATACTATAAATGCACATTTTTTCCTACAAAATATGTGCATTCATTATTTTCCTCAAAGATGAAGTCTTTAAGTCAAACCGCTCAATAAAAATGAAAACATGTCCTTTCAATGAGATCCTAATCCTAAAAAAAATGATATTGGACAAACCTGCCTGAAATTGTTTCAAAAACAAAAGACAGACTCTCCAATGATAATAGGTATTTGTTGCAGATAGAAGAGGGGCAAGCTATCTATTGTCGATAAAAATAATCAAAGGATGTAATGCAAAATATCAATTATTTGCATAGTATGGTAATGCTGTACTATTTCTTGTAGAATTTAAGTGAGAATAACTCCCAAATATTTAAAGTATTAACACTTAAAAAGTTTTATGGTTTTACTTTTTGACTTTTGCGGAAGAGGGACTTTTTAACCTTCAATCTGAAAAGTGCAAGGTCACAGTAGCAGTATTTGCATTGTGAACAGAAATCTAATCACAAAAAGCTTGCATTTATTAGTATTTTAAGCAACATCAAAAACCAAGACACAATCAGCATGTCACAAAGTAAAAAAATGACACGTTGCTAAAGAAAATTGCTTTGACCATTGCATAAAAAATGTTCAAACAACCAAACTGAGAAGTAAGTTTTGAAAGACTTAAGGGTTACAAGAAAACTTAGTAAAATCATTTAAAATGTTGTTTGATTTATCAGCATTGCTGAAAATAAGTAGAATTCTTCAAGTTTGCAAAGTAAATCCATCTCCTTTATCCATTGTGGCAAGGTCATTTGCAGGGTGTTGCTAGGTGTGGAAAGGACCAGTCCAAGCCTGGTGGCGGGGGGAATTGACTGCGTGGCGGGGGGGTTAGGCTCACTGGCTGGTTGCTGCTTGGCTCACCAGTGCCCATCCATGCTGACCACAAAACTGACCTACCAGATCCCTACACTGACCCCCCTGACACCCAAATTGATCCCCCTGACACCTACATTGATCCCCCTGACACATACACTGATCCCCCTGACACCTACACTGATCCCCCTGACACTTACACTGATCCCCATGACACCTACATTGATCCCCCTGACATATACACTGATCCCCCTGACACCTACATTGATCGCCCTGACACATACACTGATCCCCCTGACACATACACTGATCCCTCTGACACATACATTGATCCTCCTGACACATACATTTATCCCCCTGACACAAACCCCGATCTCCCTGACACATACACTGATCCCTCTGACACATACATTGATCCCCTGACACATACATTAATCCCCCCGACACATACATTGATGCCCCTGACACATACATTGATCCCCCTGCCACAAACCTTGATCCGCCTGACACATACACTGATCCCCCTGACACATACAATGATCCCCCTGACACATACACTGATCCCCCTGACACATACACTGATCCCTCTGACACATACATTGATCCCCAACACATACACTGACCACCCTGACACCTACATCGATCCCCCTGACACATACACTGATCCCTCTGACACATACATTGATCCCCCTGACACATACATTGATCCCCTTGACACATACACTGATCCCTCTAACACATACATTGATCCCCCTGACATATACACTGACCCCCCGACACATACACTGACCCCCTAACACCTACATTGATCCCCCTGACACATACACTGATCCCCCTGACATACACTGATCCCTCTGACACATACATTGATCCTCCGACACATACACTGACCACCCTGACACCTACATCGATCCCCCTGACACATACACTGATTCCTCTGACACATACATTGATCCCCCTGACACCTACATTGATCCCCCTGTCACATACACTGATCCCCCTGACACCTACACTGATCCCCCTGACACTTACACTTAACCCCTATGTGACACCTACATTGATCCACCTGACATATACACTGATCCCCCTGACACCTACATCGATCGCCCTGACACATACACTGATCCCCCTGACACCTACATTGATCCCCCTGACACATACACTGATTCCCCTGACACATACACTGATCCCCCTGACACATACACTGATCCCCCTTACACATACATTGATCCTTCTGACACATACATTGATCCCCCTGACACAAACCCTGATCCCCCTGACACATACATTTATCCCCCTGACACAAACCCCGATCCCCCTGACACATACACTGATCCCTCTGACACATACATTGATCCCCCTGACACATACATTGATCCCCCTGACACATACATTAATCCCCCTGACACATACATTGATCCCCCTGCCACAAACCCCGATCCCCCTGACACATACACTGATCCCCCTGACACATACAATGATCCCCCTGACACATACAATGATCCCCCTGACACATACACTGATCCCCCTGACACATACACTGATCCCTCTGACACATACATTGATCCCCTGACACATACACTGACCACCCTGACACCTACATCGATCCCCCTGACACATACACTGATCCCTCTGACACATACATTGATCCCCCTGACACATACATTGATCCCCCTGACACATACACTGATCCCTCTAACACATACATTGATCCCCCTGACATATACACTGACCCCCCCGACACATACACTGACCCCCCTAACACCTACATTGATCCCCCTGACACATACACTGATCGCCCTGACGTACACTGATCCCTCTGACACATACATTGATCCCCCTGACACATATATTGATCCCCCTGACACATACCCTGATCCCTCTAACACATACATTGATCCCCCTGACATATACACTGACCCCCCCGACACATACACTGACCCCCCTAACACCTACATTGATCCCCCTGACACATACACTGATCCCCCTGACATACACTGATCCCCCTGACACATACATTGATCCCCCTGACACATACACTGATCCCCCTGACATACACTGATCCCCCTGACACATACATTGATCCCCCTGACATATACACTGATCCCCCTGACACATACATTGATCCCCCTGACACATACACTGATCCCCCTGACATACACTGACCCCCCTGACACATACACTGACCCCCCTGACACATACATCGACCCCCCCTGACACTTACATTGATCCCCTGACACATACACATATACACATTGATCCCCTGACACATATACACATTGATCCCCTGACACATACACATATACACATACGGTCTCAGCATTGAGCCAGTGGGACGTCCATCATAGGAGCCGGGTCCCGGAGGCGGGACTTTTTGTACGTCGCTCAGGCTCGCTGAATAAGCGAAGAACGTTCCCTGTTGCCTGTAGAAATGGCTCAGGGCTCATAATGAATTTAGGACTATCAAGACCTGGGGCTTTTTGGGGGCACACTTGGGGCTCCAGCCCCGTCAGCCCCCCACCCCCTCCCGATGCCACTGGTCATTCGGTCGAACTGGAAAATTGAAAAATAAAACAGCAGTATAACGGTAGGTAAATGGCTACCAGCAAAAGTTGAATTGACTTTCACTTGTAGCTTTCTACAACTCAGCACAGGTCATAAAATGGTGAAGGAAAGATAATGAAAACTAGATTTCCCCAAGAGACATCTGCAAGACACCTCTAAGTACACACATATTATTAAATAAGGCAGAGATGTTGCAAATCAATTTTATAATGGCAAGGGATAGAAAATCTATATCAAAAGAGGAATACAAAGGCAGCAGACCAATACAGTGTGATAATTCATCATCACACAAGAATATTTATTATGTAGGACTGCATGAATAGTTTGGCAAATATAAAAGAAGACTTTAGTTGTTCATGATTTATAGTTTGTTGTGTATAAAGATAAAACTTGAAGAGTTATCATACACATTTACATTTGATTATGAAGTATTTTGGTTAGTGATATAGAGTACTCGGTCATAACTGCCCTTCCCATTTCATTGTCCAGTTTAGAATTTTGTTGTAAGTTAATATTTAATGCACATACACCAATGGTGCATTAATGTGACATTTTTAAAGCTTATAAGATAAATATGTTATTGTTCAAGGATAGAGATGTGTGAGCAATGCAAAACATTTTCTGCCCACAATGTACAAAATTCAGAGCAAAAACAAACCTATTTTTGTACTTGAATATGTACCTATACAGGGACAACATTACAAATCATTAGTAAGACCTCATCTCGAATATGCAGTTCCATTTTGGGCACCAGTTTTAAAAAAGGATGTCGGGGAACTGGAGAAAGTGCAGAGAAGGGCAACCAAACTGATAAGAGGCATGGAGGAGCTCAGCTATGAGGAAAGATTAGAGGAACTGAATTTATTCTCTCTTGAGAAGAGAAAATTAAGAGGGGATATGATCAACATGTACAAATATATAAGGGGTTCATATAGTGAACTTGGTGTTAAGTTATTTACTTTACAGTCAACACAAAGGTCAAGGAGGCACTCTTCACGTTTAGAGGAAATGAGATGTCATCTCCAAATATGGAAAGGTTTCTTAACAGTAAGAGCTGTGAAAATGTGGAATAGACTCCCTCCAGAGGTGGTTCTGGCCAGCTCAGTAGATTGCTTTAAGAAAGGCCTGGATTCTTTCCTAAATGTACATAATATCATTTTATACTGATATTTATAGGTAAAGTTGATCCAGGGAAAATCTGATTGCTTCTCGGGCGATCAGGAAGGAATTTTTTCCCCTGCTGAAACAAATTGGATCATGCTTTGCTGGGGTTTTTCACATTCCTCTGGATCAACTGTGGGTATAGGATTTTGTATATGGGATTGTATGATATTATTTTTTATATATTTTTATGGTTGAACTAGATGGACTTGTGTCTTTTTTCAACCTGGCTATGTAACTATGTAACTACTGTATGTACTGATTTGGCTAATGGCAATTAATGGAGATGACTGTTGGTGCTGATAATGTATTTATTTTGTGGCAGAAAGTTTAGGTGACAAAATGTCAATTTACCTAGGTCTTGTTTAATGGACATCTACCTCCTGAAGCTCATGGGTTAGGCCCCATGTACACGGGACGCTGTTAAACGTATGCTCAGAAGCAGTTGGACGCTTTTTTCCACTGCCCCTGAACTCATTCAAAGTTATCCTATGTGACCATGTACACAGTCTCGTTTATTGCTGTTTTTATGCAGTTGCATTTAACAGCGTTTGTTTGGAAGCAAAAAAATGAGTTCAGATGCTGAAAATGCAGCTAAACGCGGCTAAACGTGGGTACCCGCGTTTAGACACGTTTTAGTTTATAAGCGCTTTTAAAGGTACCCTATATTTTAGACCTGAAAAGACAAAAATATGATGGAAAACAATGAAAAAACATTAAAAAATATAGTTAAAAATGTTTTAATTACTAGCAATGATTCATAGACCATATATAGCCCTTGATGCAATGCAATACACCACTGGCATTGCTGTATCCACATTTTAATTGGAACCATATGATTGACCCATATGTTTAATTGACCCATATGTTCAGATTTGACCAAGATGACCCTACCATTGAGCTTGACCCCCGACTTGATCAAACATAGTTTCAAGAAATTGAAATTTTTGATTTAAAAAATTCCGTTTTGCCCTGGTCAATTTTTTGTTAATAATTCCATTTTAACTATTTAATTATTATAAATATTTAAAAAAATGCCAAAAAAGTTATATATTATAAAAAATTGAATTAGCGTTTACATTTTCATTAAATAGACAAAATATATATATATTTTTTAAAGTAATTAAAAAACAAAAATAATACCATATACAGCGGGAAAAAAATCCAATAAACATATTAATCAATCAATATTTAATTATTATAAATATTAAAAAAAAATTGCCCAAAAAATCTTATAAATTATAAAAAATTTAATCAATGTTTAAATGTGCATAAAATAGATAAAATATTTTTTTTTTTAAAAAGTAATTAAAAAACAAAAATAATACCATATACAGCTAAAAAAAAATCCATTTTCCATGTGGGAAAAAAAAGACGTCAATTTTGTTTGGGAGCCACGTTGCAGGACCGCGCAATTGTCAGTCAAAGCGACGCAGTGCTGAATCGCAAAAAGTGCTCTGGTCTTTGGCCAGCAAAATGGTCCGGGGCTTAAGTGGTTAATAAACACTTCTAGACGCAAACGCGGCTAAACGCGGCATGCAAACACGGCTAAATTGGCGTTTTAAATGCTGGTTTCAAGGTGTCAGAAAAATTCGTTGAGAGGACTTTGCCTCAGCGTCCCGTGTACATGGGGCCTAAATAACAGCCATGTTGAATGAGATAAGCCATGATCTAGCTACTATAAGTAATTGCCATATTTCCAGAGAAACTCACAAAGTTGATATATCAAGATAAAGTAGCACATTATGAGTTCTTTTCACATTAGTTTACAAAATGTGTTACAAATACAGCAAGAATTCACAACCAAATACACATTTTTGTAAGCCTTCTTTAAACACTCATACATTTGATAAATATTTTCTCAACATACCACCTGATTTAAAGGGACCCTGTCACTTTAATAGAACAAAAACTTGCTGAAAGGTATGAACCTGTAGCAGCTTTCATATCTTCTGTTCCTGAATGTCAAGCTTTTTGACAGGCAACATCTTTTGATAGCACTGATTCTTGCCTGCCCCTTTCTTTCACATGTACATTCCAATTGATCAGTCAGGGCCGATTGGAAAGTGTGTGTGAGTAGGGATGAGCCGAACACCCCCCCGGTTCGGTTCGCACCAGAACCTGCGAACGGACCGAAAGTTCGCACGAACGTTAGAACCTCATTGACTTCTATGGGACTCGAACGTTCGAAATCAAAAGTGCTCATTTTAAAGGCTAATTTGCATGGTATTGTCCTAAAAAGGGTTTGGGGACCCGGGTCTTACCCCAGGGGACATGTATCAATGCAAAAAAACCTTTTAAAAACGGCCGTTTTTTCGGGAGCAGTGATTTTAATGATGCTTAAAGTAAAAAAAAAAAAGTGAAATATTCCTTTAAATATCGTACCTGGGGGTGTCTATAGTATGCCTGTAAAGTGGCGCGTGTTTCCCGTGTTTAGAACAGTACCTGCACCAAATGTCATTTTTAAAGGAAAAAATCTCATTTAAAACTGCTTGCGGGTTTAATGTAATGTCCGGTCCTGGCAATATGGATGAAAATCAGTGAGACAAACGGCATGGGTACCCTCCAGTCCATTACCAGGCCCTTTGGGTCTTGTATGGATATTAAGGGGAACCCCACACCCAAATTAAAATAAGGAAAGGTGTGGGGCCACCAGGCCCTATATACTCTGAACAACAGTATACAGGCGGTGCAAACAAGACAGGGACTGTAGGTTTGTTGTTAAGTAGAATCTGTTTGTCATTTTGAACGGGTACATTTTGAACGTGTTTAGCTCCAGCCAAAAAATCTTTTTCAAGCTTTTTGGAAATAATAGGGAAGGGTTATCACCCCTGTGACATTTGTTTTGCTGTTTTTCCTCCTCTTTAGAAGATTTCACCTCACTTTTTGTCCCAATGACAAATGCTTTTTGAGAATTTGGGGTTTTTTGTGGAACAAGGATTGGAAAGCATCAGTGAAAAGGAGAAATGTTTTTCCCATATTAACTCTTACAGGAGAGAATTTCCCTTCCTAGGGGTAGATTTCATCTCACTTCCTGTTGTCTTCTTCCGTTTGCAAGTAGGAGTCGTTTGTAAGTTAGATGTTTGAAAGTAGGGGCCTGCCCTATATACTCAGCAGAAATTTGGGTCTTAGGTGTTGTTGTGGCCACAACACTGTAAGCCCTCACAGGGCACTGCTGTGAAATATTAGATCAAGAATTGTAATTACATGCCCCTGTTGAACAGGGGCAGAAAAACTGGGCCTTTGGTCGTGGTGGTGGTGGTGCTGGTGCCACAACATTGTAAGTCCTCACTCGCTCTTGGTGGGTGCAGAAATGGGCCCTGCTGTGAAATATTAGATCAAGAATTGTAATTACATGCCCCTGTTGAACAGGGGCAGAAAAATTGGGCCTTTGGTGGTGGTGGTGCTGGTGCCACAACACTGCAACCCCTCACAGACACTCTAGTTGGAACGCAGGAACGAGCCCTGCTGCAAAGTATTGCATCAAAAATTGTAATTACATGCCCCTGTTAAACAGGGGCTGAAAAATTGGGCCTTAGGCACTGGTGGTGGCGCCCAGAACCAAAATTGTTCTTACAAGCTATCAGCGTGATGATTGAGGAGGAAGAGGATAATTACTCAGGGATAGTCACTCAGCATCAGCATAGGCAGTCTTTGAAGGGATCTGAGATTTCAAAAAAAGTTATTCGGTTGCATCAGCATCAGGTGCTTGGTAGCTGGTGGTGATCCAAGACTGATTCATTTTTATGAAGGTCAGTCGATCGACCAAGTCGGTGGACAGACGCACCCTGTGATCGGTTACCACGCCTCCAGCAGCACTGAATGTGCGTTCCGAAAGAACGCTGGATGCAGGACAGGCCAGTAGCTCAATTGCATACTGTGCAAGCTCTGGCCAGTGATCCATCCTCAAGACCCAGTAACCCAGAGGATTTTCGGTGGGAAAGGTGTCCAAGTCTGATCTTGCCCCTAGGTATTCCTGCACCATGTAAAACAGACGCTGGCGATGGTTGCTGGAACTGATCATACCTTGGGGCTGCGGACCAAAAAATTGTCTGAACGCATCGGTCAGACGGCCACCTTCTCCACCGCTCCTTCTTTGACTGACCGAAGCCTCAGCAACACGTTGTATAGAAACAGGGGTTTGTAACCTCCCAGTCTCTGGGAACGCATTGCACAAACCTTTCTGCAAGGCCTCCCGAAGATGTTTCATCCTCTGCTCCCTCTGCGATGGCAAGATAAGGTCCGCAACCTTACCCTTGTAACGTGGATCAAGGAGGGTTGCCAGCCAGTATTGGTCCTTCTCCTTGATACCACGAATACGAGGATCCTTACGCAGGCTTTGCAGGATCAGGGAGGCCATGCAGCGTAGGTTTGCTGAGGCATTCGGTCCGGAGTCCTCTGGGTCACTAAGGACGACATGGTCCGCAGCCACCTCCTCCCAGCCACGTACAAGTCCATGTGTTTCTTGGGACTGATCCCTTAAAGACTGCTGCTGATGCTGAGTGCCAGGCTCCACCTCCATACTGACACAATCTTCCTCCTCCTCCTCCTCCTCATCCTCTTCCTTTGTGATCGGCGGGCACGCAGGAACACTGTCTGGATAAAGGGGGCCTTGAGAGCTAAGGAAGTCCTCCTCTTCCTGCCTCTGTTCTGCCTCAAGTGCCCTGTCCATTATTCCATGCAGCGTGTGCTCCAACAGGTGGACAAGGAGTACAGAGTCACTAATGCATGCACTGTCACTGCTCACCATCCTCGTGGCCTCCTCAAATGGTGACAGGACAGTGCATGCATCCCTGATCATAGCCCACTGGCGTGGGGAAAAAAAAACAAGCTCCCCTGACCCTGTCCTGGTGCCATAGTTGCACAGGTACTCATTGATGGCCCTCTGCTGCGTGTGCAGCCGCTGCAGCATGGCCAACGTTGAGTTCCACCTGGTGGGCATGTCACAGATTAGGCGGTTCTTGGGCAGGTTAAACTCCTTTTGGAGGTCCGTCAGCCGAGCACTGGCATTATATGACCGGCAGAAATGCACACAGACTTTCCTGGCCTGCCTCAGGACATCCTGTAAGCCCGGGTACCTGCCCAAGAACCGCTGCACCACCAAGTTAAGGACGTGAGCCAAACAGGGCACATGGGTCATTTGTGACTGTCGGAGGGCAGAGAGGAGGTTGGTGCCATTGTCACAAACCACCATTCCTGCCTTAAGTTGGCGTGGTGTCAACCACCTCTGAACCTGCCCCTGCAGAGCTGACAGAACCTCTGCCCCAGTTTGGCTCCTGTCCCCCAAGCACACCAGCTCAAGCACTGCATGGCATCTTTTGGCCTGCGAACTTGCGTAGCCCCTTGAACGGCTACGGAGCACCGCTGGTTCCGAGGACAAAGCACAGGAAGAGGCCATGGAGGAAGAAGAAGAGGAGGGGGTGGAGGAGAGAGGTGTGTCACAATCATTAGCATTTTGGAGGCGTGGTGGCGGAACAACCTCCAACACTACTGCACCTTGTCCTGCATCCTTCCCAGCTGCCAGAAGAGTCACCCAATGCGCCGTGAAATTTAGGTAACGTCCCTGTCCATGCCTGCTGGACCATGAGTCAGCGGTAATATGCACCCTACCGCTGACCGCCCTGTCCAGCGAGGCATGGACATTGCCTTCCACATGCCGGTAGAGAGCCGGAATCGCCTTCCGTGAGAAAAAGTGGCGTTTGGGTACCTGCCACTGAGGAACCGCACATTCCACAAACTCAAGGAAGGGAGCAGCGTCTACCAACTGAAAAGGCAGCAGTTGAAGTGCTAGCAATTTTGCCAAGCTAGCATTCAACCGCTGCACATGTGGATGGCTGGGAGCAAACTTCTTTTGGCGGTGCAGCAGCTGGGGCAGGGAAATTTGCCTGGTACAATCTGACGTCGGTGTACCAAAAGCAGATTGCCCACAAGTACTTGGCTGTGACACACCTAATTCTACACCTTCATTCCTCTCAGTGCAGGTCTCAGAGAGGACTGAAGGTATAGTGGCTTTGGAGATCTCAGCTGATGAGGAGCAAGGAGAGGTCCTCTTTGTTCTTTGGTGTGGGTCTTTTAGATACGCTTGCCAACGAACTGCATGGCAGGTCAACATATGTCTGGTCAAGCATGTGGTACCCAAGCGGGAGATGTTTTGGCCAAGCGAGATACGCTTGAGACATATGTTGCAAATAGCAGCGGTGCGATCTGATGCACTCGTCTCAAAAAAGGCCCACACCAAAGAACTTTTTGAATAACGCGCAGAGACTGCAGCGCCCTGCACATGTGGAGCTTTGGGGTGTGATGCAGTCAATGTGCTGCCCTTAGGCTGGCCCCTGGCCATCCTGCCTCGTTGGTGATGTGCCGCCTCCTCCTCCTCCTCCTCTTCCTCTCTCCTATCAGGCATCCACGTTGAATCAGTGACCTCATCATCCCCTCCCTCCTCATCACTGGAGCAAACCTGGCAGTATGCTGCAGCAGGGGGAGCATGACTGCCAGATTGCTGTCCTTCTTGGGCACCCCCTCTGTCCATGCTCATGTTACTGCCTTCATCGAGCTCAGTATCATCATCAGAGCCTTCCAAACGCTGGGCATCCTCCTGGAGCATGTACCCAACACTGTGGTCAAACAGTTCGAGGGACTCCTGAGGAGGACATGGTGGGGCTAGGGAAGGAGTCACTGATGATATTGAACCGAGGGAAGAGGTCGCTGCTTTGCCAGACAAAGTACCCGGGGCATGGGTGAGAGAGGATGAGGAGGATGAGGACGGCTTGGTCATCCACTCGACCAAGTCTTCCGCATGTTGCGGCTTAACACGGCCAGCTGCCGAAAAAAAGGCCAAGCGTGTCCCACGGCCACGTGCTGATGAGGATGCACCGTCTCCACGACCAGCACTAGACACAGAGCCTGCTTGTACTGATACTGCAGCTAGCAAAATCAACTGCCTGCCTGTAGTATGAGAACACCACCAACCTTCTACAGGTAGCTTTAGCGTGAACACTGTGCAGAGCTCGCACAAAAACTAACTTGTAGGTTTAGCTGAACACTGTGAGGTGGACGCACCACACTAACTTGTAGTTTTAGCTGAACACTGTGAGCAGGACGCACTGCACTAACTTGTAGCTTTAGATGAACACTGTGCAGAGGTCTCACTACACCAACTTGTAGGTTTAGCTGAACACTGTGAGCAGGACGCACAGCACTAACTTGTAGTTTTAGCTGAACACTGTGAGCAGGACGCACTGCACTAACTTGTAGCTTGAGATGAACACTGTGCAGAGGTCTCACTACACCAACTTGTAGGTTTAGCTGAACACTGTGAGCAGGACTCACAGCACTAACTTGTAGTTTTAGCTGAACACTGTGAGCAGGACGCACTGCACTAACTTGTAGCTTGAGATGAACACTGTGCAGAGGTCTCACTACACCAACTTGTAGGTTTAGCTGAACACTGTGAGCAGGACACACAGTACTAACTTGTAGTTTTAGCTGAACACTGTGAGCAGGACGCACTGCACTAACTTGTAGCTTTAGATGAACACTGTGCAGAGGTCTCACTACACCAACTTGTAGGTTTAGCTGAACACTGTGAGCAGGACGCACAGCACTAACTTGTAGTTTTAGCTGAACACTGTGAGCAGGACGCACAGCACTAACTTGTAGTTTTAGCTGAACACTGTGAGCAGGACGCACTGCACTAACTTGTAGCTTTAGATGAACACTGTGCAGAGGTCTCACTACACCAACTTGTAGGTTTAGCTGAACACTGTGAGCAGGAAGCACTGCACTAACTGTAAATAGTCTAGTTGCCTGACTGTGGCACTAATAGGATCAAAAGAACACCAGCAATTTTATTCAGGTAGCTGTAAATACTGTAACAAGACAAGCCTGCCTGTCAGTAAGAAGATAACAGGAACGGATCTACCTGAACACTGTGAGCAGGACGCACTGCACTAACTTGTAGCTTTAGATGAACACTGTGCAGAGGTCTCACTACACCAAATTGTAGGTTTAGCTGAACACTGTGAGCAGGACGCATCCCACTAACTTGTAGGTTTAGCTGAACACTGTGAGCAGGACGCACCTCACTAACTTGTAGGTTTAGCTGAACACTGTGAGCAGGACGCACCCCACTAACTTGTAGTTTTAGCTGAACACTGTGAGCAGGACGCACCGCACTAACTTGTAGGTTTAGCTGAACACTGTGAGGTGGATGCACCACACTAACTTGTAGGTTTAGCTGAACACTGTGAGCAGGACGCACCCCACTAACTTGTAGGTTTAGCTGAACACTGTCAGCAGGACGCACTGCACTAACTTGTAGCTTTAGATGAACACTGTGCAGAGGTCTCACTACACCAACTTGTAGGTTTAGCTGAACACTGTGAGCAGGACGCACAGCACTAACTTGTAGTTTTAGCTGAACACTGTGAGCAGGACGCACTGCACTAACTTGTAGCTTGAGATGAACACTGTGCAGAGGTCTCACTACACCAACTTGTAGGTTTAGCTGAACACTGTGAGCAGGACTCACAGCACTAACTTGTAGTTTTAGCTGAACACTGTGAGCAGGACGCACTGCACTAACTTGTAGCTTGAGATGAACACTGTGCAGAGGTCTCACTACACCAACTTGTAGGTTTAGCTGAACACTGTGAGCAGGACACACAGTACTAACTTGTAGTTTTAGCTGAACACTGTGAGCAGGACGCACTGCACTAACTTGTAGCTTTAGATGAACACTGTGCAGAGGTCTCACTACACCAACTTGTAGGTTTAGCTGAACACTGTGAGCAGGACGCACAGCACTAACTTGTAGTTTTAGCTGAACACTGTGAGCAGGACGCACAGCACTAACTTGTAGTTTTAGCTGAACACTGTGAGCAGGACGCACTGCACTAACTTGTAGCTTTAGATGAACACTGTGCAGAGGTCTCACTACACCAACTTGTAGGTTTAGCTGAACACTGTGAGCAGGAAGCACTGCACTAACTGTAAATAGTCTAGTTGCCTGACTGTGGCACTAATAGGATCAAAAGAACACCAGCAATTTTATTCAGGTAGCTGTAAATACTGTAACAAGACAAGCCTGCCTGTCAGTAAGAAGATAACAGGAACGGATCTACCTGAACACTGTGAGCAGGACGCACTGCACTAACTTGTAGCTTTAGATGAACACTGTGCAGAGGTCTCACTACACCAAATTGTAGGTTTAGCTGAACACTGTGAGCAGGACGCATCCCACTAACTTGTAGGTTTAGCTGAACACTGTGAGCAGGACGCACCTCACTAACTTGTAGGTTTAGCTGAACACTGTGAGCAGGACGCACCCCACTAACTTGTAGTTTTAGCTGAACACTGTGAGCAGGACGCACCGCACTAACTTGTAGGTTTAGCTGAACACTGTGAGGTGGATGCACCACACTAACTTGTAGGTTTAGCTGAACACTGTGAGCAGGACGCACCCCACTAACTTGTAGGTTTAGCTGAACACTGTCAGCAGGACGCACTGCACTAACTGTAAATAGTCTAGCTGCCTGACTGTGGTACTAATAGGAGCAAAAGAACACCAGTAATTTTCTTCAGGTAGCTGTATATACTGTAACAAGACAAGCCTGCCTGTCAGTAAGAAGATAACAGGAATGGATCTAGCTGAACACTGTGAGCAGGACGCACTACACTAACTGTAAATAGTCTAGCTGCCTGACTGTGGTACTAATAGGATCAAAAGAACACCAGTAATTTTCTTCAGGTAGCTGTATATACTGTAACAAGACAAGCCTGCCTGTCAGTAAGAAGATAACAGGAATGGATCTAGCTGAACACTGTGAGCAGGATGCACTGCACTAACTGTAAATAGTCTAGCTGCCTGACTGTGGTACTAATAGGATCAAAAGAACACCAGTAATTTTCTTCAGGTAGCTGTAAATACTGTAACAAGACAAGCCTGCCTGTCAGTAAGAAGATAACAGGAACGGATCTAGCTGAACACTGTGAGTAGGATGCACTGCACTAACTTGTAGCTTTAGATGAACACTGTGCAGAGGTCTCACTACACCAAATTGTAGGTTTAGCTGAACACTGTGAGCAGGACGCACCCCACTAACTTGTAGGTTTAGCTGAACACTGTGAGCAGGACGCACCTCACTAACTTGTAGGTTTAGCTGAACACTGTGAGCAGGACGCACCCCACTAACTTGTAGTTTAGCTGAACGCTGTGAGCAGGACGCACCGCACTAACTTGTAGGTTTAGCTGAACACTGTGAGCAGGACGCACCCCACTAACTTGTAGGTTTAGCTGAACACTGTCAGCAGGACACACTGCACTAACTGTAAATAGTCTAGCTGCCTGACTGTGGTATTAATAGGATCAAAAGAACACCAGTAATTTTCTTCAGGTAGCTGTATATACTGTAACAAGACAAGCCTGCCTGTCAGTAAGAAGATAACAGGAGTGGATATAGCTTAACACTGTGAGCAGGACGCACTGCACTAACTGTAAATAGTCTAGCTGCCTGACTGTGGTATTAATAGGATCAAAAGAACACCAGTAATTTTCTTCAGGTAGCTGGATATACTGTAACAAGACAAGCCTGCCTGTCAGTAAGAAGATAACAGGAATGGATCTAGCTTATCACTGTGAGCAGGACGCACTGCACTAACTGTAAATAGTCTAGCTGCCTGACTGTGGTACTAATAGGATCAAAAGAACACCAGTAATTTTCTTCAGGTAGCTGTATATACTGTAACAAGACAAGCCTGCCTGTCAGTAGGAAGATAACAGGAACGGATCTAGCTTAACACTGTGAGCAGGACGCACTGCACTAACTGTAAATAGTCTAGCTGCCTGACTGTGGTACTAATAGGATCAAAAGAACACCAGTAATTTTCTTCAGGTAGCTGTAAATACTGTAACAAGACAAGTCTGCCTGTCAGTAGGAAGATAACAGGAACGGATCTAGCTAAACTGAATACAGTGTATATATATATATGCAACACCTGGGATGCATATATATATACACAATACACTGTAAGTGCAGCTAAACTGACTGACTGTTCTGCCTAATCTATCTAACTCAAATCAAATGTCACTGTCTGTCTCTCTCTCTCTCAATGAACGCAGGAACACACACTACACAGGGCCGCCATGCAGGCGGCCTTATATAGTGTGGGGCGTGTACTAAATCCCCTGAGCCATAATTGGCCAAAGCCTCCTTGGCTTTGACCAATCACGGCTCACTGTTCAGACGGCGCTGTGATTGGCCAAGCATGCGGGTCATAATGCATGCTTGGCCAATCATCAGCCAGCAATGCACTGCGATGCCGCAGTGAATTATGGGCCGTGACGTGCCACACGAATTTGGCGCGAACGGCCCATATCGTTCGCAATTCGGCGAACGGGCGAACAGACAATGTTCGAGTCGAACATGGGTTCGACTCCAACACGAAGCTCATCCCTATGTGTGAGTGTGTGTTAGGGGTGGGGGCGGGGGGGGGTTGGGTGGAGAGTGGGAGAGAGGGACCAGGCAAGCTCTGGCACAACGTGAATATATCACAGTTTTTCCAAACATCTTGAAGGTTGAACACAAAGCAAGTTATATTAAAAGCTTCTGCAAGTATGTGCAGGCACTCCTGAATCTCTTTTTGTGCTATTCCAATGCGACAGGACTACCCAATCATAGAGCTACATGTGTAAGTTTTACATACTGTACATATGTATATGTATGTACATACATATGTAGGTGAGTTGTGATGGTGAATTGTGTTAGCATAGCTCCCAACTGTCCCTGATTTCGAGGGACTGTCCCTGATTTGGAGCAATGTCCCTCTGTCCCTCATTCTTCCTCATTTGTCCCTCATTTTGGAAACGGATCTATATAGATGTATATAAAATGCACTTTTTATCGATCAAAAAGTGTTTTACAGCACCAAACTTTTCATCTGATTTCTAAATTGCTGCAATTGTAAATTCCAAAAGCCAATATAAAGGAATAGTAGTGGTAAAAAGGCACTTGTGGGTTTAACCAATCTTGTTTGTTTTTTTTGTACAATTCTCCTTTAAGGGGGCGTGGCAGGTGATGTGCCCTATGCCTGCATGCTTTTGCTAATAGGTGTCCCTCATTCCCATCTCAAAAAATTGGGAGGTATGGTGTTAGCAAAAGAGTTTTAAAACACATGAGCAAAATGACCTTCCCCACCAAAACTTTTTAAGTGAATATATAACAAATGCATGAGGAAACACATGGCTCTGTTACACAGAGCTTGATGTGAGCAGTACCTCAGTGAGACAAGTTTGCAGCAAATACACACCCTCCTTGTGGCTGAAGGGCACGTTTGCCTTCTTTTAGAGTGCTGCTAATACACCATTTTCCTCCTTCCTTCCTTTCAAGGTGGGATGTAAGAAAATTAGAAAGCCACCTCCTCTTCCGTATGTGGGAAGGGCTGGTAGCATAAAAAAGAAGGTTGGAAAAAATAAGGCCAGAATGAAGGGTAGGGAGCATAAATATACATATAATCCCATGGCTATAGGCTTCAAACCCTTCCCCATCTTCCTATGATGGGTAAACGATGGACAGTGAGGACAGGCATTGGGGAATTGTTCATTAATTCTCCACAAAAGCGTGATTTTCTGCAGGAGTTAGTGAAGTTGCCAACAAACCATTTCTTGCTTTAATCCTCCCAGGCACAGAGCAGCCATTTGCCTGCAAGTCCTGCTAATGCTCTCTTTCTCTCCTCCTCCTCCCATCCAGGTGCATGTCAGCCATTTCTATGAACTCCTAATGTGGCCTTTTCCTCCTGTAAGGCACAGACCAGCCATGTTTTTTGGTCTGCTATTGTGCCCTTTTCCTCTTCCCCTTTACCCAAGGGTGCATAGCAGCCAAAAGGTCCTTTCCCTTTTTCCTCCTTATGCTCATGTGCATAACAGCAATGTATTTAGGACTGGTTAATGTCCCATGGACCATAGGGTCAATCCACAGGACCTCTGTCATACTGGTGAAGAAGCAGAAGAAAAGAAAAACCCAAATCAACTCCAAACACAGCTTCATGCCTGCTTTTCCTAATACATTGTTTATACCTTTTTTTTGTGGCCTATGCTGTGAGTGTAAGATACTCAGCCACCATGGTTTTGCAACATGAGGAAGAAGATTGGTGTACTGGTAGTAAAGGTTAAAAGGAGAGCTGGGGTGTTGGTGGTTATGGATGAGCCCGATGTTCGGGTCGAACATAAGTTCATTCTTGGCAAATTCGAGTGCCGCGGAATGCCCCATAATGCACCGCAAGATCACAGTGCATTGCTGTATGATGATTGGCCAAAGTATGCACCTGACCTGCATGCTTTGACCAATCCCAGCGCCCTTTGCTAAGAGAGCCATAATTGACCAAAGGCAGGGTGCCTTTGGCCAATCATGGCTCAGGGGGATTAAGTCCACGCCCCACACTATATAAGGCTGCCTACATGGCGGCCCTGTGTAGTATTGTTGGTGTGGACGGAGAGATAGCTTAATTTAGATTAACCACTTGCCGACCGCTGCACGCCGATATACGTTGGCACAATGGCAGCAGTGGGCAAATGGGCATACCTGTACGTCCCCTTTAAGAGCCGGGGATAGCAGGCGCAGAGCCGAGGATAGCAGGACCGGCGGACTCGATGTCCACCGGTCTTCTGGCGATCGTGTCATGGAGCCTCAGAATGGGGAAGTGCCTATGTAAACAAGTAGCCCATCCCTCCCACAGTTAGAATCACTCACTAGGACACACTTAACCCCTTCATCACACCCTAATGGTTAACCCCTTCACTGTCAGTGTCATTTACACAGTAATTAGTGCATTTTTATAGCACTGATCGCTGTATAAATGACAATGGTCCCAAAATAGTGTCAAAAGTATCCGACGTGTCAGCCATAATGTCACAGTCCCGATCAAAATCGCAATAAAAATAAAATGCCATAAAACTATCCCCTATTTTGTAGACGCTATAACTTTTGCGCAAACCAATCAATATACGCTTATTGCTATTTTTTTACCAAAAATATGTAGAAGAATACATTTTGGCCTATACTGAGGAAAAAAAGTAGTTTTTTATATATTTTTGGGGGATATTTATTATAGCAAAAAGTAAAAAAATAATGCATTTGTTTCAAAATTGTCGCTCTTCTTTTGTTTATAGCACAAAAAATAAAAACCACAGAGGTGATCAAATACCACCAAAAGAAAGCTCTATTTGTGGGAAAAAAGTACGTCAATTTTGTTTGTGTGCAACGTTGCACAACCGTGCAATTGTCAGTTAAAGCGACGCAGTGTTGAATCGCAAAAAGTGCTCTGGTCAGGAAGAGGGTAAAATCTTTCAGGGCTGAAGCGGTAAAGCAGGCAGGTTATTCAGTTAGTGGCAGTGTATTTGATATATATATACAGTCAGTCTAGTATATATATACACTACCGTTCAAAAGTTTGGGGTCACATTGAAATGTCCTTATTTTTGAAGGAAAAGCACTGTACTTTTAAATGAAGCTAACTTTAAACTAGTCCTAACTTTAAACAAATATACTCTATACATTGCTAATGTGGTAAATGACTATTCTAACTGCAAATGTCTAGTTTTTGGTGCAATATCTACATAGGTGTATAGAGGCCCATTTCCAGCAACTATCACTCCAGTGTTCTAATGGTACAATGTGTTTGCTCATTGGCTCAGAAGGCTAATTGATGATTAGCAAACCCTTGTGCAATCATGTTCACACATCTAAAAACAGTCTAGCTCCTTCCAGAAGCTACAAAACTGACCTTCCTGTGAGCAGATTGAGTTTCTGGAGCATCACATTTGTGGGGTCAATTAAACGCTCAAAATGGCCAGAAAAAGAGAACTTTCATCTGAAACTCGACAGTCTATTCTTGTTCTTAGAAATGAAGGCTATTCCATGCGAGAAATTGCAAAGAAATTGAAGATTTCCTACAACGGTGTGTACTACTCCCTTCAGAGGACAGCACAAACAGGGTCTAACCAGAGTAGAAAAAGAAGTGGGAAGCCGCGTTGCACAACTAAGCAAGAAGATAAGCACATTAGAGTCTCTAGTTTGAGAAACAGACGCCTCACAGGTCCCCAACTGGCATCTTCATTAAATAGTACCCGCAAAACACCAGTGTCAACATCTACAGTGAAGAGGCAGCTGCGGGATTTTGGGCTTCAGGGCAGAGTGGCAAAGAAAAAGCCATATCTGAGACTGGCCAATAAAAGAAAAAGATTAAGATGGGCAAAAGAACACAGACATTGGACAGAGGAAGACTGGAAAAAAGTGTTGTGGACGGATGCCAAAGGTGTGCAATGCTGTAATTGCTGCAAAAGGAGGATTCTTTGATGAAAGCAAAGTTTGATGTAAAAACAATGTTATTTCAAATACAAATCATTATTTCTAACCTTGTCAATGTCTTGACTCTATTTTCTATTCATTTCACAACGTATGGTGGTGAATAAGTGTGACTTTTCATGGAAAACACAAAATTGTTTGGGTGACCCCAAACTTTTGAACGGTAGTGTGTATATATATATATATATATATATATATATATATACATACATATATATATATATATACACAGTATCTCACAAACGTGAGTACACCCCTTAAATTTTTGTAAATATTTTATTATATCTTTTCATGTGACAACAATGAAGAAATTGCACTTTGCTACAATGTAAAGTAGTGAGTGTACAGCTAGTATAACATTGTAAATTTGCTGTCCCCTCAAAATAATTCAACACACAGCCATTAATGTCTAAACCGCTGGCAACAAAAGTGAGTACACCCCTAAGTAAAAATGTCCAAATTGGGCCCAAAGTGTCTATATTTTGTGTGGCCACCATTAGTTTCCAGCACCGCCTTAACCCCCTTGGGCATGGATATCAGGAAGAGGGTCCTAATTCTCAAGTACCTAAAAACATTGTGACACTGTAGGTACTTTGTAAAAATTGTGCCAACGTCCCCAAAAATGTAATTGTAACCATATAAAGACTAAAAAAGTGGGACTTTGAGGGCACAAGGGTATTTAAACTACAAAAACATAAGTATGTTTTTTTAAAATTTTATTAACAAAGTACAAAAAAACAAAAAACAGACATAAAGGTTTAAAAAACAGTTCTAACTGAATATAGAACCTTATTTATTACACCAAGTGGACCCTATCCTGCATACTCCCATAATAGCTCTTGTATCTATTTGTATACATTCCAAACATTCATTCTGAAGGAAAAGGAAACCTTCCCCAGGCAAGTGGTAGTTAAGAATGTGGAACTGTAATTGAATGGAGCCGCAGGTCTGGTAGTCCAAGATGAGATGCTCTCTAACTGCTCAACATGTTTCACGTTGCAGAACGCTTCTTCAGGAGCTAGAGGTTCTATTAAATGTACACAGAAAAAAGAGAGGTATCACAATACCAATATTTATACACTGTTGTCAAAATATAAACATAAAAAATATATACATATGAAACCAGGTATTATGGAATTTTGACCCCCCAGTGGTGACCCATGGAGAGAGCCCTATAAAAGATATTGGTCTCCAAGGGATGGACGGCACAGCCTGGTGGTCTGGGGAAACCAATCCAAGCGACATAAGCGGCGCTATAGGGTATGTATCAGAAAGATGTACCGTGCCGTGAATTACAAAGTGAAGAGTAACTAATTAACTCCAAATGGGAACTATAGGACTGTGTGATCTCCTGTGATCATCAATCATTTGAACCATATTAAGGGTATATCAAAAAACGTATAAGAATGGTGCGATTATCGCAAGGTGTATACAAAAAGGATGATCTAAGGGATAACCTAGGTATACCCCCATATTGTGTGCCACTTTGTACAATCACAAAATTGCTGGAAGATTGGTACATAAATACAAGGATAGCTATCGGGGCAGGTATATAACAATAAAACTGATAAAAAATATAAGAAAAAGAGAGGAGGGTATGGAAGAAGGGGAACAAAAATTCAGTTAGAACTGTTTTTTAAACCTTTATGTCTGTTTTTTGTTTTTTTGTACTTTGTTAATAAAATTAAAAAAAAAAACATACTTATGTTTTTGTAGTTTAAATACCCTTGTGCCCTTGGGCATGGAGTTCACCAGAGTTTCACAGGTTACCACTGGAGTCCTCTCCCACTCCTCCATGACGACATTACAGAGCTGGTGGATGTTAGAGACCTTGCGCTCCTCCACCTTTCGTTTAAGGATGCCCCACAGATACTCAATAGGGTTTAGGTCTGGAGACGTGCTTGGCCAGTCTATCACCTTTACCCTCAGCTTCTTTAGCAAGGCAGTGGTTGTCTTGGAGGTGTGTTTGGGGTCGTTATCATGTTGGAATTTTTCCCTGTGGCCCAGTCTCCAAAGGGAGGGGATCATGCTCTGCTTCAGTATGTCACAGTGCATGTTGGCATTCATAGTTCCCTCGATGAACTGTAGCTCCCCAGTGCGGGCAGCACTCACGCAGCCCTAGACCATGACAATCCCACCACCATACTTGACTGTAAGACACACTTGTCTTTGTACTCCTCACCTGGTTCCCGCCAAACACGCTTGACACCATCTGAACCAAATACATTTATCTTGGTCTCATCAGACCACAGGACATGGTTCCGGTAATCCATGTTCTTATGCTGCGTACACACGATCAGACTTTACGGCATACTTGGTCCGGCGTACCGGATTTCGTCGGACAGTTCGATCGTGTGTGGGCTCCAGCGGACTTTGTTTTCTCAAAAGTTTGACGGACTTAGATTTGAAACATGTTTCAAATCTGTCCGACGGACTCTTCTTTCTAGCGGACAAACCAGTCGTCTGTGTGCTAGTCCGACGGACTCAAACTGACGCATGCTCTGAAGCAATTACAAGACGGAAGCGCTCAGTCTGGTAAAACCAGCCTTCGTATGGAAAGCTAGCACATTCCTCTTCTGCGCTTTTTTTTTCTTTATAATGTGAGAAGAAGGAAGTTGTTTTGCTGCTTATATTCACACAGAGTTCTCACAAACTACTTTCTTCATGATTTATCCTCATGCCATGACTAATATTAGATTTTTGAAAAGCCAGATCTCCAGAAATAAAGTAGCAAATTTGTTTTTGGACTCATCTTTATTTTTTACAGATTTCAACAATATAAATTTTACAATGTGTGCTAAATTATCCAAAATGTTTATTTTATTTTTTTTTATATTAAGTTTCAAGTTACCACAATAACCTTAATAATTTTATTGTTTTAATGAATCTTAATGAGGTTGGTGTCCCTTGTTAATTAAACATAGGGGGGTTATTTTAAAAATGTAAAATCATTTTTCACTACAAGTGCAAATTGTACTTGGAATTGCCCTGAAAGAGCATTTGGAAGTGCATTTGCTGTGGATCCGAGGGGCACATGCAGGGAACACCCACAAAAAAAAAATACTCTTGCACATCATTGGATGATAAAATCAGCAGAGCTTCCCCTCATTTCAGATCTTCCCCTCAGATTTACAGTGACTGCACTTCCAACAAGTGAACTTGCAACGCAATTTATCAAGTGCACTTTGCAATAGCACTTTGCACTTGAATTGCAAAATGATTTAGCCTTTTGTAAATAACCCAGATATAGTCTTTTTGACCTGTACTTGCCTACTCACAAACTAAATGTCCTTTATGAATCAAAACACATAGTGAATAATGTAAGATAATGAAAATATCCATTTATTTGGGTCAAAACAGAAATGAGGAAGGCAACATTGGAGACACTTTTGGAATGTGTGAAGCCTTTTGTCCCCCAGGACACACATCAAGTTAGAGGACAATAAAATTGGTATATTGCGCCTAGGGAGCACAGTCAGAAGTCAGACCAGACAGAAGGCAGCCATTCACTTTCGAGTCTTCCGTGGACCCTTCCCTGCATGCTGCCCTGCAGCCTTCCCTTCACTCTTCGCTGCAGCCTTCCTTGGAGCCTGTGCCTCTGGTGTTGTACTTGGGGCAGGAGGAGGAGGAGGAGTAGCAGGAGGAGTGGCTTCATCTGCTATATATCTGGTGGCCATATAGGTTCCATACGCCTCTTCCGCATTGGGTGGTGTGCTGAGGATTTGGCTGGCTTCGCGAATGAGGGCTAGTGATTCCTCCTCATTTGGGGTCATCTTTCTTGCCCTTTTGGTGGTAATGCGGAGGGGAGGCACCTGACACTCCGTGAGGCTTCTACTGGGCCCAGCCAAGGCCTCCTCCTCTCTCTCACTGGGCAAGGCCTCCTCCTCTATACTTCTGGGCACAGACTCCTCCTGGCTGAGCTCATCTTGGGTAAAAAAAAGGGACATACCGGTATTTGTAATTTTTCCTTACGCAATCACACACAATTTTCAGCTCATGACTTGCAAATATAATTCTAAACAAATATTAAAGGCTATCATTTTGACCCCACCATTATTCTAGCTGCTCACAAATATTTGAAGTCTATTTTTGGCCACTACTGTCTAGTGATATGTCTACATATTAATAATTGTGATGAAGTAATTTTTGTTGAAGCACTTAAAACATTTAGAGATTTACATCATTAATATTTACACAATCCCAAATTCACCAAAAAAGTATACCTGGCTGAAGCTGGGCGCATCCACCTCATCAATGATGAAAGGGCCCAGTTCTTTTTGGGACTCCTCAGCTGGGGTGGAGGGAAGGGTGGAGGTGGAGGGAGGGCTGGAGGGAAGGGTGGAGGGAAGGCTGGAGGGAAGGCTCAAAAGTGATTGCCTTGCTTCTGTCCGGTCATCCAGAAATCACATTTTTTGGTAGTACCACAGCTTGGGGACATACACCTGGTCTGCTGCTGCTCCAGATCTGCGCGACTCCTGGATCTTCCTGTGTTCCCGCTAGGGATGAGCCGAACACCCCCCGGTTCGGTTCGCACCAGAACCTGCGAACGGACCGAAAGTTCGCACGAATGTTAGAACCCCATTCACGTCTATGGGACTCGAACGTTCGAAATCAAAAGTGCTCATTTTAAAGGCTAATTTGCACGGTATTGTCCTAAAAAGGGTTTGGGGACCCGGGTCCTACCCCAGGGGACATGTATCAATGCAAAAAAAACTGTTAAAAACGGCCGTTTTTTCGGGAGCAGTGATTTTAATGATGCTTAAAGTAAAAAAAAAACAAGTGAAATATTCCTTTAAATATCGTACCTGGGGGGTGTCTATAGTATGCCTGTAAAGTGACGCGTGTTTCCCGTGTTTAGAACAGTCCCTGCACCAAATGTCATTTTTAAAGGAAAAAATCTCATTTAAAACTGCTTGCGGGTTTAATGTAATGTCGGGTCATGGCAATATGGATGAAAATCAGTGAGACAAACGGCATGGGTACCCCCCAGTCCATTACCAGGCCCTTTGGGTCTTGTATGGATATTAAGGGGAACCCCGCACTCAAATTAAAATAAGGAAAGGTGTGGGGCCACCAGGCCCTATATACTCTGAACAGCAGTATACAGGCGGTGCAAACAAGACAGGGACTGTAGGTTTGTTGTTAAGTAGAATCTCTTTGTAATTTTGAACGGGTACATTTTTAACGTGTTTAGCTCCAGCCAAAAAATCTTTTTTAAGCTTTTTGGAAAACATAGGGAAGGGTTATCACCCCTGTGACATTTGTTTTGCTGTCTTTCCTCCTTTTCAGAAGATTTCACCTCACTTTTTGTCCCAATGAAAAATGTTTTTTGAAAATTTGGGTTTTTTTGTGGAACAAGGATTGGAAAGCATCAGTGGAAATGAGAATTTTTTTTCCCATATTAACTCTTACAGGAGAGAATTTCCCTTCCTAGGGGTAGATTTCATCTCACTTCCTGTTGTCTCCTTCCGTTTGCAAGTAGGAGTCGTTTGTAAGTTAGATGTTTGAAAGTAGGGTCCTGCCCTATATACTCAGCAGAAATTTGGGCCTTAGGTGTTGCTGTGGGCACAACACTGTAAGCCCTCGCAGGGCCCTGCTGTGAAATATTAGATCAAGAATTGTAATTACATGCCCCTGTTGAACAGGAGCTGAAAAATTAGGCCTTAGGCACTGGTGCTGGTGCCACAACACTGCAACCCCTTACAGACACTCTAGTTGGAACGCAGGAACGAGCCCTGCTGCAAAGTATTGCATCAAAAATTGTAATTACACGCCCCTGTTAGACAGGAGCAGAAAAATTGGGCCTTGGGCACTGGTGCTGGTACCACAACACTGCAACCCCTCACAGACACTCTAGTTGGAATGCAGGAACGAGCCCTGCTGCAAAGTATTGCATCAAAAATTGTAATTACACGCCCCTGTTAGACAGGGGCAGAAAAATTGGGCCTTAGACACTGGTGCTGGTGCCACAACACTGCAACCCCTCACAGATACTCTAGTTGTAACGCAGAAATGAGCCCTGCTGCAAAGTATTGCATCAAAAATTGTAATTACATGCCCCTGTTAAACAGGGGCTGAAAAATTGTGCCTTAGGCACTGGTGGTGGCGCCCAGAACCAAAAATGTTCTTACAAGCTATCAGCGTGATGATTGAGGAGGAAGAGGATAATTTCTCAGGGATAGTCACTCAGCATAGGCAGTCTTTGAAGGGATCTGAGATTTCAAAAAAAATTATTCGGTTACATCAGCATCAGGTGCTTGGTAGCTGGTGGTGATCCAAGACTGATTCATTTTTATGAAGGTCAGTCGATCGACCGAGTCGGTGGACAGACGCACCCTGTGATCGGTTACCATGCCTCCAGCAGCACTGAATGTGCGTTCCGAAAGAACGCTGGATGCAGGACAGGCCAGTAGCTCAATTGCATACTGTGCAAGCTCTGGCCAGTGATCCATCCTCAAGACCCAGTAACCCAGAGGATTTTCGGTGGGAAAGGTGTCCAAGTCTGATCTTGCCCCTAGGTATTCCTGCACCATGTAAAACAGACGCTGGCGATGGTTGCTGGAACCGATCATACCTTGGGGCTGCAGACCAAAAAATTGTCTGAACGCATCGGTCAGACGGCCACCTTCTCCACTGCTCCTTCTTTGACTGACCGAAGCCTCAGCAACACGTTGTCCAGAAACAGGAGTTTGTAACCTCCCAGTCTCTGGGAACGCGTTGCACAGACCTTTCTGCAAGGCCTCCCGAAGATGTTTCATCCTCTGCTCCCTCTGCGATGGCAAGATAAGGTCCGCAACCTTACCCTTGTAACGTGGATCAAGGAGGGTTGCCAGCCAGTATTGGTCCTTCTCCTTGATACCACGAATACGAGGATCCTTACGCAGGCTTTGCAGGATCAGGGAGGCCATGCAGCGTAGGTTTGCTGAGGCATTCGGTCCGGAGTCCTCTGGGTCACTAAGGACGACATGGTCCGCAGCCACCTCCTCCCAGCCACGTACAAGTCCATGTGTTTTTGGGACTGATCCCTTAAAGACTGCTGCTGATGCTGAGTGCCAGGCTCCACCTCCATACTGACACAATCTTCCTCCTCCTCCTCCTCCTCGTCCTCTTCCTGTGTGATCGGCGGGCACGCAGGAACACTGTCTGGATAAAGGGGGCCTTGAGAGCTAAGGAAGTCCTCCTCTTCCTGCCTCTGTTCTGCCTCAAGTGCCCTGTCCATTATTCCACGCAGCGTGTGCTCCAACAGGTGGACAAGGGGGACAGTGTCACTGATGCATGCACTGTCACTGCTCACCATCCTCGTGGCCTCCTCAAATGGTGACAGGACAGTGCATGCATCCCTGATCATGGCCCACTGGCGTGGGGAAAAAAAACCAAGCTCCCCTGACCCTGTCCTGGTGCCATAGTCGCACAGGTACTCATTGATGGCCCTCTGCTGCGTGTGCAGCCGCTGCAGCATGGCCAACATTGAGTTCCACCTGGTGGGCATGTCACAGATTAGGCGGTTCTTGGGCAGGTTAAACTCCTTTTGGAGGTCCGTCAGCCGAGCACTGGCATTATATGACCGGCGGAAATGCACACAGACTTTCCTGGCCTGCCTCAGGACATCCTGTAAGCCCGGGTACCTGCCCAAGAACCGCTGCACCACCAAGTTAAGGACGTGAGCCAAACAGGGCACATGGGTCATTTGTCCCTGTCGGAGGGCAGAGAGGAGGTTGGTGCCATTGTCGCAAACCACCATTCCTTCCTTAAGTTGGTGTGGCGTCAACCACCTCTGAACCTGCCCCTGCAGAGCTGACAGAACCTCTGCCCCAGTGTGGCTCCTGTCCCCCAAGCACACCAGCTCAAGCACCGCATGGCATCTTTTGGCCTGCGTACTTGCGTAGCCCCTTGAACGACTACGGGCACCGCTGGTTCCGAGGAAGAGGCCATGGAGGAAGAAGAAGAGGAGGGGGTGGAGGAGAGAGGTGTGTCACAATCATTAGCATTTTTGAGGCGTGGTGGCAGAACAACCTCCAACACTACTGCACCTTGTCCTGCATCCTTCCCAGCTGCCAGCAGAGTCACCCAATGCGCCGTGAAACTTAGGTAACGTCCCTGTCCATGCCTGCTGGACCATGAGTCAGCGGTAATATGCACCTTACCGCTGACCGCCCTGTCCAGCGAGGCATGGACATTGCCTTCCACATGCCGGTAGAGAGCCGGAATCGCCTTCCGTGAGAAAAAGTGGCGTTTGGGTACCTGCCACTGAGGAACCGCACATTCCACAAACTCACCGAAGGGGGCAGAGTCTACCAACTGAAAAGGCAGCAGTTGAAGTGCCAGCAATTTTGCCAAGCTAGCATTCAACCGCTGGGCATGTGGATGGCTGGGAGCAAACTTCTTTCGGCGGTGCAGCAGCTGGGGCAGGGAAATTTGCCTGGTACAATCTGACGTCGGTGTACCAAAAGCAGATTGCCCACAAGTACTTGGCTGTGACACACCTAATTCTACACCTTCATTCCTCTCAGTGCAGGTCTCAGAGAGGACTGAAGGTCTAGTGGGGTTGGAAATCTCAGCTGTTGAGGAGCAAGGAGAGGTCCTCTTTGTTCTTTGGTGTGGGTCTTTTAGATGCGCTTGCCAACGAACTGCATGGCAGGTCAACATATGTCTGGTCAAGCATGTGGTACCCAATCTGATGCACTCGTCTCAAAAAAGGCCCACACCAAAGAACTTTTTGAATAACGCGCAGAGACTGCAGCGCCCTGCACATGTGATGCAGTCAATGTGCTGCCCTTAGGCTGGGCCCTGGAGGGCATCCTGCCTCGTTGGTGATGTGCCGCCTCCTCCTCCTCCTCTCTCCTATCAGGCACCCACGTTGAGTCAGTGACCTCATCATCCCCTCCCTCCTCATCACTGGAGCAAACCCGGCAGTATGCTGCAGCAGGGGGAGCATGACTGCCAGATTGCTGTCCTTCTTGGGCACCCCCTCTGTCCGTGCTCATGTTACTGCCTTCATCGAGCTCAGTATCATCATCAGAGCCTTCCAAACGCTGGGCATCCTCCTGGAGCATGTACCCAACACTGTGGTCAAACAGTTCGAGGGAATCCTCATGAGGACATGGTGGAGCTAGGGAAGGAGTCACTGATGACATTGAGCCGAGGGAAGAGGCCGCTGCTTTGCCAGACAAAGCACCCTGGGCATGGGTGAGAGAGGATGAGGAGGATGAGGACGGCTTGGTCATCCACTCGACCAAGTCTTCCGCATGTTGCGGCTTAACACGGCCAGCTGCCGAAAAAAAGGCCAAGTGTGTCCCATGGCCACGTGCTGATGAGGATGCACCGTCTCCACGACCAGCACTAGACACAGAGCCTGCTTGCCCTCTCTTATTGGCTTGTGACTGTCTGCCTCTCCTTCTTGGCCTTCCAGACATACTAATGGCCTGTAGCTGCACTAAGCTGGGATATATATATATATATATATATATATATATATATATATATATATACTGCAGCTAGCAAAATCAACTACCTGCCTGTAGTATGAGAACACCACCAACCTTCTACAGGTAGCTTTTGCTGAACACTGTGAGGTGGACGCACCCCACTAACTTGTAGGTTTAGCTGAACACTGTGAGCAGGACGCACTGCACTAACTGTAAATAGTATAGCTGCCTGACCGTGGTACTAATAGAATCAAAAGAACACCAGTAATTTTCTTCAGGTAGCTTTATATACTGTAAAAAGACAAGCCTGCCTGTCAGTAGGAAGATAACAGGAACGGATCTAGCTGAACACTGTGAGCAGGACGCACTGCACTAAATGTAAATAGTCTAGCTGCCTGACCGTGGTACTAATAGGATCAAAAGAACACCAGTAATTTTCTTTAGGTAGCTGTAAATACTGTAACAAGACAAGCCTGCCTGTCAGTAGGAAGATAACAGGAACGGATCTAGCTGAACACTGTGAGCAGGACGCACTGCACTAAATGTTAATAGTCTAGCTGCCTGACCGTGGTACTAATAGGATCAAAAGAACACCAGTAATTTTCTTTAGGTAGCTGTTAATACTGTAACAAGACAAGCCTGCCTGTCAGTAGGAAGATAACAGGAACGGATCTAGCTGAACACTGTGAGCAGGACGCACTGCACTAAATGTAAATAGTCTAGAAGATAACAGGAACGGATCTAGCTGAACACTGTGAGCAGGACGCACTGCACTAAATGTAAATAGTTTAGAATTTAACAGGAACGGATCTAGCTGACACCTGTGAGCAGGACGCACTGCACTAAATCTAAATAGTCTAGAAGATAACAGGAACGGATCTAGCTGAACACTGTGAGCAGGACTCACTACACTAAATGTAAATAGTCTAGAAGATAACAGGAACGGATCTAGCTGAACACTGTGAGCAGGACGCACTGCACTAAATGTAAATAGTCTAGAAGATAACAGGAACGGATCTAGCTGAACACTGTGAGCAGGACGCACTGCACTAAATGTAAATAGTCTAGAAGATAACAGGAACGGATCTAGCTGAACACTGTGAGCAGGACACACTTTACTAAATGTAAATAGTCTAGCTGCCTGACCGTGGTACTAATAGGATCAAAAGAACACCAGTAATTTTCTTTAGGTAGCTGTTAATACTGTAACAAGACAAGCCTGCCTGTCAGTAGGAAGATAACAGGAACGGATCTAGCTGAACACTGTGAGCAGGATGCACTGCGCTAAATGTAAATAGTCTAGAAGATAACAGGAACGGATCTAGCTGAACACTGTGAGCAGGACGCACTGCACTAAATGTAAATAGTCTAGAATTTAACAGGAACGGATCTAGCTGAACACTGTGAGCAGGACGCACTGCACTAAATGTAAATAGTCTAGAAGATAACAGGAACGGATCTAGCTGAACACTGTGAGCAGGACGCACTGCACTAAATGTAAATAGTCTAGAAGATAACAGGAACGGATCTAGCTGAACACTGTGAGCAGGACGCACTGCACTAAATGTAAATAGTCTAGAAGATAACAGGAACGGATCTAGCTGAACACTGTGAGCAGGACGCACTGCACTAAATGTAAATAGTCTAGCTGCCTGACCGTGGTACTAATAGGATCAAAAGAACACCAGTAATTTTCTTTAGGTAGCTGTTAATACTGTAACAAGACAAGCCTGCCTGTCAGTAGGAAGATAACAGGAACGGATCTAGCTGAACACTGTGAGCAGGACGCACTGCACTAAATGTAAATAGTCTAGAAGATAACAGGAACGGATCTAGCTGAACACTGTGAGCAGGACGCACTGCACTAAATGTAAATAGTCTAGAATTTAACAGGAACGGATCTAGCTGAACACTGTGAGCAGGACGCACTGCACTAAATGTAAATAGTCTAGAAGATAACAGGAACGGATCTAGCTGAACACTGTGAGCAGGACGCACTTTACTAAATGTAAATAGTCTAGCTGCCTGACCGTGGTACTAATAGGATCAAAAGAACACCAATAATTTTCTTTAGGTAGCTGTTAATACTGTAACAAGACAAGCCTGCCTGTCAGTAGGAAGATAACAGGAACGGATCTAGCTGAACACTGTGAGCAGGACACACTGCACTAAATGTAAATAGTCTAGAAGATAACAGGAACGGATCTAGCTGAACACTGTGAGCAGGACGCACTGCACTAAATGTAAATAGTCTAGAAGATAACAGGAACGGATCTAGCTGAACACTGTGAGCAGGACGCACTGCACTAAATGTAAATAGTCTAGCTGCCTGACCGTGGTACTAATAGGATCAAAAGAACACCAGTAATTTTCTTTAGGTAGCTGTTAATACTGTAACAAGACAAGCCTGCCTGTCAGTAGGAAGATAACAGGAACGGATCTAGCTGAACACTGTGAGCAGGACGCACTGCACTAAATGTAAATAGTCTAGAAGATAACAGGAACGGATCTAGCTGAACACTGTGAGCAGGACGCACTGCACTAAATGTAAATAGTCTAGAAGATATCAGGAACTGATCTAGCTGAACACTGTGAGCAAGACGCACTGCACTAAATGTAAATAGTCTAGAATTTAACAGGAACGGATCTAGCTGAACACTGTGAGCAGGACGCACTGCACTAAATGTAAATAGTCTAGAAGATAACAGGAACGGATCTAGCTGAACACTGTGAGCAGGACGCACTGCACTAAATGTAAATAGTCTAGAAGATAACAGGAACGGATCTAGCTAAACTGAGTACAGTGTATATATATATATATGCAACACCTGGGATGCATATATATACACAATACACTGTAAGTGCAGCTAACTGACTGACTGTTCTGCCTAATCTATCTAACTCAAATCAAACACTGTCTCTCTGTCTATCTCTTTCAACGCCGGAACACACACTACACAGGGCCGCCATGCAGGCGGCCTTATATAGTGTGGGGCGTGTACTAAATCCCCTAAGCCATAATTGGCCAAAGCCTCCTTGGCTTTGGCCAATTACGGCTCTCTGTTCAGGCGGCGCTGTGATTGGCCAAGCATGCGGGTCATAGTGCATGCTTGGCCAATCATCAGCAAGCAATGCACTGCGATGCCGCAGTGAATTATGGGCCGTGACGCGCCACACGAATTTGGCGCGAACGGCCCATATCGTTCGCAATTCGGCGAACGACCGAACAGCCGATGTTCGAGTCGAACATGGATTCGACTCGAACACGAAGCTCATCCCTAGTTCCCGCCTATACATGTTGCGCAAGATACCAATTTTACTATCCAGAAACTTAAGGTCTGCCTGGGGGACTGGAGTCTTCACAAATTCCAAAAGTGTGACCAGTGTTGCCTTCCTTGCCTCTCTATTGGAATATAATGGGTGCTTGACCTCCCACAGGTTTCTGTTTTGTTTATACAAATCAATAAAACTTGACAAAATATCTTGCTCCTTAAAAGGATTCATTTTTGCTGAAAGACAAGACACGAGATAAAAACTGCAATGTCAGTCCAAAATCCCAGTATTATATTTGGCTCAATCTAGGGTACACACACACACATCAAACACACACCCACATTTAATCTTACCTTCGTTTCTGACGCTCGCTACTTCCGCTCAGACATACATAGGCCAGCGGAATAACTTTATATACACTGCGCATGTGTCATGCTACGCCTGCGTCGCCCGCCCCTGACGTTCTTTAGTACGATTTGTCCCCGCCCCTTCACTCTTCGTTGCGGAGTGGGAGTATACAGAGAAAGATGGCGGAGAGATTATCTGGAACTAGCGCGGAGGAAAGCCCGGAGCCACAACCATCCAGATCCAGGAGGAGATATATGGCCTTTGAAGAGATGGTGGAGATGGTGTCCATATTGAGAAGGGAGGACTACGATGGCAAAAAAGGACCGTACACCCGACCCAATATGCGGAAGGACAAAATAATGTCCTCAATTGTCACTGCTCTTGAACATAAATTTGGCACTAAATGAGCTAAAGAACAATTGAGGAAGAGGTGGTCTGTCCTCAAAACTAGGGAGCCTGAACAATATTGGCGAATAAAGAAGCTGCTTAAAAAAAGTAAGTACTTGTTGTGTGTTCCGAATGAGATACTTAACTTGCATGCTGATCCAAATGCTTTTTGTTTATACAGCATCGTTCGTAAAGAACACTCTTTATATAAAACATAATACTTGGAAAATGACGTTTTTTTTTCGCCAAATACGATGGTACAGGGTTTGGACATACATCTATGTCTTGATAATTTGTCATATTCCCAAAATGTGGTGATGTTGTGTAGATGTGTTGGAAAATATAATGCTTCTTCAAAAATGATTCAGTGTAATGTAAGGACAGGACACAGCAGCTGTTTCCACATCTGGACTCACAAGCACTAGTGTACTATGTGACACCAGAGAAAATTTTGGTGGGTAATACACATAGGGGCTCCAGGGGATACTTGAGGTCTCTGGATCTGTGAAACTTGCATGAAAATGTGTATTGTTTGTCATTTTTGGGCAGAGTGAATGTAGATACTGTCTTCAAAAATTTTTTTGCCAAAAAATGAAAATTGTCCACAACTTCTAACGAACGTTTCATATTCCTTTTTCAAGGCTGAAATATCACTGTGTTTTAACTATACATTTTGTATAATTCTCATAGGGTAGAAAAGGCTCAGACAACAGTCCAAGGATTCCAGGACCCCCCAAGTCACCAGCCTGAAGCTGAAATTAGCCCAAGCCCCAGCCCAAGACCAAGCCCACCCGACGAGCTGGAGGAAGGAGAGGTGGAGGAAGTGTGCGATATTTCCACCCCACAAAGTGAGTGACTGACACCCCAGCTTAAGTTCATCTATTTAGGCGTGCATATTTTACAATAATTTTTTTTCCACAAATTTTAGGTAATGTTCTGGTTGTGGAAGGCCAAGCAGCGGAGCCATTTAGCACAGACAGTGCACAAAGACTCATTGGCCAGATAATGGTGTGAAATGGCCAAATTGATCGAATGCGTGACCAAATTGACAGCATGAGAAATCGGCTGGACAGCATGCAACAGGAAATGAAGAACATGATTGATGTTTTGGGCAGAATATAATAACTTTTTGCCTAAAAACATCAATCATGTTCTTCTTTTCGTTGTCAAGTTTTATTTTTCTAAAATGTTTTAACTTGCTAAATACTAATGTCAAAATTTTGCAGATGCACACGGTGTGTCATCATGTGCTATCTTGCATCGGGGATATCAATGTACTTTGTGTTTGCAACCCCTTCATCAGAATAATGTTAGTTTGTGAGAGGAACAAAGGGATTGCACACACAAAACACGTCCATTGCTCCCCCCATGATGGGAGCTAGCACATGTTGACTTGAACCTTTTTTCTGCGGAAATTGTTAGCATCTGCAATTTTTTTAGTTTTACATGGGTGACATCACCAGCACCGTTATTAACATGTTGAACTTTGTAAGTTCCTTTTATTTTTTGTTCTTATGGTTTTTAAAACCCTGTTGTGAAGCCCAATTTTTTACAAAATGTATATTTTCGATAAATATGCCGAAACTAAAAAAAAAGTAAAAAAATATTATTAAAACAAAAAAATATAAAAACAGGTTCTAACAAAATGCAACTTTCAATGTGCACACAGTAAAATGTTTTTACTACTCCAATGTGTGTGGATTATTATTTATCAATAACATTTTTTATTTTAATTGTGTGGTTACAGTGACAAAGGGCCTTATTAAGTAAAGGGAAATGCACTTGCCACTACAAGTGCTCTAGGAGACAGACAAAACAGAATGCAAACAGGAATCAAAACAATAGATTGTTGGCCAAAAGTTTTTATTTTTTTTCTTTAAAAAATTAAAGATCTTGTGGCATTGCAATGGCCCCCCAACCATTAAAATAATTGACATATCTGTCACGCACTTCACGTGCGGTTTGGAGGGCCAAGCCAATACGGCCACTTTCCAGGCCTGTGAGTTGTACGTCAACACCAACAAGTCCAGCCTCAGGCCCAACAGAAGATACATATGTTATAGAATGTTGTCTCAAAAAATTGTGAAGAATGCAGCAAGCAAAGATCACATGATTTATTTTGTATTCAGCTAGATTGATTGCGGAGAGGAACAAACGAAACCGGCTGGCCAGAATCCCAAAGGCATTCTCCACAACTCTTCTTGCTCTGGCCAGCTGGTAATTAAATACCCTCCTCTCAGGGGTGAGTGTCCGTTGGGGGAACGGCCTCATCAAGTGCTCGCTGAGAGAAAACGCTTCATCAGTGATTAAAAACTGAGGGGAGTCCATCCCCATTCTGGTCATCAGGTGGCAATCCCAGGCCACCAGTCTGGAGACGCTGGCACAGCTCGGTCTGTGCAAACACTCCTCCGTCAGACATCCGGCCGTTCTTCCCCACGTCCATGAACATAAATTCCAATTGTGCCGAGACCACCGCCATCAAAACTACACTATGGAACCCCTTATATTTGTAGAAATAAGACCCCGAATGGGGTGGTGGCACAATGTGGACATGCTTCCCATCAATCGCCCCGACACAGTTGGGAAAGTCCCAACAGTCAGCGAACTGGGAGGCCACAGTCTGCCATTCCTGTGTGTTTGAAGGAAACTGTGGAGTCAAACCAGAAAAAAAAATATAAGTACTTTTAAACATAACTTGAATATCAGATTACATAAAAACATTATTGTTCAACAGCAGTTGAACATTATTAATATGTGTTATTTTTCCAAAAAAAAAAAGAAAAACAAAGGGAAACTTATAACATTACTCACCCCCTCTGATGGACCATTGATCAATTTGTATGTGGGGGGAGGGGTACTAATTGGGGCCAAGAACACACCTGACAGTTGCAAACATTTGAGGGGGTGGGGGAGGGGTACTAATTGGGGTCAAGAAAACACCTGACAGTTGCAAACATTTGAGGGGGTGGGGGAGGGGTACTAATTGCGGCCAAGAACACACCTGACAGTTGCAAACATTTGAGGGGGTGGGGGAGGGGTACTAATTGGGGCCAAGAACACACATGACAGTTGCAAACATTTGAGGGGGTGGGGGAAGGTAAAACAGTACAATGGAGATGACAATATACATTGTTCAAAGGACTATAGGCTAGAGGTATAAATGGGCCCAGGATTGCATGGTGGGGAGGTTATTGAAGGTAAATATGCATGTAGGGCAAAAAATTATTAAGGGAAAAAAACAGCCATGCCTGAAGATAAAGGGGACATTCCCAGCATATTCCAAGCATGGTAATTAGGTAATGAAGACATTTAGACAATACTTTAGCAAACATTAAATACATATCATGTAATGTTAAAGGATAAAACTTACCTTCATATAGTCCTTCTGCAGGAACTGAATGATGGCAGAACAGGTCTCTGGGATTATGATCCCCAGAGCCTGGTGGGAGATGCCTGTCGAGAACTTCAAGTCCTGAAGACTTCTCCCAGTCGCCAAGTAATGTAAAGTGGCAACTAGCCTCTGCTCCGCAGTGATGGCTTGCCTCATGCAGGTATCCTGCCTGCTGATATAGGGGGTCAGCCTAGCTAGCAGACGTTCAAAAACAGGGTCCGTCATCCTGAGAAAATTCCTGAAATCCTCAGGATTATTCTCACGGATCTCACGGAGCAAAGGCATGTGCGAGAATTGGTCACGCTGGCGCAACCAATTCTTCATCCATGAACTCTTCCTCGCCCTGTTCATGGACTGGACTCAGGTCAAAGTATTAAGCCCAACACCAAGTCCCCACGCAGCACGAACTCGAGAACGAGTACGTCCATGCGACATGGCTTCAAAATGGTCGGCTGGTCAAACAAACAAACTTAGAACAAACGCACTGAAGAAAAGCAAGGCCTTTGAAGAGCGACCTGAAAATCAGGAACGAGCGGACCAGAACGGCCTGCTAGGCAGGTTACGAACTGACCAACACGCACTGAAAAGTAGATACAAACCTCACAAGCACAAACTGAACAGCAGAAAACAATTGAAATAAGCTGAAGTGTGAAAAGCGCAAATTGTCTCTAACCAAACTTCTACTAACACGAGATAAACACGAGATTAGAAGAAGGAGCCCAAAGGGTGGCGTAGTGGGGCTTGAACTTCCTTTTTCTAGTCTCGTCGTACGTGCTGTATCGTGTGTGTCCAAGTCCGTCCGTTTTTAAGTCCGGCGCACCTAGCGTACAAAGTCCGTCGAAAAGATCGCCGAACCAAGTATGTCGGAAAGTCCGATCGTGTGTACGCGGCATTAGTCTGCTTGTCTTCAGCAAACTGTTTGCTTTCTTGTGCATCATCTTTAAATGAGGCTTCCTCCTGGGACGACAGCCATGCAGACCAATTTGAAGCAGTGTGCAGCGTATTGTCTGAGCACTGACAGGCTGACCCCCCACCCTTTCAACCTCTGCAGCAATGCTGGCAGCACTCATACATCTATTGCCCAAAGACAACCTCTGGATATGACGCTAAGCACGTGTACTCAGCTTCTTTGGTTGACCATGGCGAGGCCTGTTCTGAGTGGAACCTTTCCTATTAAACCGCAGTATGGTCTTGGCCACTGTGCTGCAGATCAGTTTCAGGGTCTTGGCAATCTTCTTATAGCCTAGGCCAGTGATGGCGAACCTTGGCACCCCAGATGTTTTGAAACTACCTTCACCATGATGCTCAACTACACTGCAGCGTGCATGAGCATCATGGGGAATGTAGTTCCAAAACATCTGGGGTGCCAAGGTTCGCCATCACTGGCCTAGGCATCTTTATGTAGAGTAACAATTCTTTTTTTTTTAGATCCTCAGAGAGTTCTTTGTCATGAGGTGCCATGTTGAACTTTTAGTGACCAGTATGACAGAGTGAGAGCAATAATAATTTACACTGTTATGCAAGCTGTACACTCACTACTTTACATTGTAGCAAAGTGGCAAATCTATAGTGTTGTCACATGAAAAGATATAATAAAATATTTACAAAAATGTGAGGGGTGTACTCACTTTTGTGAGATACTGTATATATATATATATACTCAGCATCCAGTGTAGCCTATATCTGCAGTACATTCTGTGGTATACGGTCCTACTACACTTCTGGTGGTATACACATTACACAATACAGTACAGCCGTAGTACAGTTGCTACTACTTTTCTGGTGGTGTACACAATACAGTGCAACCAAAGCGCAGTTGCTACTACTTTTCTGGTGGTGTACACAGTACACAATACAGTGCAGCCATGGTGCAGTTGCTACTATTTTTCTGGTGGTGTACACAGTACACAATACAGTGCAGCCGTAGTACAGTTGCTACTACTTTTCTGGTGGTGTACATAGTACACAATACATAGCAGCCGTAGTACAGTTGCTACTACTTTTCTGGTGGTGTACACAGTACACAATACAGTGCAGCCATAGTGCAGTTGCTACTACACTTCTGGTGGTGTACACAGTACACAATACAGTGCAGCCATAGTGCAGTTGCTACTACTTTTCTCGTGGTGTACACAGTACACAATACAGTGCAGCCGTAGTGCAGTTGCTACTACACTTCTGGTGGTGTACACAGTACACAATACAGTGTAGTGTGGTGTTGCAAAACAAAATATACATCATGTCTGGAAGGCCACCAAGGAGAGGGAGACGCTCACAGGCAACCAAAAGAGGGCAAGCAGCATCTGTGTCTACAGTCAACAGTGTTGGTCATGGACACGGTGCATCCTTTGCAGGTGGCCACGGGGAATGCTTGTCCTTTTTTCTGCTGGTGGCCATGTTATTGAGCCAGAACATGCAGAAGAGTTGGTGGAGTGGATAACAAAGCTGTCCTCATCCCCCTCATCCTCTGTCACCCAGGCTCAGAGTAGTTTGCCTTCCAATGCAGCTGCCAAAGCGGCCTATTCCACTGGCTCCTTGTCCACAGTCACTCCTTCCGTAGCCTCACCATCACGCACGGAGGAGTCCCCCGAACTATTCGACCACAGCGTCGGGTACATGCTGCTGGAGGATGCGCAGCCATTTGAAGACTCCGATGTTGGTTCTCAGGTTGAGGAAGGGAGTACCGTGAGCCTAGAGAGAGGGGGTGCCCAAGAAGGACAAGAAACTGGCAGTTATGTTCCCCCAGCTGCAGCATACTGCCAAGTTTGCTCCAGTGACGAGGAGGGAGGGGATGATGAGGTCACTGACTCTATTTGGGTGCCTGATAGAAGAGAGGAGGAGGAGGAGGAGGCGGCACAACTCCAACAAGGCAGGATGTCCTCTAGGGGGCAGCTTAAGGGCAGCCACCCTACTGCATCATACCGCAGACCTCTGCAGTTGCAGGGCGCTACTGACTCCCCACTGATTTTTAAAAGTTCTTTGGTGTGGGCCTTTTTTGACACGTGTGCTGCAGATCGCACCATTGCTGTTTGTAACCTTTGTCTGAAGCGGATCAATGTGGCCAGAACATATTATGACCAGACATATGAACACCACATGCTTGACCAGACATATGATGACCTCCTATGCAGTCTGTTGGCAACAGCACTTGAAAGACCCATATCAAAGAAAAAAAGTGGACTGTTCCTTGCTCCTCATCTGGGATCTCCAACCCCACTATACCTCCAGTCCTCTCAAAAATCTGCACCGAGAGGAATGAAGGTATAGCAATAGGTGTCCCAGGTACTTGCAGCCAATCTGCTATCAGTACACCACCATCTGATTTTAGCAAGCGAATTTCCCTACCCCAGTTGCTAAACCGTAAAAAGAAATTTGGTCCCAGCAATCCACATGCTCAGCGTCTGAATGCTAGCTTGGCCAAACTGCTAGCACTGCAGCTGCTGCTTTTCAGCTGGTAGAGTCTACTCCCTTTCGTGAATTTGTGGAATGTGCTTTGCCTCAGTGGCAGGTTCCCAAATGCCATTTCTTTTCATGGAAGGCCATTCGGGCTCTCTACGGGCATGTGAAAGGCAATGTTTTGGCCTCGTTGGACAGGGCGGTCAGCAGTAAGGTGCATATTACCGCTGACTTATGGTCTAGCAGGCATGGGCAGGGATGTTACCTTTCCTTCACAGCACACTGGGTAACTCTGCTGGCAGCTGTGAAGGATGCAGGACAGAGTTCAATATTGTTGGAGCTTGTTCCGCCACCACGCCTCCAAAATGCTGGTGGTGATTCTGCCACAGCTCTCTCTTTCACCCCTCCTCTTCTTCTTCCTCTATGGCCTCTTCTGTAGATTTGTCCTCTGAACCAGCAGTGCTCCATAAGCGTACAAAGGGGCCACGCAAGCACACAGGCAAAAAGATGCCATGCAATGCTTGAGTTGGTCTGCTTAGGGGACAGGAGCCACACTGGGGCAGAGATTCTGTCAGCTCTGCAGGGGCAGGCTGAGAGGTGGTTGACGCCACACCAGCTTCAGCCAGGATTGGTTGTATGCGACAATGGCACTAACCTTCTCTCCGTCCTCTGACAGGGACACTTGACCCATGTTCCATGTTTGGCACACGTCCTGAATTTGATGGTGCAGTGGTTCTTGAACAGGTACCCAGGATTACAGGATCTCCTGAGTCAAGCCAGAAAAGTCTGTGGTCATTTCCGACGGTCGTACAATGCCAGTGCTCAGCTGGCTGACATTCAAAGGGAATGCAACCTGCCCACCAACCGCCTCATTTCTGACATGCCCACCAGGTGGAACTCAATGTTGGCAATGCTGCAGTGGCTGCACATGCAGCAGAGGGCCATCAATGAGTACCTGTGTGAGTATGGCACCAAGACAGGGTCAAGGATGCTTGGCTTCTTTTTGCCACACCAGTGGTTACTGATCAAGGATGCATGCACTGTCCTGTAACCATTTGAGGAGGTGAGCAGCAACAATGCATGCATCAGTGATACTGTCCCTCTTGTCTTCCTGTTGGAGCACATGCTTCATGGAATAATTGACAGGGCACTTGAGGCAGAACAGCAGGAGGAAGAGGAGGACTTCCTTACCTCTCAAGGCCCCCTTTATCCAGATAGTATTCCTGTGGGCCCGCCAAACACACAGGAAGAAGAGGAGGTGGAGGATTGTGTCAGCATGCATGTGGAGGATAACACTCAGCAGCAGTCTTCAAGGGATGGTTTTCAGTCCCCAGAAACCCAAAAACAGTTGTACGTGGCTGGGAGGAGGTTGTTACGGATCATGTGATCCTTAGTAACCTAGAGGACTCAGAATTGAATGCATCTGCAAACTTACGCTGCATGGCCTTCCTGATTCTGCAAAGCCTACGAAAGGACCCTAGGATTCGTGGTATCAAGGAGAGGGATCATTACTGGCTGGCAACCCTACTTGATCCACGTTACAAGGGTAAAGTTGCAGAACTCATCCTGCCTTTGCAGAGAGAGCAGAGGATAAAACATCTTCAGGAGGCCTTGAAACAAGGTTTGTGCAATGCATTTCCAGACCCTGGCAGGTTACAATTTCCTGGTGCTGGCCAACCTGTTGCTGAGGCTTCGTTCAGTCAGAGGAAGAGTGGTGGAGAAGGTGACCGGCTGACCGATGCCTTTAGACAATTTTTCAGTCCTCGTCGCCAAGGTCTGATTGGTTCAAGCAACCACCACCAGCGTCAGCATTACATGGTGCAGGAATATCTAGGGGCAAGAGCAGACTTGGAGACCTTTCCAATAGACCATCCACTGGGTTACTGGGTCTTGAGGATGGAGCACTGGCCAGAACTTGCTCAATATGCAATTGAGCTACTGGCCTGTCCTCCATCCAGTGTTTTTTCTGAACACACATTCAGTGCTGCTGAAGGGTTTGTAACAGATCATAGAGTGCTCCTGTCCAAAGACTCCATTGATAGGCTCACATTCATAAAAATGAATCAGTCTTGGATCAGCAGCTATCCAGCACCTGATGCTGATATAACTGATTGACTTTTCTATGGATGTGGGATCCCTTTAACAGGGACATGTAATTATAATTCTTGATCTGATATTTCACAGCAGGACTCGTTCCTGCACCCACCAAGAGTAACTGTGAGGGCTTACATTGTTGTGGCACCACCACCACCACCACCGAAGGCCCAATTTTTCTGTCCCTGTTTAACAGGGACAAAAAAGCTGGATGCTGCCACCAACGAAGAGTAAATAAAAAGTGCCCCACTTTGAGGCCTTATAAAGAGAATATATTTGCTGCATTTCCTAAAGATGGCTGCATCTGCTGCTCTTTAGGAATAGTTGAAGGGGAAAAACTTGATTGGAAAAGACTATCCCCCCTTCTTTAGAATGGCTTTTGTTTGACTCTTGCTGCTAAAATGGGAAAAGCTAGCCACTGAGTGTAGTATGTCACCAAATATTTGTGTGCAATAGTGGCATGCTCTAAAGCACCCCCTATTTTGTCCCCCTGTTTGTCATAACTGCCATTTATAGAATCTGGTGGCTGGAGACTCTGCACTGAAGGCATATCTGTACGAGAAAACCAGTGGGCATAGGCTTGCTGTCATCAAACAAGGTGGATTTGGTTTGACACTTGTTCCTGACACAGTCAAAACTGTACTTTTTGGGGCAGCATGTCACTACGTGATTTTGGCAACAGTGATTAGAATCAAAGCTCCCCCAGATATTCCCTGCAGCAGCAGGAAGTTTGCACAAGTTAATATCTCAAATAGTTCACCCGTCCACAAACTGTGAATAGACAGGTTTCAGTGTGAACCTTGAACCCCATTCCTAAGGAGTTTGAAGTTTTACTCAAGGAAATCAATTAAAAGGGAGAAGGAATTTTTTTTAAATATCAAACATATTTAAAATATTTGTAAAGCAAATCAATAAGTATTTTTTTCTTTTTGAAGCCATCAAATGTGTATGCAAATATGTACAGTGCCTTGAAAAAGTTTTCATACTCCTTGACATTTTCCACATTTTGTCATGTTACAACCAAAAACGTAAATGTATTTTATTTGGATTTTTTGTGATAGACCAACACAAAGTGGCACATAATTGTGAAGTGGAAGGAAAAGGATACACTTTTTTAAAAAATTTTACCAATAAATATGTGAAAAGTGTGGCGTGCATTTGTATTCAGCCCCCCTGAGTCAATACTTTGTAGAACCACCTTTCACTGCAATTGCAGCTGCAAGTCTTTTTGGGTATTTCTCTACCAGCTTTGCACACCTAGAGAGAGTGACATTTTTGCCCATTTTTCTTTGCAAAATAGCTCAAACTCAGATCGGATGGAGAGCGCCTGTGAACAGCAATTTTAAAGTCTAGCCACAGATTCTCAATTGGATTTAGGTCTGGACTTTGACTGAACCATTCTAATACATGAACATGCTTTGATCCAAACCATTCCATTGTAGCTCTGGCTATATATTTAGGGTTGTTGCGGGAAGGTGAATACCCGCCTCAGTCTCAAGTCTTTTGCAGACAGGTTTTCTTCTAAGATTGCCCTGTATTTGGCTCCATCCATCTTCTTATCAATTCTGACCAGCTTCCCTGTTCCTGCTCAAGAAAAGCATCCCCACAACATGATGCTGCCACCACCAGGTTTCACGGTGGGGATGGTGTGTTCAGGGTGATGTGCAGTGTTAGTTTTCCGCCAAACACATAGGCCAAAAATATCAATTTTGGTCTCATCTGACCAGAGCACCGTCTTCCACATGTTTGCTGTGTCCCCCACGTGACTTCTGGCCAACTGCAAACAGGACTTCTTTTGGCTTTCTTTCAGCAATGGCTTTCTTCTTGCCACTCTTCCATAAAGGCCAGATTTGTGGAGTGCACAACTAATAGTTTTCCTGTGACAACAGATTCTCCCACCAGAGCTGTTGTTCTCTGCAGCTCCTCCAGAGATACCATGGCTCTCTTGGCTGATTCTCTGATTAATGCTCTCCTTACCCGGCCTGTCAGTTTAGGTGGATGGCCATGTCTTGGTAGGTTTGCAGTTATGCCATACTCTTTCCATTTTCAGATGATGGATTGAACAGTGCTCTGTAAGATGTTCAAAGCTTGGGATATTTTTTGTTATCTAACCCTGCTTTAAACTTCTCCACAACTTTATCCCTGACCTGTCTGGTGTGTTCCTTGGCCTTTATGATGCTGTTTGTTCACTAAAGTTCTCTAACAAATCTCTGAGGGTTTCATGGAACAGCTGCATTTATACTGAGATTAAATTACACACAGGTGGACTCTATTTACTAATTAGGTGACTATTGAAGGCAATTGGTTTCACTAGATTTTAGTTAGGAGTATTAGGGTAAAGGGGGCTGAATACAAATGAACGCCACACTTTTTGGATATTTATTTAAAAAAAAAAATTATAAAAATTTTGAAAAACATTTATAATTTTCCTTCCATTTCACAATTATGTGCCACTTTGTGTTGGTCTATCACATAAAATCCCCATAAAATATATTTATGTTTTTGGTTGTAACATGACAAAATGTGGAAAATTTCAAGGGGTATGAATACTTTTTTCAAGGCTCTGTATGTACCCAGTATTGAATTGAATATATTTAATAAAAATAGACAGAATCATTGTACAGTTGATGTATAGTATATAAGCAGCTTTGTTAGGCTGCAATTTTAAAGGAAAGATGAAGCAGGTTTTGTCATAAAATAGTGTATTACTTTAGCAATAACTAGACCTTTTATACAGACTTGACAATCAAACCTGACAAACTACGAGCCAGGGGGACTCGATGTCTGCCAGCTGCCCGTGATCGCCTATTACACAGGAAGAACGGGGAACTGCCTTTGTAAACAAGGTGATTCTCCGTTCTGACAGGAGACATGACAGGATCTACTGTTCCCAGTGATCGGGAACAGTGATCTCTGTCATGTCCCTGGCAGCCCATTCCCCCTACAGTTAGAACACGCTGAGGGAACACATTTAACCCCTTGATCGCCCCTGATGTTAACCCCTTCCGAGCCAGTGACACTTACACAGTAACCAGTGGCTATTTATAGCACTTATCGCTGTATAAATGTCAGTGGTCCCAAAAAAGTGTCAAGAGTGTTCGATCTGTCCACCACAATGTCACAGTCCCGCTAAAAATCGCAGATCACCGCCATTACTAGTAAAAAAAAATAATAACAATGCCATAAATCTATGCTCTATTTTGTAGATGCTATAACTTTTGCGCAAACCAATCAATATACGACTATTGAGATTTTTTTACCAAAAATATGTAGAAGAATATATATCGGCCTAAACTGATGAATAAATTAGTTTTTTTTAGTTTTTTTAGATATGTTTAATAGCAAAAAGTTAAAAAAAAAATATTTTTCAGAATTTTCACTCTTTGTTTATACCGAAAAAAATAAAAACCACAGAGTTGATCAAATACCACCAAAAGAAAGCTCTTTTTGTGAGGAAAAAAGGGCACCAATTTTGTTTGGGTGCAGAATCGCAGGACCGCGCAATTGTCAGTTAAAACGATGGAGTGCTGTATTGCAAAAAAATGGCCTGGTCATTAGGGGGCAAATCCTTCTGGGCCTGAAGTAATTAACTATACCATAAATGTGTTTTCTAAGCTTCAAGATTATCCTTTCTTATTTTACTGCAATTATTTTTTTGCAGCAGATGTGTGTATTATGCATTTCACTCCATAGTAAAACCAAAATAGCCACGTGGGGCTTGCAGGTAAAATGTGATTTATTTCATTCTATTTAATTGCAATTGGTTTTCCTAAAAGCCATTAAACATTATTCATAGAGACAATAGTGATTCATTGATTAAAATGATCAAATCATTTTATGTTGTTTTTAGCATTACCATCAGAAAGAAAGAGTTGAAGTTGTTACACTTGGAGAGCTCTACTAAATTTAAACGAAATCAAAATAAATAATAATCCTGAAAATATATATGTGGACATTCGACTGTCCCAAGGCTTTTTCTTTTTCTTTTTCATCCAGGCATTCCTGCACCCACAAGTCCTCCCTGCTGCTGAAAAGCACATAATCCACAGAAAACTTATTAACATTGGGATTGCAAGGTTCAATGAACATTCGTAGAACTATTGGAGCTGGAGGTCCAGGTTCAAGTCAAGGATTGAGGATTACAACATTACACAAGAAAAACCTCAATCTGTTAATTTGAAAGATGGAACTACCACCATTGAAATGTTCTAAAATAGTTATGTAAGGACCTTACCTTAATCAGGAATGTTAGCCTGAGCTTTGTTTAATTATTATGGATTTTGTTGTTGTTTTTAAGCTCATTTCATTGCTTTCTTCTGTCTGTCACTGTTAAGGAGACTCCTGGAGTCAGTGTTAGAGGGATCAGTGGCTGAATTATGAACATTTAGCCTCACCAGCCAATCACTAGGGGGTTACTTTCTTCTCAGGGATCTTCCCCCTGAAGGAACTGAGTTGGTACAGTCCCTGTAGTGCTGAGTCTATTCTGAGCAAGCTGTGCAGAGGCCAGTGGCGTCAGTAGGGGATGGCTATTGGGGCTATAGCCCTGAATCTGGGGTCCCTAGCCCCAAGTGTCTTAGCGGATGTAGCCTTTGAGTGTAATGAAAGGGCAGTCAGCAATGGCAGCAGCTGTATTTTACTTTCTGTGTGATTTGACCAGCGCCGCGCCGTCCACTGCACTGTTACCTGCAGGCTGTGAAGTGACATGCCTGAGGGTAGCAGCAGGAGAACGGCCATGGTGCTGGATTTCTCTTTTGATCCAGCCAGCCTGGCAACGCCCACTATTCTGGTGACTTCAGATTCATGCTGGGTTTATGCAGCAGGAGAACAGAAGAACGGACGTGGCGGAATAGTTAAGGTGCTTCTGTAAATCTCCTGCTGTACTGTGACTTGTATAACTGAAAGGAGTGTGCATGTTTTGTGTCAGAGTTTCTCAGCATAGAGCCCATGAACTCCCCCATAGAGCTTGTATTGTCCTGCCACGAGATTTCGGTGGGCTTCCCCTTTGTACCACTGAGTGGATTCCAGGACCGCATGTCCCCCCCACCACCTGCCTGCTCTTTCTGAATCTCAGAAGATCCTTTCCTTCTACATAAAAATCCATTGTGTACCAACCTGCTTTTTTCTGCAAGCCATCAACCTCCAACATTCCACCCATCTCTAACATCCATCCATGCATCCCTTTATTCTCTCTCTCTCCCCCTCTCTCTCTCTCTCTCTCTCTCTTAAGGGGAGGCTCTCTGGGGACCCTGATGTAAGGGGAGGCTTTCTGGGGACCCTGATGTAAGGGGAGGCTCCGCACTCAGATATGTAATGATATGTTATATATATATATACACACACACACACACATATATTTTATACATGTGTATGCCCACCCAAGCATATGACTTTCTTTACTTCACTGCTATGGGCTCTAGCCCCAGATCTTTTGTAGACCTAGCAATGCCCCTGGCAGAGGTACACATAAAATACTAAAAACACCTCCTGTGACAAAAGCAAATGCTGGAACCCTCTTGCCTACCTACAGTTTTGGCATGTCTGATGTGCTTAGTGTGCATGTGTGTATGGAACCAGAAAGCAAAATGTTTCTATCTATAAGAAGGCATTTGAGGCTGCTATACAGACCATCTGCTATACAGGGAAGTTAACATTGTATTTTGGGTATCCTGTTTCCCTCATTTTCTTACCCTTGTGTGTGTTCAGCAATAAATGAAAAAAAAACTTTACTAAAGTGGCTGGGACTATATGTTTTACCCTAAATCAAGACAAAAATCCTGCCCCAAGAAGTGAATATGCCTGGAAGCTTAACTTAATGTAAGTGGACTGGGGCATTCAAAGTGTTTACTTACTAGCCTGCTTGTGAGTCCTCTCACATAGCAGAAAAATTAATCTTGCATGGGAGAGGTTAATTCAGACTTATGTGAGCTCTAATGCTATAGAATCTCAAAGAACATTCTTACAGGGTCAAACTTATCTAAATACCTTATCGAAGTACTGGTACTGTTCAAGACAAACCCTTTGTGTTTACAGCAGATGTGCCATTGATCCATTATTTTTGTTGACCATGTCGAATTAGAATATATTTGTAAGAACAGCCCACTTCATGCTTCAGCAGCAGACAGTCTAAGAAGAACAGTGCATGAAGGATACAAGAGATTGTACTCTGATATTTGGTTAACTTTTATACCTTCCTACAGCATCACAGTCTCAAAAGAGCAGCACTCTAGACTTCCATAAATAACACCAAAACGGCAGTTTCCCCTAATGTTCAACCACTTGCTGACTGCCAACAATATATTTACAATTGAAGCATATACCCGTACATCGCAGTGATCATGCCCACTGTGCGTGCCCCCTGGGACATGCAGCGCTGTGATCTGCAACTGCTGTGTCCACCAGACACAACGAATTGTGCTGCTACCAGATACCACCTAATTGCTCTGCTATCACATCTCACATAGTAAACAATAGTCATAAATGGAATCCATTCATAACATCATTGTTTACTACTGTGTGATATGTGATTGGTTACCAGTGATCACCTGGTACCTGGGCCAATCACAGTACTCTGTACCATGTGATAGCTGTGGGCCAATCACAGCATCACAGTAGTAAACAATGAGTTATGAATGAAAAATATTGTATGGAACACCACCACCACCACTGTACCACCCCCTATCATTATAATCCAGAAAAAAGAGAAAAAACATGGACTTTACTGGTACATATAAGATGACCCTTCATAAAAACTACATAAAGATGTTATATAATGTATGTCAATTATGGTGGATCTCCAAACAGCCCAAGCGTGTCTTTAAAATGTGCACATCATCCTTATCCCAGTGTCCACCCCAGCAGTATGTTCTGCCTCCAGTTGCCTCCTCGATCTGTTCCAATAAAGGTATTGCATATTGGTAGGGGGAAACATATGAATAATGTATTATGAAGAATAAATAATATGTTATGTTACCTAGAGAGGTTTTCTACTTAGCTAGGTTCAATTCTCTCATTAGATCCCAAGATGCGGTGAAGTGGAAATTTCTCTATGGTAATCCATTTCACTTTCAGCCTTTTGGTATAATGCATCTTAGTACGACCCTGTCTCCCGTTTCTTCCCAAGTAACACAGACATGACCACCATTCTTACATCCTCAGCTCCACAGCTCGACTTCCTGCCCTCACAAGCACAGGCACTGTTTATCAGCAACAAAAGGAATCACAAACAGGAAGTCATGGCCCCAACAGCCAATCTCTTCCTCCATGCATCATGACATCACAGGAAATGACAACACAGGAAATGACAACAGTAAAGTGGAGGGCATCCACAGGAGTGGGGAGGGTAAGTGCACATGTCCCACTCACTTGTGGCATGTACACTGCCCCCCGCCTAGCAACATGTATGCACATCCACCATTTTGGTCAGCATGGAGCCTATTCAATACTGCTCAGAGTAACCAGTAGCTAGTAAGATCATTCTACTTGTTCTTACAGGCTTGAGAATATCTGCGGGGACATTGCTACTGCTGTTGTCAATATACAGTACGAGTATACCAACAAGGCAGATATCAATTTCCTCTTAGAAAAGCATATCTGTATCCAAAAGAGATAGCGTATCCACAACAGAGATATAATATGTCTCTCCCGTTATGTGACCTTCGCATAGACATAGACATTCGAAGACAAGAAGCCCAGCGCATTGCACTTGATACTTACAAACCGGTAAATGCCCACACACACAGAGAACACATCTCCAAGCCCATGAGAAGGTTTTCATACTGACGTTTTTACCGCTGGTCCTGATTCAACCCACGTGCACTCTGCTAGAGAGCTCCTCAGTTAAATCAGACACAGGGAGACAGATGACAATCTATAAAGCACACACCCTAGGATAAAATCTCTACATGAGTCCATATAATACAATTTCCACAACAGAGGTCCTGAAGAAGCTATGTATGAGAAATGTGTTGACCTGTATTTAAACAATATGTTATGTAAATAGTGCATATACTGCAATTGTGTATTGGACATTTCTGAGAAATTAATGCTCAACAATGCTTAAATATTTTCTTTTAAAAATGTTTTTTAAACAAAAATAAATGAAATACACATTTTTATGAATTTTAAGTGTCATCTCATATGTACCAGGTCATTCACGCCAGTTCAAACAATTGATGTTACAGCAAAAGAAAAAAAGAAAAAACCCTGATCACCCCCCTAGAGTAGTACGGTGTCACTATGGTAAAAAATCTAATAAAAATGTTTTATTATTTTTTTCTTTTTACATACTGGCACCAGTCAATATCCCTGAACATTTTTTTTTTGGAACAAAAAATGAATAAAAAAACAACCCAAAGGCATAACAATGGAAATATCCCACTGCATATATCAAAGATAGCAAACAATTTTATTAGATAAACCACAAATGTATGTTTAAAATAATGATGAACAGACACAAACAAACACTAATAAAAACAAGCCAAGTCCACCTCTTTGCAGACCCATGAAAAAGACCAATATAACAGCGGCCTGTGACAATTGTGCAATAATAAATCTAGTGTTGAGGTTTATACCCTTCAGTCCACAAAACCTCTTAAGAATGAATAGCTTGTGCACCTATGGAGGTCAAGATATATAAACTGTCAATGTTCATGGAGTAAGATGTGCAAATCCCCAATGTCAGTCTGCTGCATAGTTGGATCCAATAGTGATAAGGATTACTGGCCACATATACACAAATTGTGCTGACATAGTCCTGATGGTGTTTGAAAAACCCAAAAAGGGGAAAACTTTTCCAATAGACTAGAGGAGGTATGTCAAACAGGATGGTTGTGTACACACAATGTAGAGCCACTAAAGACACTCAGTGGCATATCAACTCCTGTATGGCCTCCCTCGCATTGTAGCATATGGCTGCAAAAAGCAAACTGATAGTCCTGATCCCCTAGAGACTATTTGTAATCCAAAGGTTGTTTATAAAATACGTAGTTTCCAAGTTCTTGGGGTATAAGGTATACTTATCAGATGCAGAAATGTGGCCAACTCCTTGATGGTGCAACAATCAGTATTCCATTGCAGGGTGCATTCAAAAGCACTGACAAGTGGGTGCCGTCACAAGGTCAATAGGGTTATGAGGATAAGACTGTGGCAAGGCCTGACCGGTTTAGCCGGTCACCGCAGGTTGCATCAGAGGCTCAATCAAGTGCAGTCCCTGAACACCGCCACACAAGTCATTTGATGATGCTGTACAGCACTGGTGACAGTATGTATAAAAAAAGGATAAAAAAAATGTTATTTAATTACTTAAATTTCCAAAAGATTGTGATAAAAAAACAGAAAAAATTGCCATGCCTCTTATAGGCATAGATAGGCTGACTACATCAGGATTGATCAACTTTTAAATATATATACTATAGGTTGTAGACTTCATCATTTTCGCACCGACTAAATAATATACACTAATTTGGGCTATTGTATATGTAGCGGACTACATTTTGTCCTAAATTTATGAAGAAAGATTATTTGTTTGCAAAATGTTATAACATAAACTATGACTCTCTCCTCATTGGCTAACTGAGTTTGATTGACAGCAGCAGGAGCCAATGGCACCTCTGATGTGTCTCAGCCAATCAGGAGGGAGAGTCCTGAACAGCCAAGGAATTCGTGGACATGGAATGCATTAAGATAAAAAACCTTCTGACTTTACAACCACTTTAAGTAAGTGAGCAGAAGCTCTGCTGACTTCCATCATCCAATCATGTACATGCAAAAAATGTTCTTTTTTAAATTTTCCTTTCACGCAATTGGGTATTCTTTACAAAGTGAAGCTTTACCTCATTTACTAAGCTCTGGAGTAACTGCACTTGCAAGACAAATAGACTGTGCACTTTGCAAGTGCAGTTGCTTCAGAGCTTAGTAAATGAGCAGAGATTGCTCCAGATCGACTAAGATGGATGGAATCCATTCAAGGTAAAGATATCTTCACCATCTCAGCACAGTAATCCATATCATATGTGAAGGTACAAAAGCACAAAGTACATTCCCATACTGGGAAACCAATTTAAAACAACTTTTTTTTTTCTCTTGAAATTTTTTGAGAATTATCATAAGAAAAAAATACAGAAGAGAAAGAAAAAATAAAATATATACAGTTGGTTACATATACCACTTAAGTACCAAGGCTATATAAGTTTTACAGGTTGCAAGACAACAAGGCAGGCCTTGCAACCTGAGTGCGTATCAGACAAAGAATAGAAAGAGAAATTGATAACAGTGCACAGTGAGTTCAATAGGGCTAAGAGGGATATAACATATCGAGGAGTAGAGTAAAATAGTGCAGTCCTTGCTTGGAGTAGGATCTTTAGTGCTGTGCACAGAATACACTTCAGAGTAAGCAAGTGCTACTAGGTAATTGCCACACTTCTGGGGTCGTTTAGCCAGGCGGCCCAGTTTGTGAGAAATTTAAACCAACATTTTATCTAAAAAACAATGACACTCTCAAAGAATGAACTCATCAAACACCACTGTTCCAATGTGAAACCTTGATTTTCCAACTTCCAAGATGGCCAACGGACACTGGCAGTTCAGTATAACAGATTACTTTTGTATTTATGTTTTAGTTTTATCTAACATAGCACTGCACTTTTCCCATTTGAAAGGATTTACAAGGGACTTTCTTGGAGATTTTTATTTATTTTAAATAAAGGACTTTTCAAACATTGGGGTAGGTTCAAATTCTTTTTTCCAAATGCACAATCTCCTCCTCCTATTCTTTCCCTCATGCAGGCAGATGTTTGTTTCTAGGCCATCTGTGGTGTGGGGGCTTATTATATCATCCAATGCATTAAATACAATTAGCGCTACCTACAATCAATATGTGACCCTCGTAACAAACCTTGTGATAACTTAATAATATATACAAATACTTGATAATTGATATCTGCAGTTGCTGCTGTACATTCCTTAGTGATTTCACCCCACTAAAAAATACCATACAAACGCTACTGTGTGTTGCGCCTCTCTGTACCCTATTAATTATGTATCAATAATACAATCCTTTGCATCCAAAATCAAAATCAAAACACATAAACAAACTCCAAATATGTAAGTGTCATTCACCACTGTGCTCTTCAATTAACAATCTTCTTACTAAATAAACAGTGCACGCCATCACAAGGTGAAAAACCTGCTCACCTCATAGATGAGTATTATGGGCTCTATTCAGTACAACTCCTGCTATTCCCCTTGGGATGGTTTCCTTCCTCCCCTCCTGGGTTTAAACGCTCCTTAAAATGACTCTTTCTCAGCGAACCACCTCACAGATGAGTATTATAGGCTATATTTAAAACAACTTCTGCGATTCCCCCTGGGATGGTAGTCTTCCTTCCCTCCTGGGATTAAGTACTCCTTAAAACGGATGACAGGCGTATAGGCGAGAGGAGCTGAGCCCGTGACTTCACGCTGCCACTGCGGTCCAAATGGAGTGGTAAGCTAGCAGACGAGTGATATATATGAGCGCTCTAATTTGTACATTTTGTAAGTGTGTTTTAATGGGGTCTGTTAAATAATTGTTTGAAATGGAGAGCACTACGTAGTTGCCTTTCTATTGCACGTGGTTCGCTGAGAAAGAGTAATTTTAAGGAGTGCTTAATCACAGGAGGGAAGGAGGGATACCACCCCAGGGAAATTTGCAGGTGTTGTATTGAATATAGCCCATATTACTCATCTGTGGGGTGGTTCAGTGAGAAAGAGTCATTTTAGGGAGCATTTAAACCCAGGAGGGAAGGAAGGAAACCATCCCAAGGGGAATCAAGGAGTTGTATTGAAGAGAACCCATAATACTCATCTATGAGGTGAGCAGGTTTTTCACCTGGTAAAGAGAGGCACAACACACAGTAGCGCTGCACTATTTGAGTCACTTTGTATGCTTATTATATCATACTTGAGCTAGATTTAACTCTCTAAAAATTAGCTCTAGCATAGAAAATATTTTTTCTAGAATCCAGACCTTCATATATCATCATAATCAGGTGTGTTGTACACAGTGGCGGCCCGTCCATTGGGGGCGCAGGGGCCGTCCCCCCTAATCCATGCGTCTGGCGGGTATTAAGAAGCAATCACATTGGCCGCGGAGGGAAGGAGGAGAGAAACTGCCGTGAAGCCAGAGACGCGGGGTGAAGCCGCCGAGGAGGAAGCTGAAACCAAGGAGGAGGAGATGCAGGAAGGATCCGAAGCTGCTGCTAAATGGGGTAAGTGCAGGGCTGGTTGGGGTTGGACGAGTGACCCACCGGGGGGGTTGTGACGACGGGTGTTTTGTTTGCCCCCCCCCAATATATACAGCACCAGCCGCCACTGGTTTTATATTTTGAATGGCATGAGTAGCATTTTAATTTTTGGACTAGTATAACGTTTTCTTTACCCAAACTCTTTTGTAACATGGAAGATATAATGCAGGAATGTATGTAAAAAGCAGAAGCAGCCTGTTTATCAGACAACAGCACACAATGCTATAGGGGACCATCTGTTTCTGTGACCAAAATCTTTCAATATACCTTAAATTGGACCTTTCAGTAATTGTATGTCTGATTAAATAGATAAATGTTATGTCGCAATAAACAGCAACAGTACTATTTTTCAGAAAATCTTTTTTATAATTAAAAAGCCATCTTTGAGTTTTATTCCAGTGACTTTGCCTAGATTGAGATGATGTCATAATTCTTCTGCAGGCAGGTATAAGCATTTCCTCAATTTCCTCCCCTATTGTGTGGCAAGTTACAAGGAGAGAGGCTATAGCAGAGGCTCATCTGGGCCAGACCTTTGTGAACACAGGAAAACATTACCCAGGCACCAGGATTTACAAACTGTACATCTCTGAGCCATAATCTCAGTCCTGGGAGTAAAGGGTAATCCTGCACGATTTCTGAACAAAGATGACACGGCCCATCTTGAGAGAAATGCAAACATTGTCAAGAGGAGTCCAAAGCAACTCAAAACCTTCTTAAAGAGGTGCTGGAAACTTTCAAACTTGTGAATGTAGCCTTTGAAGGGAAACTTTAAACAAGCTCAATAGCTCTGAGAAGGTGGCTTCCAGACAACAAAACTTCCTCCACTAGGTGACCTAACTAAAGAAATACAGAAAAGAGTTCCAGATCAAAACCCAGCTGAAATAGTCCAAGACAATATTAATTGATGTTAAATAAGTCATATACGTAAAAACAGCCAATACATTTCAGGAACAACACCACTACCTTTGATCAGGTGTCAACCCGAGTAAAACTTGGATGGACTCAGAGAAAACAGTGACTTCACAGATCTATATTAGAACCAGTAGTGAACCCTCCTCATGGAGTGACCACTTGAAAGAAGTTGCTTAGCTGCAATGGGCAATAAGTCCACAAAATGCATTGGTATTGTTTTATGTATGACCTATTTACCAACAATTAAAATTATCTTGGACTCTTTCATCCAGTCCATGGATCCTGTGATGTTAGCACCCTGAGCCGATTAGTCGATCAGTTTTGGGTGCAGGCACCTGCATTGTAAGTAAGGGAAACTGGCTGTGAAGCCTAAAGGCCTCACAGCTGGTTTCCTACTGTGCATGTGCGAGTCATACTACACTTTCTGAATGGTTCCGCCATCTTCTGGGACCTGTATGTGTCCCATAAGGCAGCGGGGGAAGGAAGAGGGGCCGGAAATGCATGTAGATCGCTGATCGACGATCTTACCCAGAAGTGGGTGCCTGTCAAAACCAGGTACCCGCTCCGCCCTCTCACCCAAAAAAGTGCCAAATGTGGCAGGGGAGGGGAGGGGAGGAAGGTGTGAACAAACTGAGCTCCACTTTCAAGTAGGACTGAAGATAAAAGCTTGTTTAGTTTTAGAGTGTTGATAAGTTAGAACCTCTATCAACTTTTTATTGCTGCAGAGGGCAGGTTTGGTAGCACTATATCAACAGTAATATTAAAATATGGTCTGTATATTCAGAGATTAAGGTAGATCTGGGTAGGCTTCTGTCAATCCAAGAAGCTCAATGAAAAACAAAACTATATACTGTGCGGAGTAAAGGTGCTGAGCACCATAAAGAGAACAGTGAATAAATGTGTGCTTCTAGTAATACTTCTTTCAGATCCAATATTTAGCCAGCATGGTTTGTGGGTCAGAACCCCCCCCCCCTCCCTCTTTCCCCTACATCAACCTGTATAAATGACAAGTGTTACCAATGGGGGTCCAATGTAGTAATGGTAACGTGTTTTGGCCAAAAAACAGCTGTGAGAGTTTGCGGTTTCAAATTCAGATAAGCCTTGGATTTGTGACTGAAATACATAAATGCTTAAAATGTTTTCCTAAGCCTTAAATGTGCTTAGGGTATATAATATGCTTTGTGCTATAAGAATTTAAGCACATTTGTGTATCCAGATAGTGCTACCTAAGAGAAGGACAACATTAAGGTTTATAATGCATCTTTGACGGGCAAAGTGTTAAGGATATTTGAATTGCAAGAAATAATTTGTTATGGTTTGTAGGAAGCATCTGCTTCATGTCTATTTTTTGTTTAAATGAAGGCTAAAAAGGTAATTCAATTACTTTCTCTTTATCCAAATAGTTGGCAAAGGATAAATAAATTTAAAAAGCCAAGGTAATTTTACCTGGAACTTTGAAAATGCAATAACTCATATACGACACTGACTAGCTTTTTGCTGTCATTCAGTGATATTTGTGCTGCTGTGCAAGGTCGCTTACACCTCTCTTGGCTTTCATGAATAACTGGAATTACTCAAATATCCAGAATAGATGAGATATGGATAAACTCATTTAACAATGTCCCTCCTTTATTTTGTATTACAATATATAAAAATACATAAACAAATATGTAAACATATTCAGTGATAAAACCTAGAGAGCAGCCCTGACTGAAATACAATTTCTTTCCCCTAGTAATAGATTATGAAAAACTTTTTAAGGGAAGTCTCCAGTATTAAATATTTTCTGTTACCCTATGTGTTATAGAAGTAATTTATATTCAATAACTAACTTATTCATAAAGTGTGAAGACATTGGCAATTCTTGCATAATACACAGAGAAACACAAGATGATTAATGAGATAAGTGGTATTTTGTCCTATCAAAAGTAGTTATTTTTATATTTATACAGTATATATTTGTTTCATAGACTGAGAAGATTATTTAGAAATGTTCAGGCCTAATCCCTATTTTTCAAAGTCTATTCTTGTTTATGACAACACAGCTCAGTACTGTGATACTTTTTATATGTGCTAACAGTTACATTTTCAGGACAAGTTTTTGGGTTATACCCCCTTCTTCTAAGGTCCAAGCAATAGCTAAAGGAGAGCCACAAAGTGGACAGGGAGATTTCTGAAAGTATACACCACCCTCTCCAAGTTCCAATTGGTACCTACCGACAACTTTACAATCTGTTGTTGCTGGATGCCTACCGCAGTATATATATAATTCTGACTTATCACTAAGGTATACTCCCGGTGTATCCTGCAATGCAAAGAGTCTCAATGGTCTGATTTATATTGAGAGGTGCCCCTGGAATTCTAGGATGTGCTAGGAGCATTATTGGGTGTTTTAATCTCTAAAAAATGAACGTTGAATACTATAGATGAACTGTAGCAATTGATTCTCAAGTGTTTGCTATTTTTAGCATTTGATACTATTTTGTTTGTTAGATTTGTTTTGTGGAAAATATGCACAGACTTCTTTTCTTTCACCAGAATGTGACTAGAATAGTACTCAACATAATAAGGGCATGTAACCTGTGTAGCAGATGTAATATGTGTGGTTTATTATCACATTTTGTCATTCATTTGACTGCAAGGCAACTACATAAGATTCATTTTGCATTCAATGTTCATGCATAGATGTAGGCTGCTAAATGCAGTAAGTCAGCTCTGACCTATTCTGGTGACATCCCAAGCTCCCAGTAACAACAACATGAGAAAGGCAGTGTAACAGACACAGCCTAACTTTATTTATCAGCTAAAGCTGCACTGATTGGTTAGTTAGTTTTTAAAGACACATCTATAAGTGCTGCAGGTACTGCACAGGTTCAGCAAAATCTGGTGACTGGTGGCAAGCAATAAAGGAGCAACCCTAAAGTCCACAGAGATCCTCACATCCAGGGCCGGACTGGCCTACTGGGATAGCAGGAAATTTCCCGGTAGGCTGGCTGCCATGGGGTCGCTGTCAGCTAGGAGCTGTGAACAGGAGGCGGGGCTGGCTGAGGAAATGATCTCTGGCAGCGGAGGGCCGGAAGAGCACGTGGCTATCATGCAGCAGCACCGAGCAGGCAGGTCTGTGGTGTGCAGGAGGATAATGCAGGTGGGGGAATGGACACTTTCTGTGTGTTCTATGGGCAGTGAACTGACTATTTGGGTAGTAGGAGGCGCACAGCCAATAGCACTGCTTAGGGGAGTACAAGGGAGGACCTGCTCCCCCTCCCGTCCATCCACAGCCAATCCGCAGGCCAAGTAGCCCTCTCCAGCACAGTCACATTTGACTGTAAACAGGGCTGGAGCGGGGCTGAAATCACCCTAATGCATAGAACTCCTTTAATAAGGTCACCCATTTTTCTTCACCTCCACTCTACTTCATGCTTCCACTCTGCTACTCCTCATTCAGCCACTGTCTACTTAAAAGTAGATAATAAATGCATAAGCATAGGGTGGAGCAGCTACTGTATATTCAGATATGAAGATAACTTTGCTAATGTAAAATGTTAATTTTGGGCTGCAGTCTTCTTGAAGGAAAAGAGAATGCAATTAATCAATGATAAATATTATGTCACATTATGCTGAGTTACATTAAATATGAACTCCATTCAAAAAGTTGAGCTTTGAGATGCATACATAGACTATGGCCTCCCTACTCAGCACATTTTAATTTTTTTGTAGACACAGCATGTAAACATATAGGCATGCAGTTACATATTGCCCAACGCATCCCTGACCCATAGAACATTTTTTGGTATAAGCTGATGCACCAATACTGCTACTGAGTGTCCCAGAGTTCATAATTTTCGTTCACATTAGTATTTATTTTTTCATTCTGAGTAAAAAGTGTCTTTTGTCCCCTTACTGAGGAGTAGGGATTAGGTTCGGGTTTACCACTATCACAGTTTGAAATTTGCAATCCTGGGGAAATATATTGCACTACATTGCTGTGGATTTCATTGTGGTGGGCTACATATTCTTGTCTATTTCCTGAGTTTAAAGTTCCGATACCCAACAGTCCTTGTTAGGACTACCTTTTTGTCTATGTCAGCAATAACTGTGGTTGCTGTGTAGCTGCTGGGCACCCCCTTTCCATCTTTTTTTGTTGTTTTATGGTGTGCAGCATGCAAAGTGCAGTTTTATTTATTTTCTTCCTCTTGACAATGGTAATGATTAGTTGGTGGACTTTTTTTATCACACAATCACTGACATGCTGTAGAAGGATAATCTTGGTCATGTGCAAGCATTCATCCTTTCAAAATTTGAGGATCAGTAAGACCATAGAAAGAGGGGGATTCAGGCAGGGAGTTGCAAAAGGTTGGGACAGGCTTCATGGGGAATGTTTTACCCCCTCTCAAATTCTGGGAGTTGTATGTGGGTGAGGTTTAATTGTTATTAACAGTATTGTGTCCTCCGCTTCAGGCAATTTATAGTGAATTACATAGTTACATAGTTAGTCAGGTTGAAAAAAGACACAAGTTCATCTAGTTCAACCAATAAAAAAACAAACAAAAAAACATACAATCCCATATACACATCCTATACCCACAGTTGATCCAGAGGAAAGCGAAAAACCCCAGCAAAGCATGATCCAATTTGCTACAGCAGGGGAGAAAATGCCTTCCTGATCCCCTGAGAGGCAATCAGATGTTTCCTGGATAAACTTTACCTATAAATGTTAGCACCCAGTTATTTTATGTACATTTAGGAAAGAATCCAGGCCTTTCTTAAAGCAATTTACTGAACTGGACAGAACTACCTCTGGAGGGAGTCTATTCCACATTTTCACAGCTCTTACTGTGAAGAAACCTTTCCATATTTGGAGATGAAATCTCTGTCATCTCTTTCATAGTGAACACCAAGTTCACTCTATGGACCCCTTATGTATTTGTACATAGTGATCATATCCCCCCTTAATCTCCTCTTCTCAAGAGAAAATAAATTCAGTTTCTCTAATCTTTCCTCATAGCTGAGATCCTCCATGCCTCTTATGAGTTTGGTTTCCCTTCTCTGCACTTTCTGCAGTTCCCTGTTATCCTTTTTGTGAACTGGTGCCCAAAACGGAACTGCATATTCGAGATGAGATCTTACTAATTTGTACAGGGGCAAAATGATTGGCATTGCATGCTATTATTAAGTATATGATCTACCAAAACCCCCAGATGCTTCTCCACTATGGATCCCCCCAGTTGTACTCCTCGTAGTATGTATGATGCATTCATATTCTTAGCCCCCAAGTGCATAACTTTGCATTTATCTACATTAAGCCTCATCTACCACATAGTTTCCCAATTAAACAGTGCATTGAGGTCGGCTTGTAAGTTGGAGACATCCTGTAAGGACATTATTCTATTGCATAGCTTGGTGTCATCTGCAAAGACTGAAATTGTACTTTTAATCCCAGACCCTATATCATTTATAAAGATATTAAAAAGTATTGGTCCCAACATTGAACCTTGGACAGGTTGGACAAAAAAAAATAAAAAAAAAGGGTGTCACATTTTATTCCACTTTGGGCTATAGCACCTTCTGGATACAAAAGGGCTGTGATGTTTGCTTCCAGAAATTTTAGGAAGGATCCAGTTCTTCCAGTTGCTTTGTAAATTACATAAGCATTTTATAAAGCCAATTGAAATAAATATATAGAAACCTTTTTGTACCAGTGTCTAGCTTTGTCATTTGGATGTTGAAATCTACTCCTACCATATAAAGCTCATATTCATGGACACAGAGAGGCTTTTCAACCACACCAGATGCCGTGCTAATTTGGACAGTCGTGTCTGGGTGAATGGAAGTCAGGATGAAAACATCCCATTTGTCCTTCCACTTTACTGTGAGTAGTTCATCATTCTACAAGCAGGCTTTCTCCCCCTTTCTAAGTCGAGTGTTAATGAGCCATTGGGGGAAGCCCCTACTGCTGGGTTGTATGATGCCACAGCAACCAATTTCCTTAATGAACAAATGTTGAAAAAGTGGCATGCTTGCTTAAAAGTTGTCCACATACAAATGGTACCCCTTAAGAAACAAGTGTGACACCAAGCCCCATACTATCTTGTCACTGCTTACCATGTAGTCTTGGCCTACGAGGTGCTCTAGCTGTGTGTCCTTTCCTTCATAAATTGTAAAACAATATGTATAGCCTTTCACTGAGCTTATACAGTTTGCCCTCATATCTGGCATGCTTGCTGGGGAGATATTGCTTAATTGCAAGCCTGCCAGTAAAATTATGTACTAGGGACTTGTCTACTCAGATGTTTTGCTGGAGCATAAACACATCTGGACATTTTTGGGAAAGGTAATTTACGAGGGGTCGAATTTTGTGTAGGTGATCATCGTCTGGGTTAGCCTGTGGATGACAGAGGGTATTTTCACTGAAATGCATGAAACGCATTATATGCTCATATCTATGCCTGGCCATTGAGCACACAAAATGAGCATATGATAAATCAGGTATGTGGACCAATATGACCGCAAGCCATTCTTTTTTTTAAATGTTCATATTAAGGGTTAGGCCTATAAAAAATTTAAATTCAGAAACAGTGAGAGGTTTTCACTCAAATGGTCTAGTAAGGTATGAATTTGGGTTGGCAGTAATGTATTGTAAAGCATAAACATTAGTTTAATCCACAATCAAATTGTAAAGGTCTTCAGTGAAAAACAGCTAAAAGAAAAAATCAAGGGGCGTTGTTAAATTCACCTGAACCCCAGACTGGGCTGTGAATGGGGGAAAACAAGTGCTACTGATTCTGGGGGCAGCCAATTCGGGTTTGCAAGCACTTCTGGAAATACACTGTGGGCTCTATGGGCCTGTGCTCTAATTCTTGGTCGCTGCATTTGCATTCCACTACTAGTGCTAGCCACCTCATCAGCTTGTACTGCACTTCTCATGCTCACCATTTCACCATGAGATATTGCAATGTTGGTGTCTAAAAGGCCAGGATGTACAAGGCTGCTGGTTCCTACCAGATCACCAAAAGGTAGTGCAGTGCTAGTACTGGCACTCTTCTATGCATTTCTAGCACCTTGGCAACCTGGGGTCGGGTATGCCTGGCTTTAGCAGGGACCTGTTCTCCATCGTCTGAGCTAGCTGTCAGGGTGCCATTGCTTTCTACAGGTTCATATTCTGAGCCGGATTCTGTCAGTGAGGCTTCCCCTGCTCTCTCATCTGACATGCCCAAAATATGTAAATGTGATACATTTACAGGTATCTAGTGGCGACTATAGGAAAAAGAGCTCCTGGCTAGCAATTAGAGACTGCTTGCACACTAGAACAAAATGAACTGCTTGTGTTAGAAGAGATCAGGCCTAATCTTGCTAACACTGCAGTTTTGTGTACAATGTATCAGAGGTGGCAGTGATCAGAAAAATTATACTCACACTGCACTTGTTGGGGTGATGGGAGGGCTAAAGTGCTGGCAGTGACACTATCGCTGCAAACTGATGTTCCAGGTGACACAAATACAGTGATCAGTGATAAGTGCAGTTTACTGACACTGCTGCTGGATGACATGGGTAATCAAAGGGTTAGTGGAGGGTGATCAAGGGGTTAAATGTGCCTAAATAGTGTGTGTAGGTGTAAATGTGTTGCTTTTACTCATTGTGGTTTTACTTTCTTCTGTTCCTGAACCGGAAAGGGCTTAGGAAAAGAAGAACCCAGAACATCCTTTGTCTATGTTCACAAACAAGACATAGGGTCGTTCTGTGATTGGCTACAGCCAATTAGTAGGTTCCAGCCATTGGCTGGGACCTGCTTATAAACTTGTGCTGTAGCCAATAACAGTACAGATCAACAGATGCGCATGTATGCCCACAAACCCTTATGTCCCCAGCGACGTACAGTTCATTGTCCAGTGGGGCTACTGGGGGTGGGCGGCAAACTACTGGGGGTGGGCGGCAAGTAGTTAAGCATGTAATTTAAAGGATTGGTGTTTTTCCCATATCACCCTCGAAGTTGCACTTAATGAGCCATCTTCCCACTCAGGGCCATCTTTAATATTGGTTGAACCCTGGGCAAAAAATTTCTTAGGGCCCCCCTCCATGCAATTTCGATCTCCACCTGCTCTGAGACATACAATAAATAGCAACTAGACTCAAAATGTGTTTACTGAATCAGATCAGGCAGCGATTCCGATTGGTTGCCAGAGGTTACAGTGTATCATTACCTCTCACTGACTGGTTGCTAGAGGTAACAACACACATTACGGCTCACTGATTAGTTGCTAGAGGTTACAGCACATGATTTCTGCTTGTTGACTGGTTGCTAGAGATTACTGTACATCAATACTGCTCACAGATTGGTCGTTAGAGGTTACTGCACATCACTACTGCTTACTGATTGGTTGCTAGAGGTTACAGCACATCATCTCTTCACTGCCTACACACTATGGACTGGGGAGGTGAGGGGACCCATTAATAGAATACTCCTAGGGATCCTAGGATCAGTGGCGGTGCTGGGGGGAGGGGAGGGTGTGATTAATGGCAATGCTGATTTTTTTTTTACCGACTACCAATATAAAGAGGAGTTTCAACACTGGACACCAATGTAATAGGGGTTTACACTGACCACTAATGTAATAGGGGTTTACACTGACCACTAATGTAATAGAAGTATTCACAGTAACCACCAAATTAAAGGAGGGATTTACACTGTCCACCAGTGTAAGTGGGACATTCACACTGGCCACTAGTGTGAATGAAAGGATTCTACGCCAAGCACCAATGTAACATTTACACTGACCACCAATGTAACTAAGACATTTTGCCTATGTCCACATTTGTGTGGGTTGGGAACGCAAGCAAAATCGCTTTCTTGACACCACAGAAATGGGCTGCCCTTTAGCAGATACACAGCAATGCCATCAATTGTTAGTGACACCCTCACGCATCTGCTGATATGTGCTGTGGCACCGTGTGATTTTAAAAAAGGGTTTGGGACTTTCTTCTGCATTTGTAGCGCATAGACTGGCCTAGACATAGACTGATTGAAATGAATGGGCTGCCCTATACCTGACCTACATCTTTATCCACCCTGTCAGTACACCTTTGCATCCTAAAACCCCTGCTAATCTCTGCACCCCAAACCTCCCCCATCCTTTTCACTCCAACCCTCCCCCTTTACCTCTACCTGCCTTTTCTGCTCATCTTTGCACCCACCTTCCTTACCTCCATACATCCCCTCCTTGCTCACCTGTGCACCCCAAACTGTAATTCCTTCTCTTCCTACCTTTGCACACCCCACACTACCCCCTCCCACCACCACCAATTTGCTTACCTTTGCAGAACAGACTGATGGTAGGCTTAAAGACCACAGTTGTAGGCAGGACTTTCGAGCATGCCCCTTTATCTCCCCAGTGGGCAGCATTCAGTATAGGTGATGGTGGATATGACCTCAGGGGGGCATGATATACCGTATTTATCGGCGTATAACACGCACTTTTTTCCCCTTAAAATCAGGGGAAAATCATGGGTGCATGTTATACGCCGATCCCCTGCGATCCGGAGCTGCCAGATTTTTAAAATCGCTGACCGCGATTTGAAAATGGCGCCGCCGGCGCCGAAATACACTGTGCCGGTCCTCGGCTCTTCTCGGCCACTTTCGTCTTCACTCGAGCACCGCCCGAACCTAGCAGAGTGTACTCTGCTAGGTTCGGATAGCTCCGCTCGGGACTACGAGTGGAGCCGTAAGTAAACGAGAGCCGCCGAGAAGAGCCGAGGACCGGCTCTGTGTATTTCGGCGCCGGCGGCGCCATTTTCAAATCGCGGTCGGTGATTTTGAAAGACAGGATGGCAGGGATCACAGGCTGCATTGGGGAAGGCTGCACTGGGGAAGGCTGCACTGGGGAAGGCTGCACTGACAAGGCTGCACTGGGGAAGGCTGCACTGGGGAAGGCTGCACTGACAAGGCTGCACTGGGGAAGGCTGCACTGACAAGGCTGCACTGGGGAAGGCTGCACTGACAAGGCTGCACTGACAAGGTTGCACTGGGGAAGGCTGCACTGACAAGGCTGCACTGACAAGGCTGCACTGGGGAAGGCTGCACTGACAAGGCTGCACTGACATGGCTGCACTGACATGGCTGCACTGGGGCAAGGCTGCACTGAGAAGGCTGCAATGATGGGCATTTAAATGTAAGTTTTTTTTTCCTTCAACTTCCCTCCTAAAAGTATTTTTTTCCTTAAAATTCCCGCCTAAATTGGGGTGCGTGTTATACGCCGGTGCGTGTTGTACGCCGATAAATACGGTACATTTGAATACCACCTCTATTTACATATGAATGCTTCTGGTCCGCCACTATTTACATATGAATTCTGCCGCTATTTACATATCAATGCCGATATTTACATGTAATCACAGGGTCTGCAGGTGAGTAATCTGTACACAACAATAGGGCAGAGCAGGGCAGCATTAGTAACAGAACTTCACACTGAGATATCAGGATATCAGGACACAGCACGGGACTAAAACCACAAGGGATGAGGGAATTTAAACTGGGATAGTTGGCAAGTATGAGGCAGCTGCTTTGGGCCCCACAACAATGGCAGGGCCCAGGGCAGCTGCCCCTTTTGCCCTGCCTTAAAGATGGCCCTGTTCCCACTTTATTATATCTTTTATCTTTTGCTTTAATAAATGGCCCCCTTGGTGAAGCCTCACTACCGATGCTCTTGCCTTTAAAATGTCCAGAGTTTAGTATCAATATTCATCCCATAGTCTTCAACAGGGTTCACTGCTAAGTTCAGGTTTTGCAAATTATAAACAGGAATTGGTGACCCCTTCACTAATTTAATCAATTTGTCCACCTGTGTAAAACCACTGCACAGAGCAGGTAAGTATAACATGTTTGTTATTTAACACCCCTCTCCCAAAGCTTTAATACCACTTTAAGTTCCAAAGATACCGCTAAAAAAAGCACTGCTTTTATTTTGAAATGGTTTAGGATGGACACATTCATTTTGTTTGTGCATGCTATGGAGAATTATGTTTATGAATTTAAAAAGAGGACTTTCTGCTGTCTGTGTCTCACACTTTTCTATAAAACTGTCAAAAATGAATATAAATTCACATCTTGGCAGCTGTGAAGAAAGACTTATGTCACATCTAATTGCATGCCAAGCCAAATGGGCATTTCGATTAGAGACTAAAATGCCACTTCATCAAAGTGACACTGCTGAATGTTTTTAACTATTCATGCCTTTGGAGTCCAAAAAATTATTTTGATTACTTAAAATAAAAATGTACCTGGTAGCAATGTATTCAGATTTAAAGGCTAAGTTCACCTTTTCGGCATAATTTCACTTTTCATAATAAATAGAAGCCTTTTGTAATGTAATTTCTGCCCCAGCCATGATCCCAATGTGCTTATCTCTCACTCACCTCGTCTATAGAAGCTTTGAAAATTCATATGTTTAAAAATGTTTTTTGCTGCCATCACTTTCTGTAGATCATGTAACATCCAGAAAGCTTTGAATCCCAGCATGTGCTGTCTTGCTGCATCACAGAAGAGGGTGTGTTTACCGCTCTGGACCACACCTCCCTCATTACTATACTACCTTGCACCAACTTTCTGTACAATCTGATTGTACAAACTTCTTTAGACCCCTTTCACACTGGAGCGCTACTAAAACAGCCACTAAATCGCTGGTCTTTTTAGCAGTGCTTTAGCGGTGTTTAAGCAGTGCTTTTGTGATGCTTTTTGGGCGCTAGTGGGGAGCTTTTTTTAAGGTCACGTGACAAAGTGGCCAAAATAGATGAAAAAATTATCTGTTTTGCAGAGCTTTCAAAGCGCATTTAAGGTGCTTTGGAAGCACTGCCCATTTATTTCAATGGACAGGGGCGTTTTTGAAGCGATATATATAGTGCTCCAAACATGCCCCAAGGATGCTGCTTGCAGGACTTTTTCTACCGTCCCACAAGCGCACCGCCCAGGTGTGAAAGCACCCATTCAAATGAATAGGAGGCAGTTTTCAGGCGTTATTTTTAGCGCTAAAGCGCCTGAAAACCGCCTCAGTGTGAAAGGGGTCTGAGATCTACATCATCTATGTAGTGCAAGGGCCTGTCTGACTTGATCCAAATTGAATGGATTGTTCATATGTGTCCTCCTATTCCATAGTTTTGATAAATCTAAAGGAAATTGTAATGAGATCATCTTTATACAAGTACATATGAGGGAGTGGATAGAGACACTCAGCCCTCAGGCCCCGTTCATGTCTCCGTGTTTCTTCGCCTGTTTTTTTTTTTTTTGGGGAGGGGGGCATTGTGGAGCATTTTCGCTCGCCTTGCAAAGGGCAGCTTTTCACTTAAATGGGCTGACCTATGTATGACGATCACCCCAAAGAAGCTCCAGAACTTTTTTGGTGTGTTTTTAACCATGCTTTTTGGTGCATTTGTATCACATTTATCACATAGCAAATGCACGCCTGCTACCCACACTTGGAGTGCCATTAACATTTAACGACAATGCAAGTGCAATGTCTGCTTGCACTGTGTTTGCAAAACACAGGGCAAAGCGTGTGTTTTGTATGTGTTTCTTTTATGCATTCAGAAACACGCAGACATGAATGGAGCTTCATTGTTCTTGTGTAAACACACCAATTTCACTTTCAGGCCCCCTTCACACCTAGCGTAGAGGCAGTGCATGTTTTTAGGCTCATTTTAACAGTGACACACAAAGGGCAGTCCACTGATTTCAAAGTAGAAAAATAGCTCATGAGACATTTGGGTGTATTTTTTACTGTGCATTTTGCTGCGTTTTTCACTTGCTTTTTCATTTGGCAAAATGTGTGTTTGCTTCTGTGTTTGGGGTGCCATTAACAATTAATGGCCAGAAGTGTGACTAGTTAATTTTAGGTGTATAAAGGTGGCCATACACTATACAATCTGATTGTATAATCTCTGTATGATCTCCTTTAGATTTACCAAAATTATGTAATAGGACACACCATCTATTCAATCACTCTGTATCAAATTAGGCAGATCCTTGCACTACATAGTTGATGGTAGATCTAAAGAAGATTGTACAATCAGATTGTATAATATATAGTGAGCTTTACATACTTACAAGACACACTTCTCCTGTTTTTCAATACTACAGCTCCATCTACGTAGGTTGCTATCTGATCATCCAGCATCTGCATGATTGATGCAGGGAGAAAGAGAGGTACAAAACAAGTAAGACCCTTGTGGTTTATTCAGTGAGAAAGGTGTTCGCTGATTTCATTGGAAATGCCTGCACCTGCAGAGGTGGGTTGGAGTGATCTCCTATAGGGGAAAGGCAGGTGCTGGGTGTGTGTTAATGAAGTCAGCTGGTAAACAACTTCCTGTTTCTTAGAAGTCAGCTGAACAACTCCTTCCCATGTCTTACTGGTTTTCACAAAGTAAGGTCCAGCCAGGAAGTAGAAGTTTTCCATACAACAAACTGGACACTGAGGTAAGGGCTGTAGGAAAAATAGATGTTTTTTTTCCTTTCAGCAAAAGAAGTGCATTGATGCTATATTGGTACATAGAGAAGTTGGAATTTAGAAAAAAAAAACTAAACTTAGCCTTCAACCACTTTCCGACCATCCTATAGCCGAAAGATGGCTACAGTACGGTCATCCAGTTCTTGGAGGGCATCTATTGCCATCCTCCCAGAACCCTGCCCTACTGCGGGCCCTGGACACGCATCGGGAGCAATCTGTGATCGCTGTGTCTTTCGGACACAGCTGATCACAGATCAAGGTAAAGGACCAATCACAGCGGACCTTTACCATGTGACCAGGTGTGTCCAATGTAAACAAATGCCAGTTATAGTCATTTCCTTTCCTCAGTGCTGTCACTGTGTGAGGAAAGCAGATAACCCTCTTTCCTGTGACAGCAGACATTTAAACTGATATTCAGGGCATGGCACTGAATCAGTGCAGCCCCATCAGTGCCAACCAGTGTCCATCAGTGCAGCATATCAGTGCCCATTAGTGTTGCGTTATCAGTGCAGCCTCATCAGCGCCTCTTCATTAGTGCCCATCTGCACAGCTTATCAGTGTCCAATAGTGCTGTCTCATCAGTGTAGTCTCATCAGTGCCCATCAGCACCGCCTCATCAGTGTCCATTAGTGCTGCCTCATCAGTGCTGCCTCATTAGTGTAGTCTCATCAATGTCCATCAGTGCAGCTTATCAGTGCCGCCTCATCAGTGTCCATCAGTGCTGTCTCTTCAGTGCAGCCTCCTCAGTGTCCATCAGTGAAGCCTCCTATGTGTCTATCAGTGCAGCCTCATCGGCGCACATCAGTGAATACGAAAAATTACTTATTTATAAAATTTTATAACAGAAACAAAGGAAAAAAGTTTTGTTTTTTCAAAATTGTTGGTCTTTTTTTGTTTGTTTAGCAAAAAAAAAAAAAAAAAACAGTGGTGAATAAATACCATCAAAAAAAGCTCTGTCTCAAAAAATGATATAGATGTCATTTGTGCCCAATGGGCAAGTGGTTACATATCCTCTACATCCACTACCAATTTTTAAATTGCAAGCAATTTATAGCATTATTTCTACCTTGAGTTAGATACAAACAAATTTCTTTTCTTAATAGAAATAAGTGTATAAGGGAGCCCACACCACCAAGCACTTCAGGGCACAGTTTCAATCTGCACTATTTTAACTGGGTAAATATAAAAATTCTAGTGGGTCATGAATAAAACCAGTCTGTGGGCAGCTGTTATAAAATCTTCAAACAAAGATCCACAAAAGAATGCATGCAACAAACACAACCATTAATTGATGTAAACTGAAAATAAATGCAGTGCTGGTGATAGATGAACGAAAACAGTTCAAATGAGAGATTAGTGGGATGGTGCTCTGCTGTGAAATAGACTCTCAGGCACCTGCTTTCACTCTGTGTGCAAATCCCGCTCCCTGTGAAATTGATACTTATCTATGGCAAGTGTAGATCCGGATTGAATGATCTCATCAATTCTCCTCATAGACCGTTGTTAGCGCTGATGGATGATTCTGGGCAGGCTGTATCTGGACATCAGGAAATGAATGGCTCGTACCGCTGATCGTTCCGTCTATGGTGTCCACCGCCTGATCTTCCTCAACAGAAATCCTGGAGGTGATGCTGTGATCTCACAAAACAAATTGCAGCCCCATAGCATGATCCCGTAAAATGATTTATTGGTCAAAAGAAACTTTTTTTAAAACCACATGCGCTATGTGCATAGGTTCAGAACTTGATGGTTACAAAGCTGTCAGCTCAAACACCGGATGATAGGGTATTAGCTGTGCGCTATCTCTTTCAGGATAGCAGCTAATTGTAACCCCCTCTAATCTCTCCGGCAGCTTAACTGACCCTAGTTGGACGCTGTGTACTCAATCCCTAAGGGGGTTCCAATTAGCTGCTATCCTGAAAAAGAGAGCGCACATACCTTATCAGTGGGATGAGCCATTTATTTCCTGATATCCAGATACAGCCTGCCCAGAATCATCCATCAGTGCTAACAACGGTCTATGAGAAGGATTGATGAGATCATTTAATCAGGCTCTACACTTGCCGAGGTCTGGTAAGTGTTCATTTCATAGAGAGCGGGATTTGCACACAGAGCGAGAGCAGGTGCCTGAGAGTATTTCAAAAACTGTGTTTGTGTTTTTATTTACTTAAAAAAAAATTTGGGGAATGTGTACTGTTACTATGTACCCCATACTCATTCACATGGGGGGGGGGCGGGATATGGGGGCTTCCAGATTCTGATAAGTCACTTCCCATACCCTCACAATCACTGGGCCAGGGTTAAAGGGAAGAGGCCCTTGTCCTCATCAATATGAGGACAAGGTGCTTTGGAGGAGCAGTCAATGCACCCCCCCATTTTGATGGCAAGTGGCCTGGTATGGTCTCCCCCCTTTCCCAGCCTTTCGGGTTGCATGCTTGGATAAGAGTCTGGTGTGGATTTTAGGGGGGAACCACACACTTTTTTTTTTTTTTTTTTTTACATTTTGGCATGAGGTTCTCCTCAAAATTCATTAATTGGGGGGACCTCTACTCTGTTTTTTCTTTTTTTTATTGTTTAACTGGCACTTGTTGTGCTTTTGTTCTGCTGTCAGTGGGGAATCACACTGACAGCAGATGAGTCATGGTTGTTAAGGATGTGGCGGCTGCCCGGTCTTTAATAATCAGTTAAACTTTATGAAACAAAAAAAACAGTTATTTGCACAATTAATTCGGACCATTCCTTATGTTATCGAATGGATTTCAAAATATAATGTCATCCAAATGAAATGAATGAATGGTTTAGTTATTTTTCCTTATAACGTTTTTTCAGATTCATTGCCATTTGTTTCTACTGTATGTCCATTCAGAAATTCAGATACATCCAAATCCCTGAAAACAAAACAAATTGCACATGCCTACTGCAACCTGCTAATGCATAACATGTTGCGATAATGCACCAGCACAGAGAAGTGTAAATGGGCACTCTTTTATTGCATGGTGCAGGTTAGTGATCGGATAGGTTCTGTAGCTTTCCTCCAGTCTGTCAGTTTACACTATGTTGGTACCAAATGTCTATTAAAAAATTCTATATGCAAGTTATTTGCATTTTGTAAAGTAGAGTAGAGACTGTCCCAGAGAGGTACCACTTTGATTCAGTTGACCAGATTGAAAATGTATTGCAATATATGCAAATCTCTGTTTTATGGAATAGTTTGCTAGAAATAAATAAGGGTGTATAGCAGTGTGCAGAGGGTTAACTGAATCTTGATTGTTATCATGTGGTTACACCACTCTAGCAACTCATTTATTATAAATGGAGTTGGGGGGGGGCAGAGATTATGGTGCTGATGTCACACCACTGCGTGATCCCAGGTTGGCAGTGGCTTTCCATGTGAGTCTACTGGCTTTTAATGTTTTTCTTTTCTATTATTATACAAGAATTTTACTGTAATTTGCTTATTCGCTGTTTGAGGATGGTTATCGTGCTTTTTGTGTAAGCAGCCTCACCTTTATTGTTTTATACCACAGCACAGATTTTTTCACTTATAATATTTTGGTGAACATTTGCATTTAAAAGTGCTTGGGTTTTAAGGATTTAAGGATGTCATCTGATTGACCATGTCTTGCATGCTGAAAATCTTTGAAACCTACACCTTCAGGTACTGCAAAAGCAGGATTTTGATATGAAGATATTTTTGTATACATAAGATTTCTGAGAAATTTAGACATTATTTAAGGTCAATAAATTTTTGTTTGGATTTCAAATATATAACATAACTTGTAAGCATACAGATACACATAGTTACAGTACATGAGGAATGTGCATTAGCAGTATACATACATTTCAATCAAAGTGCTAATTATCAGCGCCATGCACCACCACTTAAGGAAATCAGGAACTTACCCCACCAGAGTGCTAGTTGTCTCTATATAATTACTTATGGGATAACATTCAGATCACCATGTCTGGCCTGTGTACTGATAGAGATTTGTGACAGCTCACTGCGGGTACAGATGTTTGCAACACCATGCGCATTGCTTTATGGGTACTTAGTTAATTGATTATATAGGTATGTGTGTATGTTTACTTATGTGGATGTACTGTATGCATGGTTATATTCCTTAGTTGTCAATTGGGCGTTGCCCTCCTGCTAAGAGTTGCCCACATTTGTGGATGGGACCTCTAAACCCCTCTGGGAGGTGCTCTATGAATGCACATGTGTGTGTGTGTGTGTGTGTGTGTGTATATATATATATATATATATATATATATATAAAGCTGAAGGAGATAACACTGCTGGGCCCTGAGGAAGAAGGTATCCCTTCTAAACGTGTTAGCCGGCAGTGGCCCTCAAAACCTCCTCAATTCCCTCCTGGAGACTGTTGTCGTCAGACCGATTGCCATCATCTGAAGGCTATATATATTGCGGTTTTCTTTCACATGTTTGTGAGTAGTTTTTAATTTACTCCTTTAATAAAATATATCTAAGGAAAATGCGCAAGGTTGGTGCACCCTCTTCTCTCCATTTCTCTTTTAACTGCTGGGATACCCCTATCCTTGAGGGCAGCAAGACCGGAGGCATTGTTCACTACAAACTTTAGTCCGCGTGGTTAACTCACTTGTGTGCAAGAGTATTTGTTTTCTGCTATCACAATGTATCAATGTTACTGATTCCAAAAAAGTGTAAAAAGTGTCAGTTAGGTGTATGATTTGTCCGCTGCAATATATGAATAAAATAAAATTCCATAAAAATATCCCATAGTTTGTAGACGTTTTGACTTTTCCACAAACCAATCAATATACTCTTATTGAGAATTTTTTTAACAAAAACATGTAGCAGAATACACATTGACCTAAACTGATAAAGAAGTTTAATTTTTTACATTTTTTATTGGATATGTTTTAAAGCAGAAAGTGATCAAATAGCACCAAAAGAAAGCTCTATATGTAGAAAAAAAAGGACAAATGTTATTTCACTTTGTTTCAAGGCAGAGTCTGGAAAGGGGCCAGGGGTGATGCCAGGGGTGGGGTTGAGAGTGGGACTGAAGGGGGCCCCATTAGGTAGGCTGTACAGGTCCCCATGATCTCTATCAGCAGCCCAGTCAAGTACCAACGTAACATAATTTTATGCATTAGCTCCCACAGGTTGGCACTTCTGGTAGATTTATAAGTAGAGAATATAGCTTGTTCCCACTGGTAGGGACTGAAGGTTTGAACTAACTCCTGTTCCAAAGCAATGAAAGGTTCAGATTTAACAAAGTAGTGTTTATCCTGTAAAAATCTGTAAATAAGGGAAATACCACCTTTGGATGGCTTGGAACTATGAAGGTGGTTAGCTATTTTTCTCGGAATTTGGCATACCCTCCCAGGGTTGTGGCGCAGAAGAGATACTATTTGTAGATAAGTATGGCACTCTTTCCTAGGATGGTGGTATTCAGATTGAAGAGTCGAGAAGAATTTAATGTAATTTATATGGTACAAATCGTTCAGCCAGTGATTACCTCTATTATATCATTCAGACAGTGAAATATTGTAAATAGCTATTGGCATATAGCTAATGGGATAGGAAGATCAGTCATTTGACCAGACCTCACCTCTGAGGTGTGCTTACACCAAGTTTTCATAGAAGCTAGTTGACAAATGGTGACAAATCAAGGTGAACCTGGGATTTGATATGTTGAGTGAAGAGGAAGTTCGATTTTTACCTGGTATTAATTCCGATTCAATATTAGACCAAAATGGGGAAGGCGGTCTATCCAACATTTTAGTTGTGGGTAAAATAGTGACTAGGTAATAATGTCTGCGGTCAACATGGCCCAGGTCACCTGCCTTTCTGTGCTTAATGAGTTTATTTACAATACCTTGCAAAGATTTAAAGACAGAGTTTCGGACCACTATGGGTAAATCTGAACACATAGAGTAACTGAGGCAAAACCATAATTTTAAAGGCTGCCAGCTGGCCGGACCACGAGAGCTCATAGTTGGAGATATGTGATAGCGAGTTACGTACCCTTTGTAGAAAAGGAGCAGAGTTCACATTAAACAGGGATTTAGTTGAGCTAGTAAGAGTGGCACTGAGGTATGATATGCCTTCCTCCTTCCATACAAAAGGATAGTTTTGCTGCAATTTCCGTCTCAGGAGAGGTTCTATACCCAAGTCTACTATGTATGATTTAGTTGTGTTGACCTTATAATATGAAACAGTGTGGAAGTGTGAAATAGGTGTAGAACATTCTGGACCGCACACAGCAAGGTTGCCACATTTGTCAGCTTTAGAATAATGTCATTGACAAATAGGCTTATAGAGTGGACAGGGCTTCCAATTTTGAAGCCAGTGATATCCGGGTGTGAACGAATGTGTACGAGGCCAGGGGCTTCATTAAGAGATTAAAGATTAATGGGGACAGAGAGCAGCCCTGGCTATTCCTGTTCGTAATAAAGAAGGGTTGGGATAAAAACCAAAATTTTTTCAGAACCTCATTGAGGTAGGTCCAGTGAATGCTATCAAATGCCTTCTGCGCTAGGAACATAGAAGGCATTTTTGAGATCTTAGCATAATGAATATCATTATTAACCCTTCCTGTGATGTCTGAGGTTTGTCTACCTTTAGTGAAGCCGGATTGGTCCGGGTGAATCAAAGTAGACAATATGACCACAAGTCTGAAGGCTATAAGTTTCACGTATAACTTTAGATCATTATTCAGTAATGAAATAGGCCTATATTTTTGAGGGGAATCAGGGTTTTTCCCTGGTTTTGGCAATGTGGTGATAAGGGCCTTTAACATTTCTTGGGAAAAAGATGAAAAGGCTACAGCAGAACTAAACTGGTTAGGTAAGGCGCCAGTATGGTTTTAAATGTTTTAAAGTATTCTCCGCTATATCCATCGGGCCTTGGTGACTTATTATTGGGAAGGGATTATATTGTTTTGCAAACATCTGTCAAGATAAAAGGCACATTTAATGCTTCCAACTGGGACTGAGACAAGGTAGGTAAATGTATTTAATTTTAAAAAGTGATATATCTGCTAGTGAGGGTTGTGGAGTTGTGGCATCTTCACGCAAATTATATAAAGAGTCGTAACAACAGCTAAAGGCATTTGCAATCTCCTGTAGTTTCAGCACTTTTCGCTTTGTAAAAGGGTGATCAACAAAAGGTATTTTAAATTGTTTCTGTAGCCTTGAAGGCATGTGGCTAACAATTTATTTGTCTTATTACCACTTTATTAGCACCCACATATAAGACTTGTGAGTGTTCCACAGTACAAATAAATCAGTGACAGAACCTTCACTGAACTGAAAGAATTTCAAGAGGCACTTCCCAAAGGTAGCCCTAGAGTCTTTAGCATGCAATAGAGAGTGGATGTTCTTCATAAAAATGTGGTTTGTGATGCACAAGAGTCTGCCATCTCGAGAGTAATGGAAGCATGCTCTGACCACGATATGTTATTTATAGAAGAGTCTTGAATTCTCTGCAGAGGCCATTTATCAGATAAGAATAAGTCAATTCTTGAGTAGTTAGTATGGGCCACAGAAAAGAAAGCAAAGTCCATTTCAGTCGTGTGAAGGCACCTCCATACATCATAGAGATCATATTGACGGAAAAGGGATTGTAAAGAAAGTGGAGAGCAGTTGGGTGAAGTTGTAGAGTCAATATGAGGGTCCAGGAGAGCATTGAAATCCCCACATATTAGTAAGGAGCCTTGCTTGATCTTTTATACATTTCACATCAGTCTATTTGGGAAACAAATCTGGTGCTTATTAGGTGCATAAAGTTTTCTAGGTTTCTAGGAACCCCCCTTTCCTCAGGGGATTACAGCAGGGGGCAATTTCAAGGCTCCCCTCTCCTGTGTGTATGAGTCACACAGGTGCCTTGTTAGGTCAAGTGCTCTGAGGTGAGATCACATGGCCTATAGGGGTTAGGACATGTGAGTTAGGTCAGGGGTTTTACAAGCAGGGAGAATACTAGGCTAGGATTGGCTAGTTTGAGATAGGGTCACATGGCAGACTAGTGTGCCATGGGAATTCTACCTCAGAACATTCCAGAAACCCCCTGAGCCTGCCTATAAAAGGGGGTTCCGTGAAGGGGAGCTCATTCGCCTCAGAAGGCATAGCCCTGGTGCACTGGGAGTTATCTCCATTGAGCAAACAGCGCTGTCTGAGGCCAGAAGAATGAGCCTTCTGAGGCGGCTTATCGAGAAGGCAGGCAAGGAAGGTGGAGAAGACTGGGTCCGCCGCTGTCTGGACCTACCAAGATCTCTGGGTCAAGAAGTTCCAAAAGAAGGGGACGTTGCTGCCACTGCCATCGCCGGGGGAAGCTCACAGACCAAAGAGGGAGAATGGTTCATCTCATCACAGCAAGAGGAAGAGGAAGAAGACCCTCGGCAAGCAGATCCGGAGAGCAGGGAGCAACTCAGCATCATCGCCGGCGTAGCTGAAGGGCTGGTGAAGAGGAGGTGCAACCCGCGCAGAAGACACTCCCCATTCCCACCTCGCAGGTCAGCGGAGAGAAGAGCTGGGCGGTTGAAGCCTCGCAGCTGCCAGACCACAGATGGAGGAGCCAGGGGCGGAGCCAGAGGTGGAGCCACATCACAGCGGCCATCTTGCCGAAGACCAGAAGAGGAGTTTCCTAGGCAACCAACAATGCCTGAAGATGCCAGCATTTACAGCAGAGGGGTCGCTGGTCCATCCAGACCCCTGCTTACTGCAGCACCCACAGCGCAAGAAGTACAGCAAATGGGTCACAGCATTCCTGTGGTCTGTGCCCAGCAACAGGCTGCAAACCTGCCTGTGGATATAGGAGATGGTGAATTATCTTCTGTGCAATTATTGACTAACCTGACTAGTTTAGTATCCAAGCTTGTTAATGATTTAGATAATAGACACAAAGTAAGTGAGTCAAGGTTTAATTTAAATGATAATCCTATTGCTTCTGTTTGGGGGCCACCTACTGTCCCTATAGTTAATTGCACCCAAACATTTTTGTTGAATTGTGATCATTATTCTTTTATTACATTTTCCAAGTAATAGAATACAAATTCATGTAAATATAGCATCAGTCATTCAATACTGGGATAGGAATCTAAATTTAATCCTAGGAGGGCCATTGCAGGAGTAAGTTCAGTAAGATTACCAGTAAGATCTGCTATAAATTTGGATTATAGTTTTCCAAAAACTTTGTAAATTCTTACAACTCCAGAGGGTGTTGTGTAGATTTCCTATGTGTTCATTTCATCTCCAGCATAAGTGAAGAAGAGGGATACATTTTAGATAGTTTATAAGGTGTAAGATACCATCTGTTCAGTATTTTTTGGGAATTGTCCCAATGCTCAATGCAAGAGGAGGCCTTTTTAGAAATTAATATCGCTTTCCTCCATGGTTCTCCTGTATAGGTCTGCAAAAAATCCTTTTCCCATCTTATTATATGAGGGCTTTTGTATTCTAAAGGATATTCAGAGAGGAGATCATAGAATAGTGAAATTCCTTTCCTCTTTTGATTCCTATGGTTAGAAAGAAATTCCTAGACAGTTGACATTTGGATTAAAGTTTTTTAAGCGGGAGCATTTTTCACTTTTACCCAAAATCATTGTTTTATAATTTGAGGGTAAATCCTTATACATATTGTAACCATGTATAATCCAATCTCTTGTCTTAATGTGGATTTTACAATAATCTACTATTCTCACAGGGAGATATAATAAAGATTTATCACTCCAACTTTTAGTTTTGGACAGGATATGTTTCCATGCCATTAAAGTGGCTTTAATACTAAGTAAGTTGGGAATATTAATTTTTTTTTTAGAGTCAGGAAGTTAGGAAGCCAGCAATAATGCATGCATATCGTGTCCCAAAGTTACTTCTCGTTCGATATCGGCCCATAATTTATCCTCCGAAGAGGGGAACCAATGCTTCATCTGGTCCATTAAGGGCGCATAATAGTAGTTTATGTTTGGTAAACCCATTCCACCTACTAACTTGGAGGAAATCAATACAGAAAATGCCACTCTAGGTTTCTTCCCATTCCATATGAATCCTTTTGAGTTTAGTATCAATTTGAGTAAAAAATTTGTTAGGGATCAAGATAGGGAGGGTACGGAAGTAATATAAGATTTTGGGTAGTGTTACCATTTTGAATGCCGCTATTTTACCTACCCATGAGAGTTGTACTTTCTGAAAATTCTTAAAGTCTTTTTGGATTGTTTCTAATAACATCGGAAAATTAGCTCCATATAATTTGGAGGAAGGGTAGGCAAGATTGATTCCTAAATAGGATATAGATGATTCTTCCCAATTAAAATCATATTTTCCACACAAATTAACTACAGTATCAAAAAGATTCATAGGTAGTACATGACATTTATTACGGTTAATCTTATAATAGGATGCAATTCCACACAATTCTAAAAGTTTGTGTACAACCGGTAATAAAGTATCAGGATTGGTTATTGAGATTATAACATTGTCCGCAAATAATCCTATTTTATGCTCGTATTATCCTATTTTGATCCCTTGTATATATGAGTTTGATCGTATGGATTCTGCTAAAGGTTCAATAGCTAATGAAAAAATAAGGGGGGATAGGGGTCACCCTTGTCTCGTTCCATTAGTTAAATCAAAACTTTTTGATATTATACCTGAGGTGAAGACCTTTGCTGAGGGTTGTGTATAGAGTGCCATTATGGCTGAATGTATAAATCCATTAAATCCGAATTTCGTAAGTGAATTTGAGATAAATTCCCAATGCATCCTGTCGAATGCCTTTTCGGCATCAAGAGTGAGAAAAAGAGAAGACATTTGACCATTTTCTATCTGATTGATTAGGTTTATCATCCTTCTCGTGCCATCTGAAGCTTGTCTTCCCTTCACAAAACCTATCTGGTCGGGGTTTATGAGAGTTGGTGTTATGTTTATTAATCTATTGGCCAGGATTTTTGCATATATCTTCAGATCTGCGTTTGACAATTATATTGGTCTATAGTTTTTAGGGGATGAGGGGTCTTTGTCTGGTTTAGGAATAGTAATTATGACTGCTTCTAGCATTTCCTTGGGGAATTGTCTGGTGTTTGCGATTTGATTAAACAATGTATTTAGATGTGGAACTAAGATATCTGCATATGCATTATAATATTCTGCAGACATACCATTATTCCTGGTGCTTTATTTTTAGCTAGGGATTTTATTACAGTAAGAATTTCTTCTCGTGATATAGGGTCATTGATTTGTTCAAGAGTAATAGTATCAATTTTGGGTAGATTTACCGAGTCTAAAAAACTCGTTATACTAGCTGGTGTAGGTTGCGGGGTATTTTTATCTTTAAGTTTTTATATAATGATTCCTAGTAATCCGAAAACGAATCTGCAATCTTCTGGGGGTTATAATGCGTTTCTTGAGCAGTATGATGAATTAATTTTGTAATTTTATTCTTGTTTTGGCGTTCTTGTAATCGATATGCTAATAATTTGCTAGCTTTATTGTTTTGGGAGTAGTAGTTTATTTGAATCCTTCTTAGATATTTATCATGGTCTGCTATTAAGGCACATCTTAGTTCCATGCTAAGGATGTTTAATTGCTGCTGAGATAGATTGACAACTATGGGATTTTTTTTTGTGTACTTCCTCTAGGTCAGAAATATCTTGCAGTAGTTTGTTTAATGTAATTTGTTTCTTTTTTTTTCTCCCTGGATGCTACTTGAATCAATATTCCGCTTATAAATGCTTTATGGGAACACCATACATTTGTTATATTTACAGAATCCTCAATATTAAATTAAAAAAGATCTTTTAGATTTTTCTTTATCACAGATTGTCCTTTTGAGATAGAATGAAGTATTATTTCTCCATAAAGTATTGTTGTTATACGTTGATCCTGTTTGTATTTCTATCGTGACAGGAGCATGGTCGGACCATGTTATACTATGTATTTTAGCATTTTCTATCTTTTGTAACAGAAATCTATCTGTCATAAAGTAATCAATCCTGGAATAGGATTTATGCATGTTTGAGAAAAACATATAGGGGGTCATTTACTAGAGCGCCAAAAAATTCTCCTGCAGTAACAAAAAATAACTCTCAAAAAAGGCCAGGAAGACTTCAACTCTCAGAAAGTCAGCGCTAATGCAAATGGAAAGCAGCGCTATTGCGGCAATAATGCCTGTCAGATCACATATGCTGGAATAGTGGAAGTCAGTGGGGCTCGAACCTGCAAAATCCAAAGTTCTCACTGAAGGCTTATATGCAAGTTCTTTGCCATAAAAATTGTTTGGAGACCCGGGTTCTGCCCCAGGGGACATGGATCAATGCCAATTTTTTTTTTTAAAACGGCCGATTTTTCGGGAGCAGGGATTTTAATAATGCTTTGAGTGAAACAATAAAAGTGTAATATTCCTTTAAATTTCGTACCTGGGGGGGTGTCTATAGTATGCCTGTAAAGGGGCGCATGTTTCCCGTGTTTAGAACAGTCTGACAGCAAAATGACATTTGAAAGGAAAAAAAGTTATTTAAAACTACTCGCGGCTATACTGAATTGCCGGCTCGACAATACACATAAAAGTTTATTGATAAAAACTGCATGGGAATTCCCCAAAGGGGAACCCCGAACCAAAATTAAAAAAAAATGAGGTGGGGGTCCCCCTAAATTTCATACCAGGCCCTTCAGGTCTGGTATGGATATTAAGTGGAACCCTGGCCAAAATTTAAAAAAAAAATTGGCGTGGGGTCCCCCCCAAAATCCATACCAGACCCTTATCCGAGCACGCAACCTGGCAGGCCGCAGGAAAAGAGGGGGGGACGAGAGAGCGCCCCCCCCTCCTGAACCGTACCAGGCCACATGCCCTCAACATTGGGAGGGTGCTTTGGGGGTAGCCCCCCAAAGCACCTTGTCCCCATGTTGATGAGGACAAGGGCCTCATCCCCACAACCCTGGCCCGGTGATTGTGGGGGTCTGCGGGCGGGGGGTTTATCGGAATCTGGAAGCCCCCTTTAACAAGGGGACCTCCAGATCCCGGCCCTCCCCCCTGTGTGAAATGGTAAGGGGATACAAAAGTACCCCTACCATTTCACCAAAAAAATGTCAAAAATGTTAAAAATGACAAGAGACAGTTTTTGACATTTCCTTTATTTAAATGCTTCTTCTTTCTTCTATTTTCTATCTTCTTTCATCTATCTTCCTTCGGTTTCTTCCTCCATTTTCTTCTTCTTCTGGTTCTTGTTCTTCTGGTTCTTCTTGTTCTTCTTGTTCCTCTGGTTCTTCATCCGGTCTTCTCGTCCGGCATCTTCCTCAGCGGCACCGTCTTCACTTCATCTTCTTTCCTCGGGCCGCTCCGCATCCACAATTGGATGGGAGGCTCCCGCTGTGTGACGCTTCTCCTCTTCTGACAGTTCTTAAATAACGGAAGGCGGGTGACCCCGCCCCCCTCTGATGTCACGGGGAATGCCACAGGGAAGTCCCCGTGTGTCAGAGGGGGGCGGGGTCACCCGCCCTCCGTTATTTAAGAACTGTCAGAAGAGGAGAAGCGTCACACAGCGGGAGCCTCCCATCCAATCGTGGATGTGGAGCGGCCCGAGGAAAGAAGATGAAGTGAAGACGGGGCCGCTGAGGAAGATGCCGGACGAGAAGACCGGATAAAGAACAAGAAGAACCAGAAGAACAAGAAGAACAAGAAGATGGAGGAAGAAACCGAAGGAAGATAGAAGAAAGAAGATAGAAAATAGAAGAAAGAAGAAGCATTTAAATAAAGGAATTGTCAAAAACTGTCTCTTGTCATTTTTAACATTTTTGACATTTTTTTGGTGAAATGGTAGGGGTACTTTTGTATCCCCTTACCATTTCACACAGGGGGGAGGGCCGGGATCTGGGGGCCCCCTTGTTAAAGGGGGCTTCCAGATTCCGATAAGCCCCCTGCCCGCAGACCCCCACAACCACCGGGCCAGGGTTGTGGGGATGAGGCCCTTGTCCTCATCAACATGGGGACAAGGTGCTTTGGGGGGCTACCCCCAAAGCACCCTCCCAATGTTGAGGGCATGTGGCCTGGTATGGTTCAGGAGGGGGGGGCCCTCTCGTCCCCCCCTCTTTTCCTGCAGCCTGCCAGGTTGCATGCTCGGATAAGGGTCTGGTATGGATTTTTGGGGGTACCCCACGCCATTTTTTAAAAAAATTTTGGCGTGGGGTTCCCCTTAAAATCCATACCAGACCTGAAGGGTCTGGTATGGATTTTGAGGGGGACCCCACGCCAATTTTTTTTTTTAATTTTGGCCGGGGTTCCCCTTAATATCCATTCCAGACCTGAAGGGCCTGGTATGGAATTTAGGGGGACCCCCACGTAATTTTTTTTAAAATTTTGGTTCAGGGTTCCCCTGTGGGGAATTCCCATGCCGTTTTTATCAATGAACTTTTATGTGTATTGTCGGGCCGGTGTTCCGCCGAGAGGAATCTCTACTGCGCAGGCACAGCGCCTGTGCAGTAGGAGCCGGCAGAAATAGCCGAAGTGAAATAGAGAAGAAATCAGCTGTACACGGCGCCTGTAAGAGGGTCTCCCGCGGGCTCGCTTCGCTCGCCACGCTTCGCTCGCCACGCTTCGGGCATGGCCTCGCTTTGCTTGGCACTTTTTTATTCCCCCTCTAGGTCCACTTGGATGGTGGGGCTTCAGCCTGGACCCAGGGCGCAGGCGCCGTGTACAGATGATTGAAGATTTTCATCTTTGGCTATTTTCGGCAGCTGCTAGTCATTGGTACTGCGCAAGCGCAGCACTTGCGCAGTACAAGGGGGACCTTATCCGCCGAGGGAACTTTCTCGGCAAGACACCGGCGATTCAGTATAGCCGCAAGTAGTTTTAAATGACTTTTTTCCTTTGAAATGTCATTTTGCTGTCAGACTGTACTAAACACAGGAAACATGCGCCCCTTTACAGGCATACTATAGACACCCCCCCAGGTACGAAATTTAAAGGAATATTACACTTTTATTGTTTCACTTTAAGCATTATTAAAATCACTGCTCCCGAAAAAACAGCCATTTTTAAAACTTTTTTTCATTGATACATGTCCTTTGGGGCAGGACCCAGGTCCCCAAACACTTTTTATGACAATACCATGCATATAAGCCTTTAAAATTAGCACTTTTGATTATTCATGTTCGTATCCCATAGACTTTAACCACTTGCCTACCAGGCCAATTCTGACATTTCTCTCTTAAATGTTAAAATCATAATTTTTTGGCTAGAAAATTACATAGAACCCCCAAATTTAGCAGAGACCCTAGAGAATACAATGGCGGTCATTGCAACTTTTTATCTAGCTTGGTATTTGTGCAGCAATTTTTCGAATGCGTTTTTTTGGGGAAAAAAACAGTTTTGGGCTTTAAAAAAAAAAACAAGAAAGTTAGCCCAATGTTTTTGCATAATGTGAAAGATGAAGTTACGCCAAGTAAATAGATACCCAACATGTCACGCTTCAAAATTGCACACGCTCGTGGAATGGCGCCAAACTTCGCTATTTGAAAATCCCCTTAGGCGACGCTTTAAAAATTGTTACTGGTTACATGTTTTGAGTTACAGAGGAGGTCCAGGACCAAAATTATTGCTCTCGCTCTAACGTTCGCGGCGACACCTCACATATGTGGTTTGAACAACATTTTCATATGTGGGCGGGACTTATGTATGCGTTCGCTTCTGCATGCGAGCTCACAGGGACAGGGGCACTTTAAAAGTTTTTTTTTTTTTATTGTTAATTTTACATTTTTTATTTTAGCTTGACACTTTTTTTCCAAAAAAAAATTTTTTGATCACTTTTGTTTCTATTACAAGGAATGTAAACATCCCTTGTAATAGGAATAAGCATGACAGGTGCTCTTTACAGTGAGATGTGGGGTAAATAAGACACCACATCTCACCTCTAGGCTTAGAAGCCTGAAATAAAAAAAAAACAAAAAACGATCTCTGCTTCCCAGCCGAAGCGGCGCCGTTTTTTCTTCAATACAGAGGCCGGGCGTGACGTCATAACATCATGCCCGGCCTCCGAACGATCATAGAGATTCCGGCGACCATCTGGTCCACCAGAAATCTCTATGCTAAACATCCGGGGCTGGCAGATCCTGTGACCGACTCACCGATCGTAGCGGTAAGTCTGTACAAGCACCGGAGGGTGGCGGGAGGGGGGGACGTCCCCTCTCGCCTCCTGTTAGAATGATCAAGCAGTGGAACAGCCACTATGATCATTCTTATGGTATGCAGATTCGCAGGCTCTAAAAGACGATATCTGGATGATGTCTGTAGCTACAGGCATCACTCAGATATCCCCGCTCAAAGCCGAGGACATCATTTGGCATATGGCGGGCGGGAAGCCGTTTTAATGGTGTTCGCACAAATTTATTTAATTTATTTGTCTGTTCGCATGTTCTGCTGCGAACCGAACAGGGGGGATGTTCGGCCCATCCCTAGTTCTCATTAAGAATCATGGGGGTACAACTTGTCAAGCAACTTGGAAGTCCAAAGTCGCCCAACTGTGAAACAAGTCATATATATTTTAATAGAAAGGAGCTCTCATTTATACTTGCATTTACATCAGCAGAACAAATGCAGGAAGTGATGTGTGCACATGGGCCAGAAGCAAATGTGTGGGGATGCCAAACAAATTAATGAACCCCACCCACACCAAATCTAACTACCAAATCCACCCCGCATTGATTAAGCACAAGTACATATCTTACCCTTATCCGGAAAATGAGCCGCACCTCCTCTTTGCTAAAGAGGGACCTCGCCATGTCCACCTAGATGGAGATCTTGACCAGCACAGGGACTTCTGGGTGATTACAATGACTTATTTCTGGGTCAGAAGGCGAAACTACACTCTTTTGATCGCTGCTGCAAATATTTGATCGCAACCACTATTAGAATTTTATTATTTTTGTTTATTTGCAGATATGCAAATTTGTATTTCTACTTATGATATTTAAAGGCGTTCGATAAGAAATGGTGTCCCTGGGTTAGCAGCAGGAGGAAATTGTTCAGCTGAAATCACACACTTTCATTCCCGCATGTCAGTCCCGACTGCAGGGGCAATTTCAGAGACATCTGTGCAGGTTTCTGCACTGATATCAATACAAATTGCACCCCAAAGTCACACCAATTAAAACAGTGCAATTGTCACCGCTTTGACATGTCAAATCGCACCAATGTGAACTCAAGCTGACACAAACGCTGCCTATCCACCAGCTGAATTCATTACCTGCAATTCTCCACAGCTGTTATATATAAAGATTCTACCTTTATCATTTACTTGCAGGTGTGCAGAAGCCTAGGTTTACATTGGAGCAATTTGTCATGCAATTTGAGAGATCAAATCGCATGACTATTGGCAGCAATGGCACTGTTCCAATCGATGCAACTTTTTTTGTGGCACCGCACCAATTTGCTAAAGTAGTTCCTGCACTACTTTTGCCGATTTCTGGTGCGACTTCAATAGACATTTGTGTATGAAGCCACATGGATGTCTATCAAGTAGCACCTAAAATCACGCTGACCTTGCTACTTTGAAATCGTGCTACTTCAAGTGAAGTAGCGCGATTTCAAAGTAGCATCAATGTGAACCAGGGCAAAGAGATTAGTTGTTTGGTGCACAAATACATATTGAAATAAAATAAAAGAGATTGCACTTTCCCAAAACCACCACCCACAAACTAAAGAGAAGAAAGTAGAAGAAAAAAAAAAAACCAAAACACCACAACAAGGCTCAGTAATGTACTTTTATTATACCAACAGAAAAACGAAAAAATACATTCATTTACTAGCTTCAAAAAATTTTGGACAGGATATATGGTGCTACATTTAGCAATGGGATTTTAAGGGCCCTGCTCATAGGAGCTTACAATCTAAAATTAGACAAAACCTTAGAGTGGACACAGCTTTAATTTCTGTGTATAATGGGCAACACATCACATTGTTATCTGCAAGATTATAGAAACATACTTAACAGTCATTCTTACAAAGCATTCCCACATAATATTACAAAAGACTTATTCAAAACACCCACCACCAGCCCACAATCCACACATACATACATTGGTGACCATGTTCTGCTGGAAGCTGCATTTCGGTGTACACGATTAAACGAGATAAAAAAAAAAAAAAAGTAGGTCAGCAGATGCTTCCAAACGATGTTTGCATGATCAGACTGGAACAATACACACACAACATTGACAGCATGGCCACACAAACCCACTTTTGATTGAAAAAAATGCACAAGAATTTCATCAAATCTCCCAATATCATTCCTTCTCCCCTACAAATCACAGCAAAAAACCTGACCTTCTCAGGCCAAATGAACCCCCTACTGCAGGCCTTTATATAAGAGAGGTTGTATCGTTAGCACACTGACACACCCAATAGAAGTACACGCCCACCAGTATCTTTCAATCTGTCTCTTCATGTATGTCTAAAGTGATTCCACCTGATGGGCAGGAACACATAATAGTGTTCGCAACTCTGTTAGCCCTTGGCTATGTGCATCAAATCTCCAACTACAGGACAAAGACCAAAGTCCATTTGCATCCACATAAACAAAGCAACAGTTTTCTAAGCATATGTACTTGTGCAGTGTAAACCCTAAAATTTGAAATGTCCAAGTCCCTGGGCATGATTAGTGCTAATAAATATTAACATCAGTCCCTGGCTGCAATGACCTTCCAATATAAAGTCCAAAATTAACGTTCTTACATTAGAACCTATTTCGACAGGAGACAAATAAGATGCCAGCATGTCTTTAGCTTGTGGTGAGAAACCCACATAGGGAGAACATATAAACTTCAACACAAGTATTAGCATGTTGGAGAATTGAACCAACATCTCAGGTGCTGCTCGACAGAACTGCTACCCACTAAGCCACCAGGCAACCCCACACATGTTCTCTGCATCTCTGTGGTGTGAACCAGCCCTAAGTCCATAGCCATGCTCAGTGTCACAAGCAATATACAGTATATTGGCCTAAGTATTGGGATGCCTGCCTTTAAACACACATGAACTGTAATGGCATCCCAGTATTAGTATTGGGTTCAAAACTCATTTGGCCCACCCTTTGCAGCTATAACAGCTTCAACTCTTCTTGTCCACAAGGTTTAGGAGTGTGTCTATGGGAATGTTTGACCATTCTTCCAAGTGCATTTGTGAGGTCAGGCACTGATGTTGGATGAGAAGGCCTGACCTACAGTCTCCTCTCTAATTTATCCCCAAGGTGTTCTGTTGTGTTGAGGTCAGGACTCTGTGCAGGCCAGTCAAGTTCCTCCACCCCAAAATCACTCATCCATGTCTTTATGGACCTTGCTTTGTGCACTGGTCCAAATGATTTGGTGGAGGGGGATTATGGTGCGGGGTTGTTTTTCAGGGGTTGGGCTTGGCCTCTTACTTTCAGAGAAGGGAACTCTTAAGGCGTCAGCATACCAAGACATTTTGGACAATTTCATGCTCCCAACTTTGTGGGGACAGTTTGGGGAAAGCCCCTTCCTGTTCCAACATGACTGCACACCAGTACACAAAGCAAGGTCCATAAAAACATGGATGAACAAGTTTGGGGTGGAGAAACTTGACTGGCCTGCACAGAGTCCTGGCCTCAACCCGATAGAACACCCTTTGGCTGAATTAGAGTAGAGACTGCAAGCCAGGCCTTCTCATCCAACATCAGTGCCTGGCCTCACAAATGCACTTCTGGAAGAATGATCAAACATTCCCATAGGCAGACTAAACCTTGTGGACAGCCTTCCCAGAACCTGTTCTAGCTGCAAAGGGTGGGCCAAATCAAATTTTAACCCTACGGACTAAGACTGGGCTGCCATTAAAGTTCATGTGTGTGTAAAGGCAGGCGTCCCAATACTTTTGGCTATATAGTGTATCTGGAAAAGACTTACAATGGTGGTGGAACCCTCCTACACATAACTACTACATTTAGACATAATTATAGGACCTGGGAGATGAGACAAGTTCTTCACATGCAGTAACATGGTTGGGATTTGAACCCAGACCCTCAGAGATACTAAGCAGAAGTTCTAACCTCTAAGCCACAGAGCTGCCACGTGTGAGGCCCTCCTACACATAACTACACATAAATACACATAAAAACACATTAATACTGCATTTCTATGGACATACAGGTGATGGAATTACATTACTCAAGAGTTATTCTTCTTGATTTATTCTGTGATATTTGGTGTTTTTTTGTGGGTGACAGTAGAATATTACCCTCAAATTTTTGGGAATTACATTTTGATTTCTGATGTTGGTACACATATCACATTTTTTGGGCTCAAATTATGAATATTTGGAAATAATATAAAGCACAAAAAATTGTGATTCATTTTAAATTTTCATCAGCAATGGTATTGTTTGTGGATTGTAAAGACACCTGTGTGCGTTTGGGGTAAAGATTGTTGTGAGATGAAGAATAACAAGTGAAAGTGACAGAGAAAAATATATTTTATTAAAACATTCCACATTGTAGCATTCTTCAAATCAAAATATTTTAAGTAGAAGCAACAATGTTGCAAAGGAAAATTTATTTCACAGAAAGATACATTTCATCTCAACATTAAAAGGTTTTTTTGTGAAAGTTAGAATTGTTCCATGCGTGTAACTCCGCCCGCCCCTGACGTTCTTTCTAGTGTATTCCCCGCCCCTTTTCGTTCGGCGCAGTGGGGGAAGAGAATGATGGCGGACATACAGCAGGTGCGGGCTAATTGTAGCAACGAGGAGGAGGAGGAAAGGGCGGATCCAGGCACGTCCCGATCCAGAAGGAGACGTTTTAAGGCCACAAAATATGTCGTTTGGGGAGATGTTGGAGATGGTAGACATCATGAAGAAGTCCGACTATGACGGAAAATATGGGCCTTACCCCCACCCCAACATCCGAAAGGCCAAAATCATGGCGAAAGTGGTCAGGAGTCTCGAGCGGAATTTCGGGGTACGAAGGTCTAAAGATCAGCTCAGGAAGCGGTGGTCGGACCTGAAGTTGAGAGAGCCAGAGCAGTACCGAAAGATCCGGAGAGTGCTGCAAAAAAGTAAGTAGTTGTGCTGTGTTCCTATTCTTTCTGTCTTTATTACGTTCGTTCTGCTCCATATGCTTTGATTAGTTGTAACGTTTCCAAAGGTCAACTTTAATGTTCATGGGCACATTATTCGTTCGTATCAAACATTTTTCTTTCGCCCTCTAGAACACCATTGTTTAGGCCATATGCATTTTCACACATTTTTGGGGGCCTACTTGGATGCCAAATATTTGTTTGTGTAGATGGGTTTGTTACTAGAATGAAATGCAAACTAGATTGTGTGTAAGGAGAGGACACTGAGCAGCTGTTTTCACATCTGGACACTGGAGCACTAGTGTGGGACACAAGAACACCATTTTTATTAGGGGGCCCACACAGATGCTCCAGTGTATACTATGGGGGGTCTCCATCTGTGAAGCTTGTACCAAACAGATAAAGTATTGCAGCTTGACAAAGGGCAATAAAAAATATACATCTTTGAACTCTGCTAAAATAGACAATTGTACCCCACTTCCAAGCAATGTTTCCTATTTCTATAGTTCTGCCATCAAATATCTGTGTGCTAAGTATACCATTTTTGTTTTACATAGGGGAGAAAAGACTCGGGGGACACCCCTCATCCCAGGAGAACACAGACCCCCCCCTCTGGAAGAAGTTGAAATACCACCAACCCAAGAAGCTGAGCAGGAGGAAGAAGAAGATGTGGTGGAGATTGGCACCACAACAGGTGAGTGTCTGCGACCACAGACTCAGGTAAAAGAGATGGCTGGTGGCAGATTTTTGAGACCTTTTTTTTTTTGTTCTTTATCTCTTTTTAGGTGATCGTGATGTGAGGGATTCAGAACGCTTTACTTCTGAAAGTGCCCAGATACTGATAGGGGAGATCATGGGGTGCAATCTCCAATTGCAAAACATCCAGCAACAAATCAGTGATGTTATTAAAAAAAATAATAACATCATTGATGTTTTGGGGCGAATTTAAACCCCACAAAATCACCTGTTTTATGGTACCAAACTTTTTTCTATGTTTAGAAAAGCCAAATTTGGAGGATGCACACAGTGTGCCAACATGTGCTATCTGCCATCACGGGAGATCAATGGGCGCGTTTTGGGGGGGCAACCCCTTCCTCAATTATAAAGTAGCGTTAAGGAAGGGCTTGCTCCCCCAAAACACGTCCCTTGATCCCCCCTGATGGCAGATAGCACATGTGGACATTTGTAAATTGGTGTGCATCTTCCAAATTTGGCTTTTCCAGGGGTGATTTCCCCCCATCTGAACGCTATATCAAACCCAGTTCCTAAATACTGATGTCTGATATAGCCTTCAGGTTTTACCTAATGTGAACTTTGTAAGTTCTAGTTTTTTGGCTTTCTTGTTGGTTTTACACAGGCCTGTTTTATCTGAAATGGATATTTAGATTTTTCATAATGCTACTGCAAACATTTTATACAACAAACATGTTGGTTTGTTTTAAAAACCTTTGGTAAATGCACATGTGATTGTGCAGGTATAAAAAAGTGCCTTACTCAAGAATGTGTGGATTATTGTCTCAACACTACAACACTTTTGGGGTGATGTAATTGTTGTTTTATGCACAAATGGGGGTTATTTCCTAAGGGCAAATCCTCTTTGCACTACAAGTGCAGGTTCAGAGCAGTTGCAAGTGCACTTGTAGTGAAATGTGTTTTTGCATTTAGGAAGTACCAGCCAACACTGTTTTTTATAAGGTTACCCAATCACGACATTTTCTGCACTCAACACATTTCTGTCAGGGTCAGCTAAAACAAACACAAGCAGTAAATGTCCACCAAGAATTTATTTTGGTTGTTTTTTATTTGAAAAAGGTGTCACATATTGTCTGGCATATTGATAGCCCCCCTACCTGCAAAGAACTCCAGGTATCGTAACCGGACATCACGGGCATTCAGGGAGGGCAAGCCAGGACGGCCGCTTTCAAGTGCCGTCATTGTTGAAGTATTTGGGATTCCGGCCTCAGGCCCAACTGAGCCAGCATAGTTGGCTGAATGTTTTCGTAGAAAATTATGGAGAACACAGCAGGCAAGTATTATATGGTTCAGTTTATACTCCGCCATATGGATGGGTGTCATAAATAATCGGAACCGGCTGGCCAGGATTCCAAATGTGTTTTCCACCACTCTTCGGGCTCTGACCAGCCGGTAATTATAAACCCTCTGTTCCGGGGTGAGGGTCCTTATCGGGAATGGCCGCATCAGGTGGTCCCCCAGCGCAAATGCTTCATCAGCAACGAACACAAATGGGAGACCTTCAACATTGTCCTCTGGAGGTGGCAAGTCCAAGCTGCCATTCTGGAGACGCCTGTAAAACTCCGTCTGGGCGATCACTCCACCATCGGACATCCGGCCATTCTTCCCCACGTCCACATACAAGAAGTCGTAATTAGCCGACACCACTGCCAACATCACTATACTATCAAACCCCTTGTAATTATAATAGTACGACCCCGAGTTGGGTGGTGGGACGATGTGGACGTGTTTCCCATCAATTGCCCCTCCGCAGTTAGGAAAGTCCCACCGCTGGGCAAAGTGGGAGGCCACAGTCTGCCATTCCTGTGGCGTGGAAGGAAACTGTTGAGGAAAAAACAATAAACATTACTATTTTTTCACAGAAACCTGGCAAGCAGATTAGACACAAACATTATGGGTCAACCTCCAGATAGCATTTATTAAGGGGAATTTAACAACAACAAAGTATAAGGTATACCTATCATATTCCCCACCCCCCCCTCTCATGGGCCATTTCTAACATTATAGGGGGGAGGAACTCTTGGACAGGTAACCCTCTTAACTTCATTGAGAGATGAATGCCTAAATAATGGGTATTACTTGGAACAGCCCCTCCTTAGTTACACTATTGGCAGCCCACTGGACAGGTAAGAAGTGTCATAATACAAAGATATAAATACACACTGTACACATTTGAGCACATTTGGACATTCTGCTATTACCTATCAAGATCATATTAGGATACAAGAACTTTAAACAGTACCATTGGAAAGTATACAGGCAGGCCCTTGCACTACATGCTTTGGGGAATTCATCCATAAATCTGAGCACTAAAGAGGTGGGTATAGTGTGTATGGGTTTGGCAAAGTCAGCAGATAGATGATTGAGGATAGAGAATTGGGATCAGCTGACTTAGCAGTTGGGGGAGGGAGGGTTCCAAAAAATTTGGGGACACCACAAAAAAAAGCCTCTGGCCCTCTGCCTGAATTTACATCAAAAATAACATTTCCAAACATTTTAGGGGGTGTTTGGGGTAAAGCACTACTATGGAGCTGATAAAATACATTGTTAAGTGACTACATGAGGTGAATATAGGGCAGGAGACACCATGCTGGGGAGGTAAGTGAAGGCAAATATGTATGAAGGACATAAAATAATAATTACATAAAAATCCAGAATGCATGAGGACAAAGGGGACATTCACAGCATATTACAATCATGGTAATTAGGGAATGAGGAAAGAAATACAATATATTATCAAACATTCAATACAATAAAATGTGATATAAAAGGATAAAAATCTTACCTTCATATACTCCCTCTGTAGGACCTGGATGATGGCAGAACAGGTCTCTGGGATAATGATCCCCAGAGCCTGGGGGGAGATGCCTGTTGAGAACTTGAGGTCCTGCAGGCTTCTCCCTGTGGCCAAATACCGCAAGGTAGCGACCAACCTCTGCTCCGGAGTGATGGCTTGCCTCATGCAGGTATCCTGCCTGCTGATATAGGGGGTCAGCGAAGCCAACAAACGGTGAAACACGGGGTCCGTCATCCGGAGAAAGTTCCTGAAATCATCAGGATTATTCTCACGGATCTCACGGAGCAAAGGCATGTGACAGAACTGGTCACGCTGAAGCAACCAATTCTTGGTCCATGAACTCCTCCCCACCCTGTTCATGGACTGGACTTGTGTCAAGGTCAGGACCCCAACACCAAGCCCCCACACAGCACGAACTCTACGAGGAGTACGCATACGAAACATGGCTAGAAAACGGTCGGCTGCTCAGAACGAAGTAACAGAACGCACTGAAGAACAGCAAGGCCTGTGAAGAGCGACCTGAAAAACAGCAACGAGCGGACAAGATCGCACAGAAAACTCCGATACGAACTGACTGCACGCACTGAAGAGCAGATACAAACCCACAAGCACAAACTGAACGGCAGAAAACGATCTGAAAGCCACGAGTCTGAAAAAGCACGAATCGTCTCTCACCAAACTTTTACTAACACGAGATTAGCAAAAGGAGCCCAAAGGGTGCTGCGCTTGGTTCTGAACCGGCCTTTTCTAGTCTCGTCGTACGTGCTTGACGTCACCGCGTTCTTGGCGATCGGAAATTCCGACAACTTTGTGCGACCGTGTGTAGGCAAAACAAGTTTGAGCCAACATCCGTAGGAAAAAATCCGAGGATTTTGTTGTCGGAATGTCCGATCAATGTCCGACCGTGTGTACGGGGCATAACAGTTATAAGTTATATGTCAGACCTAATTCTAACTTTTGAATCATTTCAGGTAATACCCAAGTTATTTGGATCCTTGGCCACTCCTTCGTTTTTTGGGCACAGCGCAGAGCAGCCGTCAGAGTATACTCTGAAAATTTAGGTTTGAATCCAGCCTGTTTTAAAGTTTTTTAGAGTGGAAGGAGAGGTATGGTGTGGGCAGATTTGTTTTTTGAATTGGTCGTTTGAATCAGTTTTTCTCCCCTCCTGATATTTTGATTATTCATTTGGGGGGAAATGACATAGGGCAAGAGAAAACGCTGGATTTAATATTTAGTATTCAAAATGATGTTATTCCTTTTGAAGGCATCTTTTCCGCAGGTCTTAGCGTTTTTTCCAAAATAGTTCCAAGGCTAAGGTGGTAGGAATCGCCTTCGCTAAGGCCACTAGAGAAAATTAGAAGAAGGATGAACAGGGCAACGGAGAAATTTCTGAATTCTATTGGAGAAATTTCTTTCAGGCACAGGGACCTGGAGGGTAGTTGTTCTGGATTATACAGAGATGATGGAATACACCTAAATGACATAGGGTTAGACATTTTTAATATGGATCTACAGAGTTGTATTGAGAAGGCCGCGGTACGGGGTTGTTGTGACAGGTGGGTTTAGTCCCACCTGTCGTCTGGGAAGTGAAAAGTTTAAATTATTTAAGTTACAGCTTGAGCCGTGGTGGCTAAGCTGGTTTTGAGTGTACAAATATATATTTACAATGTTATCCTTTATTTGAAGTATATTATTATTTTAAACCAACAATAAAGACCGTGGCCAGCTTTTATCCAAAACAAACTCTGTGTCTGGTGTATTCCTTTTTTTGGTAAGTTGCCTTCCTGCCTGTTATCCCATGGAAGGAAAGGGGAAGAGGTGTCTAGGAACCCCCCTTTCCTCATGGGATTATGGCAGGGGGCAGTTTCAAGGCTCCCCTCTCCAGTGTGTATGAGTCACACAGGTGCCTTGTTAGGTAAAGTGCTCTGAGGTGAGGTCACATGGCCTATAGCGGTTAGGACATGTGAGTTAGGTCAGGGGTTTTACAAGCAGGAAGAATACTAGGCTAAGATTGGCTAGTTTGAGATAGGGTCACATGGCAGACTAGTGTGGGCCATTTGAATTCTACCTCAGAACATACCAGAAACCCCCTGAGCCTGCCTATAAAAGGGGTTCCGTGAAGGGGAGCTCATTCGCCTCAGAATGCATAGCCGTGGTGCTCCCCACCCTCCCACCCAAATTTTGTTGTGGCCAATATTGTGTGGTGGTGTCACCGTAAAGTCAAGGGGGACAGTGTATTATGATAAAGTGGACTCGAGTTTTTTATGACTGTGTCTAAGTAAGTGTTAAAAGTGAGGTTGAGTTATTTGGGAAGTGAAGTGGCTAAGCTGGTTTTGAGTGTATAAATATATATTTACAATGTTATTCTTTATTTGAAGTATATTATTATTTCAAACCAACAATAAAGACCGTGGCCAGCTTTTATCCAAAACAAACTCTGTGTCTGGTGTATTCCTGTTTTTAGTAAGTTGCCTTCCTGTCTGTTATCCCATGTAGAGCTGCACAATTAATCATTAAATTGTGATCTTGATTCAACCCCCCTGATGATCTCTATTGCAGAGTTTGCCGATTCTTTCATATAACAAGTGGAGAGACTTATCTGCTAACTCAGCTGTCAAAAGAAAACATCCAGGCAGTCTGCCAAGTGTTTAACATGAAACATTGTAACTAATGCCGCGTACACACGGTCGGACTTTTCATCTACAAAAGTCCGACAGCCTGTCCAACAGACTTCCGGAGGACTTTCGGCAGACTTGCGGCGGACTTGTGGCAGACTTTCTAACGAACGGACTTGCCTACACGCGACCACACAAAAGTCCGATGGATTCGTACGTGATGACGTACACCAGACTAAAATAAGGAAGTTCATAGCCAGTAGCCAATAGCTGCCCTAGCGTGGGTTTTTGTCCGTCGGACTAGCACACAGACGAGCGGATTTTGGGGTCCGTCGTAGTTACGACGTAAAGATTTGAAGCATGTTTCAAATCTAAAGTACGTCGGATTTGAGGCTAAAAAAGTACGTTGAAAGTCCGGAGAAGCCCACACACGATCGGATTACCAGCCAGCTTTAGTCAGTCAGCGTCCGTTGGACTTTTGTAGACGAAAAGTCCGACCGTGTGTACGCGGCATAACTCTTCCTTCTTAGGTCAAAGGGATAAACTTCTGTGTGAAAAAAAAAATCCAGGCAGTCTGCCAAGTTTTTAAACAACGTGTAAATGCAGGAAGTTTAACCACTCAAAGTCTAAATCTTTTTCTGACACTTGTTTCTTACGTTAAAATCAATATTTTTTGCTAGAAAATTACTTGGAACCCCCAAACATTATATATATATTTTATCAGAGACCCTAGGGAATAAAATGCCAATTGCTGCAATTTTTTATGTCACACTGTATTTGCCCAGCGGTATTTCAAATGCAATTTTTAAGGAAAAAATACACTTCAAAGAATTAAAAAAAACAGTAAAGTTAGCCCAATTTTTTTTGTTTTAATGTGAAAGATGATTTTACGCCGTGAGAATTGTGAGAGGTTCGTGATCTATCTTCTAAGCAAAAAAATTGTCATTTTAGCCAGAATCGTACAGCTCTATTAGAATGTATTTTGTTGAGTTTAAGTCACAAATCAGGATTACAATCCTGCCTTCTGCATCAATTATTTGTTCAATCAGCTGGAAAGCAACAGTATCCCAGATCACGACCAAAACTCCAGTCTTTTTTTGCTGGAATGGAGGCAGAGAAGATGTGAGAATAGAAGGTCCAAAGGGATGAACGTTTGGCTGGATGATTGAGTCCTTTAGCATTTATTGATAGTAGGTTAATAGACATATTGAGATGACATACAGATGCTGGGATCAGTGGCAAAGGTACTCACATATTGAATGTAGACTAGTTGGGTGATAGCAGATGTAGAGCGACGTCACAAGGTGATGTCTATCATGGCGGAACACAATGGATGTAGATTTGTTGTCCAAGTCTGGAATGTAGTGGTTTACGCATAAATTAAATAAAACAGAAAAAAACTTGTAAACAGAGATACAAGCAACAGTCATTGAACTACAAGATGGATCTTTGATCCGTGTGCAGTAGAACACTGCAAAGGGCAAATGGGGGCAGGGGGTGTAAAGTCCACTAGCAAGAAGGTTTCCCTAAAGCACATTGGGTGGTTAACATTGAAGCAGGGCAATACAGCAGAATTAATGCTCAGGTAGGGGGGGATGATGTTGAAGACACCTGTTGCCATTCTGGAGATATTTTGGCTGGAGTGTGATTCCCTCTAGTGGATGACGCAGGGTTGTCCAGAATTTTCTTCTTTCAATAGTTTTTATTGGGAAATCAGCAAGAATAAATTGACAAAGATACAGGTAGAACCATCTCTTAACATCAAACAAAGTAATATTTCAAAGGAAACATTACATATTTAAGCTGAGAAGGAGCAGTGTAACCTAAGCAAATGATTGCAGATGATCCAAACTCTTGAAGGAGAAAGGGACTCCCCAACCCCAACACCCCTCACGGGATCTTGCTGTGTCGGGTAGAGGGGGGTCCACTCCCCCAAACAGAGTATAGTAATGAGTACAAGAATATGCCAAAAGCAGGAGGAACAAAAAAAAATTTTAAAAATCAGATAAATGAAGAGAAAACACCTTTGCGAAGATTGAAAAACCTTGCAGGGCTGCTTTGTCTAGGCAGTTGGGTGGACTGTTAGTAGCGAAAAAGGACATACATGTGGATGTCCTCTCAGCAGGAGGTATTATATAAAAGAAGACCAAGAGATATTCCAACTGCTTGTATGGAGAGATGTAGAAACCTTTCTTTTGAAATGTGGGACGAGATATGAATAGTGTCCCAGAGGGGAATGCCTGTAGTTGTACCTGTATGATAACAGTGAGAAGAAGCGGGAGAGAAAGGAAAGGAGGAAAGAAGAAAGGATAGGAGAGAAAAAAAAAGGAAGAAGCACAAACTTAATAGTAGACGGTGTGGAACTCTCATCTACACAAATTTGAGTCAGCAAGGGGTGGCAGATGTCTGAGATAGATATCTGGTCCAGGGCTCCCAGATGGCCTCATATTTGTCGACAGTATCCAAGAGGATGCTAACTGTTTTCTCCTGGGTCATGATCCATGATGTCTTCCTTTTGCCCAAGAGAAAGGAAACCGTGGGTCGCTTTCAAGCCTGAGCAGTCGTTAGCTTGGTCCCAAGGAAAATAAACATGATTAGGTATTGGACTAGTTTAGGGGTCTTGGGGATAGGTAAGTTTAAGAGGCCATGTTGAGGAGTCTGTTGGACCGGTAAGCCTGTAATTTTTCTAATGGTGTGGAATATTTTATTCCATAAGCACCGAATCTTTGGGCAATCCCACCAAACGTGCAGTATTGACCCACGTTTCTGCAGTCGTGAAAGCACAAAGGGGAGGCGTTCGGATAGATTTTGGCAATTTTTAGGGGGACCATATACCACCTCATTAGGACTTTCAAATTTGCCTCAACTAGTGCTATATTTAGAATGCCCTTAGATGCCGCAGTCGATGCTCTATGCCATTCCTCAATGCTCCAATTATGTTGCAAGTCATTTTACCATTCTCTCATATAGAGCGTTTTGGTCTCAGCCCTAGCAAGTGATCGGTATATCACTGATATTCTCCCCCTCTGCTCCAGTCCAGAATTTCCAATGACCGCAGGAGTTGTAATCCTCTCTCTAGAGTATGGATGACATGAGTGTCTCCATTCTTGAAGATGAGAAGCTTAGTTGGATTTCCCCATTTGTACTCAGAGACTCTTGTGGATAACTAGGGAAAGGAAATAGAAGGAGAGCTAGAAAGTGACCTGGGGTGTTCCGTGGTCACAAGGTCAGTATGCCTAAAAGGGGGCATACCTAAGTAGTAATGTGTAAAATAAAGGAGTGGTGAAATGAAGGGAATGGGTGGGTGGATAATCTGGAAAAGAAAGCCGACAGAAGGGAGGAGCAGGGGCCGGCATTATAAAGGCGAGGCTCCTCCCACAAATACAGACGGGCCTGCACCCCACCTTCCTACTTGTACTCGGATACTCTTGTGGATAACTAGGGAAATGAAATAGAAGGAGAGCTGGAAAGTGACCTGGGGTGTGCCGTGGTCACGAGGTCAGTATGCCTAAAAGGGGGCAAAAACAAAACAGTAGGATGAGTACACAAAAGAGGTTTATTGAAACAAATACATAACAGGTTAATCAGTCAAGTGTATGAATGCCTGAGACATCTAAACGAGTGGCTCCGGAATGTACCTGGCATAGCATGACAACCTCCACCTGCCTAACCTTTTGATGACATGGACAGGGACGCCCTGACAAGAGGCCGCAGAAGCGGCCCCTATTCTGAAGGAATGACATGAGTAAGACTTGGGATCCAACCCCAGATTCCCTAAGAGGGGGTGGCAATATTTTATGAAGAGCGCTGAGGTAAGAGGAGCCCCCGTGAAATGGCAAAAGTGGACTATCCCTGGATACCTCTGCCAACTGAGCCATGAGCATATCCAAGACTGAAACCAGGCACCAACCCGTTCCGATTTTGAAGTACCTAATATCGGTACCAGCTCCTGTTTGCTGTATTTTACCCGCATCCCGGTGTAATAGGTAATGGTTTGGGTACCTGACTAACTGGCTGATGGAAAGCATATGGGACTTAGCTCCAGTACGATCAAATTCACCTGGTTTCATAAACCCATAAAAGGCCAAATATATAGCTGACTTGAGCACAAGACTAGGCAGCTGCCTAAAAGGAGACCTAGACAACATATCTGACATGCCTCGGAAAACGTGCCCAGTGACTGGAAGCCTGTTAGGTCTAGGGGGATTGCATTTCTTTATACCCTTAAGGATAGCTTTAATGGAATGTGCTGCAAACACTGAAGGCCTACCGGGATGTCATAGGGAAATGACATGCTGGATACCTGCCAAGTATCCCTTGATAGTATTATGAGACAGTTTCAGTCGGGAATTACAGTAAGCCATAAAAGCCAAAAGGTATTGACTACCGAAGCAATCCGGCCTAGGGTACAGCGTTTGAAAAACCTGAAATGTTTTCCAGGCTGTGCTGTAAGCCTTTCTGGTGTTGGCGGACAGTGACCTGTTGATCAATCCTAAAGCACCCACCCAGTGAGCCTTTAATCCATCTTCAGGAGAGAGAAATGCGGGGATGGAGTGGCCCAGCTGTCTGCATCTGGAACCTGCTGAAAAAATGATGGAAAAATAAACCGGGAAAGAGCGTCTGCTGCTGTATTCTGTACACCACTGACAAACCTGCAATGAATGTGAAAACTAAACTGAAAAGATAACCAAATGAGCCTGCATATGAAAGACATGTGCAGAGAACCCGACCTACCCTTGTTAATGATCTCGGGAATTGCCTGATTGTCCGTGCAGAACACCACAGTGTTGCCTGTCCGCAAGTGACCCTCACCTGAGCCGCAGCCACTATGGGGTAGACCTTGAATAAGGCAAACGTCTGTGAACCTGGGAATTGCCCAGCCATGATCCTGCCAGCCAATGTGTGCCAAAAATAGCCACATAGCCTCTAGTAGCTGCAGCATCAATAACAACCTGGAAAGAATACACTGAAATGGCAGGAATGAACATCTAAATGCCGTTCCAGTGCTGGGGGAACTCATCCCACATGCGCAGGTCAGACAAAGCCGCTGCATCTAACTTGACCCTGGAATCAGAGTCAGGGGTTGAGGGTAACAATGCCAGCAACCGGGAAATGAAAGACCTGACCTGATCCACATGGCAAAGTTTAACATGCCCAGCAGTGACTGCAAGTCTTTCCTTGAACCAGCTTGTGAAAGTGTAAAACCATGGATCCGGTCTCTGATTCTGGCCAATTTATCTGCCAGCAGACTTGCCTGCATGGACCGAGAATCTAACATGATCCCCAAAAAAGTCAGAGTAGTAGCAGGGCCTTCCATTCTCTTACTTGCCAATGGCACATCAAGTGCAGAAAACATGGCCACAAGCTTCTGCAGATCAGTAGGTGCATGGTTCGAGCTCTCAATCAGGAGGTAGTCATCCAAATAGTGGATAACTTCCTGACAGCGTTCCCTATGCATGAGAATCCAACTGAATGTTTCAGCAAAAACATCAAAAAGCCAAGGGCTGCTTTTGGACCCAAAAGTGAGTTTGGTGGTGAAATAATAAATCCCCCTCCACCTAATGACATGCCACTGCCAGAGAGAAGGCAAATTAGGAAGAAACTTGAAAGCATCCAAAATGTCTGCTTTGGATAACCAAGCATACCTACCTAAACTGATGATGCAATGGATCGCCTGGTCCACCGAAGCATATTTGAGTGAAAACTCCTCTGATGGGATTAAAGAATTCAAACTAGGCACATGCGAACAATGAGGGGCAGACAAATCGTAAATCAAAGTTTATTGGAAAATTTCCCTTTAACCAAGCCAAGGGGTTGACCCTCCAATTATGAAAAGGTGGAGTGGAAAAAGGCCCTATGACAAAGCCTTTGTCCAGTTCGGACTGAAGCAGAATATCCACTGCCTCCAGATCAGCTACTGATGACAACAGATTTCTACACTCAAAAGTGCCCTGAGGTAAGGTAATGAAACCTGTGTGAAACCCCTGAGTGAACCCTTCCACCAAAAATTGACATAACGTGGGGGAAGGATGGGAAGCCAGACAGGCCTGTAAGAAAGGGACATTGATGCGGCTTGGTCAAGAGGGCTTCACCTGCTTCAGCGAACAGGCAGATTTGGGGCGTGCCCTATAGCAGCTGGCACAAACATGCAGGAGGCGGCTCTGGCTGTAATTGCATGAGCCATGATCAAAATTATTACAAATTTGTGACTTGCCTAGAAACTGAATCGGGCGGCCAAGTTTGTCAAAAGAAGTTGAATGAGCTGGGATTGGTAATAAACTTGAGGGCGCCCTGGAGGTACCTGGAACAGCAGGGGGTCCCATGAGAGGGCACCAGTAGGTGGTATGTGTGGAGGACTGGCACGTGGCACACACAGGAGACCTTAGCCCAGCAAAATGGTGTCAAAAAAGCTCAATATCCACGTTGCTTCAGTCAGTCATCACCTGATGCTGAGCAATAGCTGCAGCCTTCGAGAAAGAATGATGGTAATCATAAAATGCTGATCCCCCATATTTATACTCCAACTCCACCACAGCATAAAGGTAGAGATCAAGCTCCTCCCTCCTCTGAGGACTAACCGAGTAAATAACATCCCTAAAAATGCTAAACGCTAGAACAAAGTCAGGAATGGAGAGTTTGCGGTTAAGCCTTTGGTCCCTGGTTTTGACTACCACCGAGACCTCACCACAAGCACATGACTTCTTGTCAGCAATGTCATGAGCCGCTATCAATAGGGAAGCTAAATTGACACCCTTACCATCCAAAATGTCCTTTTTGATATTAGCCAGGATAAAATGAGCAGGAGTAACTGACAGTAAGCTAGCGGTTTTACCTGCGGCTAACGGAACGATCAAGGGTGAAATGGAGACTGCTGACGTGCTGGGGACGACAGGTGCCTCCGGGGCCAGGCATGGAGGGCTTTCTAAGACCTCAACCGTAGCCCGTAATTCCTGAAAGGATGTTGCCAATAAACTTAGAGTGGAGTGGATTTGCGTGAGGGATGACCTGAACGAAGGGTGACTTGCTCAGGAACGGAACCTGATGCACTAGGGAACAAAAGTCTGAAAAGTTCCGCTTTGCGTGCTGACACAGGGTAAGAGATACCCCTGCGCTGTAGTTCAGCCATTAATCTGGGAATGCTCCAGGACCTCAGGGAGGGCATACTGCTGTGTTCGGAACCCCTAGCCGGAGAAGGAGGGATGGATGCAAAATCCTCTATCTGCTGCCTGAGACATGACCTAATTGACATATAGTGACAGAAGATTAGCTAATTAAACGTCCGGACTGAAAACATGTCAGTTTGTGACATTAAAATGGCGAACGAGTAATTAACTCATGAAGTGATAACCATATGGTGCAAGTGGTTTAGCTAGTAATATTCGTGTAACTAACGGACTGAAAAGTCACAGTCACCTGAGGCGTAGCAGGTAATTAAAAACTTACACTCAGGCCCCAAAAACCTGAAAGCGTGTCAGGTAAGATATCAGAGTAGTGAAATGTCAAACGTATGAAGTATGTGAAACAGATGAGCAAACTTGCCATTGCACAAGTCAATTTAAAAATGATCATCTCAATCCATTCATACCTATAAACGTGATAGGTAACAAGGTGACGGTGAAAACGCTGTGAAACCTAATTTAGCCATGTAGTGATGAACTGTAGCTAAGGTAAACAAAACAATATCTACCTGAAACACGCTGGAACTTGGAGAAAAAAAATGAAACCCCTGGGTCATGGGAGACACGCAGAAAAACCTTGTGGTTATGTAGAAATGAAACTAAGAAACAGAAAGGAACATGAATAAACCAAGGCTACCCTCTGACCAAATGCTAGAAAATGAAACAATGCAGGTTTAAGAAATGAAACGCAACATGACTCAGAAAAAAACGGATTAGTGCCGTAGTGGACACCCGGTGGAAGTGGTCCAAACGTTGTGCATTGTGTGTGAGACTAACTCAGCTGACCATGGGGTGCCTAGGTGCCACCTGATAGGAACACTTAATAACCCCACCCCAGCAATGCAGTGAAACGCACATTGGCTGATAGCAGACCCAAAGGGTGGAGAGAGGCGCTGTCTCCTGACTGTTGTAACCAAGGATAAGCCCCAAGCAGCTGAAACCGCTACTGACCACAACCATGCCAAACCTACCTATCTCAAATGGCCCTGGACCCTTATGAGACACCCAACACGGTTCACAAGGCACCCACCCCTACAACCCATGATCACCACTGCAGCGCCCTGCCCCATTGTCCCAACTCCCCCAATCGGCTCAGGTGTTTTTTTTTTTTTTTTTTTTTTTTATGTGCATTTCCCAGTGAAATTATGGCATGTGGAACCTAGTCGCTGGACCATGGCAACCACATGTGAGTGACATCATACTAGCGTTTGAAAAGAAAGTGCGGGCACTTACTGTGTTTACTGATAATTGAAAAATAGAAATGGCTGATTACACATACACACTTCAACGAGCTCCTAAGGATAAAGAAAATATGCGAGAAATGCGATGTCACTAAGATGGAAAACACATATACCTAAAACCACGTTGCGTTATAGAAAATAGACAGGTATTCGAGATTGAGGAAACCTGACTGTTCATGATTTAGGAAAAGTGACTGTTCATGACAATCGCAGACGAGGCTCAGTATTTTAACAAGTTTCATTTTGATCCTAGAATTTACCCCCTTTTTTTTTTTTTGTTGTTGTAGGATAGTACACTGTACAATGCACTCTGGGCTTACTGTCCCAAGGAAGAAATAAAGCAGCAGTTCATATCTTTAGTTTATAATTGCAGTGGTAATGGCATAATGTATTCTCTTTGCTAGGCATCACTGGAAGGGATTTTGTACTTGCCACCTAGGAAATTGAATGGCATGTCAAGGCATTTGCATCCTCATGTATTTTTAATGACAGGCTCTGATGAATCAGGCAGATTCAAAACACATGTACAGGGTTTGTAAGCAATACTTGAAGTGATGTCACCACATATTAGTCAGTAGTGCAGCATTGACGTGTGCATGTCCTATGCATTACATGAGCCCGACATAGGTATATCTACTTTAGTACATAACAGAGCAGCGTTCAACAGAATTGATCTCTGGAAATTAAAATTGTCTTCCACAAGAAGTGATTTCAAATGTTTGTAATTATTTTAAAGGCTTGTTAACACCACACGCATTGAACTGGGCAGCATGTGGGTTCACAGGAGCAAAATGTCAGGTGAGATGCAGTTTATGAGGAGCAAGATGACAGATGAAATGCAGTTTATGAGGAGCAAGATGACAGGTGTAAATGACGCAATTGAGCGTCCAACACAAACAGGAACCATCACCGAAGTAACCGGACACACCCCTAACAATGAAGAAGACACGCCCCACGATAATCTGGAAAAGAAGGCTGACAGAAGGGAGGAGCAGGGGCCAGCCTTATAAAGGTGAGGCTCCTCCCACAAATACAGGCGAGCCTGCACCCCACCTTCCTATTAGTAGTTTATCTTGTGGTTTTTCAGGGTTTTGGTGATTGTGTTCAGCTTCTTCCAAAATTGCATGGTAAATTGAGATAAATCCGCAAAATATTGCAGTTGCTCATATGGAGATGGAAGAGTTCCCAGGTTGCGGGGGGTGATTAAGAGCTGCTCTTTCACATGGTAAAAATGAATGCACATGAGCACATCTCTGGGCACATGCTCGGGTATAAAGGATGGTTTAGGAATACATGTGTTCTGTCAATTATTAGATCAGAATCAGTGAGCTCAGGGTTCAAGGTTGTAAAAAGATCACTAGCATATTGGCAAAGCTCCTGTTGCTGCACAGATTCTGTAATCCCCCGATCTACAAATTCTTCTGGAATGGTCCTCCAGATCCGTTAGCTTGGCTTTAAAGCAGGTATGCTCATCTGTGTTATCATCATGAGCATCCAATAAATCATTTAGAGTATGGGCAAACTCATCCATTTTGTTCTCAATGTGATCTACCCTGGTTCCAATAGCATGTATTTCTCCACTAAAGTGTTTAGTGAGCTGCATAATATCAACATGGAGAGTTCCTCTGAGTGATACTAGCATGTCTTTCAATGTCTCAGACTGGCTGATTAATGGCTTGGAAGAATAAGAGGGAATCTGGGAGTTCTCTTTTAAGATTGAGAGAGTCTGAGACAGGAGAGAACCCACCCACTGTGTCTCCATGGTCATCCAGCCTGATCCTCATTTTGGCAGGGCTTGCCTGGAGTGTTGTAGAAGCTGCTGGAGACAGAGAGGTAAGTGGGGAATCTCTGTACACAGAGCTGCCGGAAAGAGCCGCCGTTAGTGTCTATCGGCCACCTCGTGTGGAGGTATATGATCCGGCGCCATCTTGCCTGGGCTCCCGAGTGGCCTGATGAAAGAAAGCGGTGAGCTTCTTGGGCCGGGAGTCATCCTTCGTTTTGCGGGTCATGTCGCCTTTGTGATCAGGATGCGATCCACCATGACAGGGGGGATAAACAAAGCCTGAAGTAATTGCTGGGTGCTCCTAACCTCCACTGCGAGATGGAGCTCTGGGACTAGGTGTCCATCTTCCTCACATACTAGCTACGCCCCCCCAGATATTATTTAATAATCAAAGAAATTTGGAAATATAAATTACAGTAGCACACCAGACAAAATAGAAAAGTAAAAGTTAGCATTCGGGGTGTTTATTTTTCATGTAACCATGCCTTGTGTAGACATCCAAAAGGCCTGAGACTGCTGCTGGGCACCGCCTTCTTAAGTAACTCAAGTACAACTTTGTAATATTCCAATTTTTTTTTTATAATCTTATACTTTATTAATTTTTCTTCACAAATATTATACAAATAACAACATTGAATCATACTAATCACAAAAAGGAAACACTCAGATAATAGGGGATATATTCCCCAGGGAAAAGAAAAAAAAAAGAGGGGGGGGGGGTCTGGGTGGGAGGGGTGAAGCCAGGAAGGGGGAGAGAGAGGGAGGCAATCCTCTTTATGGATATTATGTGCTTGTGCTCCATTGCTTGTGCGCCATGTGTTTTCTTAATATTTCAGTGAGTAACCATGAGAAAAAAAGGGGGTTTGTTGTTTATAGATATAAAAGGGGGGGGGGTGGGCAATTTCCATCCCTCCCCATATCTGGTTTCTGTTTGTTCGTGCCTAATAGGGATGAGCCGAACACCCCCCTGTTCGGTTCGCACCAGAACATGCGAACAGGAAAAAAGTTCGTTCGAACACGCAAACACCGTTAAAGTCTATGGGACACGAACATGAATAATCAAAAGTGCTAATTTTAAAGGCTAATATGCAAGTTATTGTCATAAAAAGTGTTTGGGGACCTGGGTCCTGCCCCAGGGGACATGGATCAATGCAAAAAAATTTTTTAAAAACGGCCATTTTTTCAGGAGCAGTGATTTTAATAATGCTTAAAGTCAAACAATAAAAGTGTAATATCCCTTTTAAATTTCGTACCTGGGGGGTGTCTATAGTATGCCTGTAAAGGGGCGCATGTTTCCTGTGTTTGGAACAGTCTGAGATGCTGGACGAGAACGCCGGAGGAAGAACAAGAAGAGCCAGAAGAACCAGAAGATGATAGATAGAAGAAAGAAGAAGTATTTAAATAAAGGAATTGTCAAAAACTGTCTCTTGTCATTTTTAACATTTTTGACAGTTTTTTTAGTGAAATGGTAGGGGTACTTTTGTACCCCCTTACCATTTCACACAGGGGGGGGGCCGGGATCTGGGGGTCCCCTTGTTAAAGGGGGCTTCCAGATTCCGATAAGCCCCCCGCCCACAGACCCCCACAACCACCGGCCAGGGTTGTGGGGATGAGGCCCTTGTCCTCATCAACATGGGGACAAGGGGTTTTGGGGGGCTACCCCAAAGCACCCTCCCAATGTTTAGGGCATGTGGCCTGGTACGGTTCAGGAGGGGGGGCCGCACTCTCATCCCCCCTCTTTTACTGCGGCCTGCCAGGTTGCGTGCTCGGATAAGGGTCTGGTATGGATTTTTGGGGGGACCCCACGCCGTTTTTTTTTTTTTTTGGCGCGGGGTTCCCCTTAAAATCCATACCAGACCTGAAGGGTCTGGTATGGAATTCAGGGGGACTCCCACGTCTTTTTTTTTTTAATTTTGGTTCGGGGTTCCCCTTTGGGGAATTCCCATGCCGTTTTTATCAATGAACTTCTATGTGTATTGTCGGCAATGCAATAGCCGCGGTAGTTTTAAATGAGTTTTTTCCTTCAAAATGTCATTTTGCTGTCAGACTGTTCTAAACACAGGAAACATGCGCCCCTTTACAGGCATACTATAGACACCCCCCAGGTACGAAATTTAAAGGGATATTACACTTTTATTGTTTGACTTTAAGCATTATTAAAATCACTGCTCCTGAAAAAACGGCCGTTTTTAAACATTTTTTTTGCATTGATCCATGTCCCCTGGGGCAGGACCCAGGTCCCCAAACACTTTTTATGACAATAACTTGCATATTAGCTTTTAAAATTAGCACTTTTGATTTCTCCCATAGACTTTTAAAGGGTGTTCCGCGGCATTCGAATTTGCCGCGAACACCCCAAATTGTTCGCTGTTCGGCGAACTTGCGAACAGCCAATGTTCGAGTCGAACATGAGTTCGACTTGAACTCGAAGCTCATCCCTAGTGCCCAAATGTTCAAAAATATTGTGGGTGTTTACAGTGATTCTAACTAAATATTATATTAATCTTAACATGTTTATAATGTGAATTTTTGTGAGATGTTTCTCCTTCTCTCCCCCACCCCCCCACCCTCTCCATCTCTGGTGCAATTTGCTTCCAACCTACCCATATTTTCTCGAATCGTCTTCCAGGGCAGCATCCGAGAGAGATAGGCTCCTCCTCCCTAAAACAGGAAACACATTAGTCCACCATTATAAATTTCACACTCTTACCTGTGTGCCTCAGTTGTTTGTGTTTCCTCCGGACCCACAGGAGCTGCAAGAACGTTTGTTATTTTAGTTTCACCTGTCTCTGGGCTTGTTGCAGGAGACCCCCTGCCAGCATCCCATACAGCCCAAGGGGCTTTGGGAGGGCGAGCAGGCGCAGCACTGGGCAATATTGCTCAAAGCCTGAGATTTCGCCCCTACTGAGGGGTCTGCAATCATCCCCCCAGGCTGCAGGAGGACTCTGTCATCCCCACCCCATGCCGCTGTTTAGGCCTGTGTATGCTTCCGCAAGCACCCCCCTCTGGCTTTCCGCAGAATCTGGAGCCCGCCAGGGGGGATGGATGCATGCATAGATGGGCGCCCCCCCCGCCGCCGCCGACCGCCGCCGAAAACCTCAGCAGCAGAGGGTCTAGCAGGGAGGGTTTTGCACCTTCTAACTAGGTCCCTGGTAGCTGCGGCTGTCCCCCCAAACGAATCCACCGGTCTCCGGGCGGCGCAGCAGCGTCCTCACTGCCACAGGCCGCTACAGGAAGTCGGGGGTGTACCAAGATGGCGCCGAGGAAGTTCCGCTTCCGGGTTGGCGGCCATTTTCCCGTAGTCTATCTACTGCGGAGATAGAGCAGGGACACCTAGGGGCGGGAAGTTTTAAAAAAAAAAAAAAAAACAGAGAAAGAAAACCGAATACAAATAGCAAATTTGTTCAATGCTACCCTTCACTACCAGCACAGTTACTCTACAATACAGCGGCATGTGCAGGTGTGTCCACACGGGGTCAGCCGGGGGCGGGGCCGGAGCTTATGCAGGAAGCAGATAAAAAGGCCTCTAAGCAGAGGATCCTGGTGGCTGATCATGTCTGACGCTTCCCCACCCTGCCCTGCAGATCCTGCAAATCAGGACAGCTCCAAGGTAAGCCAGAATATTCTTGAATTATCTCTGTCTTAACCTCTTTACTGCCTATCTCACGGGGTTTTTTTTGTTCTCTATGCTCGCTTGCAGGCAAAGACCCCTGAGGAAAGGAAGGCTAAAGGCAAAACATGTGCCTCATGCAGCCACAGGCTTTCCCCAGATTGGAAAAAGCCCCTGTGTCAGAAATGCTTAGACAAAATGGTGGCAAAAGAATCGCAGGGATTTTTGAAAGACCTGCTCAATTCTTTTAAGAAAGAAATTCAGAGCACCATGGCACCACTACGCTCAGCTATAGAAAAATTAGAAACGCCAGCAAGTGTCGCTCAGGCCAGTATCCCATCTACCAGCGGAACACACATTCCAAGGGAGAACAAGGTACAGGCAGAACAAGAGGTGGATTCAGATGAATCTGAACAATCTGAATCAGAAGACGGTATCTGTTCAGACTCAGAGGAGGAAGATGACTCGACAGACTGCAACCTGTTTCCTTCTGAGGACACAGACAGTCTTCTCAAAGCCATCACTGACACTCTAGGCATTAAAGAACAGAAAACCGCAGAACTCACTATACATGACAGAATGTACAAAGGGCTCCAGCCCAAGAAGCCAAGAACGTTCCCGGTACACCAAACACTTAAAGACATAGTCAAAAAGGAATGGGAAGACCCAGAGAAAAAGCTTTTCATCCCCGCCACAATCAAACGCAGATACCCGTTTGCGGAAGCAGACACCAAAACCTGGGCTAAATGCCCCAAGGTGGATGCCTCTCTGGCAAAAATCACGAACAAATCGGACTTGGCTTTTGATGACGCAGGTACCCTCAGCGACCCCATGGACAAGAAAATAGAAGCTCTCCTGAAAAGGGAATGGGAAGCAGGGGCGGCAAACCTAAATCCGGCTATTGCTTCCACCTGCACAGCCCGAACCTTGCTAATCTGGCTAACCCAGCTGCAAGATCTATTGGAGAACGACACGCCCAGGGAGGAACTAATTAAAACCATCCCCACACTAACTAGAGTGGCAGCTTTCTTGGCAGATGCTTCAGCAGAAACTGTCAGAATATCCTCTAGGACCACGGCACTACTAAACTCGGCCCGCAGAGCCCTGTGGTTAAAATCCTGGGGGGGGGATGCACCTTCCAAGAACCGTTTATGTGGCATACCATTCACTGGAGACCTACTGTTTGGTCCCGAGCTAGAAACAGTCCTGGATAGGACTGCAGCAAAAAATAAGGGGTTCCCTCAAACCAAGAAGAGACAAGGGAAGGCGCCCTTTCGGCATTTCAAGAAATTCAATAAGCCAGGGGCAAAAAAGCACTGGGGTCAACAAAACAAGAAAGGCAAAGGTGAATTCATCCTCAAGCCTAATACCCAAAAGAACAAAAAACAATGACTGCCTTCAGGTGGGGGGCAGATTGGCGGCTTTCTCCCACCAATGGGAGGAGATAACAGAAAACAAATTCATATTGCGCACCATAGCGGACGGTTACGCAATAGAATTCTCCAACTACCCCCCAACCAAATACTTAGCGACCATGCTACCCAAGGACAACAATCAAGCAAAGGTGTTTTTAGAATCCCTACAGAAACAATTAGATCAGAAGGTGATTTGTCACGTTCCCCAAGAGGAGGAACAAAAGGGCTTCTACTCACACATCTTCGCAAAAAGAAAACCATCAGGCAAACTAAGGCTGATACTAAACCTCAAACCACTCAACCGAGGAATAAGATACAAGAGATTCAGAATGGAATCTATCTATTCAATCAGGAACATCCTACCGCAGGAGACATTCATGGCAACACTAGACTTACAGGATGCCTACCTACATGTCCCCATAAGGAAGGATCACCAAAAGTTTCTAAGGTTCGCAATCCAGGGGCCAGCAGCTACACTGCACCTACAGTACACAGCTCTCCCCTTCGGAATCTCCTCAGCTCCAAGAATATTCTCAAAAATAATGGCGGAAGCGCTAAAAGGTCTAAGACAGGAGGGTATTGGAATAATACCATACTTAGACGACCTCCTGTTCTTTGCGGACTCAGCAGCAATCCTAGAAAACAACCTGCGCAAGAGTATGAACTATCTGCAAAACCTGGGATGGTTAATAAACGCAGAGAAATCGCAAATGATCCCAAGCCAGAGAGTAGTGTACCTGGGATACGTGCTGGACTCCAGACTGTCAAAAATTTTCCTAACAAAGGAAAAAGACGTAAAAATGACACAAGCAATTACGTCCCTGCTAAGGAACCATTCCACAACGATCAGGCACGAAATGTCCGTACTAGGACTGATGACGTCTTCCATTCCAGCCATCACCTGGGCACAAATTCACATGCGACCCTTACAGAACTACATTCTGTCCCAGTGGGATGGCAGGCAAGCATCCCTAGAAAAATCCATTCCCGTCCCCGCCACAGTCAAACAAACACTCTACTGGTGGCTCAACCCACTTCGGGTCATCGAGGGGCGCAGATGGGCTCAAGTCAATCCAGTCAGCATCACCACCGATGCAAGCGCCCTAGGATGGGGAGCCCACATGGACACAAGCCTCCTCAAACTTGAGAGAGCTGAAAGCTGTGGGAGAAGCGCTAAAAGCCTTCAAGCCAGCATTACAGGGGAAGGATGTAAAGATACAATCAGACAACGCAATGACAGTTGCATACCTAAACAGACAAGGGGGCACAAAATCCCAAAAACTGATGAGACTGACACAATCTATCCTACTGTGGACAGAAGTGAACATAAGATCGATATCCGGTATTCATCTAAAAGGAACAGACAATACAGTGGCAGATTTCCTGAGCCGGAAAACGATAAAACACACGGAATGGTCGCTAAACCAAACAACCTTCACTCAAATCACCCAGAAGTGGGGAATACCCGAAGTAGACCTATTTGCTTCCAGGGCGAACGCAAAATCTCCGATATTTTTCTCCCTGGACCCTACAGATGGCAACAGCGGGGTGGATGCTTTCAACCAAAACTGGAAATGGCATCTGTGCTATGCATTCCCTCCAACTGCCATAATCCCAAAAGTAATCCAAAAAATCAAGGCAGAGAAAACAACAGTAATACTAATAGCACCACACTGGCCCCAGAGAGCATGGTTCAGTCATTTAAAAAATCTCAGCATACAACCTCAGCTGACACTGACGGACCGCCCAGATCTACTGTCACAAGGCCCAGTCAACCATCCGAACCACAAAATCTTGAAGCTCTCGGCTTGGTTACTGAGAGGGTAAAACTCCAGAACAAGGGCCTGTCAGACAGAGTAATCAACACCATCTTAAACAGCAGAAAGCCGGTAACGAGAGCCATCTATGAGAAAATAAGGAAAAAATTTGTTTCTTGGTACGAAGACAGACCAATCTCCAACGGTGGGATAATTCCAATAGTTTTGGACTTCCTACAAGATGGTGCAGACAAAAACATATCACCAAGTACCCTGAAAGTACAAGTTGCAGCACTTTCCTCGTTCATGGATACTAGACTAGCGGAAGACCCGCTGATAAGACGATTCCTTATAGCTCTTAAAAGATCCAAACCAGCCAAATTGTACAAAACTCCCACCTGGGACATGGGCACAGTACTTAAGGGCTTTCTTTCCCCTCCGTTTGAACCTATCGAGGACAGCTCAGACAAAAACCTCACGTTAAAAACTGCGCTCCTTCTGGCCTTAGTATCCGCCAGAAGAGTGAGTGAGATCCAAGCTCTATCTTCAATAGAACCATACTGTCTAATACATCTGGACAAGATAATTCTCTCTCCAGATCCGGCCTTTCTACCCAAGGTCTCTTCTACATTTCACAGAACCCAAAACATCGTCATACCCTCACTTCCAACAACCATGGATAGTAGGAAAAGAGACATTTACAGCAAACTTGATGTAAGGAACACGCTCATAGCGTATCTCGAAAGAACAAAAGAATGGCGTAGAACGACCTCCCTCTTCATCCTCTATGCAGGAATGAACAGAGGGAAACAAGCTTCAAAAAGCACCATCAGCAGATGGATAAGGATGGCCATACAGATTACCTATAAGGCACAGAATCTCACTCCACCTAGTGAAATCAGAGCGCACTCAACTAGAGCCTGGGCAACCTCGGCCGCAGAGAAAGCAGGGGCAACTCCGGAGCAGATCTGCAGGGCAGCGACATGGTCGAGCTTCAGTACTTTCGCTAAGCACTACCGCATAGACCAGCTGTCTGACCAAGACCAAGCATTTGGTCGTAAAGTGCTCCAGTCTCTAACCCCACCCTAGTAAGTATTGCTTGATATATCCTCTCGGATGCTGCCCTGGAAGACGATTCGAGAAAACAGAGTTAGGTACCTGGTAACTCTTTTTCTAAGAAGTCTTCCAGGGCAGCACTAGTTCCCACCCTTGAAACAACAAAAACCAGGTACAGAGGGGGAGCTTGCAGCTTACAGGGAATTCCTTCGGTGCTTTAACATAACTGAGGCACACAGGTAAGAGTGTGAAATTTATAATGGTGGACTAATGTGTTTCCTGTTTTAGGGAGGAGGAGCCTATCTCTCTCAGATGCTGCCCTGGAAGACTTCTTAGAAAAAGAGTTACCAGGTACCTAACTCTGTTTTTTTAAACTTCCCCTGTTGGTTTCTGGTCTCATGCACCCACCTTTCCACTTCCATTATAACCTCCACTTCCCTTTTCTATTCAAGGGTGGGGCATGGTACCTGTTTCCAATGTCTGGGTATCAGCATCTTAGCTGCGTTTAGTAAGTGTGGTGTATCTTTTTTTTTATAAGATTTTATAGATCCCTTAGTCCCATGAAACAAGAGATGCAAAGGTGTTAATTCTATAGGCTTGTCAGACAATTTCCTGATCCATGGGACTATTTCTTCCCAGAATATAGTTATCTTTGGGCTGGACCACCAGATATGGAGGAAGGTGCCCCTATCTTTACACCCCCTCCAGCAACATCCGTCTGATGTTGAATATATCTGTGCTAATCGCGACGGGGTCTGATACCATCTAGCTAAAAACTTGTATGACATCTCTTGGATGGATGAACTTATAGAAGTTGTATGCGTTACCTCTATTAGTTTCTTTATTTGTAGTGAAGTAAATGTGCAGTTTAATTCTTTCTCCCACTCTTTAATAAAATAGGGGGGGTTTGTGGTGTTCTGTCCACTAAGAATCAATTTGTACATTTGTGATAGTAGGTGATTGGGCTTTGACATCTTCATCTTCCTCTCGAATGTGGTTAGGGAGTTCGCAGTCTTTAATTGGGGTCTTAGCTTCTTAAGAAAATTCCAAATTTGGTAGTATCTCCATCCTGACATAACCAAGTCTCCTTGGGATGCTACCAATTCCGGCTGTGGCATTAAGGATCCTGATGGTGTATATCTTAAGCACTTTGTACTCCCTTCTGATTCCCATAAGCCCAGGGCTCCCTTTTCCTCTCCGGGGGAACCATAGGTACCCTCCTAATGGGGCCAGTGGGAATGTTCGTGGCACATATTTGCCATTTTTATTTATTCTATCCCACATTGCCAGCGTATTGCGGGTTAGTGGGGATGTCCATTTGGACAATCCCCTGGCTTTGGCTGGTATCCATGGTTGTCCCTTTAGGCTCCTGCCTGCCATATTTTCTTCTATAGATACCCAGGCTTTACTTGAGTTGTCATGGGACCAGTTTAGAATGCGAACCAACGACATTGCTCTGTAATACAGTGCAATGTCTGGTAACCCTACTCCCCCCTCCCTTTTACCTCTGCGTAGAATGTCATTGGAAATTTTAGAGTTTCCATCTTTCCATATAAAGGCTATAAATGCTCCACGTATCTTTTACAGTATACAGCACATATATTAGTCTTGGTATCACATTCATTTAAAGAGCATTAATTCTGCCAAACCATGTCAATATATGGCTTTTCCATCTTCGCAAGTCCTCTATTATCTCCTCGACCAAGGAGCTATAGTTACGTTCGTACATGAGTGACTCTGCAGTGATATGTACTCCTAAATAATATATCGATTCTCTATTCCAAATGGACGGATATGTTTTTTGCAGGGATGTGGCTAATAATGGTGGCATGTGACTAGACAATATTACAGATTTCTCTATATTTATTTTGAAGTTAGATAGGTTTCCATATCTCTTTCTTCCTGCATTAATGCGGGTATAGATTCTTGTGGTTTTGAGAGATAAAATAATAGATCATCCGCATATGCTGATACTTTATGTTCTCTAGGGCCAGTTCCTACTCCCATTATTCCTTTATTTTCTCTTACTCTGCACAAAAAATGGCTCCAGGGTCAGGGCAAACAATATTGGAGATAGGGGGCAACCCTGCCTTGTTCCATTGCGTATGTCAAAACATTCTGACAAGGTCCCATTTATCTTAACCTTTGCTCTTAGTCTGGCATATAGTGCTGATACTCAGCCCATAATCCGCTCCCCAAAGCCTATTCCCCTCAAAACTTCCATCATAAAATTCCAATTCACTCTATCAAATGCCTTTTCGGTGTCCATTGATAGCAATATTCTTGGGATTTTATTAGGTCCATTCTGCATCCAATGGAGTATATGAAGGGCCCGGATGGTATTGTCTTTGGTTTCCCGACCCATCATAAAGCCTGTTTGATCATAATGGATTAGTTTTATAACCTTGTCCTGTAATCTGGTAGCTAAAATTTTCACCAGTAGCTTAGTATCCGAGTTGAGGAGGGAGATAGGTCTATAGTTTGCACAATATTGTGGATCCTTCCCAGGTTTTCGGTATAACTGTCACATATGCTAATAATGCTTCAGGAGGTAAGGGGTTAGTGGCTGTGATTTTATTGAAATAGTTACATAGTGGTATAGCCAATATATCAATACATTTCCTATAATACGCATTATCTAGGCCATCTGGTCCCGGATTTTTCCTCGCCCGTAAATTTCCTATAGCCTTATTTATTTCCTCTATAGTGATTGGTCCTTCTAATTTTGTTGTTATTTCGGGGGGAAACTATGGTAATGTAGACTCCTTAATATATTCTTTCATTTCTTCTACTTGTCCCCCTTGTTCTATTCTTAATGAGTTTGATTGTATATAATATAAGCCCGTGTAAAAGCACTGAAATTCCTTTGCTATGGATTTAGTGTCTATTACCTGCTTGTTATTCACTCGTATGTTATGAACATGGGAAAGTTCTTAGGAAGAAATGAACACCGCTCTAGGAACTCTTAATAGGCCAAAAGTAGATCAATCTGGAGGTAACAGGTACTGGCTTAATGCTGATCGCAATAGGCATGAATGGATTCTGGACAGCCGCACTCAAATAATAGCCTTGTTTATTGAAAAATACACATTAAAATTCAAAGGATCACAGCAGACAAAACGAGCTGACGTTTCGCACTGGCGTCAGTATGAGTAAGCACTGACGCCAGTGCAAAATGTCAGCTCGTTTTGTCTGCTGTGATCCTTCGAATTTGATGTGTATTTTTCAATAAACAAGGCTATTATTTGAGTGCGGCTGTCCAGAATCCATTCATGCCTATGGGAAAGTTTTTGTTGTTTTTTAAGTTGTCTTGCCAGTAATCTGCCGCATTTGTTCCCATGCTCATAAAATCAGTGCGCAAAAAATCTATATTTGTCCTTGACCCTTTTGTCCAGGCATATGGAAAGCTTCCCCCTCAATGTTTCCAGCTGCCTGACCTCTTCTGGGTCAAGGTTGCTTTTATGTTTAATCTCCCACTTGCGTATTTCCTCTAGCAAATCCTCTATCTCCTTTCTTTTTCTTTTTTTACTCGGGATCCGTGTACCATTAATTCCCCTCTAATGACTGCCTTATGGGCCTCCCATATTATTTGTTCTGATACCTCCCCTGATGTATTGATTTTAAAATACTCTGTCATTTTATGCCATATAACCTCCACTATCTGATTATCATCCAACAGTGACTCATTTAGTAGCCAAGTCCGCTCTCTATGGGTTGCAGAGACCGGCAGGAATGTCAGCACTACTGGTGTATGATCAGATATAGTTATTGGTTTAATTGTTGCAGCTCTTACATATTCCAGGTAGTACTGATCCACCAGGAATAAGTCCAACCTGGAATACACTTTATGGGTTTTTGAATAATAGCTGTAATCCCTCATCTCCACATTTAATGCCCGCCAGCTATCGACCAGATGAAGTGATTGCAGAATTTTTTTCACGTGTTTGAGGGCTCTAAATGATAATGCGGTTTTCCTTGCTGTGGTGTCTAATTTAGGGTCCATAATAATGTTAAAATCTCCCCCTAAAATCACAAACCCCACCCTAAATTTGTCCAGCACTTTCAAACTTTGCACTAGAAAGTCTTCTGTACGAATATTTGGAGCATATATGGAGGCAAATGTGTAACAACTTCCATGTAATGTGCCCTTAATAAAAAAGGAACCTTCCCTCTGGGTCTACCTGCACTTCTGTAGGGATCAGGGGGCACGATTTCCCAAAGGCCATGGTTACCCCCCTCGCCCTTACTACTGGAGATGGTACGTGGAACCATTGGTTATACAAAGATAGCGGTAACTTGGGAATAGATCCTGACATGAAACGCGTCTCCTGCATAAAAATAATATCTGTCGCGTGGTGACTCAATTCCTGCCACAACTGACCCCTTTTTTGGGGTGAGCATAGCCCCCTCACATTATATGTTATAATTTTGAATGGACTAGCCATCTCCTATTGAGTAAATATACATCATTCTTAACTCTTTTAACCTATTGTCCTCCTCTCTTAGTGAACCTACAAAAAAGAACCCACAAACAGAGTAAAAACTAGACCAACTACAACACAACACTCTACAAAGTAGAGTGTACCAACTACCAGGCAGGCAAGCCCACGTGGGTACCACTTGGTCACCCTGGGCCCTCCCCACCCATCTGCACCATGCAGATTATCCAGTCCCTTGTCAGGACCTTCTTAATTTTTTTTACACACAAAAAAAACTTTTCTATTCTAATAGCCCCCCAGGTAGGGCTTTTTAAAGTTAAATTTACATTTTTTTCCCCATATGGCTACGCCTTCTGTTGGTGGAATTTATTTATATATATTTTTTTCTATTTTAACATAGGGAGAGAGAACACAAAAAAAAGAGGGGGGTATCCCCTTCTCTCTCCTCCCCATGTCAATACTACAATCGTCAAACCCATTTTTCTCTATTTAGGTTCTTTGTTGATTTTTCGTTGGTACTTGAGACCAGGGCTAAAAGTGTTGCATTGGAAAGTCTGTATTAGTTATTCTCCAATCTGGGAAATCCCGGAACAGAAACCCCCAGCAGTATCTAATATCTGCCGTTCGCAGAACTTCCAGCAGTGGACACACCATTCTGCATTGCATTAGTGTGCAGCGTGATATATCAGAAAATAGGAAAATTTGGGCCCCTTCATATTCGATCCTGGGTGTGTGCCATACAATCCTCATAATAGCCTCCTTTACAGAATATTTATGGATTTTGCACATCACATCTCTTGGCCTGTCTTTGTTCTGACTGATAGAGGAGATGACATGGTGCACCTTATCTATTTCCACATGTTCAGGCGCCGCTGACCCCATAACCTGGATAAATAGTTTTCTCTGGTAGATCCCGTATTCTTATATTCTGACGACGGTCCCTGTTCTCAAAGTCATCTAGTTGGTCCCTGTAAAAGTTCAATAATTCTTCATGGTGTTTAACAGTGTCTTGGACATTTCCCACAGCCTGTGTAATCTCCTCTTGACCAATCTCTAGTACTTCCACTCTATTTCCTATTGCAACTATCTCCTCCCTAAGATCTTCCACTGCTTGTTTGCAAGAATGTTCTACTGTAGCTATCAGTTGCTGTATGTCTGTTTTTGTGGGTAGTGCTCTTATAAGATCTCTAATGTCCCAGTCAGTACCCATTGATTCTTTTTCCGTCTCCTCTATACCATGTATGCTCATGGTCTGTTCCCTGTTAGATGACGCCATACTATCGTCAGACATCACGGTCACCACAGATGCTGTTACGGCCTTCGATGTAGCATACTTCTCTGGTTGGGCCTTCCCCTGTTTCCTACAACCTTGGTCTGCTTCCATTAAGTCTGTTAGGGTGCTGGGTGCACTGGGAGAGTGCTGGGCATTGGGGGCACTGGGGGAGTTTGGGGCTTTACTCGGGCCAGCTGAATCCTTTCTTGGCATCTCCCCGCCATTGTAAACCACTGGATATACTCTGTCCATAAGTCTGTCCATAAGTGGGTCTATTAAATCCACCCCCTGTTCTGTTGGGGTATCTCCCAAAGTTGTCAGGACCTCCTTGCCCCTCTTAATTCCATTACCCCTCCAGCTATCCCCCATACCTCCAGGGCTTTGTGGCCCGTCCCTCTGCTCCATTCTCAGGGGTCCTCTGCCTCCACTCCGCTCTCTGCTTCCCATCTGAGTCCCACGTCCGTCAACTGAAGGACTTCGGCTATTCCCGTGCATGCTGTAACTTGAGATCGGCTAGTCTCGGCCGGCCCTCATGTGGTTTCCGATCCCTGGGCTCCCGTGCTTCCCCTCTCAGATCTGAGCCGCTGCTCCCGCCATGTTCACTTCCCTTTGCGGCGTCAGATATGCCCGCAGCCCGCCGGCTGGGTTTCTACTTCCTCCCCCAGCAGGCTGGAGCGCCGCTCGTCTGCGTGTTGTTTTCGTCTCCTCTTTGCAGCCATGCCAGACTCTCCACAGCGTACCAGACTCTCCACAGCGGTCCTAGTCTGCTATCAAATCCTGGCTGATCTAATGAGGCGCAGCCGTTATGCTTTGTGCAGACCGGGTGTGTGAGGGAGCTCTCTTCTCACACGTCTGCTTCTCCCACACTCTGTAGTATTTCCCTTAGCTCTTCCCTGACAACTTCATAAAACTTTATGTAGAAAAGTTTGAAGAGGCATGGAGGAGCTTGGCAAGCAGAGACAGTAATTAGACACTCCCAGAAGAAGGTGGGGCCAAATTAAGGAATTCATTCTTCCCGGAGCAATAACATTTTCTATCAAGTTCAAAAGCAAATTACAAGTGAACAAAAAACATGCAATAAAAGTAAAAACACACCATGTAAGCGTTTAAAATACTTGATTTTTTGTGCTTTTACCTGTAATTGAAAATGTTTGTTTTAACCCCACTACTTCCTCTCCAACAGCATTTACCTAGCTTTCTTTTGCTCCTCTACTTCTGCCTTAAGAGCTGAAACCTGAAGGAAATACCCAAGACTTCTGGTTATGGAAGAGCATGTGACTTGGCTATGTGACAGCACTGGGCCAATTAGCATTATCACACAGGGATCCAATGGACAGCAAGCTCTGAGTTGCTGTGGCGACCGTGCCTTACATGTTTTGCGTGCCTGCACCTTATCAAAGTCACGGGAGCAGCGGCAACAGCAGGAATATAAGCACTCAACAGGGGGTGGGAAAGAAACAAGCTCCAGGGTGATGTTAAACCCTCACTCAACGCTGAACAAAGTCTGCAGAACATTCATCATGTACATAATGCGTTGTATGGCAATGTCAATCATCTGATAATAAAATTTACACACAGGAGATTGAATCAATAACAATGGTGGAAATGATCCAAAAATAATTAATATAACAATAAAGAAATAATACAATTTGGTGAAAATTTTGAAAAAACTATTAATGTAAAATAGAAAAAAAAAAAAAAAAATATATATATACTGTTTATATACTTAATTGTATGATAATGCCTAGATTGAGTTTGTTATGGTGCTGTATAATGTTTGATTTCATGTGCCTATTTCTATTGCTGTTTTTTTTTTGTACCATGGTTGGTTTCAATGAAGTGATGCGGCCGCTCAGTGCCGTATGTGCGGTCACACTTTATGCGGCCTGACTGTGGCGTTTGAGGGGCCCATTCTGGCCAGAATTAGTCCCTCTCTGCCTTCATTGTGGTGTCCCGTCCCCCCTGTGTAAGTGGGGGGACAGGCGTATGCGCAATAGCATGCGGCCGGTCTGGGCGACGCCACTTCCAGTATCGGGAGTAATGTACATCCGGTCGGGATGTATATACACACACGTCTATATTGATTTCCAGACAGAGACAGTTTCACTCTGTCTTGAGAGGCACGGACGGTTACGGTAGGTTATGCACTGATCACATTCTGCCTGTGTCCTTTGGAAAAAAAGCCTTGTCTTTTCTAAATGAGGTTTTGTTACCTTATCTTGGTAGTGTTTATTAGCCCATTGATGGATACCTTCTTTCAGTTTCTTTCAGCCTTAGGACTGTTAGAGCTTTATAGGCTTCATACACCGAAAGTGGACTTTATATAGGGATACCCATTTTGGGCTTCCCCTTCACAAGTGTATGTTACTAGTGCCTATTTCTTTAAAGTTCCCTAGTATGGCTGATGAGGCTATGTTGACCACCCCTGTCCTAAATAATTGATAAGGATACCTCAGTAAACATATCTTTTGAACTTTATATATATTAGATGTCCTCCCTGGCTGCTTTTTCTAGCTAGGGTGTGCTCTTTGTGCTTTGATCTCCCATATGCGCACACATATATACCTTTTTATAAATTAAGAGTCCGCGCTCAGGACTTAAAGGGTTGCAGCCTGCCCCTAGTTAGTTCCCAATTGGGACTATTTAGATATATATAAACAATGGGATAATGGCGCTACCCTATTAAAATCCATGGTTAAATACCTAATTCCAATACAAAAATAAATAAACACAAATAGTGCTAATCCCAGTGTAGTTAACACTTATAAATGTGCGTGATAGTAATCATAAACATGCACTAATTCCCATACAGTGACATAAGATACAAGTATCTGAATTGTGACAGTGTGCCCCTTAGGGCAAGCAGCAATGATGTGCAATACTAGAATGTATGTTCAATGTGTACATTCATTCCAGTATGGGATTAGTGCATGTTTATGATTACTATCACGCACATTTATAAGTGTTAACTACACTGGGATTAGCACTATTTGTACAAAGAATATCAAAGATCTAAACATACACATGTTTGCGAACTGTCAGTATAGACCAACCCCCACCACCAACCAAAAGGGCGCCAAGAAGACTTCCTCACACATATAACACCAGATACCCAAACACCCAACCAGACATTCTAAAGATGGAAATAAAATACCTGCAAATCACCAGGAGGGTGTCACACACCTCCAAGGCTAAGCCTCCAGCACAGATCACACTAGGTAGCTGCAGGGAGCAATAAGAAGGGCCTGGCCAAATGTGTGTCTAAAAAGTATAATTATTTGTAGATGAATTAATTGGCAAAATTTCTAAAGGGGTCAAATATCCTCTATTAGTTAATGAAAATATATAGGACTAACATAGTCTCTAATTGCTTTACTTACAAAGAAATACTCTTTAAAATTAATAGCAGGACACCGATAGATCGCTCGCGTTGAAGAGAACTTTTTTCTTTCAAGCGCAACAGAAAGCGTATCTCTATAGATTAAATGAAGAAAGGATTTTGTAACATTGTGAAATTATCTAAGGGATAGTATGAATTGCACATTAGCTAATCAATAAATAGATCAGAACCAACAGTGAACAAAGTAAGTTTGACACTCACCACTATATATATATATATATATATATATATATATATATATATATATATAATGAAATGCTGGGCTGAGAGAGAGCCTGCAGCCAGTTGCAGCACCAAATGAGATATGCTAAAGGACAGAAAGTAATGTCAGCAAGGAATAAATCTGTTCCTACCCTAAGTGTAGATGGTATATAGAGATGCCTACCGGATCGGATGGTGATAGGTACGTCGGTGTCCTGGAACATCCCTGATGTGTCTGATGGCCTGGGATGCCGGCGTTCTTATGCCCCCCACACACGTGCGGCGTCTGACGTCACTGCACGTGTGAGCGGACGAGAAGGAGCCACAGCGCATGCGCCACCCGCAGATCCCTCCAGGCCTACAAGGTCCAGAGGGCATTGCGGTGGTGTCTATGGTGATGTGTAAACACATGACAGACAAACCGCGGTGACCAAACGCAGCAACAGGCAGCGTGATACCTGGAAGATGGTATCAATTTCCAATGTGCCGTGGCTAAGGCGGGCAGAGGAAAATACAATGCCCTTGGGTGTCCATACAGCTAATTGTGTCTTATGACAGGGGGCTAAAGGCACCGGATCGGGTGCGCATCCACCATAGCGAGATACAGGGGCCCGAAGGCAATAGAGAAACCAGAAGGGGAAAGGGAATGGGGAGGGGAGGGAAGCAGGTGGAAGCTCGTTACAGATATGTTTTTAGTGTCTATGCACACCATGTTCTTGTGATTCTCTTGTTTATTCTTTACAATTTCTATGTATTAACCACTTGCCGACCGCCTCACACCTATATACGTGAGCAGAGCGGCACGGGCAGGCAAAATCACGTACCTAGTACGTGATTGCCTTCCCGCGGGCGGGGGGTCCGATCGGACCCCCCCCTGTGCCAGCTGCGGTCGGCATTTGGTTGGGAGCGATGACAGACGAGGGGGAGACCATCCGATCGTGGCCCCCCCCCTCGCGATCGCTCCCAGCCAATGGGAAACATCCCCTGCCTCCGTATAGTACACAGAGGCAGAGGATGTGATGTCATCTCTCCTCGGCTGTCAGTTTCCGTTCCAGCGCCGAGGAGAGATGACATGTAAGTAAGTGCACAACACAAACACACACAGTAGAACATGCCAGGCATACATTACACCCCCGATCCCCCCCCGATCGCCCCCCGATCCCCCCCCAATCACCCCCCCCCCCTGTCACAAACTGACACCAAGCAGGTTTTTTTTTTTTTTTTTTTTTTTTTTCCTGATTACTGCATAGTGTCAGTTTGTGACAGTTAGCAGTGGTGGGACAGTTACTGTTACCCCCCTGTAGGTCTAGGGTACCCCCCTAACCCCCCCTAATAAAGTTTTAACCCCTTGATCACCCCCCCTCACCAGTGTCGCTAAGCGATCATTTTTCTGATCGCTGTATTAGTGTCGCTGGTGACGGTAGTTAGGGACGTAAATATTTAGGTTTGCCGTCAGCGTTTTATAGCGACAGGGACCCCCATATACTACCTAATAAATGTTTTAACCCCTTGATTGCCCCCTAGTTAACCCTTTCACCACTGATCACCGTATAACTGTTACGGGTGACGCTGGTTAGTTCGTTTATTTTTTATAGTGTCAGGGCACCCGCCGTTTATTACCGAATAAAGGTTTAGCCCCCTGATCGCCCGGCGGTGATATGCGTCGCCCCAGGCAGCGTCAGATTAGCGCCAGTACCCCCCCTAATAAAGTTTTAACCCCTTGATCACCCCCTGTCGCCAGTGTCGCTAAGCGATCATTTTTCTGATCGCTGTATTAGTGTCACTGGTGACGCTAGTTAGGGACGTAAATATTTAGGTTCGCCGTCAGTGTTTTATAGCGACAGGGACCCCCATATACTATCTAATAAATGTTTTAACCCCTTGATTGCCCCCTAGTTAACCCTTTCACCACTGATCACCGTATAACCGTTACGGGTGACGCTGGTTAGTTAGTTTATTTTTTATAGTGTCAGGGCACCCGCCGTTTATTACCGAATAAAGGTTTAGCCCCCTGATCGCCCGGCGGTGATATGCGTTGCCCCAGGCAGCGTCAGATTAGCGCCAGTACCGCGAACACCCACGCACGCACCGTACACGCACCGTACACCTCCCTTAGTGGTATAGTATCTGAATGCATCAATATCTGATCCGATCAGATCTATACTAGCGTCCCCAGCAGTTTAGGGTTCCCAAAAACGCAGTGTTAGCGGGATCAGCCCAGATACCTGCTAGCACCTGCGTTTTGCCCCTCCGCCCGGCCCAGCCCACCCAAGTGCAGTATCGATCGATCACTGTCACTTACAAAACACTAAACGCATAACTGCAGCGTTCGCAGAGTCAGGCCTGATCCCTGCGATCGCTAACAGTTTTTTTGGTAGCATTTTGGTGAACTGGCAAGCACCAGCCCCAGGCAGCGTCAGATTAGCGCCAGTACCGCTAACACCCACGCACGCAGCGTACACCTCCCTTAGTGGTATAGTATCTGAACGGATCAATATCTGATCCGATCAGATCTATACTAGCGTCCCCAGCAGTTTAGGGTTCCCAAAAACGCAGTGTTAGCGGGATCAGCCCAGATACCTGCTAGCACCTGCGTTTTGCCCCTCCGCCCGGCCCGGCCCAGCCCACCCAAGTGCAGTATCGATCGATCACTGTCACTTACAAAACACTAAACGCATAACTGCAGCGTTCGCAGAGTCAGGCCTGATCCCTGCGATCGCTAACAGTTTTTTTTGTAGCGTTTTGGTGAACTGGCAAGCACCAGCGGCCTAGTACACCCCGGTCGTAGTCAAACCAGCACTGCAGTAACACTTGGTGACGTGGCGAGTCCCATAAGTGCAGTTCAAGCTGGTGAGGTGGCAAGCACAAGTAGTGTCCCGCTGCCACCAAGAAGACAAACACAGGCCCGTCGTGCCCATAGTGCCCTTCCTGCTGCATTCGCCAATCCTAATTGGGAACCCACCGCTTCTGCAGCGCCCGTACTTCCCCCATTCACATCCCCAACCAAATGCAGTCGGCTGCATGAGAGGCATTTTCTTTATGTCCTCCCGAGTACCCCTACCCAGCGAACGCCCCCAAAAAAGATATTGTGTCTGCAGCTAGCGCGGATATAGGCGTGACACCCGCTATTATTGTCCCTCCTGTCCTGATAATCCTGGTCTTTGCATTGGTGAATGTTTTGAACGCTACCATACACTAGTTGAGTAGTAGCGTAGGGTACAGCATTGCACAGACTAGGCACACTTTCACAGGGTCTCCCAAGATGCCATCGCATTTTGAGAGACCCGAACCTGGAACTGGTTACAGTTATAAAAGTTACAGTTACAAAAAAAAAGTGTAAAAAAAAAAAAAAAAACACAAACAAAAATAAAAAAAAATAGTTGTCGTTTTATTGTTCTCTCTCTCTATTGTTCTGCTCTTTTTTACTGTATTCTATTCTGCAATGTTTTATTGTTATTATGTTTTATCATGTTTGCTTTTCAGGTATGCAATTTTTTATACTTTACCGTTTACTGTGCTTTATTGTTAACCATTTTTTTGTCTTCAGGTACGCCATTCACGACTTTGAGTGGTTATACCAGAATGATGCCTGCAGGTTTAGGTATCATCTTGGTATCATTCTTTTTAGCCAGCGGTCGGCTTTCATGTAAAAGCAATCCTAGCGGCTAATTAGCCTCTAGACTGCTTTTACAAGCAGTGGGAGGGAATGACCCCCCCCACCGTCTTCCGTGTTTTTCTCTGGCTCTCCTGTCTCAACAGGGAACCTGAGAATGCAGCCGGTGATTCAGCCAGCTGACCATAGAGCTGATCAGAGACCAGAGTGGCTCCAAACATCTCTATGGCCTAAGAAACCGGAAGCTACGAGCATTTTATGACTTAGATTTCGCCGGATGTAAACAGCGCCATTGGGAAATTGGGGAAGCATTTTATCACACCGATCTTGGTGTGGTCAGATGCTTTGAGGGCAGAGGAGAGATCTAGGGTCTAATAGACCCCAATTTTTTCAAAAAAGAGTACCTGTCACTACCTATTGCTATCATAGGGGATATTTACATTCCCTGAGATAACAATAAAAATGATTTAAAAAAAAAAAAAAATGAAAGGAACAGTTTAAAAATAAGATAAAAAAGCAAAAAAGTAATAAAGAAAAAAATAAATAAATAAAAAGCACCCCTGTCCCCCCTGCTCTCGCGCTAAGGCGAACGCAAGCGGCGGTCTGGCGTCAAATGTAAACAGCAATTGCACCATGCATGTGAGGTATCACCGCGAAGGCCAGATCGAGGGCAGTAATTTTAGCAGTAGACCTCCTCTGTAAATCTAAAGTGGTAACCTGTAAAGGCTTTTAAAGGCTTTTAAAAATGTATTAATTTTGTTGCCACTGCACGTTTGTGCGCAGTTTTAAAGCATGTCATGTTTGGTATCCATGTACTCGGCCTAAGATCATCTTTTTTATTTCATCAAACATTTGGGCAATATAGTGTGTTTTAGTGCATTAAAATTTAAAAAAGTGTGTTTTTTCCACAAAAAATGCGTTTGAAAATCGCTGCGCAAATACTGTGTGAAAAAAAAAAATGAAACACCCACCATTTTAATCTGTAGGGCATTTGCTTTAAAATAATATATAATGTTTGGGGGTTCAAAGTAATTTTCTTGCAAAAAAAATACATTTTTTCATGTAATCAAAAAGTGTCAGAAAGGGCTTTGTCTTCAAGTGGTTAGAAGAGTGGGTGATGTGTGACATAAGCTTCTAAATGTTGTGCATAAAATGCCAGGACAGTTCAAACCCCCCCAAATGACCCCATTTTGGAAAGTAGACACCCCAAGCTATTTGCTGAGAGGCATGTCGAGTCCATGGAATATTTTATATTGTGACACAAGTTGCGGGAAAGAGACACATTTTTTTTTTTTTGCACAAAGTTGTCACTAAATGATATATTACTCAAACATGCCATGGGAATATGTGAAATTACACCCCAAAATAAATTCTGTTGCTTCTCCTGAGTACGGGGATACCACATGTGTGGGACTTTTTGGGAGCCTAGCCGCGCACGGGACCCCGAAAACCAAGCACCGCCTTCAGGCTTTCTAAGGCCATAAATTTTTGATTTCACTCTTCACTGCCTATCACAGTTTCGGAGGCCATGGAATGCCCAGGTGGCACAAAACCCCCCCAAATTACCCCATTTTGGAAAGTAGACACCCCAAGCTATTTGCTGAGAGGTATAGTGAGTATTTTGCAGACCTCACTTTTTGTCACAAAGTTTTGAAAATTGAAAAAAGAAAAAAAAAATTTTTTTTCTGGTCTTTCTTCATTTTCAAAAACAAATGAGAGCTGCAAAATATTCACCATGCCTCTCAGCAAATAGCTTGGGGTGTCTACTTTCCAAAATGGGGTCATTTGGGGGGGGTTTGTGCCATCTGGGCATTTTATGGCCTTCAAAACTGTGATAGGCAGTGAGGAGTGAAATCAAAAATGTATGCCCTTAGAAATCCTGAAGGTGGTGCTGGGTTTTCGGGGCCCCGTACGCGGCTAGGCTCCCAAAAAGTGCCACACATGTGGTATCCCCGTACTCAGGAGAAGCAGCTGAATGTATTTTGGGGTGCAATTCCACATATGCCCATGGCCTGTGTGAGCAATATATCATTTAGTGACAACTTTTTGTAAATTTTTTTTTTTTTTTTTTGTCATTATTCAATCACTTGGGACAAAAAAAATCAATATTCAATGGGCTCAACATGCCTCTCAGCAATTTCCTTGGGGTGTCTACTTTCCAAAATGGGGTCATTTGGGGGGGGTTTGTGCCATCTGGGCATTTTATGGCCTTCAAAACTGTGATAGGCAGTGAGGAGTGAAATCAAAAATGTATGCCCTTAGAAATCCTGAAGGTGGTGCTGGGGTTTCGGGGCCCCGTACGCGGCTAGGCTCCCAAAAAGTGCCACACATGTGGTATCCCCGTACTCAGGAGAAGCAGCTGAATGTATTTTGGGGTGCAATTCCACATATGCCCATGGCCTGTGTGAGCAATATATCATTTAGTGACAACTTTTTGTAAATTTTTTTTTTTTTTGTCATTATTCAATCACTTGGGACAAAAAAAATAAATATTCAATGGGCTCAACATGCCTCTCAGCAATTTCCTTGGGGTGTCTACTTTCCAAAATGGGGTCATTTGGGGGGGGTTTGTACTGCCCTGCCATTTTAGCACCTCAAGAAATGACATAGGCAGTCATAAACTAAAAGCTGTGTAAATTCCAAAAAATGTACCCTAGTTTGTAGACGCTATAACTTTTGCGCAAACCAATAAATATACGCTTATTGACATTTTTTTTACCAAAGACATGTGGCCGAATACATTTTGGCCTAAATGTATGACTAAAATTTAGTTTATTGGATTTTTTTTATAACAAAAAGTAGAAAATATCATTTTTTTTCAAAATTTTCAGTCTTTTTCCGTTTATAGCGCAAAAAATAAAAACGGCAGAGGTGATCAAATACCATCAAAAGAAAGCTCTATTTGTGGGAAGAAAAGGACGCAAATTTCGTTTGGGTAGAGCATTGCATGACCGCGCAATTAGCAGTTAAAGCGACGCAGTGCCGAATTGTAAAAAGTGCTCTGGTCAGGAAGGGGGTAAATCCTTCCGGGGCTGAAGTGGTTAATAAAAACTACTTTTTAAAAAAAAATTTTTGAATACATTGTGTTTTCCCTGGCACCGTCATAATCCCCGTATTCCCTTTTCTCTGGTTTGATCTTCAAATTTTTGGGATGAGGTGCTGCATTACATTGAGGACCGCCCAGCCACCTATTAATTTTTGTAGCACTATTTGTGTTTATTTATTTTTGTATTGGAATTAGGTATTTAACCATAGATTTTAATAGGGTAGCGCCATTTCCCCATTCTTTATACATATATACCTTTTTGTATTTTCCCTTTTAGAGCTATATATTGCTTAAGGCATGAGAAGCCGTTGATTGGTGGACGATTCTGCCAGGCCTGCCTGCATATATTGTTTCTTATATTGTGCACATAAGTGATCTTTACTTACCTTTTTAACTGTTGGCTGTTGCCTGCCTCAATAGATCATATGTGTATAGTTATATACGACCCTGCAACTAGGTCTTGCTCACCTACGGCCATAAAATTCCAGGTTGGTTGCCTTCAGGTGGAGATGCACACTTTTGACATGCCAATTACTGTTTATATTACCATTAAATAATTGTTATATTTTAATTCTGATGTTTAGATACATTGTTTGGCTGTCTCTGTTTTTGATGATTTTTTTGTTTTCATGTATATATTGCAAGCTCCCGAAGAAGCGCTTAAGGGCGTGCAACATGTAGAGTTTTCTTCACCACGCCTCTAGCACCAACCAGATTTTCCTCCACTAACATTACCTCATTTGAATCCGCTTGATCGATTTTTCTTACTGTGGTAATCATCGGTTGTGTTGGGTTGTGTGAGCGTTGTTTAGACCAAACACCATGCTTTGTTTTTAACATGTCATGCCAATAATGTTATTTTTAATCATAAAAATAAAAATTTCTATTTTGTATTTCAATGCCAGTAGCTGAACAGAGCAATGTAACAATGAAAGGAAGGTTGTGCTGCAAGGAAGGGGTAATTAAAGTGAACCTAATGCTTTTTCTGGCACACCAGTAGATTATCTTGCAGAGAGAGAGAGAGAGAAAGAGAAAATTATATGGCACAGAATCAGGTGACTTAAGACTGCAGTAGTATCGAACAGGAGTTGGAATGCAACATAGTACATAAAGCTTAGCAAAAATAAGAATTGCAGCTATTTTCTATTTAAATCTGTATTGTAAAAATAATTTAAAACTCATGAGGTGTATGCTTCTTTAAGTATCACTGTCATTACTTACTTAATTACTTAATATTTACACTTTCATTTAGGCTGGATAATAGGTCCGTATTATCACCTTTGACCATTCACAGAATGATTTGTATTCTATTCACAATTCACAGTAGAAAAATGTTCAGTAATTAGGCAAGGGGTGAGAGGTGTGGACAAACAACACTCATGTATATGAGTTACAGCTTTCATAGTCCTAGAGGCCCAAGAGAATAGTAAGAGCTTGCTATTCAGCCTGAATATAAATATTAAAATATTCAGTCTCGTTGTCACAGGTATCATACATTTATGCAGTGTCACAGAGGTGGGCATTCTTCTGAGGTGCCCCATGTATGCGCATTAACGTCTATGCTGGAAGAGAGCTTCTTAGCATGCTCTGAGCATAGAGACTAACAGCTCTTGGTCTTATACTAATGATTGGATGCTCTGCTCCCTATCATATGAACACTGTGATAGCCTATGATTGGCTATCATAGTGATCACTCTGTAAAACCAACCCCTGCATTTTCTTTCTCCTTCTGAGTGATACAATGTATCTTTTTCTCCTATCCAGAGAAGAAGAATGTAAACAAAAAAAAAGCCTGTGTTTAACATAATAATTATTGTAAATAAAGATAAAACAGCTGGATCAGGGCTTGATCTAGGTTAATGTCCGGGTCCAAGTCAGGGTTGAGAGTCAGGTTTAGGTGGGATAACAAAACAAAATGAACATTATTGTTTCTTGGCCCTACTATTTTGGGCAAGTTTTCCCTTGATAATAACGCAAGACCAATTTATCCTGAAAAAGCGAGGTATACATTAATTCACCTGGATATACAAGTAGATGCAATGATATGTACAGTTTTACTAACACATGCCAACATTGCAGAACTGTGTCAGGCATTAAAGGTTTTACCTGTGGGCATTAAGGGGTTATAGAGACATACACCTCATGAGATTCATGAGACAGTTCTTCTTAAGAAAATTAATAAATTTGCTAACCTTAGCACAAATACTGTATTAACTAAGGAGAAATAGCAGTACAGTGACTTATTTTGCTTGTTGACTGGAAATGCAATTTACATCAACAAGCAATACTTATTACATCAAATAAAGTATATATATATATATAATATAATTTTTTTTTAAATTTAACTCTGTATAACACGACTGGCAACAGTAGCACAGAGGGTCACAACACAGAAATAAAGCTGAAGCTGGACAGCATATCAGCTTGTGTTCCATAGAGATCTGGTTTGCCAGCAATTTGTTTTTAAATGTTTTAACTATTGTTCTTAACTATTTTTCAAATTTTTTTCTATATTAATTCCTGTTTTCTATGCATTTTACCAGCATTTGAGATGCCTATTACTAGACATACATAAATTGTGCTTATGTAATTTCCCATCTAAAGTTATGAATGTATGCTTAAGTTTCTTAGAATTTCAATTTGTACAGATTGCCTAAGCTCAGCTCTTTTTAAGATTAGTATTTAAATTTTGCATTTACACAGTTTGTTGCTTTCACTTTCTTTTTTATTTGCTCTGTTAAATGCAGCCTACCACAGCAAAATATAGTGAAAGAATAAAGCACAGGTAATTGAAAATATAGCTTAGTGAAATAAAGTTTTGTACTTTGAATGCTAATACACTCCATAAGGAGCAAAGTTATGTAAATAACACTAGAATTATGGAAATGAAATCACTAAACATTTTGCAGTTTTAATGTACCTCATTTTTGGTAAAATATTGTGTCATGCCATTTTAGCAACAAAAAATGCTTTTGTTTTGTTTACCTAATTATTTTGAAATATTTAAGACTAAAAGTTATGTTACGGGCAAATGACATGCCCTTGGAGGGAATACTAGTAGGTGGTTCTAGAGCTTTGTTAGTGGGTTGAGTGAATCTTCAGCAGGCCAAGTAGTCAGAGAGAAGAAAATGCACATGTAAAGTATGGGCAGAAAGAAAGTATATTCGACTAGGCAGATACCACTTCACGGAAGTGAAGTTACCATTTTAAAAACTATCAGTAGGAGGAAATTCCAGATATTACATTTCCTCATCTACGTAGAGACGGGGAACTGGCACCAAAAATATTTCTTACAGCTTCATACTTAAAGGAAACACACAGTAGCAAACTATCTTCTTCAGGTTCTCTCCATATTTTTTCTTTTTTTGTCTCTTTCTAATAAAAAAACAAAAAACAAAACATGAAATTGTATACTCTCATGTTTCAAAATTTGGTCCACTAAGCCACCTATGCCTATGTTAGTAATGAATTAACTAGCCTGGGTTTGTTTTGTTGGAGGATTGTGAACCCAACCTGAAATCCACAAATGCCAAACATAGCGCCTGAATCCCACTGATTTCTGAGGGAGCTAAATTTTGTACATTTTTCTGAGCTTTTTCAAAGCCCTTTTTGGAAGGTTTTGGTAAAAAAAAGACATAGGTCACTGCTATAGGGGACATGTACCAATTTAAAAAAAATGTATTTTAAAAACGGCTTAATTTTTTGGGGGGGAGTGGGTACCTTCTTTTTAGAGGGACTTCCTGTCTCACTTACTCCTTCCGCTTCTCGGATGCCTAGGTGACTCCTCCTTTCCCCCTAGGTGGCCCCTCCCTCCCTGCAATCTTCTGGGACACGTCCTGGGTCCCAGAAGATTGCCTACCCAATAACAGAGTGCAGCGTGACTCACGCATGCACGGTGCTCACTCAGCAGTGAAGCCATAAGCTGTCACGGCCGGATGCCCACAGTTACTATGACGGTGCCGCTGAGAGGAGAGGAGAGGGGAGGGGAGCGAGGCTCTGGGCGGCTGCATCGCTGGACCGTGGGACAGGTGAGTGTCTGTTTATTAAAAGTCAGCAGCTACACTTTTTGTAGCTGCTGACTTTTAATAAACTAAAAAACTGGTGAAACTCCGCTTTAAATGTCAAGACTAAAAATACACAAGCCCCTTAAATACCATGCTTGAGGGCTGCCCTAAACCCACACATGAAGTGGCACACCTGTAGGATGTACTTCAGGAAAAGTGACATTTTGTTAAATGACAGTTCCTTTTCTGCTGGCTTCTGTTTGCAAACAAAGCAGCCAGTGGACCTTGGGTGTTGTCATTGGCCACATATGGTAATGACCATTTATCGTTAATGACATTAGCCAGCATCCCAGCCAGTTTGTTGACATTCAGCAGTTGGCTGGAGAGCTGACATTTGTGGCAGGAGTGTGATGTGAGATGGTTGTTGTGTTGCTGTATCTTTTATTGGTTATCCTTATTTTTATAAAGGACTTTGCCATGGTGGATCTGTGTTTGTTTACTTTGTGTTTTTTTGTGAATGAGTAACATGGGGTATTATTATATACCCTGCACTCATTCACATAAGGAGAATGGACAGACATCTGGGGCTCCTTTCATTTAAATTCCAGATTCCACAAATTCCCCCAGCAAACTCTCACATTCACCGGGTCAAGAATGAGGGCCTTGTTCCCATCAACATGGGGACAAGGTGCCTTGCAATGGGGGCCCGGGAGTGGTAATCACTTGGAAAACCATACCAAATTCATATCAATGATAAGGGTCTGGTGGGGATTTTGGGAGCTCCACATCGTGTTTTTGTTTTATTTTGCATGGGGCCTCCCCCAAGATCTCCACCAGACCCCTACCCAAGCAAGGGCCTCATCCCAACATTCCTGGCCCAGTGGATGTGGGGGTCTGTTGGGGGGATTTATCAAAATCTTGATGCCCTCTTTAGAATAAGGGTTCCTTATTCACTCTACACTTTAATGAGCAGGGGGTACCTGGTGCTCCTTGTTACTATACTCATTCACCAAAAAATTACAAACAACTGTAAATAAACACATAGGCACACATACACACAATATGACAAAGTCATTTATTAAAAGAAATACATTGAAAAAAAAATTCCTCAGATGAAAATCCAAAGTCAATCACGTTGTGCAGCAATGTAGATCCACTGTCAATTATGAAAGATTCTCCAATCACCCACTGATACTATGAACAGTGCCACAATGATTTTTTGCTGCCACACTTCCATCACTGAGGCTGCATTCACACCTGTGCATTCCAGAAACACACACCGACCCCCCCCCCCCCCAAAAAAAAAGTGTGGGAAAAAATAGTTATACTTGCAGTGCCAATGGCACCCCAAACACGGCTAGCAAACGTGCATTTTGTCATATGGCAAAAAGTGCAACAAATGCACCAAAGTGCACCAAAACATGCAAAGCTCAATGTCTTAAAAGGTCTTTTTGGCACGTTTAACATGTGTTTTATTTGAATGGGCTGCCCTATGCTGTTGCATGAAAACCCCACAAAAAAAATTGGGAAATACATTTCCCAAGTCTAGATGTTAATATTTTTACATATATTTTCAAACCTGTATTAATTAAAAAAAATGGAACAGCATATTTTGTTAATACTTGTTTATCAAATTTTTTTGAACATTCATATTGTTCAGAAATTAGCTTTGACTTCCAATGGATTTGCCAGTTTTATGAAAAGGGGGATGGGGGGAGGGGTCTTCTACAGAAGCTAATAAACATCTGCTAGGAACCTGAATTTTATCCTTTTTTCTTAATTTGTAAACTTTTCTTTTACATAATCTGCTAAAGTAAAGGGTTCATCCAATTCCTCCTTAAGAATAAAACATTTTGGGTTTAGATATACTGTACTCTATTTTGGATAGGTTAGGGAATGTTTAAAGGCTCTGTAATTTTTTGTTTTTGTTTGTTTTTTTGTCATCTGTCCCTTATTCAAGATATTTTATTTTTAATTCATGTACTGTAAATATAATAGGAAACAAAAGGAAGTATCTCCAAAGAGAGGAAAATGCCCTCTTTTAAGTGTTCTTTCACTTTTTTTCTGTCACCAGGACAAATAGACAGGGTAAATCTGCCAGGGTCACAAACAACAAGAAAATTCTGACCCCCTTCTAACCCCTCAAAACAAATGTTAACAAAAAAACAATGTTATTAAGCTATTTTCTCCAGCAAGAATGTTTTTCATTTATACAGAGTGAATGTGTAAAATACCACATTATGACCACTAAATGGAGCTGGTGATCATAGTAAATACGAATTTAAGTGTAACAAATCTATTGCAGAGTGTGAACTGCTATACAGGGTTGATACAATATTGCAGACTGAAGCCCTTTACAGATCGTCTAAGGTAAAAAACATAGTTCTTTCTCTGCAACATTGTATTAAATCTGTATAGTACTTCACTCTCTGCAGTAGCTGATACTTTACATTCAGTGGTAAGCACAGGGATCTCCATACACTTAGCAGAAGCCTTCATCATACTATTTCCTAGTCTATACTGTAGTGCTAGGCTGGTTTCTCTAACTGTCAAATGTTTTTTGCCACTTGCTGTATGTTTGAATGTTCTAAAGCTACTTTCTCTTAGGAATGAATGTTATTGAATGTCACAGTCAACCTTCAAAAGGCAACAAATAGAAACTGACATTTCACACATATTATTTGCGACTTTCGCACAAATACTCAAACATTTGCACAACAATTTTGTTTATAAGTAGACACTATTAATAGCGAGTTCAAAAAATTTTTAACTCACAAACATTTTTGTTAGTTTGATGAGTTAAATAATTCACATCTGCCTATAGCAGGAGAAAACCGATACCGGAACTGACGTCAGCTGAGGGCGGACGCCTCCTCCTCCCCTCCGGTGTCTTGCCGAGAATGTTCCCTCGGCGGATAAGTTCCCCCCTGTACTGCGCAGGCGCAGCGCCTGCGCAGTACATACTACTCTCAGCCGCCGGAGATAGCCGAAGCTCAAATGCTTCAATCAGCTGTACACGGCGCCTGCGCTCTGGGTCCAGGTTCCTTCCCCACCATCCAAGTGGACCTAGAGTGGGAATCTAAAAGTGCCGAGCGCAGCGAGGCCGTGCCCGAAGCGTGGCGAGCGAAGCGTGGCGAGCGAAGCGAGCCCGCGAGGGGCCCTCTTACAGGCGCCGTGTACAGCTGATTTTCAGCTGTTCTACTTCGGCTATTTCCGCCGATACCTACTGCGCAGGCGCAGTAGAGGGGGGAACTTATACGCTGAGTGGAACTTTCTCGGCAGAACACCGGCAGTGGGGTACAGAGCAGTACGCACCTTACGGCACCAGGACAGGGGGGCGGTAAAATCCTCAGCACAGTGGAAATAGTCTCAAAGCTGGCCACATTGACACTCCTGATTCCGGCTGTTCTGTTTCAATATGCAGCACCGCTGCGATCCTCTCCTACCTCTGTAAACAAGAAGAGGGTGGGTGATGTCATCACTCCTCCCTTCCTGTTCCTGCACAGAGGGAGAGAGAGAGCTGGCTGCTAGGCTGGATGGTTGGCTGCTATCCAATGACAGAGAGTAGGTGGGTCGCCAAGGGCATGGAGCAGGACAGCATCAGCATGTGTGTTTCTATAGTGTGAAGCAGCTGTGGAAGTGTCCCTTGAAGCAGAACTGAGTATTGAGGGGAGGAAGTCCCGCAAACAGGTTGGTGTGGTATGTACAGTACAGTGTCAGCAGGGTACAGACCGGTCTTATACACTAAAAATAAATAAATCTGAATACCGTGCTCAGACAAAAACTCAACAAAAAGCAGCAACAATAAACCATATAATATCTAATGGTGCTAATGTAAAAATGAATGTGAAAAAGTTGCGCTAAATTAAATGTTTCCCTATACAAGAAAAAATAAAAACAAATAAACATGCAAGAATCAAGGACACACCCGGATCAAGAGTGCACCCTAAACTCCTTCAGGTGATAGGTATATAAATAAATGGTGAAATCAACAATATAGCAACAATTGAAATCAATCATGTACAAATCGCTTAATAAATAAATAGATAGTGTGAAAAATAGGTAAGTATAATGAGCAACGTCTTTCTTTAGGTGTGATAAATAAACATAAAATTATATGGATAATAATCCACAGCAGGTATCAGGGTCCGAATAATCAGCCTTGTTCTTTGATGCCAAAAACAACGTTGACAACTTTGGTGTAAAACTCTGTATGTGATAACCCTTATGGGAACCGGTGGACCCCCTAAATAGCGGGGTCATACGAGCGGACAGATTAAGCCCTCTGTGAGGACACTTGAATCCTCTGGTCTCTCGAGTCTTTTGGCTACCTTGAAGGGTCAGCAGAAATTTTGCCAAATAGCAGTAAATCAGCTGGATGGTTGGTTGGCTGCTATCCAATGACAGAGAGTGGGTGGGTCGCCAAGGGCAAGGAGCTGAACAGCATCAGCAAGTGTGTTTCTATAGTGTGAGGCAGCTGTGGAAGTGTCCCTGGAAGCAGAACTGAGTATTGGGAGGAGGATTTTCCGCAAACAGGTTGGTGTGGTATGTACAGTACAGTGTCAGCAGGGTACAGACCGGTCTTATACACTAGCACCATACAGTATATACTGTACAGACCAGTCTGTACCCCAACACTGTACTGTATATGTTATACACTAGACATGTGCGCCATCAATTAATTCATTTTGTTTTGTTCCGTTCCATTTCGTATTAGCCGTTAATTCGTATTTCGTAATTTGTGTCCGAAATTCAATTTGGATTCCTACGAAATACAAATTTTCGTTAGGTTCATTAACTTTTCATAACAATTAGGAATGTTCATTATGATGAATTTAACCACTTGAGCCCCGGACCATTATGCTGCCTAAGGACCAGAGGTCTTTTTCCAATTTGGCACTGCGTCGCTTTAACTGCTAATTGCGCGGTCATGCAATGCTGTACCCAAACGAAATTTGCGTCCTTTTCTTCCCACAAATAGAGCTTTCTTTTGATGGTATTTGATCACCTCTGCGGTTTTTATTTTTTGCGCTATAAACGGAAAAAGACCGAAAATTTTGAAAAAAAATGATATTTTCTACTTTTTGTTATAAAAAAAATCCAATAAACTAAATTTTAGTCATACATTTAGGCCAAAATGTATTCGGCCACATGTCTTTGGTAAAAAAAATGTCAATAAGCGTATATTTATTGGTTTGCGCAAAAGTTATAGCGTCTACAAACTAGGGTACATTTTCTGGAATTTACACAGCTTTTAGTTTATGACTGCCTATGTCATTTCTTGAGGTGCTAAAATGGCAGGGCAGTACAAAACCCCCCCAAATGACCCCATTTTGGAAAGTAGACACCCCAAGGAAATTGCTGAGAGGCATGTTGAACCCATTGAATATTTATTTTTTTTGTCCCAAGTGATTGAAAAATGACAAAAAAAAAAAAAAAAAAAAATATTTACAAAAAGTCGTCACTAAATGATATATTGCTCACACAGGCCATGGGCCTATGTGGAATTGCACCCCAAAATACATTTAGCTGCTTCTCCTGAGTATGGGGATACCACATGTGTGGGACTTTTTGGGAGCCTAGCCGCGTACGGGGCCCCGAAAACCAATCACCGCCTTCAGGATTTCTAAGGGTGTAAATTTTTGCTTTCACTCTTCACTGCCTATCACAGTTTCGGAGGCCATGGAATGCCCAGGTGGCACAAAACCCCCCAAAATGACCCCATTTTGGAAAGTAGACACCCCAAGCTATTTGCTGAGAGGCATATTGAGTCCATGGAATATTTTATATTTTGACACAAGTTGCGGGAAAGTGACACTTTTTTTTTTTTTTTTTTTTTCATAAAGTTGTCACTAAATGATATATTGCTCACACAGGCCATGGGCATATGTGGAATTGCACCCCAAAATACATTTAGCTGCTTCTCCTGAGTATGGGGATACCACATGTGTGGGACTTTTTGGGAGCCTAGCCGCGTACTGGACCCCAAAAACCAATCACTGCCTTCAGGATTTCTAAGGGTGAAAATTTTTGATTTCACTCTTTACTGCCTATCACAGTTTTGGAGGCCATGGAATGCCCAGGTGGCACAAAACCCCCCCAAATGACCCCATTTTGGAAAGTAGACACCCCAAGCTATTTGCTGAAAGGCATGGTGAGTATTTTGCAGCTCTCATTTGTTTTTGAAAATGAAGAAAGACAAGAAAAAACATTTTTTTTTTCTTTTTTCAATTTTCAAAACTTTGTGACAAAAAGTGAGGTCTGCAAAATACTCACTATACCTCTCAGCAAATAGCTTGGGGTGTCTACTTTCCAAAATGGGGTCATTTGGGGGGGTTTTGTGCCACCTGGGCATTCCATGGCCTCCGAAACTGTGATAGGCAGTGAAGAGTGAAATCAAAAATTCACGCCCTTAGAAAGCCTGAAGGCGGTGCTTGGTTTTCGGGGTCCCGTACGCGGCTAGGCTCCCAAAAAGTCTCACACATGTGGTATCCCCGTACTCAGGAGAAGCAGCAGAATGTATTTTGGGGTGTAATTTCATATATTTCCATGGCATGTTTGAGCAATATATCATTTAGTGACAACTTTGTGCAAAAAAAAAAAAAAAAAAAAAAATTTGTCTCTTTCCCGCAACTTGTGTCGCAATATAAAATATTCCATGGACTCGACATGCCTCTCAGCAAATAGCTTGGGGTGTCTACTTTCCAAAATGGGGTCATTTGGGGGAGTTTTGAACTGTCCTGGCATTTTATGCACAACATTTAGAAGCTTATGTCACACATCACCCACTCTTCTAACCACTTGAAGACAAAGCCCTTTCTGACACTTATTGTTTACATGAAAAAGTTTTTTTTTTTTGCAAAAAAATTACTTTGAACCCCCAAACATTATATATTTTTTTAAAGCAAATGCCCTACAGATTAAAATGGTGGGTGTTTCATTTTTTTTTTCACACAGTAATTGCGCAGCGATTTTTCAAACGCATTTTTTGGGGAAAAAACACACTTTTTTTAATTTTAATGCACTAAAACACGCTATATTGCCCAAATGTTTGATGAAATAAAAAAGATGATCTCAGGCCGAGTACATGGATACCAAACATGACATGCTTTAAAATTGCGCACAAACGTGCAGTGGCAACAAAATAAATACATGTTTAAAAGCCTTCAAAAGCCTTTACAGGTTACCACTTTAGATTTACAGAGGAGGTCTACTGGAAAAATTACTGCACTCGATCTGGCCTTCGTGGTGATACCTCACATGCATGGTGCAATTGCTGTTTACGTTTGACGACAGACCGCCGCTTGCGTTCGCCTTAGCGCGAGAGCAGGGGGCGACAGGGGTGGTTTTTTTTTTTTTTTTTTTTTTTCTTTATTATTTTTTTGCTTTTTTAATCTTACTTTTAAACTGTTCCTTTCATATTTTTTTTTTTAATCATTTTTATTGTTATCTCGGGGAATGTAAATATCCCCTATGATAGCAATAGGTAGTGACAGGTACTCTTTTTTGAAAAAATTGTGGTCTATTAGACCCTAGATCTCTCCTCTGCCCTCAAAGCAAATGACCACACCAAGATCGGTGTGATAAAATGCTTCCCCATTTTCCCAATGGCGCTATTTACATCCGGCGAAATCTAAGTCATGAAATACTCGTAGCTTCCGGTTTCTTAGGCCATAGAGATGTTTGGAGCCACTCTGGTCTCTGATCAGCTCTATGGTCAGCTGGCTGAATCACCGGCTGCATTCTCAGGTTCCCTGTTGAGACAGGAGAGCCAGAGAAAAACACGGAAGACGGTGGGGGGGGGGGGCATTCCCTCCCACGGCTTGTAAAAGCAGTCTAGAGGCTAATTAGCCGCTAGGATTGCTTTTACATGAAAGCCGACCGCTGGCTGAAAAGAATGATACCAAGATGATACCTAAACCTGCAGGCATCATTCTGGTATAACCACTCAAAGTCGTGAATGGCGTACCTGAAGACAAAAAAATGGTTAACAATGGTTAACAATAAAGCACAGTAAAGTGTAAATAATTACACACCTGAAAAACAAACATGATAAAACATAATAACAATAACAATAACAATAAAACATTGCAGAATAGAATACAGTAAAAAAGAGCAGAACAATAGAGAGAGAGAATAGAGAGAGAGAGAACAATAAAACAACAACTATTTTTTTTTATTTCATATTTTTTTTTTTTTTTACACTTTTTTTGTAACTAACTTTTGTAACTGTAACCGGTTCCAGGTTTGGGTCTCTCAAAATGCGATGGCATCTTGGGAGACCCTGTGAAAGTGTGCCTAGTCTGTGCAATGCTGTACCCTACGCTAATACTCAACTAGTGAATGGTAGCGTTCAAAACATTCACCAATGCAAAGACCAGGATTGTCAGGACAGGAGGGACAATAATAGCGGGTGTCACGCCTATATCCTCGCTTGCTGCAGACACAACATCTTTTTTGGGGGGGTTCGTTGGGTAGGGGTACTCGGGAGGACATAAAAATGCCTCTCATGCAGCCGACTGCATTTGGTTGGGGATGTGAATGGGGGAAGTACGGGCGCTGCAGAAGCGGTGGGTTCCCAATTAGGATTGGCGAATGCAGCAGGAAGGGCACTATGGGCACGACGGGCCTGTGTTTGTCTTTTTGGTGGCAGCGGGACACTACTTGTGCTTGCCACCTCACCAGCTTGAACTGCACTTATGGGACTCGCCACGTCACCACGTGTTACTGCAGTGCTGGTTTGACTACGACCGGGGTGTACTAGGCCGCTGGCGCTTGCCAGTTCACCAAAACACTACCAAAAAACTGTTAGCGATCGCAGGGATCAGGCCTGACTCTGCGAACGCTGCAGTTATGCGTTTAGTGTTTTGTAAGTGACAGTGATCGATCGATACCGCACTTGGGTGGGCTGGGCTGGGCCGGGCGGAGGGGCAAAACGCAGGTGCTAGCAGGTATCTGGGCTGATCCCGCTAACACTGCGTTTTTGGGAACCCTAAACTGCTGGTGACGCTAGTATAGATCTAATCAGATCAGATATTGATGCGATCAGATACTATACCACTAAGGAAGGTGTACAGTGCGTGCGTGGGTGTTAGCGGTACTGGCGCTAATCTGACGCTGCCTGGGGCTGGTGCTTGCCAGTTCACCAAAACGCTACAAAAAAAACTGTTAGCGATCGCAGGGATCAGGCCTGACTCTGCGAACGCTGCAGTTATGCGTTTAGTGTTTTGTAAGTGTCAGTGATCGATCGATACTGCACTTGGGTGGGCTGGGCTGGGCCGGGCGGAGGGGCAAAACGCAGGTGCTAGCGGGTATCTGGGCTGATTCCGCTAACACTGCGTTTTTGGGAACCCTAAACTGCTGGGGACGCTAGTATAGATCTGATCGGATCAGATATTGATCCGTTCAGATACTATACCACTAAGGGAGGTGTATGGTGCGTGCGTGGGTGTTAGCGGTACTGGCGCTAACCTGACGCTGCCTGGGGCTGGTGCTTGCCAGTTCACCAAAATGCTACCAAAAAAACTGTTAGCGATCGCAGGGATCAGGCCTGACTCTGCGAACGCTGCAGTTATGCGTTTAGTGCCTTGTAAGTGACAGTGATCGATCGATACTGCACTTGGGTGGGCTGGGCGGAGGCACAAAACGCAGGTGCTAGCAGGTATCTGGGCTGATCCCGCTAACACTGCGTTTTTGGGAACCCTAAACTGCTGGGGACGCTAGTATAGATCTGATCGGATCAGATATTGATCCGTTCAGATACTATACCACTAAGGGAGGCGCATGCTGCGTGCGTGGGTGTTAGCGGTACTGGCGCTAATTTGACGCTGCCTGGGGCGACGCATATCACCGCCGGGCGATCGGGGGGCTAAACCTTTATTCGGTAATAAACGGCGGGTGCCCTGACACTATAAAAAATAAACGAACTAACCAGCGTCAACCGTAACGGTTATACGGTGATCAGTGGTGAAAGGGTTAACTAGGGGGCAATCAAGGGGTTAAAACATTTATTAGGTAGTATATGGGGGTCCCTGACGCTATAAAACGCTGACAGCGAACCTAAATATTTACCTCACTAACTAGCGTCACCAGCGACACTAATACAGCGATCAGAAAAATGATCGCTTAGCGACACTGGTGACAGGGGGTGATCAAGGGGTTAAAACTTTATTAGGGGGGGTTAGGGGGGTACCCTAGACCTAAAGGGGGGTAATATACACTGTCCCAACACAGTAACTGTCACAAACTGACACTATGCAGTAATCAGAAAAAAAAACAAAAAAAAAAAACAAAAACTGCTGGTGTCAGTTTGTGACAGGGGGGGGGGTGATTGGGGGGGGATCGGGGGGCGATCGGGGGGGGGGATCGGGGTGATTTGTGTGCCTGGCATGTTCTACTGTGTGTGTAGTGTTTGTGCACTCACATACTTGTCGTCTCTCCTCGGGCCGGAACGGAAAATACCGACCCGAGGGGAGATGACATCACTTCCTTTGCTGCTGTTTAGCATACAGCAGCAAAGGAGTGTTTTCATTGGCCGGCGGCGATCGCGAGGGGGGGGCCACGAACGGATGGTCTCCCCCTCATCACCGATCGCCGCTGGACAAACGACGACCGCCTCGGGCACCGGGGGGGGGTCCGATCGGACCCCCCACCCGCGGAAGGCAAATCACGTACCCTGTACGTGATTTTGCCTGTCCGTGCCACTTTGCTGACGTACATCGGCGTGAGGCGGTCGTCAAGTGGTTAAAAAGCAAAAAATACCTTTCTCAATATGGCAATCGTCGGACTCATTATGCTCATTATGAGGGGCTCCCACCATCCCTGTGCTGTGCTGACTTCCTGGGTTTGTACCCTGCTGTGCTCATTATGAGGGGCTCCCACCATCCCTGTGCTGTGCTGACTTTCTGGGTTTGTACCCTGCTGTGCTCATTATGAGGGGCTCCCACCATCTCTGTGCTGTGCTGACTTCCCCGAGGAAGTCAGCACAGCACAGCACAGGGATGGTGGGAGCCCCTCATAATGAGCACAGCACAGGGATGGTGGGAGCCCCTCATAATGAGCACAGCAGGGGTACAAACCCAGGAAGTCAGCACAGTACAGAGATGGTGGGAGCCCCTCATAATGAACACAGTAGGGGTACAGCCCCAGGAGGAAGTCAGCACAGCACAGGGATGGTGGGAGCACCTCATAATGAGCACAGCAGGGGTATAGCCCCTGGAGGAAGTCAGCACAGCAAAGGGATGGTGGGAGCCCCTCATAATGAGCACAGCAGGGGTAAAGCCCCTAGTAGGAAGTCAGCCCAACACAGGGATGGTGGGAGCCCCTCATAATGAGCACAGCAGGGGTACAGCCCCAGGAGGAAGTCAGCACAGCACAGGGATGGTGGGAGCCCCTCATAATGAGCACAGCAGGGGTACAGCCCCAGGAGGAAGTCAGCACAGCACACGGATGGTGGGAGCCCCTCATAATGAGCACAGCAGGGGTACAAACCCAGGAAGTCAGCACAGCACAGGGATGGTGGGAGCCCCTCATAATGAGCACAGCAGGGGTACAGCCCCAGGAGGTAGCCAGCACAGCACAGGGATGGTGGGAGCCCCTCATAATGAGCACAGCACAGGGATGGTGGGAGCCCCTCATAATGAGCTCACAGCAGGGGTACAAACCCAGGAAGTCAGCACAGCACAGAGATGGTGGGAGCCCCTCATAATGAGCACAGTAGGGGTACAGCCCCAGGAGGAAGTCAGCACAGCAAAGGGATGGTGGGAGCCCCTCATAATGAGCACAGCAGGGGTACAAACCCAGGAAGTCAGCACAGCACAGGGATGGTGGGAGCCCCTCATAATGAGCACAGCAAGGGTAAAGCCCCTAGGAGGAAGTCAGCCCAACACAGGGATGGTGGGAGCCCCTCATAATGAGCACAGCAGGGGTACAGCCCCAGGAGGAAGTCAGCACAGCACAGGGATGGTGGGAGCCCCTCATAATGAGCACAGCAGGGGTACAAACCCAGGAAGTCAGCACAGCACAGGGATGGTGCGAGCCCCTCATAATGAGCACAGCAGGGGTACAGCCCCAGGAGGAAGCCAGCACAGCACAGGGATGGTGGGAGCCCCTCATAATGAGCACAGCACAGGGATGGTGGGAGCCCCTCATAATGAGCACAGCAGGGGTACAAACCCAGGAAGTCAGCACAGCACAGAGATGTTGGGAGCCCCTCATAATGAGCACAGTAGGGGTGCAAACCCAGGAAGTCAGCACAGTACAGAGATGGTGGGAGCCCCTTATAATGAGCACAGTAGGGGTACAGCCCCAGGAGGAAGTCAGCACAGCACAGGGATGGTGGGAGCCCCTCATAATGAGCACAGCAGGGGTACAAACCCAGGAAGTCAGCACAGCACAGGGATGGTGGGAGCCCCTCATAATGAGCACAGCAGGGGTACAGCCCCAGGAGGAAGTCAGCACAGCACAGGGATGGTGGGAGCTCCTCATAATGAGCACAGCAGGGGTAAAGCCCCTAGGAGGAAGTCAGCCCAACACAGGGATGGTGGGAGCCCCTCATAATGAGCACAGCAGGGGTACAGCCCCAGGAGGAAGTCAGCACAGCACAGGGATGGTGGGAGCCCCTCATAATGAGCACAGCAGGGGTACAGCCCCAGGAGGAAGTCAGCACAGCACAGGGATGGTGAGAGCCCCTCATAATGAGCACAGCAGGGGTACAAACCCAGGAAGTCAGCAGAGCACAGGGATGGTGGGAGCCCCTCATAATGAGCACAGCAGGGGTACAAACCCAGGAAGTCAGCAGAGCACAGGGATGGTGGGAGCCCCTCATAATGAGCACAGTAGGGGTACAGCCCCAGGAGGAAGTCAGCACAGCACAGCACAGGGATGGTGGGAGCCCCTCATAATGAGCACAGCAGGGGTACAAACCCAGGAAGTCAGCACAGCACAGGGATGGTGGGAGCCCCTCATAATGAGCACAGCAGGGGTAAAGCCCCTAGGAGGAAGTCAGCCCAACACAGGGATGGTGGGAGCCCCTCATAATAAGCACAGCAGGGGTACAGCCCCCCCCCAGGAGGAAGTCAGCACAGCACAGGGATGGTGGGAGCCCCTCATAATGAGCACAGCAGGGGTACAGCCCCAGGAGGAAGTCAGCACAGCACAGGGATGGTGGGAGCCCCTCATAATGAGCACAGTAGGGGTGCAAACCCAGGAAGTCAGCACAGTACAGAGATGGTGGGAGCCCCTCATAATGAGCACAGTAGGGGTACAGCCCCAGGAGGAAGTCAGCACAGCACAGGGATGGTGGGAGCCCCTCATAATGAGCACAGCAGGGGTACAAACCCAGGAAGTCAGCACAGCACAGGGATGGTGGGAGCCCCTCATAATGAGCACAGCAGGGGTACAGCCCCAGGAGGAAGTCAGCACAGCACAGGGATGGTGGGAGCTCCTCATAATGAGCACAGCAGGGGTAAAGCCCCTAGGAGGAAGTCAGCCCAACACAGGGATGGTGGGAGCCCCTCATAATGAGCACAGCAGGGGTAAAGCCCCTAGGAGGAAGTCAGCCCAACACAGGGATGGTGGGAGCCCCTCCTGGGTTTGTACCCCTGCTGTGCTCATTATGAGGGGCTCCCACCATCCCTGTGCTGTGCTGACTTCCTCCTGGGGCTGTACCCCTGCTGTGGTCATTATGAGGGGCTCCCACTATCCCTGTGCTGTGCTGACTTCCTCCTGGGGCTGTACCCCTGCTATGCTCATTATGAGGGGCTGCCACCATCCCTGTGCTGTGCTGACTTCCTGGGTTTGTACCCCTGCTGTGCTCATTATCAGGGGGCTCCCACCATCCCTGTGCTGTGCTGACTTCCTGGATTTGTACCCCTGCTGTGCTTATTATGAGGGGGCCCTCACCATCCCTGTGCTGTGCTCATTATGAGGGGCTCCCACCATCCCTGTGTTGTGCTGACTTCCTCCTTGGGCTGTACCCCTGCTGTGCTCATTATGAGGGGCTCCCACCATCCCTGTGCTGTGCTGACTTCCTGGGTTTTTAACTTCATCATAATGAATAATCATAATTATTATGACAATGATAAAACAATATTAACGAACATTCTTATTTTGTCCGATTCTGATTCTCCCTTCGACTACCAGTACCAGTCTCCCACTCCCATAATAAAAAATGTAATTTTCCCAACCCTCACTCAGCAGCATAAGAAAACCTCTGATTGGTCAACAAAACACCAGTCACGTTTCCGTTGTAACGGAATTTGGATCCGAAATCCATCAACGAAATTTCATATTTTGTATACAATTTGGAAGCATAGAAATTCGTATTTTGGAGGCTTCTGAATGAACGAATTTTCCGAAATTTGTACGGATTTTTGATCCGTACGAAACGAACTGCACATGTCTATTATACACACAAGTCTGTATATAATGTACAGTATGGTTTCAGTGTACAGAGTGGTCTGTACCTAACGCCCTGTACTGCGTCCCCTTACCCCTCTGTACTGTACTGGTGTGCCTACCCTGTGTTGCCTCCTCCTTCCCCCACCAGCTGTCACCTCTGCCCACATGTCTCCCAATGACCCTCCCATCCCCATCCTCTTCCCCCAGTGATCACAGCCTTTTTATTCTCAACTTTCACACCCCACAATCCCCATTTCACCCCACCCTCAACTACCCTGCCCTCCCTTACCCCTCTACACTTTGCAGGCGCCTGTAAAGCGCCTCAGTGTGAAAGCTGTCACAAATGATGTTTACATTTCTTATGACAGCAATAAAAGTGATCAAATTATTTTTTTAAAGAGACATTGTAAAAAAAAAAAAAAAAAAAAAAAATTAAAACACCCATCCCTCCATGCTTACACGCAGAAGTGAACACATGCATAAGTCGCACTCGCAAATGTAAACAGTGTTCAAACCACACATTTTTAAAGCTCCTATGGAGATTTTTGAGTACCTTAGTTTGTCACCATTCCACGAGTGTGCGCAATTTTAAAGCATGACATGTTAGGTATCTATTTACTTGGCGTAACATAATCTATCACATTATGCAAAAAATTGGGCTAACTTTTTTTTAAATTCATGAAAGTATTTTTTCCAAGAAAATTGCATTTGAAAGATCGCTGCATAAATATAGTGTGACATAAAATATTGCAATGACCGCCATTTTATTCTCTAGGGTCTCTGCTAAATATATATATATATATATATATATATATATATATATATATATATATATATATATATATATATATATATATTGTTTGGGGGTTCTAAGTAATTTTCTAGCAAAAAATACTCATTTAAACTTGTAAACAACAAGTGGCAGATAAAGGCCTGGTCCTTGGGTTTCCTTTTTCTTTTCTTTAGCTTTGACTCTGGCTTTTAGCTTTGATTAGCTTTGGCTAGTCTCATAGAAGCTCTACATTCCACGACACATTTTAATTTTATCTGAAATACCTCTCATTTAATTTAAAATATCTATACTTACTGGTTTTATTCCTCTAATACTTTAAACACATTCTAACCATTATGTATTTTTTCCAACTATAGGCATAAATACATTGGTGCATGGTCACAAAAGTTAGATTTCTAATCCTTTTATAGCCTGACAAGATGAAGAAAAAAAATCAATCTATTTGCTGTTTAATTGTGCAACTATGTGGAAAATAAGGTTTATTATTGATAATGTAAAGTTATGCAATTTCCGGCTAAAAACCTGCAGGAGCAGCACAGCTGGGAGAGATAATGGTCAAGAGGGATCTGGGTGTTCTGATTATAGATTTAAATATAGCATGCAATGCCAAGCAGCAGTTTCCAAAGCTAGCAAAATACTTTCTTGTATTAAAAGAGGTGTAGACTCCAGAGAAAGACATTGTTTTGCCCCTGTGCAAAATCATTAGTGATACTTGGAATATGCAGTTCAGTTTTGAGAGCTAGTTCATGAAAAGGATATCAGAAAACTGGAGAAAGTGCAGAGAAGGGCAACCAAACAAATAAGAAGCATGGAAGAGCTCACCTATGATGAAAAATTAGCCTAACTGAGTTTAATCTCTTTTGAGAAGAAAACATTAATGTGGATACAATCAGCATGTCTAAATAGATAAGTGGTCCACATAGTGAACTTGGTGTAGATGTTTATACTTTAAGGTCATTACTATGTAACTATTCTTGAAATTGCGCTATGACTGGTAAAACAAATGCATTATCTTTGTCCTGTGCTGGAGATCTACAAAATGAACAGTTTCAGTTTTAATTTCTTCAAAGTGAGATATCTAGCCTATTAGTAGCAATCTGAACATGATAGGTAGAATAAAATCCTCCAAAATGGCAAAGGTCCCTTGTCCAGTTTAGTACAATTTATTCATAGAAGTTAATATAAATCATATTTGCTCTTTATTTAGTACATAACAATTTGCCAAGATTACTTACTGATTGTGCAATTTACCTCTGATACTGTATATAAAAGTCTTCTGCATTGTGTCTGTATATGCATGGTAGGTTTAAATGTACTTTATTTGCATTCCCTCTCCTCCTTTTGTTTTTGCAAAGTTTAAATAGCATTGTGTATACATACTCCCCTCCTCCATTATATTATTACCATCAGTCTTATATGCTTTACCATTGCTGAGTTCACAGCTCTTTCCTTTTACCTATAGGGGCCATAGACAGTCCTTCCCATCTCTCTATTTCCACCATGTCTTTAAAAATAGCTTAAACTATGAGGCAACTATTTATATTTAATATCATTTTTTTATCCATAACAATAATCGGTAAGGGTAGGAATTTTAAAATTAATTGAATCTTTTTAAGTTCATCTGTAATTGATTTAAGCATTCTCCTCATTATCTTCGAGATATCATGAAAGTGCTTGATTATCATATCTTTAAAAATAATCTCTTTTCGCTCTCTTGCTATGGCAAGTATGCTATCTTTGACCTTATAATTCTACAAATCACATCTCACATATATTTGGGTGCAAGAATATTCTGTTATAGATACAAAAATATTTATTTTTTATCCTTTCCCAAATTTATCTGATTCTAAAATTATCTCTTTATTTTCTATTTTCTCAGTCATCATTATAGTTAGTTGTTTACATATCAGGTCATACTGCTATCCTTACTGGTCAAAAGTACCTTCCTCTGTTTTGCTAAAAGAGTGTATATCTGATTATAATACCCCTAAGATTGTATTTAGTACCTTTTGCTGTTTCTTTTAATTAAGAAAAGTAGTTTTATTAACATTTTAAACATCAGTTTAAACTTCTTCTGATTTGATTATCATTGATTAAAAACAGAAATAAGCCAGAAAGGAAGGAATAAGATCAAGCCACTAAACTCTGCCTACAGCTTCTTAATTCGTACATCACACATGGGAAAAGGGGTGCCCATACCACCTCTGGGTACTTGTAAACTATACAGATTAGTCTTCCTCTCAGATGATCCTTAAAAAGTGTTCACCCAATTAATCTTCATATAAACCTACACTGTTCCTTAGTGATCCCTACACCTTACAATCAAGATGTCACGAACAGGCTTCAGGCGTGAAGACCAGTTGCTATAGCAGTTGCAGGACTACCACCGACCAGCAGGATAGGTACAATGGCAGTCACCCTGGCAAATAATGCAGGCTCACCTGAGGTGTGGAGTCTAAATACTAACCAGTGTTCACCAGAGTTCCTGATGGTGGAGATGAATTTAGCTGCGTGTTAGTACCAGGTTGCGGTCCTCAGGATTGCCCCACCAGGAGGTGAGCAAGCCAGAGTCCAGTAGCGGGTAAGCAGATAAGTATCAAATGGAAGCGTGGTCAGTAAACAAGCCAAAAGGTCGGTAAAGAGTAGTTGCAGGTTGGGATCAGACAGAAGAGTAGTCGAGGAACAGGCAAAATATGAATGGCATCAGGGAAGACAAGAGAAAGGCACTAGCTGAGAAAGCACAATAACCTGGCAAAGAGGAAGTGCAGAGACAAGGCTTATATAGGAAGTTCATCGGAGGAGCAAGAAGTTCAAGGTTCAACAGCAATCAAGACACAAGGCAGGGTTGTCCAATGGATCATTGTCCAATAGATCAGGCAGGGAGCTCAGTGAGAAGAGTCAACGCCAGACACAGAAGAGGTCCCAAGTTCGAGCCCAGATCCTGACACAAGACTGAGCTCACCAAAAAGAACATGCTTGCCTGTCTTTATTCTAGATAGTCAAGCTCAGCTTGTGTTGAATCCAGGGAAGTGATCTTCCACTGTCTGCATGCAGCAATTCTCTAGGGATCCAGTACGATGGATGGACATCATAAAAAGTTCAAATGCTGTGCAAAGACATTTATTGTACTCACAATGATACACTGTTGCAGTGCAAAATGAAACTCAGAGAGGAGCAGCCTCAGTGAAATCCTGCAGCTAGCTCAACTGTAATCAGGCTTATAAGTTTCAACAGCTGCTGGCCTATGGTCAGGGCTGTCTTTAATATTGATTGGACCCTGGGCAAACAATTTCACCCCCCCCCCCCCCCCACACACACACACACACACAAATAGACTTAATGTATAACTAAAGGCAAAAAAGGCAAAGCTTTTCTTTTAGTTTTGTAGTTTTGGATAGAGTGGAGAGGGATTGGAATGTTTTTCATTTTTTATTGCTGTCTGAGCCCCCATTAAGGAGATTGACCCTCTCTATTTGCCCTGTTTACCATTTATCCTTTTTTTAAAAGCGGAAGTAAAATAAAATCCCACATTTTGGGTTGTCCACAAAAAAGTAATAGAGGGTTAATCTTCCAATAGGGACACTAGTTCTGTTGTCCCCAAGGAATTTCCTTAACCACTTGTCGACCAGGCCATAGCCGAATGAGGGATACAGTGTGGCCGGCTTATTCTGGGAGGGCATACAATGACGTCCTCCTAGAATCGCCCCCTGGGGCGCGCACCTGGGAATGTCCGTGACCGTCGGGACCTCTGGATGCAGCGCATCAAGGATCGGAGTAAAGGACCAATGACAATGGCCCTTTACCTCGTGATTGCTTCATCCAATGACCGAGCGATCGCTTGTCAACAAACCGGTGCATGTCCGGTTCAGCTCTCTCCTCTCCTCGCACACTGTACACAGCGACTGGTACAACGTGCGAGGAGAAGAGGGAAACCGCAGCAGTGCTCACCCACGCCTAACCCGTGACTCATCTGTGCTTCATTCATTCCCACCTGTGCCTCATTCATGCCTCATCTGTGCCTCCTTCATGCCCATATGTGCCTGATTCATGCCTCATTTGTACCCATATGTGCCTCATTCATGCCCATCTGTGCCTCATTCATGCCTCATCTGTGCCTTATTCATGCCCATCTGTGCCTTATTCATGCCCATCTGTGCCTCATTCATGCCCATCTGTGCCTCATTCATGCCGGTCTGTGCCTCATCCATACCCATCTGTGCCTCATCCATGCCCATCTGTGCCTCATTCATGCCTCATTCATGCCCATCTGTGCCTCATTCATGCCCCTCTGTGCCTCATCCATGCCTCATCCATGCCCATCCATGCCACATCAGTGCTCATCTGTGCCTCATTAATGACCATCTGTGCATCATCCATGCCTCATCGATGCCTCATTTATGCCCATCTGCGCCTCATCCATGCCTCATCCGTGCCTCATTCATGCCCATCTGTGCCTGATTCATGCCTCATTCATGCCCATCTGTGCCTCATTCATGCCCATCTGTGCCTCATTCATACCTCAACTGTGCCTCATTCATGCCCATCTGTGTCTCATCCATGCCTCACCTGTGCCTTATTCATGCCCATCTGTGCCTCATTCATGCTCATATGTGCCTCATCCATGCCCATCTATGCCCCATTCATGCCCATCTGTGCCTCATCCATGCCTCATCCATGCCTCATTCATGCCCATCTGTGCCTCATCCATGCCTCATCCATGCCTCATTCATGCCCATCTGTGCCTCATTCATGCCTCATTCATGCCCATCTGTGCCTCATTCATGCCCCTCTGTGCCTCATCCATGCCTCATCCATGCCCATCCATGCCACATCAGTGCTCATCTGTGCCTCATCCATGCCTCATCCATGCCACATCAATGCCTCATCCCTGCCACATCAATGCCTCATCCTTGCCACATCAATGCCTCATACATGCTCATCAGTGCCACATCAGTGCTCATTAGTGCCTCATCCATTCCCATCTGCGCCACAGCCATGCCCATCTGTGCCACAGCCATGCCCATCTGTGCAACATCCATGCCCCATTAGTGCTCATTCGTGCCACATCAGTGCTCATTCATGCCACATCAATGCTCATCCAGGCCTCATCTGTGGTCATTCATGCCCCATCCATGCCTCATCCATGCTAAATCAGTGCTCATCCATGCCACTACAGTGCTCATCAGTGCCCTACAGTGTCTCACAAAAGTGTAATAGGTAGTCAGGAAATTCCATTTGTAATTTTATGTCCCTAGAGCACCTGATGGTGCCTCCTGAATGTTGGGCCTCTGTATGTGGTCAGGTGGCGTAAAAGTCTTACATATGTGGTATCGCCATACTCAGGAGGAGTAGTAGAATGTATTTTGGGGTGTAATTTGTGGTATGCACATGCTATTTGTTAAAAATATCTTATAAACAACTTATGAACAACTTTGTGTAAGAAAAAAACAGGTTTTAATTTTCTTTCCACATTTTCCAAAAACTTGTGGAAAAAAAAGACATATTCAAAAGACTCATTATGCCTCATAAAATATACGTTGGGGTGTTTGCTTTCCAAAATGTGGTCATTTTGTGGGCATTTTCATTGTCCTGGTTAGGGATGAACTTTGTGTTCGAGTCGAACCCATGTTCGACTCGAACATCGGCTGTTCGATCGTTCGCCGAATTGCGAACGTTATGGGCCGTTCGCGCCAAATTTGTGTGGCGCGTCACGGCCCATAATTCACTGCGGCATTGCAGTGCATTGCTGGCTGATGATTGGCCAAGCATGCACTATGACCCGCATGCTTGGCCAATCACAGCGCCGTCGGTAGAGAGAGCTGTAATTGGCCAAAGCCAGAGTGGCTTTGGCCAATTATGGCTCAGGGGGTTTAGAACATGCCCCATAATATATAAGGCCGCCTACACGGCGGCCCTGTGTAGTGTGTTCCGGCGTGCTGAGAGATAGACAGAGAGACAGTGTCATTTCATTTGAGTTAGCTAGATTAGGCACGACAGTCAGTGAGTTAGCTGCACTTACAGTGTATTGTGTATATATATGCATCCCAGGTGTATATATATATATATATATATATATATATATATATATATATATATATATATATATATACACTGTATTCAGTTTAGCTAGATCCGTTCCTGTTATCTTCCTACTGACAGGCAGGCTTGTCTTGTTACAGTATTTACAGCTACCTGAAGAAAATTGCTGGTGTTCTTTTGATCCTATTAGTACCACAGTCAAGTAGCTAGACTATTTACAGTTAGTGTAGTGCCTCCTGCTCACAGTGTTCATCTAAAACTACAAGTTAGTGTAGTGAGACCTCTGCACAGTGTTCAGCTAAAGCTACAAGTTAGTGTAGTGCGTCCTGCTCACAGTGTTCAGCTAAAACTACGAGTTAGTGTAGTGAAACCTCTGCACAGTGTTCAGCTAAAGCTACAAGTTAGTGTAGTGCGTCCTGCTCACAGTGTTCAATTAAAACTACAAGTTAGTGTAGTGAGACCTCTGCACAGTGTTCAGCTAAAGCTACAAGTTAGTGTAGTGCGTCCTGCTCACAGTGTTCAGCTAAAACTACAAGTTAGTGTAGTGAGACCTCTGCACAGTGTTCAGCTAAAGCTACAAGTTAGTGTAGTGCTTCCTGCTCAATGTTCCGCTAAAACTAAAAGTTAGTGTAGTGAGACTTCTGCACAGTGTTCAGCTAAAGCTACAAGTTAGTGTAGTGCATCCTGCTCACAGTGTTCAGCTAAAACTACAAGTTAGTGTAGTGAGACCTCTGCACAGTGTTCATCTAAAGCTACAAGTTAGTGTAGTGCGTCCTGCTCACAGTGTTCAGCTAAAACTACAAGTTAGTGTAGCGAGACCTCTGCACAGTGTTCATCTAAAGCTACAAGTTAGTGTAGTGCGTCCTGCTCAGTGTTCAGCTAAAACTACAAGTTAGTGTAGTGAGACCTCTGCACAGTGTTCAGCTAAAGCTACAAGTTAGTGTAGTGCGTCCTGCTCACAGTGTTCAGCTAAAACTACAAGTTAGTGTAGTGAGACCTCTGCACAGTGTTCAGCTAAAGCTACACATTAGTGTAGTGCGTCCTCCTCACAGTGTTCAGCTAAACCTACAAGTTATTTTTTTGCGAGCTCTGTACGGTGTTCACCTAAAGCTACCTGTAGAAGGTTGGTGGTGTTTTCCTGATCCTATCACTACCGCAGGCAGCTAAATAAGCTACAAGTTAGTTTTTTGCGAGCTCTGCACAGTGTTCAGCTAAAGCTACCTGTAGAAGGTTGGTGGTGTTCTCATACTACAGGCAGGCAGTTGATTTTGCTAGCTGCAGTATCAGTATATATATATATATATATATATATATATATATATATATATATATATATATATATATATATCCCAGCTTAGTGCAGCTACAGGACATTAGTATGTCTGGAAGGCCAACAAGGAGAGGCAGATAGTCACAAGCCAATAAAAGAGGGCAAGCAGGCTCTCTGTCTAGTGCTGGTCGTGGAGACGGTGCATCCTCATCAGCACGTGGCTGTGGGACACGCTTGGCCTTTTTTTTGGCAGCTGGCCGTGTTGAGCCGCAACATGCGGAAGACTTGGTCGAGTGGATGACCAAGCCGTCCTCATCCTCCTCATCCTCTCTCACCCATGCTCAGGGTACTTTGTCTGGCAAAGCAGCGGCCTCTTCCCTCGGCTCAATGAAATCAGTGACTCATTCCCTAGCCCCACCATGTCCTCCTGAGGAGTCCCTCGAACTGTTTGACCACAGTGTTGGGTACATGCTCCAGGAGGATGCCCAGTTTGGAAGGCTCTGATGATGATACTGAGCTAGATGAAGGCAGTAACGTGAGCACAAACAGAGGGGGTGCCCAAGAAGGACAGCAATCTGGCAGTCATGCTCCCCCTGCTGCAGCATACTGCCAGGTTTGCTCCAGTGATAAGGAGGGAGGGGATGATGAGGTCATTGACTCAACGTGGGTGCCTGATAGGAGAGAGGAGGAGGAGGAGGCGGCGGCACATCACCAACGAGGCAGGATGCCCTCCAGGGGCCAGCCTAAGGGCAGCACACTGACTGCATTACACCCCAAAGCTCCGCATGTGCAGGGCGCTGCAGTCTCTGTACGTTATTCAAAAAGTTCTTTGGTTTGGGCCTTTTTTGAGACGAGTGCATCAGATCGCACCGCTATTTGCAACATATGTCTCAAGCGTATATCGCATGGCAAAAAAACATCTCCCGCTTGGGTACCACATGCTTGACCAGACATATGTTGACCTGCCATGCAGTTCATTGGCAAGCGTATCTAAAAGACCCACACCAAAGAACAAAGTGGACCTCTCCTTGCTCCTCATCAGCTGAGATCTCCAACCCCACTATACATTCAGTCCTCTCTGAGACCTGCACTGAGAGGAATGAAGGTGTAGAATTAGGTTTGTCACAGCCAAATACTTGTGGGCAATCTGCTTTCGGTACACCGACGTCAGGTTGTACCAGGCAAATTTCCCTGCCCCAGCTGCTGCACCGCCGAAAGAAGTTTGCTCCCAGCAGGGCCGTCTTTAATATTGATTGGACCCTGGGCAAAAATTTTCTTGGGCCCCCCCTCCCTCCATGCAATTTCACTCTCCACCTGCTCTGAGAAATACATTAAATAGTAGCTAGACTTAAAATCAGTTTACTGTATCAGATCAGGCAACGATTGGTTGCCAGGAGGTTACAGCATATCACTGCTGCTTACTAACTGATTACTAGAGGTTACAGCATACATTAAGGCTCACTGATTAATTGCTAGAGGTTACAGCACATGATTTCTGCTTGTTGATTGGTTGCTAGAGATTACTGTACAGTAAATACTGCTCACTGATTGGTTGCTATAGGTTACAGCACATCTTCTCCTCACTGCAGGGGGGCATGATATACATATGAATGCCGCCTTTATTTACATATCAATGCTGTCGGCCGCAGCTATTTACATATGATTGATGATTATTTACATGTAAACACAGGGTCTGCAGGTGAGTCATCCGTACACAACAATAGGGCAGAGCTGGGCAGCATTAATAGCAACACTTCACACTGAGATATCGGGACACAGCACAGGACTAAAACTTCAAAAGGACAAGGGAATTTAAACTGGGATAGTTGGCAAGTATGAGGCAGCTGCTTTGGGCCCCACAACAATGACAGGGCCCAGGGCAGTTGCCCCTTTTGCCCTGCCTTAAAGACGGCCCTGGCTCCCAGCCATCCACATGCCCAGCAGTTGAATGCTAGCTTGGCAAAATTGCTAGCACTTCAACTGCTGCCTTTCCAGTTGGTAGACTCTGCCCCCTTCTGTGAGTTTGTGGAATGTGCGGTTCCTCAGTGGCAGGTACCCAAACGCCACTTTTTCTCACGGAAGGCGATTCCGGCTCTCTACCGGCATGTGGAAGGCAATGTCCATGCCTCGCTGGACAGGGCGGTCAGTGGTAAGGTGCATATTACCGCTGACTCATGGTCCAGCAGGCATGGACAGGGACGTTACCTAAGTTTCACGGCGCATTGGGTGACTCTGCTGGCAGCTGGGAAGGATGCAGGACAAGGTGCAGTAGTGTTGGAGGTTGTTCCGCCACCACGCCTCCAAAATGCCACTACTAATGATTGTGACACACCTCTCTCCTCCACCCCCTCCTCTTCTTCTTCCTCCATGGCCTCTTCCTGTGCTTTGTCCTTGGAACCAGCAGTGCTCCGTAGGCGTTCAAGGGGCTACGCATGTGCGCAGGCCAAAAGATGCCATGCGGTGCTTGAGCTGGTGTGCTTGGGGGACAGGAGCCACACTGGGGCAAGGGTTCTGTCAGCTCTGCAGGGGCAGGTTCAGAGGGACGCCACGCCAACTTAAGGCAGGAATGGTGGTTTGGGACAATGGCACCAACCTCCTCTCTGCCCTCCGACAGGGACAAATGACCCATGTGCCCTGTTTGGCTCACGTCCTTAACTTGGTGGTGCAGCGGTTCTTGGGCAGGTACCCGGGCTTACAGGATGTCCTGAGGCAGGCTAGGAAAGTCTGTGTGCATTTCTGCCGGCCATATAATGCCAGTGCTCGGCTGGCAGACCTCCAAAAGGAGTTTAATCTGCCCAAGAACCGCCTAATCTGTGACATGCCCACCAGGTGGAACTCAACGTTTGCCATGCTGCAGCGGCTGCACACGCAGCAGAGAGCCATCAATGAGTACCTGTGCGACTATGGCACCAGGACAGGGTCAGGGGAGCTTGTTTTTTTTTCCCACGCCAGTGGGCCATGAACAGGGATGAATGCACTGTCCTGTCACCATTTGAGGAGGCCACAAGGATGGTGAGCAGTGACAGTGCATGCATCAGTGACACTGTCCCCCTTGTCCACCTGTTGGAGCACACGCTGCGTGGAATAATGGACAGGGCACTTGAGGCAGAACAGAGGCAGGAAGAGGAGGACTTCCTTAGCTCTCAAGGCCCCCTCTATCCAGACAGTGTTCCTGCGTGCCCGTCGATCACACAGGAAGAGGACGAGGAGGAGGATTGTGTCAGTATGGAGGTGGAGCCTTGCACGCAGCATCAGCAGCAGTCTTTAAGGGATCAGTCCCAAGAAACACATGGACTTGTACGTGGATGGGAGGAGGTGGCTGCGGACCATGTCATCCTTAGAGACCCAGAGGACTCCGGACCGAATGCCTCAGCAAACCTACGCTGCATGGCCTCCCTGATCCTGCAAAGCCTGCGGATGGATCCTCGTATTCGTGGTATCAAGGAGAAGGACCAATACTGGCTGGCAACCCTCCTTGATCCACGTTACAAAAGTAAGGTTGCGGACCTTATCTTGCAGTCGCAGAGGGAGCAGAGGATGAAACATCTTTGGGAGGTCTTGCAGAAAGGTTTGTGCAATGCGTTCCCAGAGACTGGGAGGTTACAAACTCCTGTTTCTGGACAACGTGTTTCTGAGGCTTCGGTCAGTCAAAGAAGGAGCTGTGGAGAAGGTGGCCGTCTGACCGATGCGTTCAGACAATTTTTTAGTCTGCAGCCCCAAGGTATGATCGGTTCCAGCAACCATCGCCAGCGTCTGTTTTACATGGTGCAGGAATACCTAGGGGCAAGATCTGACTTGGACACCTTTCCCACCGAAAATCCTCTGGGTTACTGGGTCTTGAGGATGGATCACTGGCCAGAGCTTGCACAGTATGCAATTGAGCTACTGGCCTGTCCTGCATCCAGCGTTCTTTCGGAACGCACATTCAGCGCTGCTGGAGGCTTTGTAACGGATCACAGGGTGCGTCTGTTCACTGACTCGGTCGATCGACTGACCTTCATAAAAATGAATCAGTCTTGGATCACCACCAGCTACTAAGCACCTGATGCTGATGTAACCGAATAATTTTTTTTGAAATCTAAGATCCCTTCAAAGACTGCCTATGCTGATGCTGAGTGACTATCCTGAGTAATTATCCTCTTCCTCCTCAATGATCACGCTGATAGCTTGTAAGAACATTTTTGGTTCTGGGCGCCATCACCACTGCCTAAGGCCCAATTTTTCAGCCCCTGATTAACAGGGGCGTGTAATTACAATTTTTGATGCAATACTTTGCAGCAGGGCTCGTTCCTGCGTTCCAACTAGAGTATCTGTGAGGGGTTGCAGTGTTGTGGCACCAGCACCAGTGCCTAAGGCCTAATTTTTCAGCCCCTGTTCAACAGGGGCATGTAATTACAATTTTTGATGCAATACTTTGCAGCAGGGCTCGTTCCTGCGTTCCAACTAGAGTATCTGTGAGGGGTTGCAGTGTTGTGGCACCAGCACCAGTGCCTAAGGCCCAATTTTTCAGCCCCTGTTCAACAGGGGCATGTAATTACAATTCTTGATCTAATATTTCACAGCAGGGCCCGTTTCTGTGCCCACTAAGAGCGAGTGAGGACTTACAGTGTTGTGGCACCAGCACCACCACCACCACCAAAGGCCCAATTTTTCAGCCCCTGTTCAACAGGGGCATGTAATTCGATTCTTGATCTAATATTTCACAGCAGGGCCCTTTTCTGCTCCCACCAAGAGCGAGTGAGGACTTACAGTGTTGTGGCACCAGCACCACCACCAAAGGCCCAATTTTTCTGCCCCTGTTCAACAGGGGCATGTAATTGCAATTCTTGATCTAATATTTCACAGCAGGGCCCTGTGAGGGCTCACAGTGTTGTGGCCACAACAACACCTAAGGCCCAAATTTCTGCTGAGTATATAGGGCAGGCCCCTACTTTCAAACATCCAACTCACAAACGACTCCTACTTGCAAACGGAAGGAGACAACAGGAAGTGAGATTAAATCTACCCTTAGGAAGGGAAATTCTCTCCTGTAAGAGTTAATATGGGAAAAACATTTCTCCTTTCCACTGATGCTTTATCACCAATCCTTGTTTCACAAAAAAACCCAAATTTTCAAAAAACATTTGTCATTGGGACAAAAAGTGAGGTGAAATCTTCTGAAGAGGAGCACAGATAGCAAAACAAATGTCACAGGAGTGATAACCCTTCCCTATATTTTCCAAAAAGCTTAAAGATTTTTTGGCTGGAGCTAAACATGTTAAAAATGTACCCGTTCAAAATTACAAACAGATTCTACTTAACAACAAACCTACAGTCCCTGTCTTGTTTGCACCGCCTGTATACTGCTGTTCGGAGTATATAGGGCCTGGTGGCCCCACACCTTTCCTTTTTTTAATTTGGGTGCGGGGTTCCCCTTAATATCCATACAAGACCCAAAGGGCCTGGTAATGGACTGGGGGGTACCCATGCCGTTTGTCTCACTGATTTTCATCCATATTGCCAGGACCCGACATTACATTAAACCCGAAAGCAGTTTTAAATGACATTTTTCCTTTAAAAATTACATTTTGTGCAGGGACTGTTCTAAGCATGGGAAACACACGCCACTTTACAGGCATACTATAGACACCCCCCAGGTATGATATTTAAAGGAATATTTCACTTTTTTTTTTTTTACTTTAAGCATCATTGAAATCACTTCTCCCGAAAAAACAGCCGTTTTTTAAAAGTTTTTTTTTGCATTGATATATGTCCCCTGGGGCAGGTCCCCGGGTCCCCAAACCCTTTTTAGGACAATACCATGCAAATTAGCCTTTAAAATGAGCACTTTTGATTTCGAACGTTCGAGTCCCATAGACGTCAATGGGGTTCTAACGTTCGTGCAAATTTTCGGTCCATTCGCAGGTTCTGGTGCGAACCGGGGGGTGTTCGGCTCATCCCTAGTCCTGGTGCTCCAGGGCCTTCCAAATTGTGATAGGTTGTCAGGAAATTATATGTATAATTTATGCTTCTAGAATGCCTGGAGGTGCTACTTGCATGTTGGGCCTCTATATGTGGCCAGGCTGTATAAAAATCTCCCACATGTGGTGTCAAAATGCTCAGGAGGAATAGCAGAATGTGTTCTGGGGTGTAGTTGCACGTATGCATATGCTGTGTGTGAGAAATAACTTGGTAATATGACAGTTTTGTGAACAAAAAAAAACGTAATTTTCTAAAGAATTGTGGGAAAAAATTAGAATTTCAAAAAACTCACAATGCCTCTTACTAAATACCTTGGAATGTCTACTTTCCAAAAAAGGGGTCATTTGGGGGGTATTTGTACTTTTCTGGCTTGTTAGTGTCTCAAGAAATGAGATAGGCCTTCAGTACATCAGGTGTAATCAATTTTCAATGATTATAAACCAATACTCTACCAGCGCAATCCTATAAAAATATAGTGTTAAAAAAGTAAAAAAAATAAAGTGTACAGTGTTAAATATAGTTGCTGCGATCACTGAAAAAACGTGTTCACTTCAGATTAACTAAATATAAACTTCAACACAGTGCTGCGCTACTAGTAAAAAAAAATCACACATCAGAAACATATATTGTGACACAGTGATAAATAGTCCATAAATAAAGTCCCAATATCAAATGCTTGCAGCATCAAATTGTGGCATCAAAAGATTTTGCTTCACCAAACATATCTGGACATGACATTCTCCATAAAAAACGAGATGATGGTGGAATAACGTCACCAACTGAACCTCCTCCCCCTATATGCGTTACATCAATGGACATGACTTCTTCAGTAGGGGTGGAGACCTGACATCTCACTGCTGTTAATATAGGCTCCCATCCTAATTGCTAGGCAACACCTCCCCTCCTTTCTGAATGCAAATCAGTCCAGGGCTAAGCCCAGCCTTGCAAATACATACTCATTCCGGAAAGGGATTCGGTAGTCACCCAGCAGAATTCTAATGGGGACACCTCAACATAAAATTACCTACTTACAGATTAATAAATATTATTCGATTTTATGGCATATTAAGCTGGTAATTGTGCGGCCACCATAAATGCTATATCATATATTAGTACATCGATAGCCATATTAATTATAAACTTTAAATAAGATTAAAATTGGATCAAGACTACCTACTTAACTTATGATAAATTATCAAAATATCAACATATATTAATAAAGTAGTATTGATAATTCATAGAAATATAAAATATATTATAGAAATAATTAATACTAATAAAAAATAAAAATCACTAATAAAAAAACAAAAATTTTAAACAAAATCCACATTCAGACCCCTTGGGGAGAGAACTTTGGCCTCAACTATCCAAAAAGATTCTCTTCTACCGAGTTGTCTGATATAATTACCCCCCCTCCATCTAATTTTTTATGGAGATTTTCATGTAGGCATAGCCCGCACTGCTTAAGTGCTTTACTTGTGAGTACTATGAATGTTGTTTTACTGGAGTAATAAATCATTTTAAGCAGAGAGCACTAGATTCTGTATTTTTGTTCCCATCTATACCTGTTATCCTCGAGGGAGATTCCAGGCTAAGTGAGCCACTAGGGAAGAAGAGGGGGATACAGAGGTTTAATACGCCAACAGCACACCAGATTGATCTACTGATTACCCCCAGAGGGGACCTGCTGTTTCTGACCCACTGGTAAAACAGGGTTCAGAATGTGAGGTGAGCTGCCGGAGCACACTGGTGGAGGAGAGCACTTGCACTTTGGATATTATTTATGCACAGTTTGGTGAAGCAAAATCTTTTGATGGCACAATTTGATACCGCAAGCATTTGATGTTGGGACTTTATTTATGGACTATTTATCACTGTGTCACAATATATGTTTTTGATGTGTGATTTTATTTACTAGTAGCACTGTGCTGGAGTTTATAATTTTCAATGATTGCCACCATAGCTTGTAGACTCTATAATTTTCACAAAGACCAAATAATATATAGGTATTTGGGTCATTTTTACCAAAGATATGTAGCAGTATAACTTTTGGCCAAAATTTATAAAGAAAAATTACTAATTTACAAGATTTTAGAACCGAAACAAAGAAAAATGAATTTTTTTACAACATTTTTGGTCTTTTTTCATTTATAGCGCAAAAATTAAAAAACCCTGTGGTGATTAAATACCACCAAAAGAAAGCTTTATTTGTGTGGGGAAAAAAGGACAAAAATGTCATATGGGTACAGTGGTGCATGAGTGAGTAATTGTCATTCAAAGTGTGAGAGCACTGACAGATGAAAATTGGCCCAGTGGGCAAGTGGTTAATCTGCAGGGATTTCCTCTCACTTCCTGTTTGGCTATGTGAGAGGAAGTGAAGGGAAATCACTGCAATAGAACACAGATGGCAAAAAAAATCTAACAGGGGTTATAACCTTCCCTTGCTCTATCCAAATTGAAAAAAAAAGTTTTGCCATAGATCTATTTTAAGCTGGCCATAGACGGAGCGATTTTCTTTCCTGCAGCTATGTGTTGCAGGAAAGAAAATCTCTCAAATTTCCCATCAACACAGATAGTGTTGAAAGGGGATTACCTCCCGCCGAGCTGTTGTGTTCACAGTGACACAGTAATCATTGCTAGCGGCTATAACAGCCGCTAGCTATAACCACATGTAAAATCCAGCAGGCTGATTGTACCCAAGTTGATCGATTGATCAACATGGATATATTTAGCCTGCCCATACTTGGTTCAAATTTCTGCCCCTGGGACAAATTTTTGGAAGGATCTGTCAAGAAGAAACAGAGGTTCCAGTGGGGCTTAGCTGGGGAGCCTGTTCACAAGCTTAAGTCCAGGTATCAAGTTGGGTCTGGAGAAGCTCACTGGAAAGAAACCGGGAGGAAGTTGGTGGGAAAAAGTCCAGCTGTCCTGTGTGAGTCTTCATCTCCATCACTAGGAAGAGCCTGTTGGATATTGGCACGTGATAATCGATGATCCTGTGGCTAGTCACTAAGCACCCCTACCGCTCAGGAATCAGTGACTGTGTGTGGCTTTTAAACTCTGGATGGAGTTCTAGCCACTATCAGCATTGAGATCCTGTGGGACTTTCATCTTAGTACTGTGCAACGAGAAAGCTAAGGAGTCCCAAAGTTATCCAATTCTACAGTTTTTTTGGGTAGATCATGCTCCATTTTTCTATCCCAGTTAATCATTACAAAAAATAAAAAAAAACCTAGACTGTTTCTTTGAGCCAGAAGAGGAATGGAGGAAGACTATATTCACCAGTGGCTTCTACAGGGATGCACTACATGTACATAAAAGTACAAATACCTTGATGCAGTCTTATTAGAGCCATAAAAATACACAATATTGCTCAATTAAGACATAAAAAAAACCTAAATTTGTTCTTAGTACAGTAGGGCAACAAAACACAAAAGCCAAAAGCCAAACAACTAAGGCTCCATTCACACCAATGTGTTTTTTCATGTTTTTTGCAGAAATGCAGGACTTTTTTTAACATGGAACATGTTCACATCAATGCATTTCTTGTGCCTCTGTGTTTTTGGGAAGGGTCAGGGACTTTTTAAAATGCAAAACGGTGCTTTTTTGGTTCAATAAATTTCAATGGGGAAGCTGCAGAAAAGCATGTAGTGCATTTTACTGCAATTTGTATTTTTAAATCTGCCCAACAACAAGTCCCCCCCCCAAAAGAAAGCATAAAAAAAGCAACATCACGGTAAAAACATGGTAAAAAAAAACGAGGAAATTACAGCAAAAAGCACTGCAGAAATGCTCAAAAGCAACGTGCATAGATGTGAATTGAGCCTTAATATGGTCCCATAGTTGATGTGAACAGCCTCTAGGTCTGCAAACTACCAATTACGTTATAACGCATCTCCATAAGTTTCAGTGCCCCTACATCACAGCGAGTTATTTCTATGCTGGCTTTTTTAAGCAGTAGGGCAGAAATAAGTGCCTAAACCTGTTTAAAAGGTTTGTAAAGGCATAAGGTTTTTATCTTAATGCACTCTATGCATTAAGATAAAACACCTTCTGTGTGTATCAACCTCCTCGACTTCCCCCTATTTACTTACATGAACCCCTTCTCTCTGCAGCGATGTCAACGAGTGTCTTAGCTGCCTGGGACACTCCTCCTGATTGGCTGAGACACAGCAATGGTGCCATTGGCAAAATCAGTCAGCCAATTGTTTTGCTTGCGTCTATCTAGCAAGGTTACTCTGTGGTATAAGCAAGGAAGCTAAGATTTCTGCAATGTGTAAATGTGCTTTTACTATACAAAGATGCTGTACATACAAAAACTATTACAATATTAGGAATACAATACAAGACTGACAGATCTCTATAACAAGCAAAATGCCTATCAAATGAACAGCCTATAGTCTATATCAGTACAAATACACTTAAAAGTTACTTATCTTCTGTTACTGTATGTTCGTGATCTCCATTGGCAACAATGCTTCTTGGACACCAGGCAGTGTTCTTGTATCATGAGTGGCAGCTTCTGATCTTCAAAGCATGATGGTGTGTGTCTCTACTCACCCCTTTTATGTGTTAGGCTGTTTACCATAGTTACCAAACAACAGAAAACATACCTGTTTACTGTAGCTGTAGAAACAATGGACTTTTGAAAACTGTCAATTGAATACCAAATGGTATCTACGTACCGTTGTCTAATCAAACCAAGACAGTAATTTAACAGTCATTCTTTCAGTTTAAAAGCTGAAAGAATCTCAAACAAGTAATGTCTTACTTGTTCACTGTAGCTATAGAGACAATAGCCTGTTAATTGAACTGTCAATTGAATGATTGATGATATCTACCCCCATTGTATAAAACAGCATTTGTATGAGAAATCTACTCAAGCCAAAAACTGACAGTAATCTGACCAACTCACTATTGTAATATTGTCCCATTTATCTTATGTCTGATTAATATAAAAAAATCATATTTTTAACAAACGCAACACATTCCGCCCTAGATTTTTTTTTTTCTTTCAGACTCCATACGGAAAATGACTTCATTACTATGAAAACTCATTTTAAACAATCATTTTCCTTGAATGAAACACCCCCCATATTTCTGTCATTGAAAAGGTGTTTCAGTCTTTAACAGTTCATTAGAAAGTCCATTCTAAAGTTCTTTAGAAACAAGTCCAGGCTTGTAATACATTAAAGGCCTCGCTCTCCACAGCTCTTGCGATCTTCCGTCATTCTTTCTGTCATGCCCTATGGATCAACTTGGAGTCAGCCTGTGGAGTGGAAAACAAAGCGGATTATCTGCTCCTTCTAATAATACATAAACAGTAGATCCAGGCCCTTCAGCTAAAATCTCTCCTCTAAGTGGCTTCTTGACTGGATATCTGACTAACACTTTGCCCCCTGCCTGTACCCACTTCTGACCCTCCCAAAGAACATCAATAGGAAGGAGAGGAAATATACTGATATTTCCCAGAAGATCACTGCTGTTTATTTTGGAAGGTTTGCTGTTATGTAGCCTCACTTTCCACTCTTGCTGAGAAATATCCACTAACCAGTCAGAGTCCCAGCCACTGTCTTGAAGCTCATCTGTCAATGCAAATGTAACTTCAAACCTTTCTGCCAGATTCCCTCTCATTTTCATAGGCTTCAGCTTCAGATACGTCACTCTTGGTTTCTACAGTATGTCATGGGAAGCAGTAACATGGTATCTGTTAAGCCCTGTTCTTTCAGGAACCTTACATAAATACTGAACTCTGCACTCCAGCTGTGGAATCTGTGCCCCAGCCCCTACCATCCTCTCCTATGGTGTGCTTTTGGCTATTGGCCTAGAATTTAACAACATGACTGCCTGTGTGAGGACCCGATCCCATCCCCTTAGTGTATGTGTGGGTGTAAGTTTGCGTATCTGGTCCTTCAATATCCCGTTGTATCTTTCAGTCAATCCAGCTGCCTGTAGATGGTATGGGATATGGCACAACCAGTACACTCCAGAATCTTTGGCCCACTGTTGTACTGTTGATCCAGTGAAGTGTGAGCCGATATCACTTTGGACTTGTTTGGGACAACCATAAGCAACGACAAGTTTCTGGAGCAGTTGAAGCGTTGCGGCTTGATCTGGACATTTGCAAGGATGAACAAGCATAAGTCCTGAATAGGTGTCCACTGCAGTGCAACAATATCTCAGTCCATTGTTTCCCCGGGGCAGGGGACCGATGAAATCGATCTGCCAGATCTCTGCAGGCCTCTCACCCCTTTTAATCGACCCGGTGGAGTACTTTTGCAATGGCCATTGTCGCACTTCTCCACACACCGTACAGTTCCCTATTACAGTCTTTATCATGTCCATGGATATAGGCAATCCTTTCTGCTGTGCCCATTCATATGTTGCTTTCTGCCCCAAATGTCTAGATTTATTCTGGGCCCAGTTGGCCACGTTCATCAAGACAGGATCAATTGGCACAACTGCCTTCACTTTGGCAATTTCATCTGCAACTCTGTTATAGTTCTCAAAGTCTGGGACTAGCGGCACATGTGCATCAACATGCCCCATGTAATGAGCCCCTTGCTCGCTCTGTTCCACTCTCTCGACACTCCTCTGCAGCTATAGAATCAGACTGCAGATCTTAACATCTGATGGTTCAGTCATCCGATGCTCCGGGACTAGAACTACAGCTATGTGCCGTTCTAATCCAGTTGTGTAGCTCAGAACAAACACCAGGCAGGCTGTATGTAAGTTCAACCAGGAATCTCCCTTTATTGACAGGAATACAGTCTCTTTTATACAGTAAAAGAGGAGGTGCAGACCTCCTGCTCATATTACTCTAACAATACACCTGTAACCTAATTAACCTAATTAACATGGGCTAATTAAGTAATCCCTTTAGACAGCCTAGATGACTCAGACATGACCTTTAGGCAAGACTGGCCGTCTTGTAGCTCAGAAAACCCAATCAACATTATCACAATAGCAGAGTTAATTAACACAAACAACAATGGGGATCTAATGACTCTTAGATCCCATACTAGAGGCTTATTTACAATACACATTCTAGCAGGCAACAGACAGACAGGTGGCTGGAATTTACATCAGCATTTCCTAACAGTATCTGCCCCACCATTATGAATCAGCCACTATTTCTAATATGGCAAATCCAGGGTCCCCAGAGTCTGTGTGTCCTGGGGGACCAGGACCCGAATCCACAGTAATACCACCTCAAGGGTCCCCAGGCATACAGCTCACAAAGAGCACCGTTCCCACAAATGCCAGGACCCACGATCAATCGACAAGAGGCTAGCATTCAGTCCCATCCAAAAGTCTCTCTCCCGGCTAGGTCTGTCACACCCCACTTTTATGGTGCGGGAGTGAGCTTCCTTCCAGATGTAGTCCCAGACTTCCTTGCCTCCCCACACCACCTTTCCATGAATCATCCATTCATTGAACTTCCACATGGGCATCCAAGTTGTCAGTCCTTTAAAAACCGCCCAGCTGTCAGTGTAGATAGTGACATGGGAAGAAGGATCCTCCTGAAGAGTCATTACCACAGCTTTCAACTCTGCATACTGACTGGACCCTCCAATTCCGGTCTCCTGCAGGACTGTGTCTGTACTTGGGTTGTAGGCTGCTGCTGTCCATTTATGTCCAGACGAGTTGACTATGGCTGAACCATCAGTGAACCATGCTGACTCCTTCATGTCTTCTGACAGAGACTCAAAAGGTGGAGCCTCTTGAATGGGGGATGACTGCAGCACAGGAATTTCTTCTTCTGGCCAGGTGCTGGTAAAAGTGACAAGCCCAGCCAACTGTTTTGAAATGTCTCTAACATCCCCCGCTGCAATACCCCCTCTTTCTTGAAGGTACCACTTCCATTTCATCAGTGTCTGGTTCTGTGCTACCGCTGCCCTAGTGGTTTGTCCATTATCTCTCACCCATCCTGCTATTGGCAATGCAGTATGGATGGTGACTGTGTCCTTTCCTGTAATGGTCTCTACATGTTGAAGTGCTGTGTAGGCCCCAAACAGGTACTTCTCTAGGCGCGTGTATCTCTTCTGTGCCCCTGTCAGTTGTTTGGACCAAAATCCAATGGGTATTGCTCTCAGTCCTTTCTTTTCATTTGGCTGCCACAGACTCCAAGATATGGTACCATTCTGCTCCACTACATCCAGCTGAAATGGTACTCCTTGTCTCACGGGTCCTAATCCCTGATGCTGCAAAATAGCTTCTTTAGCAGCCAGGAATGCAGTCCGCTGCTCTGAACCCCATGAGAACTCAGTCTTTTTTCTGGTGACATTATATATAGGCCTCAGAATCAGCCCAAGATGTGGGATGAACAATCTCCAGAACCCCACAACTCCAATGAACTTCTATGCCTCCTCTTTGGTAGTAGGGGGCGACAGAGTCTGGATAGTTTGCACAACTGTCTCTGGAATTTTCCTCTGCGGCCCAGTCCACATCATTCCCAGGAATTTCACTTCCGTGGCAGGTCCTTGGACTTTGTCTTTGTCGATAGACCACCCTCTGTTCTCCATGTGATGTATCAACAGGTGCAGTGCTTCAGTTACATATTCTTTTGTTCCAGAGATCATGATGTCATCAATGTAGTGGAACACAGCGACTTTCAAACTCAGGGTACTTAAATCTTGGGCAATCAGTCCATGACAAATCGTTGGAGAATGAACATAGTCTTCAGGAAGCACGGTGAAAGTGTACTGCCAGCCGTCCCACACCATAGCAAACTGGTCTTGACATTCTGGGTCTATTGAAATCGAAAAGAAAGCATTAGGCAGGTCTATCACAGCATGATATTCTCCTGCATCTTATCAAATTTCCCCACAATTGAGATCATATCTGGTACAGCTGACTTCAATGGAGGCGTCACTTTGTTTAGACCTCTGTAATCCACAGTCATTCTATATGTCCCATCGGGTTTCTTTACTGGGAACACCGGAGACGAGAAAGGACTTACAGCAGGCCTGAGGATCCCTACTCTCAAATATTCTTGAATAGTCTCACCAATTTCTTTGTGGCCTCCAGGAAGTCTGTACTGCTTGAGACAGACTGGCTTCTCTGGTGGAGGAATGTAGACAGGGGTCCATTTTGCATGACCCCTGACCACAGCCTTCAACGCCCTAACCAGATACGCTTTATCAGGATACCCGAATGTGAATGTACCTCTTTCAGTCCTAATTGACAGACCTTGAAGTACATCCATCCCAAGAATATTTTCGGGTAACTCTGATACCAAAACATTTGTGATAAATCCTGATCCCTTGCCAATAGCCAATTTCACCTGTACCCTAACTGCTGGTATGGTTTGCCCTCCCAAACCTTTTACATAAATCAATTCTCCTTTGTGATGGGAAGGATTACCTTGCAAAAGTGTAACTTCAGCTCTGCTATCAACTAAAGCCATTACATGTGTAGGAGAAGATGACTTCCCCCACCATACAGTGACAGGTGCATACGGGCGTCGGTCTCCTGCTCTCACTGCCCTCACAGCTATTACAGGAGACTCACCTTCCCTTCATAAAGGATAAGGAACCTCTCAATCCCCTTTTATGATTCTCTCTAACTCCTCCCCAGGATAAAGGGATTTGGGTTCATGTTCAGTTTTGGGACTTGGTTTGGGGCTAACAGGAGGGGTCTGTTCTGTTTTCTCTAAGTCCAGGCTGATGTTATCTTCACTAGGAGTAGTGTTTCTAACCCTGACAGTTTTCCCTACTAAATGTTTCCATCTCTTCAGCATTTCTGCAGTAGAAATGCCATCTATCTCATCTTTAGGTACTCCTGCCTTTAATAGGTCCACCCACATTTGTTTCCTAGAAATAACGAGCCTGGTTTTCTCTTCACCTCCTGTCTTCTCTACCCCATTCCCTTTCTTCTCTGTTCTTTTCTGCTTATATTCTTCCTGTCTGGCCTTGACCTTATCTACTGCCCTGACAGGTTTTGTTTTAGTCTCCTCTGGCTTCCCCAACTGGCTTAAATGGGTTGTGGCTTCATGAATCTTGCTGTTTAACCCCAGGCCTCCCAACAAGGACAATAATGGAGCCCTGAGATTAAATGGCGCAGACTTCATCAGCTTAGAGTGCAGAGCAGACGTAAAGGGTTCCATATCTGGGCCCATCCATTCTGGAAACGTATTTAATCCGGTTATACAACCCATCTCTCGTAACCTGGAAATACCCTCTCCTATTGCTCTCCATGAGTAGGTATTTTCCAGGTCAGTAGGACTAGCGTATACTCGGACTATTACATCTCTCACGAGGTCTAACAGTGAATAATTCACGCTAAACTCTCAGGCTTTTCGCATTGCCTGACGCAATTGTGGATCATGGGTTAACACTCCCATAGTCACTGCTTCCTTACCTGACAAAACACTGTCCGCCCCTTCATCCCATAAGCATAGGAGCCAGGTCAATAGGGGCTCCCCAGACCTTTGTTTGTATTGTTTTGCCAGCTCATGGAGTTCAGTTTGTGTAAACTCCCGTACTTCTTCAAATTCAACTCATCTCTGGGGTTCCGATAATGCACCTCCCCATCTGAGATATCTTCTCTATCATGTTGCCGTTTCCTATGCTTAGTAATGAGAGGTCTGGCATACTTTTTCTTTCGCACTAGCAGATCATCATGCGAAATATCAAACTCTATCTCCTCATCCTCACTATCATTTGAGGAGAGCACATCCTGACAAACCCTGGCTTTACTAACAGGTTTACGGCCCTTCCTTAAGGCATTAATTGATTTGGTCATGAGGGCTGCACACCCCTCTTGCAAATCATCAGCCCAACTAGCAGTTGAACACACACTCTAAAGCAACTTCTAGCTGGTCTTTTAATACCTTAACTTCTGCCTCTGCCTTCTCCCTTCTCTGTGATTCAGTGTAAATAGCATTAAGGAAATACCAGCCCACTGTGAACACTGTCCTCTTCTCTGTTTTACTTAAATCCAACCCCTTAAGGCTAAAATCTACAAAATGATCTGAGACCTTATCACCCCAAGTCAGCTTCAAGGGAGAAGCATACTTCACAAATTCTTTAGCAAGAGGCTCCCACTCATTGTCTCTGGCCCAGATAGGTAAGCTGCACACTTCCTTCTGGCCACCAGAACCCTCTGCAGTCTTGCTTTTCCTAAACAGCTTACGCAGCATTTTACCTAGCACAAGCTACACAACACACTACAGAAAAGCAGGTCTGCTTCAGTTGAATTATAGCACAGATCGTGGCACGAGCCCCCAAATGTTTTGCTTGCGTCTATCTAGCAAGGTTACTCTGTGGTATAAGCAAGGAAGCTGAGATATCTACAATGTGTAAATGTGCTTTTACTATACAAAGATGCTGTACATACAAAAACTATTATGCCCCGTACACACGGTTGGATTTTCCGATGGAAAATGTCCGATCGGAGCGTGTTGTCGGAAATCCTGATCATGTGTGGGCTCCATCTGACATTTTCCATTGGATTTTCTGACACACAAAGTTTGAGAGCAGGCTATAAAATTTTCCGACGACAAAATCAGAGAGGGGTCCCACCGCTCAGGTAGGCGCAGACCAGGGGAGATGAAAGCCAGTGTAGTATTATCCTTCAAGAGGGAAGAGTCCCAGGTGCTGGCTGATGCAAGATGAGGCAGACAAATCGAGGAAAGCTGGAAGCCGCACACCGGTATAATGATGAATGCTTTATTTAAAAAGCTGAATCATGAAGAAACACAAAACATAACAGCAGAAGCGTACAAAAGCAGCTGACACGTTTCACACTACAATGAGTGCTTATTCATAGCTATGAATAAGCACTCATTGCAGTGTGAAACGCGTCAGCTGCTTTTGTACGCTTCTGCTGTTATGTTTTGTGTTTCTTCATGATTCAGCTTTTTAAATAAAGCATTCATCATTATACCGGTGTGCGGCTTCCTGCTTTCCTCGATTTGACAAAATCTGATCGCGTCAATTCCGACCGTGTGTGGCCTGTTCCGACGCCCAAAGTGCCACACATGCTCAGAAGAAATTCTGAGATGGAACAGCTCGGTCTGGTAAACTTAGCGTTCGCAATGGATACAACACTTTCGTCACGGTGCAATGTTAAAAATGGTTTAATACAGCGCACTCTCTTCTTCTTTATAATGTGAGAAGAATGAAGTAGTTTTGCTGCTCATATTCACACAGACTTCTCACAAACTTCTTTCTTTATTATTTATCGGGATTCCCTTAATATATTTTGATTTGTCACATCTGACAAAAATATTTTTGTGTTGTTTTTTTTTTTTTTTTTTAAAGGCAGAATTTTTTTTTTTTTTTTAGGTTTGTATTTTTTCCAAGGCTGATCTTTGTTTTATTTTATTTTTAGTTTTACTCCAGAATATTTTTGTGTGTGTCAAGTTACCACAACACCATTGTTGTGGTAAGGAGATTGTATCTCAAGGAGATTTTTTGGTGTTGTGTCCCTTGTTAATTTCACATTGTACTTTAGAAATGTACCTGCCTCCTCACAAACAAACTGTCCTTTTTGAAGGAAAACACACATAGGAGAGTATAATTGAAACCAAAAATCCTTTATTAAGGGCTCAGAACCAAACAACGAGGGAGGCAACGCTGGAGAAACAGTAGAAATTAGCGAAGCCTTGGACCTCCAGGGCAGACATCAATTCTTTAACATCAAAATTGGTGGCCTGAGGAGTCCATATGTAAGGGAGTGCAGTCTGGTCCAGAAGTCCCAGAGATCCGGAAAGCAGCAGATGACATCTGTGTCCCCAGGCTGTGGTACCATAAGAGGCTGCATCTTTTTTCAGACCAGACTGGATCCAGAGTCTTCACTTTCTGGTTTTCCTTCCACGTTTCCTTCCTGGCTGTGGCTCTGCTGTTGGAGATGTGGCAGGAGGAGGAGTAGGACCTGGAGGAGGAGGAGGACTAGTAGGACCTGGAGGAGGAGGAGGACCATGTGTGAGATCACAAATGTGGGTAGCAGATGTTATTTGGCCCCTCAACCCCTTATTGAGAGCTTCCAAAATTAATGACTCACACATGAGTTGTTGGCCCTCCTCCATCCGCTGCATTTTACAGGCAATTATGCCAGCAAAGTCCTCCTCCCCAGTGTGGGGGGCTCTCAGGGCCTCTGTAGCCTTCCAAACGAGGCCTATGGCAGCCTCCTCTAGGGTACTCCTCTTCCTGCCACTTTCTCTTTGCGGGTGTAGGGGAGGGACCTGCATATCAGGCAGCCTGCTCGGCCCAGCCACCTCCTGGCTGAGACTTCCCTGTGTATGAAAAAGGGACATGGTTTAATGTTTTGCATCATCAATCACAATCATAAATTAGTACTCCAAGCTAACATCTAGTTAACATCATTGATTGGACAACCTGAAATATTTAGAGGAATGCTATACCTGGCTCAATCTGGGCTCCTCCACATGTTGCTGCCTGGAAGGCCCAGGTTAGGCGTCAGAAGCCTCATCTGGGGTGGAAAGAAGGGTGGAAGGAAGACTGGAGAGTGATGACCTGGGTTCAGTCTGACCTACCAGAAAATGCAGCCTGTCGTAGTACCACATCCTGGGGACATAGATGTCATCTGCTGCTCCAGATCTCTGCGAATCCTGGACTTTCTTGCGCTCCCTTAGATATGTGCTCCTCAGGCCACCAATTAGGATCTTCAAATAGGTGATGTCTGCCGTGGGGATCACCTGCTTCACAATTTCCACCAATTGATCCAGCGCTGCCTTCCTCTTTGTTTAGTTCTTATAATGTGGGTGGTTTATCTCCCACAGACAAGGCAGCTCCCTAAACATGTCAATGAAGATTGCCATAAAGTCGGTATCTTTAAAGATATCCATTTGCACTGCAAGACACAACACAAGACAAATCATAATGTCAGGCAAAACTCTCCTAATCTTGTTACAATATAGGCCTCAATCTAGAAGCAGTATAGGCACAAGTTTGTCTCTTACCTTCGTTCTTACGATCGGCGCGTCCAATGCTCCTTCCTCCACTCACAGATCGTACGTAATACGCACGCGTGTTATATACACTGCGCATGCGTGTAACTCCGCCCACCCCTGACGTTCTTTCTAGTCTATTCCCCGCCCCTTTTCGTTCGCCGCAGTGGGGGAGGAGCACATGGGGAGACACAGCAGGTGCATGCCAATTATAGCAACGAGGAGGAGGGGGAGGAAAGCCCGGATCCGGAAACGTCCCGATCCAAAAGGAGACGATTTAAGGCCTCAAATATGTCCTTTGGGGAGAAGGTGGAGATGGTCGACATAATGAAAAGGGCTGACTATGATGGGAAGTATGGACCTTACCCCAACCCCAATGTCCGAAAGGCCAAGATCATGGTGAAAGTAGTCAAGAGTCTGCACTGGAATTTTGGGGTATGTCGATCGAAAGATCAGCTCAGGAAGCGGTGGTCGGACCTCAAATTACGAGAACATGAGCAGTACAAAAAGATCCGGAGAGTGCTGCAAAAAAGTAAGTAGTTGTCCAGTGTTCCTATTCTTTTTCTGTTTATTAGGTTCGTGCTGCTCCATGTGCTTTTAGGAACTGTTGTACAGTTTAAAATGGCAACTTTCAAGTTCATGGGCACATTATTCGTTTGTATCAAACATTTTTCTTTCGGCCTATAAAACACCATTGTTTTGGCCATATGCATTTGCCCACATTTTTTAGGGACTACTTGTATGAAAATAATTTGGTTGTGTAGATGGGTTTGGAACTAGAATGAAATGCAAACTAGATTCTGTGTAAGGAGAGGACACTGAGCAGCTGTTTTCAAATCTGGACACTGGAGCACTAGTGTGGGACACAAGAACACCCTTTTTATTAGGGGGCCCACACAGGTGCTCCAGTGTATACTATACGGGTGTCTCCGTCTGTGAAGCTTGTACAAGACAGGTAAAGTATTGCAGCTTGACAAAGGACAATAAAATTCTACATCTTGGAACTATGCCAAAATAGACAATTGTACCCCACTTCCAAGCAACGTTTCATCTTTATAGTTCTTCCCTCAAATATCTGTGTGCTAAGTATACCATTTGTGTTTTACGTAGGGGAGAAAAGACTCGGAGGACATCCCTCATCCGAGGAGACCAGAGCCCCCCCCTCTGGAAGAAGGGGAAATCCCCCCAACACAAGAAGAGCAGGAGGAAGAAGACGTGGTGGAACTAGTCACCACAACAGGTGAGTGTCTGCGACCACAGGCTCAGGTAAGAGATGGATGCCGGCATATTTTTTATACCTGTTTTTGTTTGGTTTCTCTCTTTTTAGGTGATCGTGATGTTGTGGATCCAGATCCTTTCACATCAGAAAGTGCCCAGATCCTGATCGGGGAGATCATGGGGTGTAATTTAGCATTGGAAAACCTCAAGAAAAACATCAATGATGTTATTCAAAAAAATAAAAACATAATTGATGTTTTGGGTAGAGTTTAAAACACCTCCAAATCACTTTGTTTTTTTGTGTGCTACAATGTTCAAAATGTTTTAGCGATTTTTAGAAAAGCCAAATTTGGAGGATGCACACAATGTGTCAACATGTGCTATCTGCCATCACGGGAAATCAATGGATGCGTTTTGGGGGTGCAACCCCTTCCTCAATAATAAAGTAGCTGAGAGGAAGGTGTTTCAACCCCAAAACACGTCCCTTGATCCCCCGTGATGGCAGCTAGCACATGTTGAACTTCTTAAATTGGTGTGCATCTTCCAAATTTGACTTTTCCTGGGGTGACTTTACCCCATCTGAACGCAATATCAAACACAGTTCCTAAATACTCATGTATTAAATTGCCTTCAAGTTCTACCTAATGTGAACTTTGTAAGTTCAAGATTTGTGTCTTTCTTGTTGGTTTGAAACATGCCTGTTTTATCATATATGGACATTTATATTTTTGATAATGCCACCCCAAAAATTGTTATACAACAAACATGTTGGTTTGTTTTAAAAACCTTTTCTAAATGCACATGTGATTGTGCAGGTATTAAAAAGATTGTTAATCAGGAATGTGTGGATTATTGTCTCAACGCTACAACACTTTTGTGGTGATGTAATTGCTGCTTTCTGTGAAAATGGGGGTTATTTCCTAAGGGCAAATCCTCTTTGCACTACAAGTGCAGTTTCAAGTGTACTTGTAGTGCAAAGTGTCTTTGCGTTTAGTAAATAACACCCAACAGTGCTTTGTATAAGGTTACACAATCACGCCATTTTCTGGACTCACCACATTTCTGTAAGGGTCAGCTAAAACAAACACAAGCAGTAAATGTCACCAAAGATTTGCTTAATTATTTTTTTTTATTGGATCAAGGTTTCACAAATTGTCTGGCATATTGATGGCCCCCCTACCCGCAAAGAACTCAAGGTATCTTAACCGGACATCACGGGCACTCAGGGAGGGCAAGCCAGGACGGCCACTTTCAAGTGCCGTCAGGGTTGTTTCATTTATAATTCCGGCCTCAGGCCCAACTGAGCCAGCATAGTTGGCCGAATGTTGCCGTAAAAAGTTATGTAGAACACAGCACGCCAGGATTATATGATTCAGTTTATAGTCCGCCATATGGATGGGTGTAAGAAATAGGCGGAACCAGCTGGCCATGATTCCAAATGTGTTCTCCAGCACTCTTCTGGCTCTGGCCAGCCGGTAATTAAAAACCCTCTGTTCCGGGGTGAGGTTCCTCATTGGGAATGGCCGCATAAGATGGTCCCCCAGCGCAAATGCTTCATCCGCAACCAAGATGAATGGGAGTCCTTCCACATTCTCTTCTGGAGGTGGCAAGTCCAAGCTGCCATTCTGGAGACGCCTGTAAAACTCCGTCTGGGTGATGAATCCGGTCATTCTTCCCCACGTCCACATACAGGAAGTCATAATTAGCAGACACCACCGCCAACATCACAATACTATTGAACCCCTTGTAATTATAATAGTATGACCCCGAGTTGGGTGGTGGGACGATGTGGACGTGTTTCCCATCAATTGCCCCTCCGCAGTTAGGAAAGTCCCACCGCTGGGCAAAGTGGGAGGCCACAGTATGCCATTTCTGTGGCGTGGAAGGAAACTGTTGAGGAAAACAAAAAAAATTAGTATTTTTGCACATAAACATGGAAAGCAGATTAGACACAAACATTCTTGGCCAACATACAGATAACATTTATTAAGGGGAATTTTACAACACCAAAGTATAAGGTACACCTATCATATTCCCCCTCCCCCCTCTCATGGGCCATTTCTAACATTATAGGGGGGGATCTTGGACAGGTAACCCTCTCCACTTCATTGAGAGATGAATGCCTAAATAATGGGTATTACTTGGAACAGCCCCTCCTTAGTTACACTATTGGCAGCCCACTGGACAGGTAAGAAGTGTCATAATACAAAGATATAAATACACACTGTACACATTTGAGCACATTTGGACATTCTGCTATTACCTATCAAGATAATAATAGGATACAAAAACTTGAAACAGTACAATTTGAAAGTATATCGGCAGGCCCTTGCACTACATGCTTTGGGGAATTCATCCATACATCTGACCACAAAAGAGATGGGTATAGTGTGTATGGGTTTGGCAAAGTCAGCAGATAGATGATTGAGGATAGATAGAGAATTGGGATCAGCTGACTTAGCAGTTGGGGGGAGGGAGGGTTAAAAATTATTTGGGGACACCACAAAAACAAGCTTCTGGCACTCTGCCTGAATTTAAAGGACAAATCACATTTCTAAACATTTTAGGGGTTGTTTGGGCTAAAGCACTACTATGGAGCTGACAAAATACATTGTTAAGTGACTACATGAGGTGAATATAGGGCCAGGAGAGCATGCTGGGGAGGTAAGTGAAGGCAAATATGTATGAAGGACAACAAAAAAAAATACATAAAATTCCAGCATGAATGAGGACAAAGGGGACATTCACAGCATATTCCAATCATGGTAATTAGGGAATGAGGAAAGAAATAAAATATATTATCAAACATTATATACAATAAAATGTGATATTAAAGGATAAAAATCTTACCTTCATATACTCCTTCTGTAGGACCTGGATGATGGCAGAACAGGTCTCTGGGATTATGATCCCCAGAGCCTGGGGGGAGATGCCTGTCGAGAACTTCAAGTCCTGCAGGCTTCTCCCCATCGCCAAGTACCGCAGGGTAGCGACGAGCCTCTGCTCCGGAGTGATGGCTTGCCTTATGCAGGTATCCTGCCTGCTGATATAGGGGGTCAGCGAAGCCAACAAACGGTGAAATACGGGGTCCGTCATCCTGTGAAAGTTCCTGAAATCATCAGGATTATTCTCACGGATCTCACGGAGCAAAGGCATACGAGAGAACTGGTCACGCTGAAGCAACCAATTCTTGGTTCATGATCTCCTCCCCACCCTGTTCATGGACTGGACTTGTGTCAAGGTCAGGACCCCAACACCAAGCCCCCGCACAGCACGAACTCTATGAGGAGAACGTATACGCAACATGGCTAGAAAATGGTTGGCTGCTCAGAACGAAGTAACAGAACGCACTGAAGAACAGCAAGGCCTGTGAAGAGCGACCTGAAAAAAGTAACGAACGAACAAGAACACAATGACTAATTAAAGTCACGCATAGCTTGCTTGCACGCACTGAAGAGCAGATACAAACCCACAAGCACAAACTGAACCGCGGAAAACGATCTGAAAGCCATGAGTCTGAAAAAGCGCGAATCGTCTCTCACCAAACTTTTACCAACACGAGATTAGCAAAAGGAGCCCAAAGGGTGCCGCGCTTGGTTCTGAAATGGCCTTTTCTAGTCTCGACGTACGTGGTTGGCGTCACCGCGTTCTTGGCGATCGGAAGTCCCGACAACTTTGTGCGACCGTGTGTATGCAAAACAAGTTTGAGCCAACATCCGTCGGAAAAAATCCTAGGATTTTGTTGTCGGAATGTCCGATCAATGTCCGACCGTGTGTACGGGGCATTACAATATTAGGAATACAATACAAGACTGACAGATCTCTAACAAGCAAAATGCCTATCAAATGAACAGCCTATAGTCTATATCAGTACAAATACACTTAAAAGTTACTTATCTTCTGTTACTGTATGTTCGTGATCTCTATTGGCAACGATGCTTCTTGGACACCAGGCAGTGTTCTTGTATCATGAGTGGCAGCTTCTGATCTTCAAAACATGATGGTGTGTGTCTCTACTCACCCCTTTTATGTGTTAGGTTGTTTACCATAGTTACCAAACAACAGAAAACATACCTGTTTACTGTAGCTGTAGAAACAATGGACTGTTGAAAACTGTCAATTGAATACAAAATGGTATCTACGTACCATTGTCTAATCAAACCAAGACAGTAATTTAACAGTCATTATTTCAGTTTAAAAGCTGAAAGAGTCTCAAACAAGTAATGTCTTGCTTGTTTACTGTAGCTATAGAGACAATAGCCTATTAATTGAACTGTCAATTGAATACAACAATGATATCTACCCCATTGTATAAAACAGCATCTGTTTGAGAAATCTACTCAAGCCAAAAACTGACAGTAATGACCAACTCACTATTGTAATATTGTCCCATTTATCTTATGTCTGATTAATATAAAAAAAATCATATTTTTAACAAACGCAACACACCAATCAGGAGAGAGAGGGGGGCAGGGTTGGGTCGGGGCTTCGTGTCTGAAAGGATACACGGAGCTCTGACTTGGCTCGGGTGCCTCCTGTAGCAAAAGCTGCAGGCTGAGGGGGCACTCACCAGAGAGAGGGGCCAGGAGAGCAAAAAAGGGACCCGAAAAGAGGAGGATCTGGGCTGCTCTGTGCAAAACCAAATGCACAGAGAATGTAAGTATAACATGTTTTTTAAAAAAAAAACAAGCCTTTACAATCACTTTAAAGATATCCGAGAGAGAAAAACTGTTTAATGTAGATACAAATGTTGAATATGTCTTTAAATAGGACAAAGTTTAGTTTCACACATTGGTAGGGAAGACCATCACAATGCCAACATCCAAAATATATGTATAAGGATTGACCAAGTCAAAAAATTGGCCGAGTTTTTGGGCACTAGAGATGAGCCGAACACCCCCCGGTTCGGTTCGCACCAGAACCTGCGAACGGACCGAAAATTTGCACGAACGTTAGAACCCCATTGACGTCTATGGGACTCGAACGTTCAAAATCAAAAGTGCTCATTTTAAAGGCATATTTGCATGTTATTGTCCTAAAAAGGGTTTGGGGACCCGGGTCCTGCCCCAGGGGACATGTATCAATGCAAAAAAAACTTTTAAAAACGGCAGTTTTTTCGGGATTTTAATGATGCTTAAAGTAAAAAAAAAGTGAAATATTCCTTTAAATATCGTACCTGGGGGGTGTCTATAGTATGCCTGTAAAGTGGCGCTTGTTTCCTGTGCTTAGAACAGTCCCTGCACAAAATGTAATTTTTAAAGGAAAAAAAAGTCATTTAAAACTGCTTGCGGCTTTAATGTAATGTCGGATCCTGGCAATATGGATGAAAATCAGTGAGACAAACGGCATGGGTACCCCTCAGTCCATTACCAGGCCCTTTGGGTCTTGTATGAATATTAAAGGGAAACCCCGCACCAAAATTAAAATAAGGAAAGGTGTGGGGCCACCAGGCCCTATATACTCTGAACAGCAGTATACAGGCGGTGCAAACAAGTCAGGGACTGTAGGTTTGTTGTTAAGTAGAATCTGTTTGTAATTTTGAACGGGTACATTTTTAACGTGTTTAGCTCCAGCTAAAAAATCTTTTTTAAGCTTTTTGGAAAACATAGGGAAGGGTTATCACCCCTGTGACATTTGTTTTGCTGTCTGTCCTCCTCTTCAGAAGATTTCACCTCACTTTTTGTCCCAATGACAAATTTTTTTTGAAAATTTGGTTTTTTTTGTGGAACAAGGATTGGAAAGCATCAGTGGAAAGGAGAAATGTTTTTCCCGTATTAACTCTTACAGGAGAGAATTTCCCTTCCTAGGGGTAGATTTCATCTCACTTCCTGTTGTCTCCTTCTGTTTGCAAGTAGGAGTCGTTTTTAAGTTAGATATTTTAAAGTAGGGGCCTGTCCTACACTCAGCAGAAATTTGGGCCTTAGGTGTTGTTGTGGCCACAAGCCCTAAGCCCATAAGCCCTCACAGGGCCCTGCTGTGAAATATTAGATCAAGAATTGTAATTACATGCCCCTGTTGAACAGGAGCTGAAAAATTAGGCCTTAGGCACTGGTGCTGGTGCCACAACACTGCAACCCCTCACAGATACTCTAGTTGGAACGCAGAAACGAGCCCTGCTGCAAAGTATTGCATCGAAAATTGTAATTACATGCCCCTGTTAAACAGGGGCTGAAAAATTGGGCCTTAGGCACTGGTGGTGGCGCCCAGAACCAAAAATGTTCTTACAAGCTATCAGCGTGATCATTGAGGAGGAAGAGGATAATTACTCAGGATAGTCACTCAGCATCAGCATAGGCAATCTTTGAAGGGATCTGAGATTTCAAAAAAAATTATTCGGTTACATCAGCATCAGGTGCTTGGTAGCTGGTGGTGATCCAAGACTGATTCATTTTTATGAAGGTCAGTCGATCGACCGAGTCAGTGGACAGACGCACACTGTGATCGGTTACAAAACCTCCAGCAGCACTGAATGTGCATTCCGAAAGAACTCTGGATGCAGGACAGGCCAGTAGCTCAATTGCATACTGTGCAAGCTCTGGCCAGTGATCCATCCTCAAGACCCAGTAACCCAGAGGATTTTCGGAGGGAAAGGTGTCCAAGTCAGATCTTGACCCTAGGTATTCCTGCACCATGTAAAACGGACGCTGGCGATGGTTGCTGGAACCGATCATACCTTGGGGCTGCGGACCAAAAAATTGTCTGAACGCATTGGTCAGATGGCCACCTTCTCCAACGCTCCCTCTTTGACTGACCAAAGCCTCAGCAACATGTTGTCCAGAAACAGGAGTTTGTAACCTCCCAGTCTCCGGGAAAGCATTGCACAGACCTTTCTGCAAGGCCTCCCGAAGATGTTTCATCCTCTGCTCCCTCTGCGATGGCAAGATAAGATCCGCAACCTTACCCTTGTAACGTGGATCAAGGAGGGTTGCCAGCCAGTATTGGTCCTTCTCCTTGATACCATGAATACAAGGATCCTTACGCAGGCTTTGCAGGATCAGGGAGGCCATGCAGCGTAGGTTTGCTGAGGCAGTCGGTACGGAGTCCTCTGGGTCACTAAGGACGACATGGTCCGCAGCCACCTCCTCCCATCCACTTACAAGTCCATGTGTTTCTTGGGACTGATCCCTTAAAGACTGCTGCTGATGCCAGGCTCCACCTCCATACTGATACAATCTTCCTCCTCCTTCTCCTCTTCCTGTGTGATCGGCGGGCACGCAGGAACACTGTCTGCATAAAGGGGGCCTTGAGAGCTAAGAAAGTCCTCCTCTTCCTGCCTCTGTTCTGCCTCAAGTGCCCTGTCCATTATTCCGCGCAGCGTGTGCTCCAACAGGTGGACAAGGGGGACAGTGTCACTGATGCATGCACTGTCACTGCTCACCATCCTCGTGGCCTCCTCAAATGGTGACAGGACAGTGCATTCATCCCTATACATGGTCCACTGGCGTGGGGAAAAAAAACCAAGCTCCCCTGACCCTGTCCTGGTGCCATAGTCGCACAGGTACTCATTGATGGCCCTCTGCTGCGTGTGCAGCCGCTGCAGCATGGCCAACGTTGAGTTCCACCTGGTGGGCATGTCACAGATTAGGCGGTTCTTGGGAAGGCTAAACTCCTTTTGGAGGTCTACCAGCCGAGCACTGGCATTATGTGACCGGCGGAAATGCACACAAACTTTCCTGGCCTGCCGCAGCACATCCTATAAGCCCGGGTACCTGCCCAAGAACCGCTGCACCACCAAGTTAAGGACGTGAGCCAAACAGGGCACATGGGTCATTTGTCCCTGTCGGAGGGCAGAGAGGAGGTTGGTGCCATTGTCGCAAACCACCATTCCTGCCTTAAAATGGTGTGGCGTCAACCACCTCTGAACCTGCCCCTGCAGAGCTGACAGAACCTCTGCCCCAGTGTGGCTCCTGTCCCCCAAGCACACCAGCTCAAGCACCGCATGGCATCTTTTGGCCTGCGTACTTGCGTAGCCCCTTGAACGGCTACGGAGCACCGCTGGTTCTGAGGACAAAGCACAGGAAGAGGCCATGGAGGAAGAAGAAGAGGAGGGGGTGGAGGAGAGAGGTGTGTCACAATCATTAGTAGTGGCATTTTGGAGGCGTGGTGGCAGAACAACCTCCAACACTACTGCACTTTGTCCTGCATCCTTCCCAGCTGACAGCAGAGTCACCCAATGCGTCGTGAAACTTAGGTAACGTCCCTGTCCATGCCTGCTGGACTATAAGTCAGCGGTAATATGCACCTTACCGCTGACCGCCCTGTCCAGCGAGGCATGGATATTGCCTTCCACATGCCGGTAGAGAGCCTGAATCGCCTTCCGTGAGAAAAAGTGGCGTTTGGGTACCTGCCACTGAGGAACCGCACATTCCACAAACTCACGGAAGGGGGCAGAGTCTACCAACTGAAAAGGCAGCAGTTGAAGTGCTAGCAATTTTGCCAAGCTAGAATTCAACTGCTGGGCATGTGGATGGCTGGGAGCAAACTTCTATCGGCGATGCAGCAGCTGGGGCAGGGAAATTTTCCTGGTACAATCTGACGTCGGTGTACCGAAAGCAGATTGCCCACAAGTACTTGGCTGTGACACACCTAATTCTACACCTTCATTCCTCTCAGTGCAGGTCTCAGAGAAGACTGAAGGTATAGTGGGGTTGGAGATCTCAGCTGATGAGGAGCAAGGAGAGGTCCTTTTTGTTCTTTGGTGTGGGTCTTTTAGATACGCTTGCCAACGAACTGCATGGCAGGTCAACATATGTCTGGTCAAGCATGTGGTACCCAAGCGGGAGATGTTTTGGCCACGCGAGATACGCTTGAGACATATGTTGCAAATAGCAGCGGTGCGATCTGATGCACTCGTCTCAAAAAAGGCCCACACCAAAGAACTTTTTGAATAATGCGCAGAGACTGAAGCGCCCTGCACATGTGGAGCTTTGGGGTGTGATGCAGTCAGTGTGCTGCCCTTAGGCTGGCCCCTGGAGGGCATCCTGCCTCGTTGGTGATGTGCCGCCTCCTCCTCCTCCTCCTCTCTCCAATCAGGCACCCACGTTGAGTCAGTGACCTCATCATCCCCTCCCTTCTCATCACTGGAGCAAACCTGGCAGTATGCTGCAGCAGGGGGAGCATGACTGCCAGATTGCTGTCCTTCTTGGGCACCCCCTCTGTCCGTGCTCACGTTACTGCCGTCATCGAGCTCAGTATCATCATCAGAGCTTTCCAAACGCTGGGCATCCTCCTGGAGCATGTACCCAACACTGTGGTCAAACAGTTCGAGGGACTCCTCAGGAGGACATGGTGGGGCTAGGGAAGGAGTCACTGATGACATTGAGCCGAGAGAAGAGGCCGCTGCTTTGCCAGACAAAGTACCCTGAGCATGGGTGAGAGAGGATGAGGAGGATGAGGACGGCTTGGTCATCCACTCGACCAAGTCTTCCGCATGTTGCGGCTCAACACGGCCAGCTGCCTAAAAAAAGGCCAAGCGCATCCCACGGCCACGTGCTGATGAGGATGCACCGTTCCCATGACCAGCACTAGACACAGAGCCTGCTTGCCCTCTTTTATTGGCTTGTGACTGTCTGCGTCTCCTTCTTGGCCTTCCAGACATACTAATGGCCTGTAGCTGCACTAAGCTGGGATATATATATATATATGTACTGATACTGCAGCTAGCAAAATCAACTGCCTGCCTGTAGTATGAGAACACCACCAACCTTCTACAGGTAGCTTTAGCTGAGCACTGTGCAGAGCTCGCGAAAAACTAACTTGTAGCTTTTTTAGCTGCCTGCGGTAGTGATAGGATCAGGAAAACACCACCAACCTTCTACAGGTAGCTTTGGGAGAACACTGTGCAGAGCTCGCCAAAAAATAACTTGCAGCTTATTTAGCTGCCTGCGGTAGTGATAGGATCAGGAAAACACCACCAACCTTCTACAGGTAGCTTTAGCTGAGCACTGTGCAGAGCTCGCAAATACTAACTTGTAGCTTTTTTAGCTGCCTGTGGTAGTGATAGGATCAGGAAAACACCACCAACCTTCTACAGGTAGCTTTGGGTGAACACTGTGCAGAGCTCGCCAAAAAATAACTTGCAGCTTATTTAGCTACCTGCGGTAGTGATAGGATCAGGAAAACACCACCAACCTTCTACAGGTAGCTTTAGCAGAACACTGTGCAGAGCTCGCAAAAAAATAACTTGCAGCTTATTTAGCTGCCTGCGGTAGTGATAGGATCAGGAAAACACCACCAACCTTCTACAGGTAGCTTTAGCTGAACACTGTGCAGAGCTCACAAAAAAATAACTTGCAGCTTATTTAGCTGCCTGCGGTAGTGATAGGATCAGGAAAACACCACCAACCTTCTACAGGTAGCTTTAGCTGAACACTGTGCAGAGCTCGCAAAAAAATAACTTGTAGGTTTAGCTGAACACTGTGAGGAGGACGCACCACACTAACTTGTAGTTTTAGCTGAAAACTGTGAGCAGGACGCACTACACTAACTTGTAGCTTTAGATGAACACTGTGCAGTGGTCTCACTATACTAACTTGTAGTTTTAGCTGAACACTGTGAGCAGGACGCACTACACTAACTTGTAGCTTTAGATGAACACGGTGCAGAGGTCTCACTACACTAACTTGTAGTTTTAGCTGAACACTGTGAGCTGGACGCACTACACTAACTTGTAGCTTTAGATGAACACTGTGCAGAGCTCGCAAAAGAATAACTTGTAGGTTTAGCTGAACACTGTGAGGAGGACGCACCACACTAACTTGTAGTTTTAGCTGAACACTGTGAGCAGGACGCACTACACTAACTTGTAGCTTTAGATGAACACGGTGCAGAGGTCTCACTACACTAATGCCCCGTACACACGGTCGGATTTTCTGATGGAAAATGTCCGATCGGAGCGTGTTGTCGGAAATTCCGACCGTGTGTGGGCTCCATCGGACATTTTCCATCGGATTTTCCGACACACAAAGTTGGAGAGCAGGAGATAAAATTTTCCGACAACAAAATCCGTTGTCGGAAATTCCGATCGTGTGTACACAAATCCGACGGACAAAGTGCCACGCATGCTCAGAATAAATAAAGAGATGAAAGCTATTGGCCACTGCCCCGTTTATAGTCCCGACGTACGTGTTTTACGTCACCGCGTTCAGAACGATCGGATTTTCCGACAACTTTGTGTGACCGTGTGTATGCAAGACAAGTTTGAGCCAACATCCGTCTGAAAAAATCCTAGGATTTTGTTGTCGGAATGTCCGAACAAAGTCCGACCGTGTGTACGGGGCATTACTTGTAGTTTTAGCTGAACACTGTGAGCAGGACGCACTACACTAACTTGTAGCTTTAGATGAACACTGTGCAGAGGTCTCACTACACTAACTTGTAGTTTTAGCTGAACACTGTGAGCAGGACGCACTACACTAACTTGTAGCTTTAGATGAACACGGTGCAGAGGTCTCACTACACTAACTTGTAGTTTTAGCTGAACACTGTGAGCAGGACGCACTACACTAACTTGCAGCTTTAGATGAACACTGTGCAGAGGTCTCACTACACTAACTTGTAGTTTTAGCTGAACACTGTGAGCAGGACGCACTACACTAAATTGTAGCTTTAGATGAACACTGTGCAGAGCTCGCAAAAAAATAACTTGTAGGTTTAGCTGAACACTGTGAGCAGGACGCACTACACTAACTTGTAGCTTTAGATGAACACGGTGCAGAGGTCTCACTACACTAACTTGTAGTTTTAGCTGAACACTGTGAGCAGGACGCACTACACTAACTTGCAGCTTTAGATGAACACTGTGCAGAGGTCTCACTACACTAACTTGTAGTTTTAGCTGAACACTGTGAGCTGGACGCACTACACTAACTTGTAGCTTTAGATGAACACTGTGCAGAGCTCGCAAAAGAATAACTTGTAGGTTTAGCTGAACACTGTGAGGAGGACGCACCACACTAACTTGTAGTTTTAGCTGAACACTGTGAGCAGGACGCACTACACTAACTTGTAGCTTTAGATGAACACGGTGCAGAGGTCTCACTACACTAATGCCCCGTACACACGGTCGGATTTTCCGATGGAAAATGTCCGATCGGAGCGTGTTGTCGGAAATTCTGACCGTGTGTGGGCTCCATCGGACATTTTCCATCGGATTTTCCGACACACAAAGTTGGAGAGCAGGAGATAAAATTTTCCGACAACAAAATCCGTTGTCGGAAATTCCGATCGTGTGTACACAAATCCGACGGACAAAGTGCCACGCATGCTCAGAATAAATAAAGAGATGAAAGCTATTGGCCACTGCCCCGTTTATAGTCCCGACGTACGTGTTTTACGTCACCGCGTTCAGAACGATCGGATTTTCCGACAACTTTGTGTGACCGTGTGTATGCAAGACAAGTTTGAGCCAACATCCGTCTGAAAAAATCCTAGGATTTTGTTGTCGGAATGTCCGAACAAAGTCCGACCGTGTGTACGGGGCATTACTTGTAGTTTTAGCTGAACACTGTGAGCAGGACGCACTACACTAACTTGTAGCTTTAGATGAACACTGTGCAGAGGTCTCACTACACTAACTTGTAGTTTTAGCTGAACACTGTGAGCAGGACGCACTACACTAACTTGTAGCTTTAGATGAACACGGTGCAGAGGTCTCACTACACTAACTTGTAGTTTTAGCTGAACACTGTGAGCAGGACGCACTACACTAACTTGTAGCTTTAGATGAACACTGTGCAGAGGTCTCACTACACTAACTTGTAGTTTTAGCTGAACACTGTGAGCAGGACGCACTACACTAAATTGTAGCTTTAGATGAACACTGTGCAGAGCTCGCAAAAAAATAACTTGTAGGTTTAGCTGAACACTGTGAGCAGGATGCACTACACTAACTTGTAGCTTTAGATGAATACGGTGCAGAGGTCTCACTACACTAACTTGTAGTTTTAGCTGAACACTGTGAGCAGGACGCACTACACTAACTTGTAGCTTTAGATGAACACTGTGCAGAGCTCGCAAAAAAATAACTTGTAGGTTTAGCTGAACACTGTGAGCAGGACGCACTACACTAACTTGTAGCTTTAGATGAACACTGTGCAGAGCTCGCAAAAAAATAACTTGTAGGTTTAGCTGAACACTGTGAGCAGGACGCACTACACTAACTTGTAGCTTTAGATGAACACTGTGCAGAGGTCTCACTACACTAACTTGTAGTTTTAGCTGAACACTGTGAGCAGGACGCACTACACTAACTTGTAGCTTTAGATGAACACTGTGCAGAGCTCGCAAAAAAAAAAATGTAGGTTTAGCTGAACACTGTGAGCAGGACGCACTACACTAACTTGTAGCTTTAGATGAACACTGTGCAGAGGTCTCACTACACTAACTTGTAGTTTTAGCTGAACACTGTGAGCAGGACGCACTACACTAACTTAAATAGTCTAGCTGCCTGACTGTGGTACTAATAGGATCAAAAGAACACCAGCAATTTTCTTCAGGTAGCTGTAAATACTGTATCAAGACAAGCCTGCCTGTCAGTAGGAAGATAACAGGAACGGATCTAGCTAAACTGAATACAGTGTATATATATATATATATATATATATATATGCAACACCTGGGATGCATATATATACACAATACAATGTAAGTGCAGCTAACTCACTGATTGTCCTGCCTAATCTAGCTAACTCAAATAAAATGACACTGTCTCTCTGTCTATCTATGTATCTCAATGCCGGAACACACACTACACAGGGCTGCCGTGCAAGTGGCCTTATATAGTGTGGGGCGTGTTCTAAACCCCCTGAGTCATAATTGGCCAAAGCCACCCTGGCTTTGGCCAATTACAGCTCTCTCTACCGATGACTCTGTGACTGGCCAAACATGCAGGTCATAGTGCATGCTTGGCCAATCATCAGCCAGCAATGCACTGCAATGCTGCAGTGAATTATGGGCCGTGACGCGCCACACGAATTTGGCACGAACGGCCCATAACGTTCGGAATTCGACGAACGACCGAACAGCCGATGTTCGAGTCGAACATGGGTTCGACTCGAACACGAAGCTCATCCCTAGTGGGCACACATTGAGAGGGAAAATCAATAAAAAGGTGTATATTTTATTACAGCATAATTAAAATGAAAAAAACAAAACAAAACATATAACCAACATACAAACAACACCCTGTATGGACACAGTTACCAGTTACCCAATAATGCAGTTACAGAGGGCTGGATCTAAGGTACAAAGATTGATTTCATAATGTATCAAAGTAGGAGAAGAATTTCTGATCCAGTAATGCCTCCAAAAACTTGCTTTTTGATGCCTTTCACTAAAATATTAGCTCCCTCAGGACAAATACTGGGTAGGTGCTGGTATATTTAAAAACAAAAAAGTACATGTATAAGTATTTAGTGTAGTATATATCTATGTAAGTATAACTATGGTTGTTACAACATTTCTCCAGAAGGAGTACATATACACAAAGACCAATTACATATAGACATGACAACATGTATGCTTGCCTGGTAAACTTGTGGCTCAGGGTATGGGAGAACCTCACAGAACTAACAGACAACCGAAAAGTGTATGCATGGTAGTAAGATACACACAAATCATGTGGTCTATGATATGTACCACTAGGTAAAACAGAGACATATGCATTATGGACTAGGGTACCACTGTAAAAAAATCTCCAGATCAAAAAACTGGTTTATACTAAAATGGCTCTCACCTGATATGCAATGGTCATGTAGAAATATTAGAATATAAATTACACACAGCAGTAGGTGGTCACAGATTATAAATGTATTCAACACAGTATCTAAAAGTAGACAAGGTCCATGATTAGGTGTTAACCTTTTGAATGGGATATAGATAGTGGAATAGAATACAAAAGAGATACAAAAGCTATATATGAATGGTACTTACCAATAGTACCGAGAAATGACCCATAGGTACAGAACCAATGTATTAGATAGATGAGTGCTCAATCCCCTTAAGTATAGAGACCAATAGCATGTCTAAAAGAGGGGGCATAGCAACCTATTAAGTATTTAGCATATATATGGAAAACGCCTAAATGCAGGCACAACTGACAAGAAAAAGACAAGTAAGAAGACGTAAGAACCCACCTGAATATGTAAATACTGCACTTATCCCATAGGGGGAGACCTTTTGTTAGAGCTCAGGTCAGTGTTGCCGTATAAGCAGGAGAAAATGTGCCCCCATAATAAAAGCAGTTATATAGATGGAATAAATTTCCAGTTTCCAAGAAGGATGTCACATAGTGGTTTGCTAGAGTGGCTAAACAACAATACGGCTTACCCTTCGACACTTGCACCCCTATGTATGGCTTTCCTTGCTGTGTGTGGCACCCAGAATCTATGTGCGTTCCATCTTATATAGAGACATGGAAGTGACAGAGGGAGGGGAGGGGGGCGTGGTGGCAGCAGGATTAATGCCGCGTACACACGGTCGGACTTTTCGGCTACAAAAGGCAGACGAACGCCGACGGACCAAGTCCGGCGGACAATCCGATCATGTGTGGGCTTCCCCGGACCTTCAGCGGACTTTTCCAACCACAAATCTGACGGACTTTAGATTTGGGACATGCTTCAAATCTTTACGTCGTAACTCCGCCGGACCCAGAAATCCGCTCGTCTGTATGTTAGTCCGACGGACAAAAACCGACGCTAGGGCAGCTATTGGCTACTGGCTATCAACTTCCTTATTTTAGTCCAGTGTGCACACCCTGACTTGCTGGATTCATCACAGACTCAAAGGCTTGGTTTACACCTGTGCGTTTTATGGTGCTTTTTGTTTTTTGCAGAAAATGCACTACAGTCCTTTTAACATGGCTTCCCATGGAATCCGTTCTCATCTATGCTTTTTTTCAGCCCCTGCTTTTTTGGAAAGGGTCAGGGACTTTTTTTTTAAAGCAAAATGGTGTGTTTTTGGTTCAATAGACTTTAATGGAGAACCTGCATAAAAGCATGTAGTGTGTTTTTGCCACAATGTTGCCGTGATAAAAAATGCAAAACGCATAAAAAAGGGTTAAAAATGTATCACAAACACGTATGAAATAAACGCCAAATGCACTGCAGAAACAAATTAAAAGCAAACTGCATAGGTGTGGACCAAGCCAAAAGGAATATCTGCTTTCACCATCCCTGTGGAAGATTATCATTGCACTAATCATCATTCCCCCAAGTACTGTTCCTTTTTGTCATCAGCACTAGATATATTTTTACTCTTTTATAACCACAAATGGTTATTGGTGCGGTACTTGCTGAGTATTCAATCTGTTGCAAAATGTTATTGTTTATTTATTTTTATTACTACCATTTTATCTTGACACAAGATTATTCAGATCCAGTATTATTAATTGCCTTATATTTGCACCAAAAGCTTCTAGGAGTACCCGGTTCCTCAGAGAATATTACATCTGACGACTACAGTTTTTTACACATATTTTATATGGAGTTCCACACATTTGTGTTTTTATATAGAAGAGACACAAGCATAGAAAATGTGGTGTTGATGCAATAATAGACTCCTTGTACCAACAGCAGCTAAGCAAATATCAGAGAGGAAATAGAGATAAGTAGGAAATTGTTTTTCTGCCTTTTCTCAGATTCTTATCTGAGATGGCTGTGAAGACAAGGTATACATTAATGCAGCAAATTAACAGCAAATTCAAATCCTTCTCTTGAATCAGCTTTCCCTTCCTTATTTTATTTTCAATTCAAACTATTACAGAGAAGTGATAATGCAAGGATTCCTGGCCTTTAAAGCCCTACATTTAGTGATGGATACAATTATGTAGAATGCCATAGCTAGTCAGCTTAATTTAGGGGCTAGAAAGCATTTTATGCAGCAAGGAAATGCACAGTATGCTTCCACAGACAAAAAAAACAACCTCATGTTATTTTTTTTTTTTTTTTGTGTGAATTTGCTACCTTCCTTCTGAAACATATCGAATTTAACAAATCCCCCTGCACCATTCATACTATCTCTGCTGTCAAAATGACCCTCCGCAGAATAATGAAATATGTGTAGGTACAGTATCTTACAAAAGTGAGTAAACCCCTCACATTTTTGTAAATATTTTATTATATCTTTTCATGTGACAACACTGAAGAAATTACACTTTGCTACAATGTAAAGTAGTGAGTGTACAGCTTGTGTAACAGTGTAAATTTGCTGTCCCCTCAAAATAACTCAACACACAGCCATTAATATCTAAACCGCTGGCAACAAAAGTGATTACACCCCTAAGTGAAAATGTCCAAATTGGGCCCAATTAGCCATTTTCCCTCCCCGGTGTCATGTGACTTGTTAGTGTTACAAGGTCTCAGGTGCGAATGGGGAGCAGGTGTGTTAAATTTAGTGTTATCGCTCTCACTCTCTCATACTGGTCACTGGAAGTTCAACATGGCAACTCATGGCAAAGAACTCTCTGAGGATCTGAAAAAAAGAATTGTTGCTCTACATAAAGATGGCCTAGGCTATAAGAAGATTGCCAAGAACCTGAAACTGAGCTGCAGCACAGTGGCCATGACCATACAGCGGTTTAACAGGACAGGTTCCAACCAGAACAGGCCTCGCCATGGTCGACCAAAGAATTGAGTGCACGTGCTCAGCATCATATCCAGAGGTTGTCTTTGAGAAATAGATGTAGGAGTACTGCATTTCTGCAGAGGTTAAAGGGGTGGGGGGGTCAGCCTGTCAGTGCTCAGACCATATGCCGCACGCTGCATCAAATTGGTCTGCATGGCTGTCATCCCAGAGGGAAGCATATTCCAAAGATGATGCACAAGAAAGCCTGCAAACAGTTTGCTGAAGACAAGCAGACTAATGCCGCGTACACACGGTCGGACTTTACGGCAGACTTTGCCAGGCGGACTTTTCAACGGACTTTCTGAATGAACGGACTTGCCTACACACAATCCACCAAAGTCCGTCGAATTCGTACGTGATGACGTACGACCGGACTAAAACAAGGAAGTTCATAGCCAGTAGCCAATAACTGTCCTAGCGTGGCTTTTTGTCCATCGAACTAGCATACAGACAAGTGGACTTTTCAACCGGACTCGATTTCGACGGATTGATTTAAAACATGTTTCAAATCTAAGTCCGTCCAACTTTTGAGAAAACAAAGTCCGCTGGAGCCCACACATGATCGAATAGTCCGACGAAATCCCGTCCGCCGGGCAAAGTCTGCCGTAAAGTCCGCTCGTGTGTACGCGGCATAAGGGCATGGATTACTGGAACCATGTCCTGTGGTCTGATGAGACCAAGATAAGCTGATGCCCCGTACACCCGAATAGATTCCGACGGTCTTTCCGACTGAGTTCCGATGGAGTTCCACTGAAACGGACTTGCCTACACACGATCACACCAAAGTCTGATCATTTAGAATGCAATGACGTATGATGGGACTAGAAAAAGAAAGTTCAATAGCCAGTAGCCAATAGCTGCCCTTGCGTCGTTTTTGGTCTGTCGGCATAGCATACAGACAAACGGTTTTCCCGATAGGAACTGATTCCTTCGGAAAGATTTGAAACATGTTTTATTTCTAGGTCTGTCAGAATTTTAGAAAGGAAAAGTCAGATGAAGCCCACACACGACGGAATGTCCGACAGACCTTTTCTGCAGGAAAGTCCGGTCATGTGTACGCTGCATTAGTTCAGGTGGTGTCAAGCGGGTGTGGAAGCAACCAGGTGAGGAGGACAAAGACAAGTGTGGGCCCAATTTGGACATTAGGGGTGTACTCACTTTTATTGCCGGCAGTTTAGAAATTAATCACTTAAGGACTGGGCCTCTTTTTTAGATGTGTTGTTTACAAGTTAAAAACATTTTTTTTTGCTAGAAAATTAACCCCCAAATATTATACATTTTACATTATACATTATACATTTTTTTTCTATCACCCTAGAGAATAAAATGGCGATCGTTGCAATACTTTCTGTCACTCCGTATTTGCGCAGTGGTCTTACAGGAGCACTTTTTTTTTAAAAATACACTTTTTTTAATTAAAAAATAAGACAACAGTAAAGCCCTTTTTTCTTATATTGTGAAAGATAATGTTACACCGAGTAAATTGATACCCAACATGTCACGCTTCAAAATTGTGCCCGCGCGTGGAATGGCGACAAGCTTTTTACCCTTAACAATCTCCATAGGCGGCATTTAAAAAATTCTACAGGTTGCATGTTTTTTTACAGAGGAGGTCTAGGGCTATAATTATTGCTCTCGCTCTAACAATTGCAGCGATACCTCACACGTGTGGTTTGAACACTGTTTTCATATGTGGGCGCTACTCACCTATGCGTTCGTTTCTGCATGGCATGCAAGCTCGGCGGGACAGGGCGCGTTTAAAAAAAATGTTTTCTTATTTATGTTACCTTTTGTTTTTTTATTTTTACACTGTTTTAAAAAAAAAACTATTTAAAAAAAAAAATTTTGTCACTTTTATTCCTATTACAAGGAATGTAAACATCCCTTGTAATAGAAAAAAAGCATGACAGGACCTCTTAAATATGGGATATGGGGTAAAAAAGACCTCAGATCTCATATTTACACTAAAATGCAATAAAAAGCTATGGGTGGAAGCGACGTTTTGACGCCACTTCCGCCCTGCAGTGTCATGGAGACGTGTGGGGGCCATTTTCCCCTAACTCGTCTCCATGCATAGCCATGGGAAGGATCCAATCCCCTCCGCTGCTGCCGACGGCTCTGGTAAGCGGTGGGGGGCACCGGATCGCGGTGGGGGGGCCCTCTCCCGCCGCCGATAAAAGTGATCTTGTGGCGATTCCACCACAGAGACTACTTTTATCTTGTACCGGAGCGCCAGCCGAACGAGGCGATACCAGGGTTATGGTAGCTAGCTCAAAGTGAGGACGTATATCAGCGTGAAATAGTCAGGAGGTGGTTAATGGCTGTGTTATTTTGAGGGGACAGCAAATTTACACTGTTATACAAGCTGTACACTCACTACTTTACATTGTAGCAAAGTGTCATTTCTTCAGTGTTGTCACATGAAAAGATATAATAAAATATTTACAAAAATGTGAGATACTGTGTATGTATGTATGTGTGTATGTGTGTATATATATATATATATATATATATATATATATATATATATATATATATATATATATATATATATATATATATATATATATATATATATATATATATATATATATATATATATATATATATATATACACAGTGGGGACGGAAAGTATTCAGACCCCCTTACATTTTTCACTCTTTGTTATATTGCAGCCATTTGCTAAATCATTTAAGTTAATTTTTTTCCTCATTAATGTACACACAACACCCCATATTGACAGAAAAACAAAGAGTGGTTGACATTTTTGCAGATTAATTAAAAAAGAAAAACTGAAATATCACATGGTCCTAAGTATTCAGACCCTTTGCTCAGTGTTTAGTAGAAGCACCCTTTTGATCTAATACAGCCATGAGTCTTTTTGGGAAAGATGCAACTAGTTTTTCACACCTGGATTTGGGGATCCTCTGCCATTCCTCCTTGCAGATCCTCTCCAGTTCTGTCAGGTTGGATGGTAAACGTTGGTGGACAGCCATTTTTAGGTCTCTCCAGAGATGCTCAATTGGGTTTAAGTCAGGGCTGTGGCTGGGCCATTCAAGAACAGTCATGGAGTTGTTGTGAAGCCACTCCTTCGTTATTGTAGTTGTGTGCTTAGGGTCATTGTCTTGTTGGAAGGTAAACCTTCGGCCTAGTCTGAGGTCCTGAGCACTCTGGAGAAGGTTTTTGTCCAGGATATCCCTGTACTTGACCGCATTAATCTTTCCCTCGATTGCAACCAGTCGTCCTGTCCCTGCAGCTGAAAAACACCCCCACAGCATGATGCTGCCACCACCATGCTTCACTGTTGGGACTGTATTGGACAGGTGATAGTTACATAGTTACATAGTTACATAGTTAGGTTGAAAAAAGACACAAGTCCATCCAGTCCAACCATAAAAAAAACAAAAAACAAAAAAAACGTACAATCCAATATACCCAATACTATACCCACAGTTGATCCAGAGGAAGGCAAAAAACCCCAGCAGAGCATGCTCCAATTTGCTACAGCAAATGAGCAGTGCCTGGTTTTCTCCACACATACCGCTTAGAATTAAGGCCAAAAAGGTCTAATCAGACCAGAGAATCTTATTTCTCACCATCTTGGAGTCCTTCAGGTGTTTTTTAGCAAACTCTATGTGGGCTTTCACCGAGGAGAGGCTTCCGTCGGGCCACTCTGACATAAAGCCCCGACTGGTGGAGGGCTGCAGTGATGGTTGACTTTCTACAACTTTCTCCCATCTCCCAACTGCATCTCTGGAGCTCAGCCACAGTGATCTTTGGGTAATCTTTACCTCTCTCACCAAGGCTCTTCTCCCCCGATAGCTCAGTTTGGCCAGATGGCCAGCTCTAGGAAGGGTTCTGGTCGCGCCAAACATCTTCCATTTAAAGTGGAGGTCCACTGAAAAAAAAATATTAAAAGCCAGCAGCTACAAATACTGCAGCTGCTGACTTTAAATATATGGACACTTACCTGTCCAGGGAGCCTGCGATGTCGGCAGCCGAAGCCGATCCGTCCTTTGGCTCTCGGCTGCTGCTGCCGCCATCCTCGGTAAGGGAATAAGGAAGTGAAGCCGTGCGGCTTCACTTCCTGGTTCCCTACTGCGCATGTGCGAGTCGCGCTGCGTGTCCTCTCAGGTCCCTGCTGTGTTCTGTGCCTCACAGAATACAGTGGGGGAGGACGGGGTAGGCGCCGGAAGTGGCATAGGTCACCGCAAGCAGCGCGGTGAGCTATGCCAGGAAGTGGGAGCAAATACCTGTATTGGACAGGTATCTGCTCCCTCCGCCCCCCCTGAAAAGTGCCAAATGTGACACCGGATGGGGGGAGGATTGCAAAAAGTGGAATTTTTGGGTGGAACTCCACTTTAAGGATTATAGAGGCCACTTTGCTCTTAGGAACCTTAAGTGCAGCAGAAATTTTTTGTAACCTTGGCCAGATCCGTGCCTTGCCACATTTCTGTCTCTGAGCTCTTCAGGCAGTTCCTTTGACCTCATGATTCTCATTTGCTCTGACATGCACTGTGAGCTGTAAGTTCTTATATAGACAGGTATGTGGCTTTCCTAATCAAGTCCAATCAGTATTTTCAAACACAGTTGGACTCAAATGAAGATGTAGAACCATCTCAAGGATGATCAGGAGAAATGGACAGCACCTCAGTTAAATATATGAGTGTCACAGCAAAGGGTCTGAATACTTAGGACCATGTGATATTTCAGTTTTTCTTTTTTAATAAATCTGCAAAAATGTCAACAATTCTGTGTTTTTCTGTCAATATAGGGTGCTGTGTGTACATTAATGAGGAAAAAAATGAAATGATTTTTTGCAAATGGCTGCAATATAACAAAGAGTGAAACATTTAAGTGGGTCTGAATACTTTCTGTCCCCACTATATATATATGTATTTGGAGACAGGGATATTAGGCAACATCTCTGGTCTCTCCCCCCTAAGGAAGACCTGGAGCGCTTCACCAGCAGAGTGGAACGTGCTTTTAAGCAGGACATAGAACAACTTAAGGAGGACACTACACACTTGAGGAATAGGCTAGAAACATTGGAGCATATGTTTGATGACACTCTGTCTGCTATTACTGCATTGCAAGCTCAATGCTCTGCCCAAGATGGGAAAATTGAGGCCCTGCTCTGTCAGCTCGATGACTTTGAGAACCGCAGCAGGCGGGCGAACATCCACATTCAAGGGCTGCCTGAAGCTACAGCTCCTAAAGATAGCATTCCTACCCTGCAGGACATTTTCCGTGAGATTCTGGAACTCCCTGCCACTGCTCCCATTGAAATAGACAGAGCCCATAGGGTGCTTTGGCCCCCATCTGAGGATCCAGAGAACCCTAAAAACATTATCTGTAAGCTCCACAAGTACATGCTCAAAGATCGCATCATGCAGAAAATGCGTAAATGGCCATTCTTTGACTTCGACGGGGCTCATCTGTTTTTCTATCATGATCTTTCCTGGTCGCACTCTAATGAAATGCAGGGCCCTGCGTCCCCTGCTGTCTGCGATACAAGGTGCTGGTTTTACTTACAGGTGGGGCTCCCCATTCAGCCTACAGGTCACCAAAAATGACTGTCAGATCCCCGTTGTGCACCAAGGACGACCTGCCACGCTTTCTGCAAGCTCTATGGCTGGAACCCGTGGATTTCCAGGACTGGCGATGCTCTCAGGAATCCTTGGCTCTTCCATTACCTCAACCGTGGCTCCCGGCGAGAGGCAAGAGAAGAATCTGTGCCTGAAAGCAACCATTATCTGGCTCCTCTGTTGACACCTCGGTGACTTGAGAGAACAAGATTGCCTGGAGGACTTCTTGGCTGGTTTCTCTGTTCTCTCCCCTGTTTTTCTCTTCTTCCCCCTCTTTTTTTCTGTTTGCAGGACTATGTTTTTTTGGGGTTTTGTTCTCATTGACTGACCTAGAAGCCGCATACCTACTGCACTGTTATGCCTTTGTGAAAGGGGTAATTGAAAACCAAAACGTTCACATTTGCGACTCTCTATGCACCAAATGCTCAGCAGCTCACATTTCTAGACGCAGTTCTCAACAGACTGGAAGACTTTCGGGAAGGGCTCCTGATTTTAGGGGGTGATTTCAGTATTAGCCCAGATCCTCTTATTGACATTTCTCATGGTCGGCCACTGCACTCCTTAAAAATTTCCATAAGGCATTACAGACTCATTTCCTTATAGACAGCTGGAGAGTGATGCACGCCTCGGGTAGGCACTACAGTCACTACTCTAAGGTGCATGATTTCTCCTTTTACATAGATCTTTTGTGCGTAGATCATGGCGTGCTAGAGTTGTTACAATCTGCAGAGATCGGTAATATTACAATTTGCGACCATACACCAGTTTCAGCTACGCTTCAGTTGCCAGACGGGTCCCCTAGGGTTTGGTCCTGGAGGCTGAATGAGAATTTGTTGGATGATGTTACGGTGGTCGCCAAGGTGACCAACACCATTTCGCATTATTTTAAGAAAAATGCTTCTGACAAGCTCGGGTCTAAACTTAAAAAGGAGCGACAGGCTGACTTACGCCAGGTACTGACTGCTTTGCAACAAGCAGAGCATCAGCATAAGCACCATGGAGACGTCAACGTGCTTAAGCATCTGAATGATTTCAGAGAGTTGTTTTCCCGCCTCCTAGATCGCCGTGTCTGTAGACAACTATGATATTTGTCGCACAAATACTATGAACATGGTAATAAATGTGGCCGAATGCTGGCTAGGGCACTTAGGAAGCGACATGCTAACTCTCATATATACGAACTTTCAACCCCCCACTGGGGAAGCAACCTTACACTCCTCTAAGATAGCCTCGCTGTTTTGGGAATATTATGCAGACATTTACAATTTAGATGGTGACCTCCCCCCGACTGCCAGGGCCTCTAAAAAACAGGCAATCAGTGACTACTTGGCTTCTGCAAACCTTCCCTCCTTGACATCAGAGCAATAGACAGAATTAGCGTCTCCAATCTCCCCACTCGAGATCACTGCCACGATAAAGTTGCTACCCAGCAGGAAAAGCCCTGGCCCGGATGGATATTCTAAGACATGTTATGCCAAATTTCTCCCATTGTTGTTAAAACCCTTATGTAGGTACTTCAACTCTTTCGCTTCTGGAGGTTCGGTCCCCTCTGAGGTGTTGCTGGCTCATATAACAGTGCTGCCTAAGGAGGTTAAAGACCCTGCTATACCACAGAGCTATCGCCTGATATCACTACTTAATGTAGACATTGATGTTTTTGCAAAGATTTTGGTGAATCACTTAAAGTACCTCCTACCTTCCTTTATACACCCAGATCAAGCAGGCTTCATCTCTAGTCGAGAAGCTAGAGATTACTCCATCCGGGCTACTCAGCTTATCCACTGGGCTCGCTCCCGTCAGGACCCTACACCCTACCTCATTTTATCTACGGATGCAGAAAAGGCATTTGACTGGGTAGACTGGTCATTTCTTAAGGCAGTTTTGGAGACCTTAGGCTTGGGGCCCCATATGCTTCAGTGGATCATGGAACTATACACAACTCCCAGTGCACAGGTCAAGGTCAACGGCCTTTTTTCTTCTAGTTTTCCCATCCGATATGGCACGAGACAGGGATGTCCCCTTCTCTTCGCCCTAATTTTAGAGTCACTCCTCCGGAATGTCCGGGTAGATCCGGACATTAAGGGGATAACAGTGGGGACAACCGAACATAAGCCATCAGCTTACGCTGATGATGTCCTTTTTCATCTCATGGATCCCCTTGTCTTGTTGCCAAACTTGATGCGGAAACTTCAGACTTTTGGAATTTTAAAATTAACTACTCCAAAGTCTTACCAATTACTGTACCTCCTTAGCCTTCCTTTACAGGAAGCCTTCACCTTTACGTGGGCTAAATCTTTAATTAAATACTTGGGGATTCAACTGATTGCCCGCTTTAAGACACTATATTCAGCTAACTATTCTGCGTTGTTGAGCGTGGTGCGCAGAGACTTACAGATTTGGACAAAGACAGCCTTTACATGGCTAGGTCGTGTCAATATTCTCAAAATGAGCATTCTCCCTAGGGTGCTCTTCCACATGCAGATGTTACCTGTCCCCATACCTAAAAACTTTTTTACCCAACTTCAAAGCATGCTTGTTGGTTTCATATGGAATGGAAAGAAGTCATGTATAGCGATGGCAATACTTCAATGCTCTAAAGAGGCGGGAGGCCTGGGATTCCCTGGCATGCAAAGTTATTACCAGCTATAGCTCTTCAATGGATCCTAAATTGGCGCTTCCATACTCACACTAAACTGTGGGTCTCCCTGGAGAAATGCTTGGTGGGCCATAATCATATGCCCTTTGGCTGCCTCGGGAACACGGGGTTGTCGGCGATGACATTTCCATTCACAACACATGTCCTACATGTCTGGGACCGCATTAATCAACTATTCTCATTGCCCCCTCTGTGTCCCCATTGGCACCTGTAGGCGGGTTCCTATGGTTTCCCCCTTGGGAATGCCTGGCCTTTTTTAGGTCATGGACAGCTGATAGTAATCCCAGCTGTGGTAAATTTCTGGAAAATGGTAGGCTGCTTGCCCTGGAGACCCTTAGAGAGAGATTTGGAAGTTTTCCTATGGACTTGCACCTTTTTTTGCTACCCATGGACGTTCTATTAGGGAGTTGTCTACAATTACCCCAATTGAGCAGCTGTTTATAGAAAAAGAGCCCCTACCCCACTTAGTATCAGTACTGTATAAACTACTGGGTTCCGCTCCCACTATAACTAAAGCCGTGTTTATTCGAGAGTGGGAACGCGAGCTTGGAATGGAGTTCTCAGCTGCCCAACTTACACACATATACCAATTAACCCATTTCAGCTCTATTGAGTCCAGGACCCAAGAGACTAATTATAAGTCGCTGACTAAGTGGTACCGTGTGCCTGCAATCTTATCACATATATACCCTTCAGTCCCCGAACTTTGTTGGAGAGGTTGCGGCCAGAGAGGCACACTCCTGCACCTGTGGTGGGAGTGTCCGTGATTCGACCCTTCTGGTCCCAAGTTAAAGATCAGATAAAAAATGTACTCGGGGTACACGTCCCTCTGTCCCCGGCTCATTTTCTACTCCATGTTCCTACCATCTCACTCAATCACTAAAAGAAAAGCGCTTTCCCACACCTCCTAAATGCAGCAAAGAGCGTAATCCCTATCTACTGGAAGTGAACACATGTTCCCAATACAGAGGAGTGGATTGGGAAGGTGAATGGGATTATGGAAGCGGAGGAGTAGGTGGTGACGTGTATGGAAAGACATGAGCGATGTTTATATAGGTGGGCAGCGTAGTGGGACCACACTTTTGATCCAGGGCGAGTTTCGTCTAGCTTAGACGTTGCCTTGTTGGAGTTAGCAGAACCCTTGTTGAAAGTTCCTATATGAATTATGCAGCCATTACCAAAGTTTAAGGTCTTTTTCCTTTCCTATTATTGCAAGCTATGCAGGCTTGTGCTTCTTGTTTTCGTTTTATTTACATGTTTCCTTTAATTTTTCTCTAAGCCTACCAACTGGTGCGGATGACTTCTGCTTTATTATATACCTTGTTAGTGTCCCCTTAGTCATATTCCCTGTTATCTGGTTTCTGTTTTACAGTTTTAACTTACAGCATTTCATCGGATCCGAGGGCCTTGTGTCCCGATGCCTCAGGAATCTGGGTCCCTGCTTAATGTGGAAGTCTATATTTGACACCTTTTGTGATAACTAATGTTTTCCTTTTTTTTTTTATGCTTCTTTTTTTTTTCTTGCTGTCCATAGATATGGGACAACAGTTGTTTTAATTTACTTTATTTTACTTTCTGTGAGAGAAATTTTTTTCTACATAAAGAAAGATTATATAAAAAAAACAGGCTAAGCCGGCTAAGGCTCTGAGCCCAGGACGGGTTTTCTGCCCTTTACTTTAAAAAATTTGCATATGCGGAGCCACAGGTCACAGACATGTCCAGCTGAAGCTCCACATCTCTCGGGACTCCTCAGCTGATAAAGACATCCGCAAGGCATGGTAAACTAAAAATAATATTACCATAACCCTCCTCAGTGACCCTGGGATAAATAAAATGGTTTTTGGTGCCGCCCGAGGTAAAAATAAACTAAAGTGTGCCAAGGATACACAGGCTAGAGGCTCCTGAGGCACAGCCTCCTTCCTCACACACAGGTACATCTCACGCTGCCAAGCAACTGCAGTTACCTCAGGATTAGGGATGAGCTTCGAGTTCGAGTCGAAGTTATGTTCGACTCGAACATTGGCTGTTCGCAAGTTCGCCGAACAGCCAACAATTTGGGGTGTTCGCGGCAATTTCGAATGCCGCGGAACACCATTTAAAAGTCTATGGGAGAAATCAAAAGTGCTAATTTTAAAGGCTTATATGCAAGTTATTGTCATAAAAAGTGTTTAGGGACCCGGGTCCTGCCCCAGGGGACATGGATCAATGCAAAAAAAGTTTTAAAACCGGCCGTTTTTTCAGGAGCAGTGATTTTAATAATGCTTAAAGTCAAACAATAAAAGTGTAATATCCCTTTAAATTTCGTAGCTGGGGGGTGTCTATAGTATGCCTGTAAAGGGGCGCATGTTTCCCGTGTTTAGAACAGTCTGACAGCAAAATTACATTTCGAAGGAAAAAACCCATTTAAAACTACTCGCGGCTATTGCATTGCCGACAATACACATAGAAGTTCATTGATAAAAATGGCATGGGAATTCCCCACAGGGGAACCCTGAACCAAAATTTTTAAAAAAAATGACGTGGGAGTCCCCCTAAATTCCATATTAGGCCCTTCAGGTCTGGAATGGATATTAAGGGGAACCCCGGCCAAAATTTTTTAAAAAAATGACATGGGGTTCCCCCTAAATTCCATACCAGACCCCTCAGGTCTGGTATGGATTTTAAGGGAAACCCTGCGCCAAAAAAAAAAAATGGCGTGAAGTCCTCCCAAAAGTCCATACCAGACCCTTATCCGAGCATGCAACCTGGCAGGTTGCAGGAAAAGAGGGGGGGACGATAGTGCGGCCCCCCCCTCCTGAACCGTACCAGGCCACATGCCCTCAACATTGGGAGGGTACTTTGGGGTAGCCCCCCAAAACACCTTGTCCCCATGTTGATGAGGACAAGGGCCTCATCCCCACAACCCTGGCCGGTGGTTGTGGGGGTCTTCGGGCGGGGGGCTTATCAGAATCTGGAAGCCCCCTTTAACAAGGGGACCCCCAGATCCCGGCCCCCACCTGTGTGAAATGGTAAGGGGGTACTTACCCCTACCATTTCACTAAAAAAATGTTAAAAATTACAAGAGACAGTTTTTGACAATTCCTTTATTTAAATGCTTCTTCTTTCTTCTATCTTCCTTCATCTTCTGGTTCTTCTGGTTCTTCCTCCGGCGTTCTCGTCCAGCATCTCCTCTGCGGCGTCTTCTATCTTCTTCTCCTCGGGCCGCTCCGCACCCATGGCATGGGGGGAGGCTCCCGCTCTTCTCCATCTTCTTCTTCATCTTCTTCTCTTCTTCCTTCTTCATTTTCTTCTCCGGGCCGCTCCGCATCCATGCTGGCATGGAGGGAGGCTCCCGCTGTGTGACGGCGTCTCCTCGTCTGACGGTTCTTAAATAATGGGGGGTGGGGCCACCCGGTGACCCCGCCCCCTCTGACGCATGGGACATGACGGGACTTCCCTGTGGCATTCCCCGTGACATCACAGGGAAGTCCCGTCAAGTCACCGTGCGTCAGAGGGGGCGGGGTCACCGGGTGGACCCGCCCCCCGTTATTTAAGAACCGTCAGACGAGGAGACGCCATCACACAGCGGGAGCCTCTCTCCATGCCAGCATGGGTGCGGAGCGGCCCAGAGAAGAAAATGAAGAAGAGAAGAAAAGAAGAAGAGAAGAGCGGGAGCCTCCCCCCCATGCCATGGGTTCGGAGCGGCCCGAGGAGAAGATAGAAGATAGAAGACGCCGTGGAGGAGATGCTGGACGAGAACACCGGAGGAAGAACCAGAAGAGCCAGAAGAAGCAGAAGAAGATGAAGGAAGATAGAAGAAAGAAGAAGCATTTAAATAAAGGAATTGTCAAAAACTGTCTCTTGTCATTTTTAACATTTTTGACAGTTTTTTAGTGAAATGGTAGGGGTAAGTACCCCCTTACCATTTCACACAGGGGGGGGCGGTATCTGGGGGTCCCCTTGTTAAAGGGGGCTTCCAGATTCCGATAAGCCCCCCGCCCGCAGACCCCCACAACCACCGGCCAGGGTTGTGGGGATGAGGCCCTTGTCCTCATCAACATGGGGACAAGGTGTTTTGGGGGGCTATCCCAAAGCACCCTCCCAAGGGCAAGTGGCCTGGTACGGTTCAGGAGGGGGGGGCCGCACTCTCGTCCACCCCTCTTTTCCTGCGGCCTGCCAGGTTGCGTGCTCGGATAAGGGTCTGGTATGGATTTTTGGGGGGACCCCACGCCGTTTTTTTTTTTTTTGGCGCGGGGTTCCCCTTAAAATCCATACCAAACCTGAAGGGCCTGGTATGGAATTTAGGGGGACCCCCACGTCATTTTTTTTTTTAAATTTTGGTTCGGGGTTCCCCTGTGGGGAATTCCCATGCCATTTTTATCAATGAACTTCTATGTGTATTGTCGGCAATGCAATAGCCGCGAGTAGTTTTAAATGGCTTTTTTCCTTCGAAATGTAATTTTGCTGTCAGACTGTTCTAAACACGGGAAACATGCGCCCCTTTACAGGCATACTATAGACACTCCCCAGCTACGAAATTTAAAGGAATATTACACTTTTATTGTTTGACTTTAAGCATTATTAAAATCACTGCTCCTGAAAAAACAGACGTTTTTAAAACTTTTTTTTTGCATTGATCCATGTCCCCTGGGGCAGGACCCAGGTCCCCAAACACTTTTTATGACAATAACTTGCATATAAGCCTTTAAAATTAGCACTTTTGATTATTCATGTTCGTGTCCCATAGACTTTAATGGGGTTCGCGTGTTCGAACGAACTTTTTTCCTGTTCACATGTCCTGGTGCAAACCAAACAGGGGGGTGTTCGGCTCATCCCTACTCTTAAGGAAGAAAACCTTATTCTGTAAACACACTTAGAGGACTTCGAAAATAGAGCATGTCGATCAAATCTTCATATACGAGGAATACCTGAGGCTATTGTTGACCTTGATTGTACTATGACCACACTTTTCCAAGAACTATTACCGTCAATCCCGGTCGATCGTTTGGAGATGGATAGGATTCCCAGAGCTCTAACACCACGCAAACCAGAAGGTCCCCCTTGTGATATTATTGCGAAATTCCTCTTCTATCGCACCAAAAAACAACTCATGGCTGCAGCTAGAGGAAAAGATTCCCTCATCTTTCAAGATCATCCTTATCAGCTTTTTGCTGACCTTTCCCCAATTACTGTGGCTAAGCGATGTGCACTGAAACTTTACTTACCTTTCTTCATAATCTACAGCAACGACAGGTCCTTTATCAATGGGGATTCATTTTCTATCCGCTTTACCTATCAAGGTGTCAAACATTCCTGTAGGTCCTCAGATAAACTACAAAACGCTCTACAAGAACTACATCTTATCGAAAGATCTTCAACTAGCCTTCGTCCACACTCCTCATCCAGCTCCCTTCAAGAATCCTCCAAATCTGGAAAATATAGAGGCCCACAAAATTCCTAAGAGAAGTCAATTCAATTCCCTATCAAAATCAATGTTGTGTGTATCCACCCTACCAGCAACAATGCTCCGCGCTTACAACGATATACCCAACAGTATATATAGCACATAAATCAATAAATAAATAGCAGCTGCTTAAATAATCGGTGATATGTATGTAGGCAATAATGAGTCAATTAAATCAATAAAGTTCCTTCAGTATTGCAGCAGCGCTGTATACCCCAAATGAATAGGGTCCCTTTCTCAATCAAGTTCATAAAGTGCAAAAAATGGAACAGATGATAGGAATCCCACTAATCAATATTGCCGTATTCTGTGAGGGTAATAAATCCATTCACCAAGCGATACACCTGGCGTTGGGACCCCCAATGAAAAACGCATTCACCAGAAATCCAATCAATATGAGCCTTGATTAGTAATAGTTGGTCTGCACCACTTTTCCACACGACCACCAGATGTCAGTCTAACTCTCGGTAGCACACTCCACCCCTGACACCCCCAGAATAATCAGGATGAGGGGGATCATCATCTTCATCCTCCCCGCTGTCATCTATAGAGAGACCCCAAAACACGAAAACTTTCCACTTCACCCAGATCAGGACAGTCTGTGTACAGGAAGGCGGAGCTCTGCACTGATTGGAGGAGCCTTCCTCTCTCTTTGTGCAGAGATTTTACACAAAAATTCAATTCCCTGTTTAAAGACACAATGGACTGAATGAGTTTCACTCCTCATCTTGAAGCTTATTCAATCTTAAGGCTTAGCCTTTCTTTGGTCACTAAGTCATTTACCACCTTCAGTATAATCTGACTAAACTTATTTAAAATAATACTGTTCTATTAAGTTTTGAACTTCCCCTTTATCCCCCACAACCTCAGATAAACATATTTTATGTTTTATCCTCCTTTCCTCTCCCCCCCCCCTTAAAGTGGAGTTCCACCCAAAAGTGGAGCTTCCGCTCACTTGTCTCCTCTCCCCCTCTGGTGCCACAATTGGCACCTTTTGGGGGGGGGGCAGGATACCTGTCTTTGACGAGTATCCTGTTCCCACTTGCGGGAGTCCGTGCCATGGCCCATGACGTCACTGCAGGGCTCCCTCCTCCTCCCCCTGTCGCTGGGCCAGTAGGAGAGAGGAGCAGGGCCTCGCGCATGTGCAGTAGGGTTCCCGAAGCAAAGCCGTAAGGCTACACTACCAGGTTCCCTTACAGGTACCCAATGGTGGCGGCAGCACCTGACAGCTGATGGAAACATCAGCTGTGGTGCCGACATCGCTGGACTCCAGGACAGGTAAGTGTCCTCCTATTAAAAGCCAGCAGCTGCAGTATGTGTAGCTGCTGGCTTTTAGTTTTTTTTTGGGGGGGCGGACCTCTTCTTTAAGCCATTGAGATACATATTGTCTCGATTATAACCTTATTTTCTTATATTTATCTTAGAGAAAAATCTAGTTATTTTTTAAATTGAAGTACTTCTATTGTTTTATATTTAATGATCCTGTTTATCAATAACACCATTTTCCTTCTTCATTACTGCCAATCCTATGATAAGTAATATTGCTATGCAAACCATACAGTTTCTTATATTAAAGTACTTTTTCCCTAGGGTTACCTGTATACTCACCTTACAGTATAGTTGTTAATAGCCAATTAACCTTTTATTTTTTTTTTTACCCTTGTTCAATTTTTATTTTTTAACGGCCGAACTAGGGTGTCCAAGTATATCTCTTTTTCTGTATATAGATGTAGGCCGTTGGGGTCTCGAGAGATTGTTGTCACTGCTCCCCCTATCTTTCTATCCTAGGATAAACCTCCATTCTGACTTATTATTATTGAAGGACCTCCTCGGATAGATACTAGGCCTCTGAGTTAGCCTTTTTTGAACGCAATCAGTACGCCGCCTTTTTTACTTTTCTTATTCCCACAATTTACTTACTATTATTTGACTATATGACTCTTACTCTCTCTTTCTTCCTCTGTATTCTGTCTCTACTCCCCCCATGGTTCTTGTAGATTGTAGACTCACAATCTATGAATGCAGTATACTACAATATTTCCTTTAAGATTTACCGATGGCCCTCTTAAATGTCCTTACACTAAACGTACAAGGTCTAAACATCCCACATAAGCAACTAAAGTTTTTTGATCCTTAGCTTCCTCAAAAGCACATGTTGTATGCCTCCATGAAACCTATTTCGCAGATAAGGCAACCCCTAAATATTTTGGATCAGCTTATCCCCAAGTTTTCACAGCCTCTGCCAAAACTAAACGAGGGGTGCTAATAGCGTTTCATCGTACTACACCCTTTTCCCTTCTGACAGAGATCAAAGACCCAGAAGGTCATTATCTTATACTTATGGGATATCTATTTGATTCTCTAATCACAGGAGTATCCTACTATGCTCCTAACAAAACTCATTCCTCTCCCATTTATTACAGGTAATTGATACTCATAAAACAGGCACACTTTTAATCTGTGGAGATTCAAATCAAGTCCTTTATCTTTTTTTAGATAAATCCCCAACTCCTATTGCATCTAATTCTCAATCTCGTAAGTTCCAACAACTTCTTCAACAACACTCTTTATTCGATTCTTGGTGTGAAATCAATCCTGCTAGACGCCAATTTACTTATTATTCTCAACCACATAAATCATTTTCCCGTATCAATCACATTTTGATCTCAATAGGCATGACCCCTGAACTCCTTTCTTCATCTATTATCCCTTTTACATGGACTGACCACTGTGCTGTACTTTCAACTTTCACTTCTCTAATACCCAAAAGGCAAGATTCTACATGGCATATTAATGACTCAATCCTATCTCATCCATCACACTCAACGGATCTAGCAATTGCCACAAAAGATTACCTGGCCAATAATAAGACCCCTGATATATCCTCACTGACCCTATTGGAAGCTCATAAACCTGTTCTCCATGGGGTTTGTATATGCCAAGCCTCATTTCTTAAAAAAGAAAAACGACAACTAAAACAAAAATTAGAAGCAGAATTTAATACATGCCACACAATCTTTCAATCCAATCCTACCCCTGTGACTAAATTACAGCGTGATAAAGCACATTTAACCACTTGCTTACTGGGCACTTAACCCCCTCTCCTGTCCAGATCAATTTTCAGCTTTCAGCGCTGATGCACTTTGAATGACAATTGCGCGGTCATACAACACTGTACCCAAATGAAATTTTTATAATTTTTTTCCCCACAAATAGAGCTTTCTTTTGGTGGTATTTGATCACCTCTGCGGTTTTTATTTTTTGTTAAAAAAATTTAAAATGACCGAATTTAAAAAAAAAAATTATATTTTTTTATATTTTGTTATAAAATTTAGCAAACAGGTGATTTTTCTCCTTCATTGATGTATGCTGATGAGGCGGCACTGATGGGAACTGATAGGTGGCAGTGATGGGCACTGATGGGTGGCAGTGATGGGCACTGATGGGTGGCAATAATGGGCACTTTTCGGCACTGGTTGGTTACACTGATAGGCAGCACTGCTAGGTGGCACTGATTGGCACCACTGGTGGGCATTGATAGGTGGCACTTGTGGGCATTGATAGGTGGCACTCATGGGCATTGATAGGTGGCACTAGTGGGCACTGGCAGGTGGCAATGGCAGGTGGCATTGGCAGGGGGTACTGGTGGGCACAGATTAGGCAGGATTGCCTCTTCCTCTTCGGGACTGATGTCCCTTGCACATAACCTGGTGATCGGCTTTTTTTATCCTCATGCTGTCAGCGTGAGGAGAGAAAAAAATGATTACCGAGCTTCTGTTCATTGGCTGACAGCTGATCATGTGGTAAAGGGTCGGGATTGGCCCCTTACTCGGATCTGTGATCACCTGAGTCTCAGTGACTTGGTGATCACAGCACGCATGTGTGCAGGGAGCGTGCAAAGGGGAGGCCATCATATGACGGCCTCCCAGAAATTCAGGTCCACGCTGTGGCTGTCATTCGGCTATAACGCGGACGCCAAGTGGTTAAACCTTGACCTTTTTTTATCAGAATCTGTAGATAAAATGTTATGTAAGTCTATGGAGTACAAAAACTAGGAAGTTGGACTTTAGAGGCACACAAGTAGTTAAACTATAAAGGATAAAAAAGTTTTGTTTAATAGAATTTAGATTACAACATTGAAAATAGATACTATAGACGTTACATATTCCTTAAAAAAGTTGCTATGTATTTGGTATTGCCTACCCTACATGCAATTTGAAACCTCACTTTTTACATATGTAATTTGTAATCAAACATTCAAACAGTGAAAGATAGTAAACAAATTCACAAATCAGGGTTACAGTATCTGAATGTAAGATAAAAAGTTGTGGGTTAGATTGCAGATCCGGGTGGGTTTATTTTCCTTTGATCGCTCGACATGTTGCGCATCTCTTTAACGCTTCCTCAGGAGCTAAGGATGATTCTGCTGAATAATTGTAAAATACATCAATAAGTATATATGCACTGTAAACACAAAGCATATTTCAGTATGTAATACCAAACATATAAAAGAAAAAGAAAAAATATATATTCTGACAAAATATGATGGTCACATGACGGAACCCCATAAGGGAGGTGGTCACCTGGGGGCAGACAGGGGAGCCAAGTAACTGGGGAAACCATTCTAAAATATCTATATTTGTACAAATATCTGTGTATAAAGTGTCAATTCAGAGAGCCTGATATAAATTAAAATAAATTGACAATGCTACCAAAACCACAAAGGGAGTGTTAAGGGTAGGTAATAGTAGAGTGCTAAAAAGGCGATGATTGTTTAACATCTACTTAGATTAAGACTGATATAAATTATTTTGAAAAGGAGCAAATCAAATGTACTAATCAATACAGGCAGTTGAAAAGAATTCAATAAAAACTAGGAAGAGTGTTTTTATATATAGGTATCTATACAGAGCTTACCCAATATGGTCAGATATAATAGAAAGAAAATAGGTGTAGTATTGCAACTGGTAAGATGAATGGTCGCTGAGTTGTATTGGAAAATAGTAGTATATGCAGGACGTTGCAGGGACACCAAAAGGCCACAATTCCCAATATGAAGGAAGACGCCAGCAGAGTCTTTAAGGTAGCAGTGGCTTAGACAGGCGAGGGTTTCTAACATAAGAAACATAGGAATATGATGTAGTAATATCTTTATACTATAAGCAAAGAAAGAAAACGAGATGTACATAAGAGGTTGTGATTAAAAGCTTACCTACAGTTAATTGGGAAGGCTCAAAAATGGTGCAACTCCCTCTGGTGAAGCAGCGTCCGCTGACCATAAAGGGCAGCTGTGTGTCCTTAAATAGTTGCCCCCACCGGAAACGCCGACAGCCTGATTAGGCTCGGCACTTCTCGGTCCGACTGCCGGCTACTGCGCATGTATCGGAGACCGCCGCTAACGTGACGGCGACCGGCCAGTGAGAGCGCAGTAAGGCGGGGATAGGAAAAGACCCGCCAGCTACTGCGCATGTGCCGGAAGATTCGCCAGAGCGGCGATGCCCGGCCAATGCAGCAGAGGCAGGGACTGGGAGGGAGCCGAAGGTGCCCCGTGTCCCCGTCAATCGCCACACATCCGGTCGGAGGAGAGGACCAGATGTGCGGCGCTGTGCAGTTGAGTTTACTGGCTAGGGTCCGTGAAACCCACAGGCGACCACTACCAGGGGAATATATCATGAGACCATGAATCAGGAGGGAAAATACATTTTTGTACAATTTACAAAAATACATGATATAAAACATTAACAAAGTAATTAAACTTGTAAAGAGTTTTTTTAATATACATAATATTTGATAAATATAATGGTATCCAGATTTATGACTAGATAGAATGATAATAGATTTTTAAGATATGACAGTGGTCTTTAAACATTAAACCTGGAGAGATGTCCTTATTTGGTGTAAATGTTTTTAAGCTAGACATTATTGTGTTTTAAATATGTGTATTTTGGTGGGGATCCTTAATACTCAGATATGGAACATTTAAAAAAATGGTTTATAGGATTGGGTCTCATTGAGTCCTGGCGCTCGGGTGGCGTTCAGGCGCTCAATCCATAGAGTCTCTTTTTGTAATATAAATTTGTCCCACTCACCCCCTCTGGGGTTCTTGGGGATGATGGCCAGAACAGCAAAGGAGACAGAGGAGGTATTGAAACGATGGTACAAGTCGAGGTGTCGACTGATGGGAGTAAGCATTTTGCCATTTCCCGAATAATATATATGATCATTGTTTCTCTGTCTCAGCTATCTGGCCACCTTCCCAACATAGAAAGCCCCACAGGCACAAGTCATAAGATAGATCACGCCTTGTGTGTTATGTGTAGCTGAAAATTTGGGGTGATAAATCTCGCCATTGGGGAATAGGACTTGACGTCCAGGCAGTATCCAAGGACAAAAAGCACAGTTGTCACAGGGCGAGGTCCCCAATAGTAGTTTGGATGTAGGTAGGTTATCGACCGTATAGTGGCTGGACACAAGTCTATCTCTAAGCGAGATGTTACGTCTAAACATGATTTCCGCGTATGTACTGATATATTTTTTTAGAATTGGGTCTTCCTGTAAAAGGTGCCAGTGTGTACTCATAATTTTTCTAATGTCTTCATGGTGAGATGAAAATTTAGTAATTAATTTGACAGTAGGTTCTTTGTATTTGACTTTGGTTTTATATAATAGATCATTGCGTGTTCTCTGCTTAGCTTTGTTATAGGCCTGGCACAGTAGGGATCGGCTGTATCCTCGTGCTAACAGGCGAGATTTTAGGAGATTTGCTTGATATTGGAAATCTGACGTGTGTACAGTTTCGACAGGGTCGAATGTATTGCGCATAGAGTATACTCCGAATGAGTGTCGGAGGATGTGTACTAGCAGCGTGCAGTAATGTGTTTCCAGCTGTCATTTTCCGAAATATGGACAGTCTCCAGGTTCCAGGCAGAAAGAACAGTATATATAATATAAAACTGCATGCAGGGCACTGGAAAAAGCAATAGGGACAAAAGGTATGTTCAATAATTTGCTACAGTAATGTAATCTGTAAGATTACAGTGTACTGTATGTATTGTGTGTTTTTAACTTTTTAAGTTTGGCACCGTGCTCCATCCCTGTGCGTCACAACACTCGCAGGGAACGGAGCTCAGCACTGTGATGAATCGAGTAGAGACACAGCTCGCACACACAGCGGGGAGACATTGCAGGATCCTGGGGACAAGGTAAGTAACTTTGCCTGGATCCAGCGATGCAATACCGAGTATGGCTCAGGGTTGCCGCTTTTGGTACTGAGAATTCACCCCGAGCCACACTCGGGATTACCGCCAGGGAGGTTAAACCAAATAAACGTCTGGGCCCAGGTGGCTTCTTTGTCCTATACTATAAGACATTCTCTCATATCCTTGCTCCAATGTTAACAGATGCATTTAATTCTCTCCTTAACTATCAATCGTTTCGCCTCGAAACATTAATGGCTATAATTTCAATGACCCTGTCATGTACCTGGTTCGTGAGACTGAAGTGTAGATGAGAGCCTCTCATACCACAACGGCTTGCGGGCCACTGAGGTTGAGACAGCAGCCACAAAAGCACAGTGACGTAGGAGTGTCTAGGATCAGTCCAGTATTCAGTATGGCTGGTTGTCCGTGGCTGGATATGCAGCAGGCAGACCGGTAATAGGCTAGTCAGACCAGAACAGTGGCAGGCTGAGATCACAGCAGGAATGGATGCGATTCACAGAGCAGAGTTGTAGGAGGCTGGAAGACCAGATGCAGGGTCAGGCAGGCTGGGTCGGTAGTGTTCGGACAGAGCAGCAGGCAGAAGAGAAGTCCAAAACAAGCTGGGGTCGGGGTATCAAGCAGACAGCATAGTGGGAACAAGCCGGATCAAGATCAGAGGTCTGCACAGATAACAGGTCAGGACACACAGAAGCTGCAGACTAAACAGCAAAGAGTCTTTGGTGCACTCACTTTAAATAGCCCCTTTTGGCGCCAACGTTGGTGACAGGCGCACGTGCACATGTTTTCGCCCTGACGCATCGTTGACGTGCGTGCCTGCCGTGCAATTCCTACTGCAGAGCTATGCCTTTCCTGACAGATTCCCAAACCTCAGTCAGACGGTACATCTTGTTCTAACTATAGACCCATATCATTACTTAACTTTGACATTAAGTTACTAGCGAAAGTCTTAGCGACTTGCTTAAATAATGTAATAGGTTATTCAATAAAAAAAGACCAGGGCGGCTTTATCCCACAGCGCCAAGCCGCAGATAATGTATGCAGGACTACTTTACTAATTCAAGCAGCTAAATCACGACAAATACCCATCTGTCTCTTATCTTTAGATATCAAAAAAGCATTTGATACAGTTTTGTGACATTACCTACATTTCGTCCTGCAGCTTTCGGGATTTGGTCCCTTTTTTCTTAGCCGGGTCTCCTCATTATACAAAAATCCCAAACCTTATGTTAAATATAAAAAATAAAACTAGTGCAGCACAATATATATGTCTATAAAAAGGTATGGAGAAAGCAGAGAGTTCTCAGCAATTAAAAGGCAGGGACACCTCGTGAGTAGAAACACAATTCAGTTCCCCTGAGTAGTCTGAGTGACTGATCCACCACCAACAAATCCAAACTCTTACCAGATAGGATGGACCTCTAAACTAACAGAAGGTCATGCAGACTTGTATCCACAAATGGGATGGAGGCAGTTGGTTGGTGAACCGGATAAAAACAGATGATCCAGGATCGAGTGTATTGATGGAAAAAGAAACACAATCTAAGTGTTCTGCATAAGGTTTGTTTATTAAAGTAATCCACAGTATATTAAAAAGCACTGAAGCAGCAATCAATAAACGGCAGTATAAAACAGCGTGTGTATGAACGCCAATAGTAAGAAACAGCAGTGTGCCAGAGATGACTGTGGGTGACGTCTGCACGATAGCTCCTCTCCCCCGTACACGTTACGTCCTACAGGACTTCATCAGTGAGGGCGGGGCTATCACGTGACCCAGATGTTTATATAGCCACCAGGTCGCCATGGAGAGCGTGGATGACCGGACGTTCCAGGACCAGAAATCCAAGTGCCGGAACTCACTGAGAGTCCATTCCGCTCGCTCTCTCAAGGGGACACAGGCTGCCAAAATTTACAACAATCATATATGGAATAAAAACCCTATATATTAATATTGCCTTTTTTGTTCTTCTGACTCTTCTTCCTCTCTTTCTCTTCTTTTGCCACGTTGTTTGTTTCCAGTGGGTGTCGGTCCCCAAGGATCTCGCCATTGGGTTTGGTGATTCCCTAAAAAACCTTCCCCCTGTAATGATTCATCATTAAATAGGGGTTTAAAATGATTCTGGACCAATGGTGCTTTTTCCTGGTAATATTCATTTTCCCTAGGGTATTCATTTTCCCTTGGGTATTGGTTATAAGTATTATAATGATAGGTATCCCTATTGGGCGGACCATTAGGGGTTCTGCCTCTAGATGGTCATGAGGTGCCACTGTGATCCTGCCAGTAAGCAGGTTCCTGAGGAGGTGCATGAGGGTGACCATAGCCTCTGCATCTCCCTTCTCTACCACGATTGCCCTTACCCCTAAAATTGGGGTGTTTGTACCCTCTATTGTTAGTTCCCCGAGTAGGAGGGGCATGAGAGGTATTGACAGGTGTAGGGGGGGGGGTTGGAGTCCAGGTGGATGTTATATTAACTGGCACAGCTTCCACATTTTAAACCTTAGATTGCCACTTAAAAACATCTCCATGGGAAAAATCCCCAGAATCCCTGATATGTTTAGTTTTTTCTTTTCCTGAACCTCCTTATCCCATTTCACCATTTTGATTTTCAATCACCAGAAAATTTGGGAAAATCTGGTAAATCTTGGAATGGTTCTATTTTATTCTCAAGATCTACAATTTGTTTATCCAATAATTTAATTTTCCTTTGTTTTCTGACGAATAAGACTTCCAGCAATTCCTGACCTTTTTTATTGAAAAAGCTTTGCCATTCCAATAATGATTCATCATCAACAAGGCCATCATTAGGTGGGAGGTCCCACCTTAATCTCCTAGGGACCAATTTGCATGACTTTCTGTTAGTTCAGAGGTCCATCCTATCTGGTAAGAGTTTTTATTTGTTGGTGATGGATCAGTCATTCAGACTACTCAACGGAACAGAATTGTGTTTCTCCCCACGAGGTGTTCCTGCCTTTTCATTGCTAAGAACTCTCTGCTTTCTCCATACCTGTTATGGACATACAGTATCTCACAAAAGTGAGTACACCCCTCACATTTTTGTAAATATTTTATTATATCTTTTCATGTGACAATACTGAAGAAATGACACTTTACTACAATGTAAAGTAGTGAGTGTACAGCTTGAATACCAGTGTATATTTGCTGTCCCCTCAAAATAACTCAACACACAGCCATTAATGTCTAAACAGCTGGCAACAAAAGTGAGTACACCCCAAAGGGAAAATATCCACATTGGCCCATTTAGCCACTTTCCCTCCCCATTGTCATGTGACCGGTTAGTGTTACAAGGTCTCAGGTGTGAATGGGGAGCAGGTGTGTTAAATTTTGTGTTATCAATCTCACTCTCTCATACTAGTCACTGGAAGTTCAACATAGCACTTCATAGCAAAGAGCTCTCCGAGGGGGGCGTGGCCAAGACCGGCATGTGAGAGGACGCACTTCTCACAGCTCCTAACTGATCCGTGTATTGATCCTTCCCCGGCATCGCTGATCCTGCTTTTTTCAGCCCCCCAACTGGCTACTGAGTCCCAGTACCCCCCGGACCCACCCCCGGCCCTCTGCACGAGGGGGAAAACCCGTCGAGGCCTGTTGGAGATGGCTAGACCAGAATCCCAAGATGGCGCCGCCGCGCCTGCAGCCCTGAACCAGCGCGTTCCCCGGACGGTGGATAAGCTGAAAGACAGCAGCAATAAGAAAGCTCCGAAGACCCCGGGTAAGGAACAGTATAGAGATATCCTCTATTATGCTCAGAAACTACAGGGCCCCGGGACAGCAGACTAGGGGGGGTCAGCTTATAAAAGGGGAGAGGCTGACAAGACATTACAAGCAGACTGGGATATGGACACAGTGAGCACACCTAACCTCTTCATGGAGGAAGACACTCGCCCTCCTTCCCCCCTCCCTTCAGAAGACATCCCAGAGACTTTGGAGCAGCCTACATTAGCTGAAATCCTGAAAGCAGTTCATATGTGTACTGCTGCAGTTAACGTTATGAAAGACCAGTTGGGGGGTGTCAGAGAGGAGATGTCATTTCTCAGACAAGACCTGCAAAAAGTCAGGGAACGGGCCACAGCAGTGGAAAGCAGAGTGAGCGACATGGAGGACAAAATCCCCCCTCTTGCACAGGAAGCTAGAGCAGCACACCGCATGGCTCAAGAAACATACAACAGGGCTGAAGACACAGAAAACCGTTTACGCAGGAACAACGTCCGTATAGTAGGGCTCCCCGAAAAATCTGAGGGTAAGGACCCCACTACCTTTGTGGAGAACTGGCTCATTGAGATTTTTGGCCGGGATGCATTTTCCCCTTTTTTCACAGTGGAGAGAGCACATAGAGTCCCTGGCAGACCCCCCCCACAGGGAGCCCCTCCCAGGTCCATGTTGGCAAAGCTACTACACTATCGAGACAGGGAAGCTATATTGCGATGTGCATGTGAGAAGGCAAATGTTAAGTTTAATGGTGTCAGAGTCTCATTCTACCCGGATTTCTCGGCGGAGGTGCAGAGAAGCAGAACGAAATTCGGGGAACTAAAGAAACGTCTGAGAGCCCTGCAATTACCATACGCTATGACCTACCCGGTTAAATTACGGGTGACAGTGGATGGGCATGCACAGTTTTTTGAATCACCCAGAGATGCAATGATGTGGTTAGATCACAATGAACAAGCCCTGCGACACCGCCGGCCAGAGGCGGAAGGCGACTGACCCTGACACTCAGCCTAGGTTTCCTCTCAACACAGATTATCCTGATGCTGCTGTTTTTCTAATGACTAGGCAGATATCCATACCTACACCTTGTATGGTCATCCCTCAGCCCACTCAACTGTTTTTTTCCTTGTCTAGATGCCGGGAACACATTTCATGTATAGAAATGTTGGAGATAAAAGAACTGTGACTTTTCTAATCTTTCTTTGTCCACGTGAATCTGTTTTTGATCTGGTGGCAATGCGAGCTTTTACAGTCAGCCAGTTTTTAGGCTGTGCAGCCAGGCTATTTTTGGCCTGGCCGACGAAGTTATTGTGGTTGATCCTACTGTCCTGCCCCGCACTGGAGGGCACTGACGCCAGTGGGGGATGCCGGTTATCGATCCGCCATACTACAATAGAAATAAAGTTTGTTGGCACCGTTGTGCCTGGTTGTGGTTTACAGTATGCACTATCTTACAGTCCAGAGACTTACCTGAATTTGCTTAATAGCCTCTTTGACAACTTGCCACCCATATGCAAGAACGCTTACCAATGCCTCCATAGACTCACCATACAGATGAACACTGTTCACCCATGCCAATTGATGACTACGCTTCCACTATGGCGGGATCTTCGCTGATTTCTTGGAATGTTAGGGGCATGAACTCCCCCCTTAAGCGTACTATGATATTTACTTGTCTAAAGAAGTTTTTTCCTGCGGTTATATGTCTACAGGAGACGCATCTGACTGCAGAGACCAGGAGTTGTTTGAAGCACAGATGGATAGGTTGGGCCTATCACTCCACTCACACCTCTTTTTCTCGGGGTGTGAGCGTAGTGATACACAGATCCATGGATTACCAGGAATTTGCCTCTAAGATAGATGCAGAGGGGAGATTTGTATTTCTGCATTGCCGTATTGGAATTTTGCATTGTGTTCTAGCTGGTGTATATATACCCCCCCCATTTGATGCACGGGTACTTCGACTTTTCCTGGAATTTTTGACGGATAAGCCGAACCTCCCTATGCTCATTGTAGGGGATTTCAATAGTTGGTTAAACCCTGCTTTAGATAAACACCCACCTCCGGGAATACAAGCCCCATGCAGGGCAACACCATTAGCTAGGCTGTTGCAGGAGCTGGGGTGGCTGGATATTTGGAGACATAGAAACCCAGTAACTAAGCAATTCTCTTGCTTTTCAAAAACCCACGGGTCTCTATCCAGGATAGATCTGGCTGTGGGAAACTCGGGTATGCTCCCCTCGGTCTCTGACGTTTCATATAAACCCAGGTGCGTATCAGACCATTCCTATATGGTACTAAAACTAGTCACAACACAGGGGTCCATGCTCCCTAAAGCACCCTGGAAATTTAATGCCTTTTGGCTTCAGCTGTTTGCATCTCCTGAGAGACAAGAGGGAAGCATCAATGGGTTCTTTCAGATTCAGCCAACCCCAGCCGCTGTTGTGGCAGAGTGGGAGGAATTTAAACTGTATCTTCGTAGACTGCTAAGCAATGAGGTTACCAAGGTTAAACAGTGCTCTGAAACTCTCAGGGAGACACTAGAGGTGCAGGTTCATTCCCTGGAGGAGAAATATGTGCAGGATCCCACTGATTCTGCAAGGGAGGCCTGGCAGGCAGCTCAATCTGCTTATGGGCACCTCCTGGCCTCCTCGGCGGAAAAGAAAAGATTTTTTTCTAAAACTGCTTTTTTCGAGGAGGGGGAGACAACGGGCCGCCTTCTGGCTAGAATCGCTAACTCAGAACAGAAGTCTCCAGTAATCGGAGCCATAAAAACTAAAGGGGGAAAGTTGGTACAGTCGCCCGATTTAATATTGAACACACTAGCGGAGTTCTATGAGACATTATATCGCCCAACCTCGATACAGGACCCGGGGGAGTTGGGTAACTATTTGGATGACATTGTGTTCCCGCAGCTTTCTGCATCACAATGCCGGGAGTTGGATTCCCCGATATCCCTGGAGGAACTGCAGGTGGCTGTGGCTGTGGCTGCGTTTCCCAACTGTAAGGCCCCAGGGGGTGATGGTATCCCTATGGAGATATACAAAAGCTACTCCGAAGTATTGTTGCCCAAGCTTTTGGCAATGTTTAACGCGGCCAGAGACCAGTCTGCCCTTCCACCATCTATGTCTCAAGCCCATATTGTGTTAATTTTGAAACAAGGAAAAGACCCCGTAGATCCAGCATCCTATAGACCGATATCGTTACTCCAGTCAGATATTAAAATCCTGGCCAAAGTACTAGCCCTTAGATTAAATAAGGTGATCACCTCAATGATACATCCAGATCAGGCGGGATTTATGCCAAATAAATCCATGGCGATGAACCTGAGAAGGCTATTTCTAAATATGCAGACACAGACTGACAATATGGGATCAAGGGCTCTTCTGTCACTAGATACTATGAAAGCCTTTGATAGTGTGGAATGGCCCTATCTCTGGGAGGTGCTGAGGCGATTTGGCTTTGGGGACACATACATTACCTGGGTACGCTTGCTGTATCACTGCCCTCGGGCTGCTATAAGGGAGGCAGGTAGAGTGTCACTGTCATTTACTTTAGGCCGGGGCACGCGGCAGGGGTGCCCTTTGTCCCCCCTGCTGTTTGCCCTGGCAATAGAGCCCCTGGCAATTAGGATTAGAAATCATGGGGGTATCACGGGCTTCTGCTATGGAAATAGACAGGAGAAAGTGATGCTCTATGCGGATGACACCATGATACTATTGGGTGATATGGAGCAATCCCTGAGGAACACGATGGACACAGTGATTCGGTTTGGGGAATTTTCAGGTCTGAAAATAAACTGGGCCAAATCTGCCTTGATGCCCCTAGACGGTACTACAGTACAGGATGGTGAGAGAGTAGGAGAAATTCCCGTTACCAATTCCTTCAAATACCTGGGGATATGGATTACACCCCGAATTAGGGAATATGGCCAACTCAACATTTCCCTACTTTTAGCCAGGTTTCGACAGCGGGTCAAGACATGGAATACCCTATGTATGTCAGTTGCGGGCAGAGTGAATCTAATCAAAATGATTCTGATGCCCCAACTGCTATACATGTTACATAATTCCCCAGTAGTGATTCCACTGAAGACCTTTAGGATAGTCAACACCATATTCCGTGAACTAATCTGGAAAAATAAGCCCCCTAGGATAAAACTAGAACACCTGCAGCGCCCTAAAGACGATGGTGGCCTTGCTCTCCCGAATCCATGGTTGTACTATCTGGCGTCCCAGATGCAACACTTGATAGGTACTATGGCCATGGAGGGAGACGTGGGCGATAGATCCCCTAGTGCTTCCGAGGCTATTATGCTCCATGCAGTGGGTGGGCGATCAGTCCCGACTGCTCTTGAGGCATTGGCCTTTGGTAAACCTCAAAAAAGCTTCCCCACATACAGTTTAATACAAAAAGTATGGAACAAAGTCAGCTATTTGCAGGGGGCTACGGGTTTCAATGAGTTTAGCCCGATTTGGGCTAATGGGGCTTACCCGGAGCTGGCTAAATTGCAGCACACGGACAAGTGGAAGGCACATGGCATCTTCTACCTGGCGCAAGTTATAAGTAATGGGAAATTGTTGTCCTTTGAAATTTTGAGAGAGAAATACGGGCTACCACAACATATGAAGTTCTATTATATGCAACTCAGACATGCATTTATAGCCCAATCTAGGACCACTGGGTGGCATATGGACCCTAATCCCATTCTTTCTCAACTCAAGACTGCGGAGGTTTCCAAGGGATTTATCTCCCAGTGCTACGGCACATTATCTATTCAATATCTTTCAAAACACCCCCTTACGGTCAAAAGAAAGTGGGAAACAGACATAGGGCCCCTGGACGACGATCAATGGGAAGAAGCCCTACAATCAGTGGTTATTTGTTCCCTAAATGTGACGCAAAGGTTGACTCAACTATACACACTTCTGAGAGTATATTACACACCCCATAGACTGCATGCCATGGGACTGACGCCCACCCTGCTGTGTACTAGATGCAAAAGGGATCATGGTGAGTTGATACATATGCTTTGGCGCTGTCCCAAACTGCATGTGTATTGGAAGGGGGTGATAGAGGTTCTGTCTGCGGTGTTTGGGGTACAGATTCCTCTGGACCCTAGACAGTGTATTCTGAACTTACTGTACGAATTAGAGTGGGAGACACATATTAGAGAAGCCCTTACAAGGACCCTTTTTATGGCCCGTAAACTGATTATGACGCATTGGAAGTCTGAGTCGCCCCCTTCGGTTAAGGAGTGGATTACAGCAGTGGGCAACACGCTGAGGATGGAGAAAATCCTATACCAGCATAGGGGTTGTGCCGCCAAGTTCGAAAAATTGTGGGAGCCGTGGCTGGGAACTCCGGGATTGGCCCCGGAGGACCTAGTCATGGATAGACTCCTGAGACTAAATGCGGGCTGAGAGATCCCACGCCCTAATAATCTGTTAGAACATATATTTAAATGCAGAAGTATTGGAAGCCAGGTAGGGTATTTTGATTGTAGGGTGTATAGGGGTGAATGGCATGTTATATTATTTTGCATGTTTGTGGCTTGGCTCTCAGGGAACTGGGGGTGATATACCTTGTTGTATTTATATGGCTTATGAATCTCTGGATTGTATGCTGTCAATTTTCAATAAAGAATTTTTTCTGGATAAAAAAAAAGAACTCTCCGAGGATCTGAAAAAAAGATTTGTTGCTCTACATAAAGATGGCCTGGACTATAATAAGATTGCCAAGACCCTGAAACTGAGTTGCAGTATGGTGGCCAAGACCATACAGACAGGTTCCACTCAGAACTGGCCTCGCCATGGTCGACCAAAGAAGTTGAGTGCATGTGCTCAGCATCATATCCAGAGTTTGTCTTTGGGAAATAGACGTATGAGTGCTGCCAGCATTGCTGCAGAGGTTGAAGGGGTGGCGGGTCAGCCTGTCAGTGCTCAGACCATACACCACACACTGCATCAAATTGGTCTGCATGGCTGTCGTCCCAGGAGGAAGTCTCTTCTAAAGATGATGCGCAAGAAAGCCAGCAAACAGTTTGCTGAAGACAAGCAGACTAAGGACATGGATTACTGGAACCATGTCCTGTGTTCTGATGAGACTAAGATAAATGTGTTTGGTTCAGATGGTGTCAAGCGTGTGTGGTGGCAACCAGGTGAGGAGTAGAAAGACAAGTTTGTCTTGCCTACAGTCAAGCATGGTGGTGGGAGTGTCATGATCTGGGGCTGCATGAGTGCTGCTGGCACTAGGGAACTACAGTTCATTGAGGGAGCCATGAATGCCAACATGTACTGTGACATACTGAAGCAGAGCATGATCCCCTCCCTTCAGAGACTGGGGCAGTATTCCATCATGATAACGATCCCAAACACACCTCTAAGACGACCACTGCCTTGCTAAAGAAGCTGAGGGTAAAGGTGATGGACTGGCCAAGCATATCTCCAGACCTAAACCCTATTGAGCATCTGTGGGGCATCCTCAAACGGAAGGTGGAGGAGTGCAAGGTCTCTAACATCCACCAGCTCCGTGATGTCATCATGGAGGAGTCGAAGAGGACTCCAGTGGCAATCTGTGAAGCTATGGTGGACTCCATGCCCAAGAGGGTTAAGGCAGTGCTGAAAAATAATGGTGGCCACACAAAATATTGACACATTGGCACCAATTTGGACATTTTTACTTAGGGGTGTACTCATTTTTGTTGCCAGCGGTTTAGACATTAATGGCTGTGTGTTGAGTTATTTTGAGAGGACAGCAAATTTACACTGTTATACAAGCTGTACACTCACTACTTTACATTGTAACAAAGTGACATTTCTTCAGTGTTGCACATAAAAAGATATAATAAAATATTTACAAAAATGTGAGGGGTGTACTAACTTTTGTGAGATACTGTATATATTGTGCTGCACTAATTTTATTTTTTATATTTTATTTGAGGTGTTGTGATTTGCCTACAGTGTACAGCTTGCAATTTCTATATATTCGATATCTGTGTGCGCTGATTGTTTCATTATTTCTTATGTTAAATATGCTGGATATAAATCAAACCTATTTGACATCTGTAGGGGTACGCGTCAGGGATGTCCACTTTCCCCACTCTTATATGCCCTACTTATTGAAGCCCTTGCTCAATCAATCCGTACTGACCCCTCTATTAAAGGTCTAGATTTAGCTGGTCACCAACATAAACTTTGCCTATTTGCTGACGATATCTTAATCTTTATGTCATTCCCTCATATTTCTGCTCCTAATCTTATAAGTAAACTTGATCACTTTGCCCACATATCTGGTCTAATTATTAACTCTCAAAATTCTATAGCCCTAAATATATCTTTACCTCCTCATATTTTACAACAAGCGCAAACATCCCTCCCTTTCTCGTAGTCCATTTCACCCGTTCTTTACCTAGGGATAACTCTCACACTCAATCTTTCTGACATTTTCACTGCCAATTATACTCCAATTTTGCTTCAAATATCTGATTTTCTGACACAATGGTTCTCTCTACCATTATCTTGTATAGGTAAAATGAATGTAATAAAGATGGCTATACTACCTAAAATTCTTTATCTTTTTTGAGTTTTACCTATCCCTGTTCCAGCATACTTTCTCAGAATACTACAACATAAGGCATTAACTTTCGTTTGGGGCTCCTTGAAACCCTGTCTGCCCAAACACATTCTTTACCTTCCAAAGCCCAAAGGGGACTAGGGTTTCCTAATTTTACCACCAATTACCATGCAGCTCACTTAGCCCATATCCCTAAATATCACGCTAACGTGAAATTCTGCTTTGGGTTGCGCTGGAATCAATAGATTGCGACCCACTTTCAATAACCAACCTCGTATAGGTCTAATTCCTCCGACCGTAAAAAAAACTCAGTAATCCTATTACTAAACATGCACTAGCCATTTGGGATAAATTTAAATCAGTAAATGGACTACAATCTCCCCATATACCTCTTTTATAATTTCTTAAAAAAACAATTTTCTATTCTGCTTGCTTCCCCTAAATCTTTTAAAGCATGGACTCAACTCTGTGAACTAGCATCCTCTACTTCATTTAAAACTTTCCCTGACTTATGTGAATGTCACAAACTTCCTAATTCAGAGCTTTTTTGATATCTTCAGTTTAAAAAAAAATGTTATGCCCTATACACAAGGAAGAATTGATTTAGATAAATTAATGTGCTTTGAAAATATATGTAAACGTGACTCTCACGCTAAGGGACTTATTTCAACTCTTTACACTCATCTTATTACTAAACCCAACTCAGAACCACCAACATATGTGGCTAAGTGGGAGATGGATCTCGGTTTTTCATGGAAGCAGCCGATTGGGATAAGATTTGGATCACAACTAAGTCATCCTCACAAAATATAGCTGTCTTAGAGACAAATTACAAAGTACTCACACAGTGGTATTTGGTCCCTGCCAGAATTGTGAAATATGCTCTAAATTATTCCCCATCTTGTTTTCATGGCTATGGTGATCTAGGATCACATCTCCATACTTGGTGGAATTGCCCAGTAGCAAAACATTTCTGGAAAGATGTATTTCTTATGCGAAATCCCTATCAATCCTGATCCTACAATAGCACTTTAAACTTAAAACCAGCCACTCTCTCCTACCGACAATTGAAACTCCTATTAGAGATCACTACAGCCACAAAACAAGAAATTGCCAAAGCTTGGAAATCCCCGTCCTTAATAATTGCTTAATAATTACCTAAAAATAGAGTCAATATCAAGCAATGATCCATGCCAAAACAGAGGCTATGACCTAAGATAAAATACCCAACTTTGAGAATATATGGAATCCCTGGGTGACTCACTTTTTGCCTTCCAATTTTGATGCTTCCCTGCTAAGACCTTGGTAACATCCATTTATACTTCCACTCTCTGCATTCATGGTATGCGTTCATTATTATGTACTACCACGGGGACCCCTAATACCTCTCATTTTTTTCTTCCCCCTTTATTTTTTCTCCTACCTAAGATTACTTTTTCTTTTATCTTTTTTTTTCTCTTCTACTCTCCCCCCATTCTCTCTCTCTCTCTCCTCTTTCAATTTACTCTTTATATAGTTCTGGTAGTTAATTGTTAAAATTCAATAAACAAATTTGACAAGAATATAAAATGTGCATTTATTTTAGATCCCCATTTAGTTGCTTATTATATTGTCTTGCGAGAGGGGGGTTCCATTGATGCAGATTCTAATAGAGCTTTCATTTGTTTGGTCCCAAAGCCCATAATGACCTAACCGAGGTGGCCAATTATGGGCCTATCTCACTAATTAATTGTGACCTTAGATTATTGGCAAAAATGTATGCTACTCGGTCGAGCCAATTTATAGTCAATTATATTCATCTAGACCAGGCTGGTCTTATACTGGGCCGCCAGGCTTCGGATCAAATACAGCAAGCTATAGACTTGATTTTGGTACTTCAAACAAAAATCAAGGCATAAGGAAGAATATGCTGCTTTCCCTTGATATACGGAAAGCGTTCAAAAGTATCTTATGGGATCGCAACTATCTCTTTAGAATACTGCATAGGTGGAACGTTGGCCTTCAATTCCTATCCTTCTTATGGGCCCCTTATATAAACCCCATTTGCCCGGATATGCTTTCATGGTTACCTCTCTGATCCACTTTCTACCTGGTCAAGCACTAGGCAGGGTTGTCCTCTCTCCCCTATTCTCTTTGTAATTGTCATTGCGACCCTGACTGTGGCAGTCCGTACCCATCCGGATATACTAGGTGTTGATAGTGTGGGTAGACAACAAAAATGTGAACTGTTTTTGTCGTTTTTGTCTCCGAGACAAAAGAGACAAAAACCAGTCGGACTGTCAAACCCACAGAAGTACACAGCTTAGCAGGGGAGCCAGGACAGCACATCCAAAGACACACAGGAGACTCAGCCAGAATCCGAGCTGTATTCTCCAGCTATCTATTTGCTGTGAAGGCGAATCCATCCATCCTCTGTGGATCCGAGTACCATCCTTTTCCCACGGCTGTCCACGGTCGCCTCAGAAGGAATTATTGGAATCCATCACTAGCGCCTTCAAACAAGCACCTTTTTGGATCGTTGGATCCACAAGCCTGAATGACACTTAGCCATACAGTGAATGTGTCCACCTTTTCCGGTAAGCGTATTTACCCCTTCCATTTTTTCGTGTGGATTCTCAGCACATGAAGATCATATATGCGATTTAAGAATACCAACCACACACATTCCTCCTCTTTGTCACTAGAAGTATCACGTTGTCTAGGTTGATGAACTTTTATTTTATTATGGACATTACTTTCAGCCATTGAAGTTTGTTCTCTCACTTTTCCCAATGTGGTTTTCAATTTTTTATCACGTTGAAGGATCTGTTGCCACATATATGTTACTAGTATACATTGGGCTAGTTTACTCTTCTATTTAGCGCTGCATTTATTTTTTCACTATTCTTTGCCTACAATTTGTGTCATCTTTGGAAAAATTTTCAATAAAAACATTGAAACAGAAAGAGGGATTACCTGACAAATGGAAGATAAGGCTGTATATAAGAGAATAAAGAAGAACTTTACCCAAAACAAAAAAAGATATATACCGCTTCAGGTGCAAATACCAAAACCTCACCTCCCCTGCACAGCCTGGGTGCTGGCTCTGTGTGTGGAACACATGCAATAGAGGAAATCTGGACACCCGCACTCCAGTGAAAATGTCTTTATTGAATAAAATCAGTCCATACAGCAATCAAAGACAATGGATAAATCATCTGATGCGTTTCACACCCCTAACTGGTGCTTAGTCATAGCTAACCCAAAACATTTTGATAAAATAATGTTCTTTAGTAATAAAAATACAATCCACATTAATAATTATGTTCCTAAAATTGCTCCTGTTTCTTTTTGATGGAGGCTGCCATTTTGTTAAAGCCCAGAGCCTCTGAACAGCAGTAAATCATAAAGCAGAACTAAACCCATCGATTTAACCGTTTCAAAAAACAGTTGTATTACTGGAATGGCAGGATTGCTAACTGACAAGATTGCTTGTGTCCTCAACCAAACTGTCAAACCATCAAATGGCTGGTGACATAACCGATCACATGTGCAGCACCATGGCGGTTGCAGATCAAACAGAAGCAGCTTCCTTGGCTGTAAAGGATAGGAGGGTTTAATTTCACATTGAGGCTCTCAGCAGATCGGCCTCTACAAACTCAGCAGTGCCTATGGAGAGCAACTGAGCATGTGCAGACCAGGGTGAGACAGTGTATTTACCGACCAGCCCACAGACAACCAAATCAACCTGTCTAACAGTATGCTTTAAAAACAGGAGTTTATTCTGCATACATTTGCAAATGCATGCGCAAGCTACAGAGCCTCGCCAAGGCATCCTTGTATCTGTAGTACCTATCACTAACTAATGAGTGACCCCACAGTGGAGGCACATGAATTCTGATGGATAGGTGGAGGGCAGATGGTCGGAAAGGGAGCCCCACCCCTTCTTAAAGGTACAGGAGCACACTGAGCATCCAGCATGTAGCTCAATGGCTGCAAATGTGTCAGTGCATTGCGTGATCAGTACACAGTGATACAAAAAAGGTGACCACTGCCCCCACCTATAGCTGGCCATTGCAGTAAGCAGCATTGGAGGGCACATAAGACATAAACAGGGCCAAGGATAAATCCAAGGAAAAAAGCTTATTTACCGACCAGCCCACAGACAACCGAATCAACCTGTCTAACAGTATGCGTTAAAAACAGGGGTTTAGTCTGCACATATTTTCAAATGCATGCGTAAGCTACAGAGCCTCACCAAGGCACCCTGGTATCTGTGGTACCTATCACTAACTAATGAGTGACCCCACAGTGGAGGCACATGCATTCTGATAGGTGGAGGGCAGATGGTCTGAAGGGGAGCCCCATCCCTTATTAAAGGTACTACAGATACCACTGTACCTTGGCGAGGCTCTGTAGCTTACGCATGCATTTGCAAATGCGTGCAGACTTAATCCCTGTTTTTAACGCATACTGTTAGACAGGTTGATTTGGTTGTCTGTGGGCTGGTCGGTAAGTAAGCATGGTGTTTTCCTTGGATTTATCCTTGGCCCTGTTTACATCTTATGTGCCCTCCAATGATGCTTACTGCAATGGCCAGCCATAGGTGGGGGCAGTGGTGGAACTATAGGGGTCACTACAGTCACACTTGCGACTGAGCCCTGTTGTTCTGCCACTGTGGGGGGCCCCAAGACCCGGCATCTCCCCCGGTACCCCTGGCTGTCCCTTTAACATGCAGGGGGGAGGTGGGAGCTGGTGATCGGCAGCTCTATGGTGCTCGCGAGCCACGGGGATCTTCCTGGGGCTATTAGTTCTCTCTCCGACTTTATCCACTGGAGAGGGAAGGGGCCTCTGACCATGTATTGGCTTCACTCTTCAGTGAGTCGCTCTGTTTCTACACTCTTGATGATACATGCCTGGGTCAGAGGCCCCTCCCCTCTCCAGTGGATACAGTCGGAGAGAGAACTACAAGCCCCAGGGAGAACCCACCGCCCATGGACACCATAGAGCTGCCGATCGCCACCTCCCACCTCCCCCCAGGTGGGGGTACAGAGATGTGCTGGGGGTCCAAGGTGCACAGCGGAGACCAGCCAGCTATAGGGGAACCTCTGGTAGGGGGGTGACTATCTGGGGACCCTGATGTAAGGGGGGCTCTCTGGGGACCCTGATGTAAGGGGGCCCTCTGGGGACCCTGATGTAAGAAAGGCTCTCTGGGGGCCCTGATGTAAGGGGGGGCTCTCTGGGGACCCTGATGTAAGGGGGGCTCTCTGGGGACCATGATGTAAGGAAGGGGCTCTCCGGGGACCCTGATGTAAGGGGGGGCTCTCTGGGGACCCTGAAGTAAGGGGGGCTCTCTGGGGACCCTGATGTAAGGAAGGGGCTCTTTGGGGACCCTGATGTAAGGAAGGGGCTCGCTGGGGACTCTGATGTAAAGAGGGGCTCTCTGGGGACTCTGATGTAAGGAAGGGGCTCTCTGAGGATCCTGATGTTAAGGGAGGCTCTCTGGGGACCCTGATGTAAGGGGGATCCGCACTATGTAACAATATTTTTTATATATATATATAGATATAGATATAGATATGTAGATATATTCTATATCTATAGATATATATCTATATATCAATATATATATATATCAATATATATATATATATATATATATATATATATATATATATATATATATATATATATATATTAACACACACACACGTATGTTATATACATGTGTATGCCTGCCCAAGCGTATGACTTTCTTTACTTTGCTGCTATGGGCTCTAGTCTGAGATATTTTGTAGACCTAGCAACGCCCCTGGTGGGGGCCCTTCATGGTTTATTGCACCGGGGCCCTGAAGATTCTAGTTACTCCTCTGGCTGGGGGCAGTGGTCACCTTTTTTGTATTTACTGTGAGACAGTGTATTACTGGATTTGAAACAGTATAGACGCTTATTTTTAAGTATCTGTCACGCCATGCATGCCTGTTCTCACCGTTGTGCATCTGGAAGTTCGCCATATGCGCCCATGCTGGGTATTGGCAACATTGCCAGTTCTTCTACGTCCATTTCCTTGACAGTCCCTGACCATGCTTGCTGGACCACGTGTCAGCAGTAACGTGGACCTTGCTGCTGCCTGCCTTTTCGAGCAATGCCACAACATTGCCTTCCATCAGTGATGCCTTCCATCACTGATCATCAATGGAATTTTTATTTTTTAACATATTAATGAAAACATCTTGAAAAAAATGATATTTTCTACTTTCTGTCATAAAAATATCTAATAAAATCAAATTTGTTTTGTTTTCACTTTTACATACTGTCATGTAATGTTGGACATTGTTTTTGTACATTTTTTAAGAAAAATAAACAGATTTTTATCTAAAAAAAATTGTTAATCTTGGCCTGAATGTACTATAGTTTGGCTTTTTCACATAAGGCTTGCTCACTGTGGTGCAAACATTTTTTATTTCCATCCAAAGTCTGCCAAAGAGACACCAGAATGTATCCAAAAACTCTTCTTCAGAGAATACACAATTATGGCCTCATCATACAGACTGGCTCTCCAAGCCGTTGCGTACAAAATAAAGAAAGCTTGCGGGGAAAATCAATTTAAATGTAATTTTTTTCCTTTATATGTGTCAGTTTTGCTGCAGCAGGTTCTATACATGGTATATACAGTATGTGCCACTTTACAGACAGACTAAGGGGACCCCCCATGCACTACAGTATATTTAAAGGATTTTTTCATTTTTATTGTTTCACTTTATGCATCATTAAAATCACTGCTCCTTTAAAAATGATGTGCATTGATACATTTGTATTAGAGAAAAAAAGAACATCCCTTCAGATCCTCATCACAAGGCTTAAAGAAGGTGAAGTAAATTAGAGCCTGAGGACAATTAATGAAAAAGCTGTATAGAGGTAGGTGGCAAGTTTAAAAGGTTTGTCAAAAACTGTAATTCAGAAGATCCAAATTCGACTGAAGTATATCGGCAGCGAATACTCTCTGAAAACCCTGCCATTTATATGACTTATTGTCAAGCTATTGACAGTCATGAGAGCTGGCAAAATAGTACTGTTGACCTAATAATGGCAAAATGGTGTCTAAAATGTATTATGTCCAAGCCTGAAAAATAAAAAATGTTGTGGTATGTTTTTTTGCTAAGTTTTAAATGTTTCCTCTTTAACAATTTAAATGTACTGTACAAATATATGTATGGATGTGTATTGGGTTATTTGTATTTATGACAGCGCACAATGCACTTGTGTGTCCCATTTGACATTCTTTTCCAAAATAATTTTGTTTTCTAGTGTTAGGTAATCATTTCTCATCATAGATTTCATTATTTGCTAGATTTATTCAGGCAATCTCTTAAGAATGACTCCATTCTAAGTTTTCCATTAGTCACTGATCATTGAGATTTTGTAATAGCTACACAGTAATTTCTTTAGTTGGGCAGGACTTCACTTGTTCATTTTAAACAAAATGATATTGCATTGTTATTCTTTTCTGCATTCAAATGTTTCCACTTGAGCTGCAGCTCATATATTAAATTCCAACAGTAAAAAAAAGTACTTTACACTAAATATATTTCTGTATCTATGAGATTCCATGATTCTTTGAGCAAGGAGAAATGTAGTATCATTTGTACAACGTATACTGTTTAGTATAAGCTGCATAGAGTGTTGGAAATTGCTGAATATGGAGCCTCTAATTGTTATGGTGTGTTGCTGATTACTCTTTAAAGGGGGTTTGCGATTCTCAGAAAAAAAATCCTCTACTGCTTTTTATTTATTAGTGTGTAAACACAGCAGGGTTCTCACTCCAACAAATACTGTTTTTAGTTTCCTTAAAAAAATGTTCTAGCAGTTACTACATCCTGAAATAAAGATGTGCTATGAATCATAATTGTATAGGTAATGGTGTATTTATAAAGTGGCAAATTATTGATTTGATGATCATTAACAACCTTTTTATTAGGTTGTCTCTGTTAAAATATTCTTTATATTTAGAGAGCATATTTATTGGCCATATCGGCTTATGAGTGTACCTGAACAAAGGATTTTATCAACATTAGCAGGCATTTGGTCTTTCCTATTTTTTGTATGGGAATCCAAGGATCGATAACATTGGGCCTGTTTTATTGTGACTAATTTACATTTGGTGACATTTATTTAGCATTGTTAATTGACAAATCATTGTCTAAATACATTTTTGATACACATTTGCCAATCATTCTCATCCTACAAATGAAGATATTATCCCTCTGCAGTCCTCTATGTGTCCCCACATGTAACCAAGCATATAAATACTATATACAGTGGGGACGGAAAGTATTCAGACCCCCTTAAATTTTTCACTCTTTGTTATATTGCACCCATTTGCTAAAATCATTTAAGTTCATTTTTTTTCCTCATTAATGAAGACACAGCACCCCATATTGACAGAAAAACACAGAACTGCTGACATTTTTGCAGATTTATTAAAAAAGAAAAACTGAAATATCACATGGTCCTAAGTATTCAGACCCTTTGCTTAGTATTTAGTAGAAGCACCCTTTTGATCTAATACAGACAGTCTTTTTGGGAAAGATACAACAAAAGTTTTTCACACCTGGATTTGGGGATCCTCTGCCATTCCTCCTTGCAGATCCTCTCCAGTTCTGTCAGGTTGGATGGTAAAAGTCGGTGGACAGCCATTTTTAAGTCTCTCCAGAGATGCTCAATTGGGTTTAAGTCAGGGCTTTGGCTGGGCCATTCAAGAACAGTCACAGAGTCACTGGACCTTTGGCCCAGTCTGAGGTTCTGATCACTCTGGAGAAGGTTTTCGTCCAGGATATCCCTGTACTTGGCCGCATTCATCTTTTCCTCGATTGCAACCAGTCGTCCTGTCCCTGCAGCTGAAACCCCCCCCCCACAGCATAATGCTGTCCTTTAAGGATTATGGAGGCCACTGTGCTCTTAGGAACCTTAAGTGCAGCAGAAATTTTTTTGTAACCTTGGCCAGATCTGTGCCTTGCCACAATTCTGTCTCTGAGCTCTTCAGGCAGTTCCTTTGATCTCATGATTCTCATTTGCTCTGACATGCACTGTGAGCTGTAAGGTCTTATATAGACAGGTGTGTGGCTTTCCTAATCAAGTCCAATCAATATAATCAAACACAGCTGGACTCAAATGAAGGTGTAGAACCATCTCAAGGATGATCAGAAGAAATGGACAGCACCTGAGTTAAATATTTGAGTGTCACAGCAAAGGGTCTGAATACTTAGGACCATGTGATATTTCAGTTTTTCTTTTTTAATAAATCTGCAAAAATGTCAACAATTCTGTGTTTTTCTGTCAATATGGGGTGCTGTGTGTACAATAATGAGAAAAAAAAATGAACTTAAATGATTTTAGCAAATGGCTGCAATATAACAAAGAGTGAAAAATTTAAGGGGGTCTGAATACTTTCTGTCCCCACTGTAAATAATGCTGCGCAGTACTACATATAACATAAATGTGCCAAACAATCACAGTAAAACATTGCTGTGAAATATAAAAAAAAAAAAAAACTTTTTGTGCTTCTCATCAATTAGTTTTATATGTATATACATACTGTATATTGTGTATATTTGGTCTCACACAAAATGGCAGCCCGCTCACTTGTGACTGTTGTGTATATGATATTGCAGTCTAATATACTCCCACATGGCTCCCAGTGTTTTACTTATATTGCACCAAAACAAAATCGCCCCCGCAAGTGGTTTCCATAGAGATTGTAATTGTATTGTGGTAAAAAAAGCAGAATGGAGACCTGAGAACCTACCCCCTGATGAAAGTCAGGGGGTGGGTTAAGGTGATTTTTTTAATAGTGGAAATGTTTTCAATATAAAAATACTGGTGTACAGTATATACAAAATGCACTATGTATATTCTTTTCTTTTGAGCATTTCATACACATTAACTGGAGGATGATCTAGGATGGAGATGGATTGAGAAGCACCAATATACCATTGAGGGAAACATCATTCCTGATATCGGCACCTGCTTCAAGGGCAAAAGTGCATAAGACCTAATTTTTCTGTTAGGTCATAAGATCAGGTGAGAGCATTGTAATATCGGTGGTGGTGGGATTGCATGATGTATGGTGGATAATAAATCATGAAGAATTACTTCACGACACAATATGTATACTTAAAGACACGGACACAGGAATTTCAATGTGCAACATACTGTATAAACTATTTATTTACACCAATAAGGACAAAGAAATTTAAAGGACAAGATATTAACTTTATATTTACACCAATGGGAACTATAATTTATTAAAACTAATTGAGGAGAAGCATTGTATTACAGGAACTGTTTGGCACATTCATGTTATATGAAGTACTGCACAGCACTATTTTATAGTATTTCTAGTCTTCTAGCTTTATAAATATTCTATTCAGACCTCCAAGTAGTGGAAGGTACAGTGGAAAAAGAGTGCTGTAACTATGTATGAAAAAGTAGTGGGTGGCCAAGTGGGTGAACACCTCTATAATTTTATAAGGAAACGGTAGGCTAACATCATGGGCAATACAGATTTCTCAGGATTCTGTAATTTCAGTTGTAACGGTGACTGTGATATTTCAACAATGAATCTGCAAGCTAGGTGTTACAGCAAAAGAATTGGCAATGTTGCCAACATTGTAATAGTAGACAACATCATAATTCTTGAATGTACCATAAAGTACTGTGTTGTGTGTGTGTGTGTGTATGTATATGTATGTATATGTGTGTATATATATATATATATATATATATATATATATATATATATATATATATATATATATACACACACATACATGCAATTGTGCTCATACGTTTACATACCCTGGCGGAATTTATGATTTCTTGGCCATTTTTCAGAGAATGATGTGAATGCTAACAAAAACATTCTTTCCCTCATGGTTAGTATTTGCCTGAAGCCATTTATTATACGTCAACTGTGTTTACTCTTTTTAAAGTGGTGTTCCGGCCGAAATTATACTTTTTAAATAAAAATACCCCTATAATACACAAGCTTAATTTATTCTAGTAAAGTTAGTCTGTAAACTAATGTCTGTTTTGTTAGTTTATAGCAGTAGTTTGTTATTTTATAGACTTACAGCAGGCCGTGGCCATCTTAAGTGTGGGCATCTGAAGCCAGACTGTATTTCTTCCTGGAGCTCATCCTTGCAGATCTCGCACATGCTCAGTGCAGCACAAGCAGTGTAATAGGTTTCAGGTCAGGTTTCCATAGCAACGGCACTTTCAGAGGAAGTTGCCGCCCCTTCCCAGAAGGCATTGCAAACAGGAAATGATGCGATGGGCCGCGGCCAGGGAGGAGGAAGTGAATAATGAATACAGCAGATATACAGTAGGTGCTGAGAAAAAAAATTAAAAAATATCCAATTTGTTTACAGTGCGCAGTTTAGTGAGGGATGCTGAAGAGTTGTAAAAGTGGGTGGAATTCCACTTTAAATCATAATGACAACAGAAACTACACAAATGACTCTGATCAAAAGTTTACATACCTCAGTTCTTAATACCATCTATTGCCCCCTTTAACATCAATGACTGCTTGAAGTCTTTTGTGGTATTTGTTGATGAGGCTCTTTATCTTCTCAGAAGGTAAAGTTGCCCATTTCTCTCGACAAAAATTAATTAATTTAATTTTGGCCAAATTTCCTGTGCCTTTGTAGCACACACATCCCTAAAACATCAGCAATCCACCTCCGTGTTTCACAGCAGGAATAGTGTACCTTTCATCACAGGCTTTGTTGACTCCTCTCCAAATTTAGTGTTTATGATTGTTGCCAAAAAGCTAGATTTTGGTCCCATCACTCCAAATGATTTTGTGTCAGAAGGTTTGAGGCTTGTCTCTGTGCTATTTGGCGTATTGAAGGTGGGATACTTTGTGGCATTTGCGTAATAATGGCTTTCTTCTGACGACTCGACCATGCAGCCCATATTTCTTCAAGTGCCTCCTTATTGTGCATCTTGAAACAGCCACACCATATGTTTTCAGAGAGTCCTCTATTTCACTTAAAGTTATTTTCTGTTTTTTTTTTTGCATCCCAAACAATCTTCCTGGCAGTTGTGGCTGAAATTTTAGTTGGTCTACCTGACCGTGGTTTGGTTTCAACAGAACCCTGCATTTTCCACTTCTTGATTAGAGTTTGAACACTGCTGATTGACATTTTCAATTCCTTGGATATCTTTTTATATCACTTTCCTGTTTTATACAGTTCTACTACCTTTTCTCGCAGATCCTTTGACAATTATTTTGCTTTCCCCATGACTCAGAATCCAGAAACGTCAGTGCAGCACTGGATGAAAGATGCAAGGGTCTGTCAGGAGTCTAGAAACTCATTGACTTTTTATACACACACACACTAATTACAAGCAAACAGATTACAGGTGAGGATGGTTACCTTTAATAGCCATTCAAACCTATTTTTGTTAACTTGTGTGCATGTTATCGGGCCAAAATCACCAGGGTATGTAAGCTTTTGATCAGGGTCATTTGGGTGAAAAGAAATTCTGATATATAAGATGCCACATCCCATGAAGAATAAAGAGAAAGAGAACCCCTGGGGGTGGGATTTTTTAGGCACTGCCAAAAAACAATGAAAATTAAGAATAATATTTTTATTAATTTTGTAGAAAAATACATGGAATATTGAACAAAGTCATGAACATTAAAAAAAATCAAGATATGCAAATTGATGATACAAAAATCCTATACCCAATGCGTTTCAGAGATGTGTGTTGTCTCCTTCATCAGGGGTTAACAGGAAATATATAATCTA